>OX451737.1:1466466036-1467666036 GCA_948472305.1 Vicia faba
TATATATATATATATATATATATTAAACATATTAAACATAAAAATAAAAATTAACTATTACAAAAAATGAATATTTTCAAGAAAATGTTTTTAAATATAAATAAATGGAATAGATGAAAATAAGTATATCTTTTTTTATTATTTTTGAGTTTGTTTTTAAAAAGAAAATAGTTTATTTACATATGTATTCTTAATAAAATAAAATAAATATCAAATAAATATGAAAAAACATAGAAAATTATTTTTGGCCTTATTTATATTTATACAAAAAATAATAAAGTCAAAATAAAAAAATAAAAATGTCAAAAATGATAAATATTAAATAAATGGGCCAGGGGGGTGTAAACAGAAAATAGGGATGTTAAAAGTGAAAACACAACAGGCCCAGCCCACCAGACTTCTTCTTCTTCCTCTTGTTCACAAAACACGCGCTTCTGTGTATCAATGGCTAACTCCCGATTCTTTGATTTTTTGACAAAACTCATAACATGAACATTATAGAGAATTAAACAACGAATTCAACCATATAAAAAACTTGGATTAACTCTCAAAGACCAGAGAGAATTTCTCTGGCCCTAATTTTTAACCTAGTTTTTTTAGAAAGTTCATGAGTGAAATTCTCTCAGCACGATTAATGTAAATGAAAACTAAGCATATGTATGGCTTTAGGGCTATGAGTACAACATATTTCATTCACAAACCTAAGCCTAACCATTCCTAAATAGGGATATAGAAGTCCACGAAATACCTGTTTCAGTTGACTTCGAGCTGGACAATGTAGCAACCTTCAATGGTGTTTGAGCTTCTGTTGTGCTTACCTGAGGTCCAAGGAAGCTTCACCAATGCTTGGCTTGCTTTGAAACAACTTGAATCGTGCTGTAGAACTCAACCTGCAGAGCTTTGAAATGAAAATGGAAAAGTGAGTTAGAGGTGTTACAGCTTGCAAAGGGGGCCTGGGATAGTTCAGGTGAGTTGATTGGAAGGTGTTGGAACTATCTTGGGACAAAACGCACGATGGAATTTTGTTGTGGCTTGCAAAATGCAGAACCTGCCCTGTTTTGCAGAAAAACTGTGGTTCTGAGTATGAGGAGGTTTTAGTGATGAAAGGGTCATGTCTTAGGCTTATTGGGAGGTATGGAACTTGTCTACAAGGTTTGTCTAAGCTTGTGTTAACAGATATGAGAGGTTGCTTGTGTTTTGCAAGTTTTCTCTACTTGAAGTTCAAATGTGGAAGTGAAGTTACAGGCTTGTATAGGTTGTCAAACATGCTTGCATACATTTCTCTTGGCCCCTCTGATTTGTGAATTTGTTTTGCTGCAAGAGATCTTGGACCAATGCTCAAGGATTATTGGTTTGACATAAAGCATACTTAAGCAAAAATGGAAATTTGCCTTTTTCTATTTAAGGCTTAATCTTGTGTATAATGTCCAAATGAACAAAAAAAGGCTTAGACTGATGGATTGGCATTAAATTATGGAGTTCAAATTGGTTTTGAGGCCTGTAATGTCAAACCAAGCTAGCTAGATTAGAATTGCAAGTTGTTATGAACATGTATTGGCCATGGACAAAAATGAGTTTTTGCCAACTTCAAGCATTCGATTCTCTCTAACCACAAGGGTGTTTGAGGATTTCTTGAACAATTTGGAAAGCTTGGAACATGTAATACAATCCATCTTTGTAATGCAACTTGAAACTCAAAGTGGAACTATGTGAAAAATGGCCAAGAAGATGGGTCAAAATCCTGCCTAGATTAGGGCAAATTTTCTCTAAGTTAAAAGTTTTAGGTACCCTTGTTCCAAAAATCATAACTTGAGATACAAGCTTATTTTGAGAAAACTTTATGAATCAAAGTTGTAGACTTTGTGATGGACTATAACTTTCATGTTGCAAGTTTTGTTTGAATCCATTTGCATCTTGGTGAAAAAGTGGGACAAAGTTAGGAAAAAATAAGAAAATTTCATAACTTAGAAAATTTCTAAGTTATGAAATTTTTCCATTTTAAACCCTAATTTGCATTTTTGGATTTCTTGATGAAAAAGTTTCATAATTTGGCATGAACTGATGAAAAATGACCCTTGGAACTTGATTTTGACCAAAAAGTCAAAGTTTAACTTTTCAGTGTATAGTCAAATTTTGATCAGTTGACTGAAAAATTCATCTGCCAACCCTATGCAATTGGGATCTTATGAACTTATTGAATGGGTCAAGACAATGTCATTGAATACTTGTGTCCATGGTTGAGCTTTATTTGCCATTGGTTAGGTCAAACAGTCAAAAATTGCCTTTGTACAGTCAAAACCCTAAAAATGACCATTTTGCCCTTTTGGTGATCTGATCAAGTTTCTTGTGGAATTGTGATCCAAACTTGATCAAATGACATATGTGAGTTCATTATGTTGATGTGGGTCAAAAATCATGAAGTTTGACTGTCAATTGGCCACAGTTGACTTTTTCCCCAATATAGTTGATTTCTAGGTCAATTGTCCAATTGACTGGGCAAAAAATTGAATCAAAGCTTGAGACTTGGTATGGATAAACTTGTGAGTCCAAAATTAAGTATGAAAGTCACTTTGGGCATTGTGTGTTAAAATATCCCTGTGCAAACTCAAACCCTAATTTAGGTCAACAGTGCAAGGAACTGTCTTGAGCAGAGCAAACCCTAGCTTCATCTTCAGTTCCAAGAGTCTTGTGATGAGAAAATGTTGATGAAATGGGAGGGCAAATTTTGGGGTACAACAGTTTCCCCTGTTCAATCTTCTTGAACCTGAAGAGTTAGATTGGCATGTTTTCCATTCGTGACTCGAAGGTAAAAGAGGATTGGACACTAAAGTGCCCTTAAATTTGCACTCGTCAAAGCATAGGTGCGGGAATGGGCTTAAAGATGACATTTGGAGATGGAAGAATCTTGCTGGAGATGGGCTTAAAGATGTCATCCAAGAACCTTTGTTGAATTGCAATGCTGTATGCCAAAAGAATGAGTATCAAAATGGTATTCGTGTCTAGAATGCATTTGAACTGTATCTGGAGACCGAGTTTGTATGAGCAAAGGAATGGCGTCCGCATCTGAGGCGTATCTGAGCTGTAATTGTGTTTGAATGTTGAATGAATATCAGAATGACTACCGTGTCTGGAGTGTATCTGGACTATATCTGAAGTTGAGATATGTATGAGTAGTAGAATGACTTCTGTTTCTGGAGTGTATTTGTACTGTAACTGGGATCTGAATGAATGACAGAATGACTTTCGTGGCGACTGCACTGAGGGAATCAAACTGCTGGTGTAAGGGTCCAGGATGGCATCCGTGTCTGGAGCACATCTGAACTTGAAGTTGATAATTGAATCTGAATGAGAGATAGAATGGTCGCCGTGTCTGGAGCGTATCTAGTCTGTATCGAATTGCTGAAGTCTGAATGAGTAGTAGAATGACCGTCGTGTCTGGGGTGTATATGTACTGTATTTGACTTGAAATTCTGAATGAGTAATAGAATGACCGCCGTATCTGGGGTGTATCCATACTGTATCTGAATAATTATTAATGATAGCCTTTTAATCTTATCCTGAAAAGGATAAAATGTTAGCTAAAACACAAAGTTATGCTGCATGATATGTATGATGCAATGAACTGTATTTCATCAATGTTTATGATATATGAATGTAATGGTTATGCATGTAAGCTGAGTAGCCGTCTTGTTGAGGAAGATAAAATTCGGAGAGCTGGAGATAACGAAATCTTTGACTGCTGCTGGGGAAAATAAATCCTTGACCAATGCTGAGGATTTGAAGATGAGAAACCCTTGATGACTGCTTGGGGAATAAGGGAAACTCTGAAAAATCTATACTGGGGAGTTAAAACCTGGGAGACCTCTGCTGGAGAAATGAGACTGAGAATCTTCAATCTGCTGGGAAATAAATCTGTGGGGAAATGTTCACTATTCTGGCTCCATTGGGGATAGGATTTTCAGGGTTTTGGGGCTCTACTGGGGATCTTGAAGTTTAACTCCGTTGGGGAAATACTCCAAGTTTTAGCTTTGTTGAGGATCCGAATGATGTATCGTAGGGGATTCCTTCTGGAACGGCACAAAGATATCTTCCTACACCCTCAACCTATCAGTAATTACCCTTTTTCAATTTTGTTTTATTTGTAAGCAATGATTATATTCGAATGCATATGCCTATTTAATGAAACATTGGACGTTTTCAAATAAAACATAAGTGTAAATAGAAAAGAAAGGAAAGCAAATTTCTACACTTTAAAGTATCTTTGTATTTAACTTTCGTGAGTATCTTTGTACAAAGGAGACAGACATCCTAGTAAGAGAATGTTGTCGTAAAAATTGAAAAAAATTTATACAAAAGAAAGATGGCTACGTGTAACAATTCCATGGGATTCCCATTCTGCTATAGCCTTCACAATTCCAGAGGCTTGGAGCTTGTCTGGTGAAGATATTGTCCTTAAAGTGATCCGACGAGACATAGTCATGCGCTTTAATTCCCTAACTTTTGTCTGGACCGCCCTTTCGGGTTTTCGATCCACCGGGAAACCCTTTTTTGCCCAAGTCGCCCTTTCGGGTTTTCAACTTGCCGGGTGTACAGATTTTTTTTTGTTTTATCCCTAATTTTTGCCTGAACCGCCCTTTCGGGTTTTCGGTTCATCGGGATGTCCATTTTTTCCCAAGTCGCCCTTTCGGGTTTTCAACTTGCCGGGTTGTTTTATGCGTAGTATCTTTTGACTATGTCTGCATTCGCAGGGTGCGACAGGTCATCATCGTCCATGGTGGTCAGAATCATTGCCCCACCAGAAAAAATGCTTTTGATTACAAATGGTCCTTCGTAAGTAGGAGTCCACTTGCCCCTGGGATCACTTTGCGGTAATATGATCCGCTTGATTACAAGATCTCCGACTTGATATACTTGACGCCTGACTTTCTTGTTGAAAGCCTTGATCATGCGTTTTTGATACTCCTGACCATGACAAACAGCAGTAAGTCGCTTCTCGTTGATCAAATTGAGTTGATAAAGCCGGGTCTGAATCCAATCGTCTTCACTCAAACCGGCATCCTTCATAATCCTTAAAGAAGGAATCTGAACTTCCATAGGCAAAACAGCCTCCATGCCATATACTAAAGAAAATAGGGTTGCCCCTATTGAAGTACGTGCCATGGTACAATATCCGTGCAGAGCAAACGGTAACATCTCATGCCAGTCCTTGTAGGTGACTGTCATCTTTTGGATGATCTTCTTAATATTTTTGTTCGCGGCTTCAACAGCACCGTCCATCTTCGGCCGATAGGGAGATGAATTGTGATGATAAATCTTGAACTGTTCGCATAGAGCGGTGATCATAGTATTGTTCAAATTTGTACCGTTGTCTGTGATGATCCTGTTGGGGATACCATACCGGCATATGAGATTCTGCTTGATGAAGCGGGCAACCACATTCTTTGTAACTGAGGCATAGGAAGCTGCTTCGACCCATTTGGTGAAGTAATCAATAGCCACCAGGATGAAGCGATGTCCATTGGATGTCGTGGGCTTGATCTCTCCAATCATGTCAATGCCCCACATTGCGAATGGCTAAGGAGCTGTCAGAACGTTGAGAGGAACAGGAGGAATATGTACCTTGTCGGCGTAGACTTGGCATTTGTGGCAGGTACGGGAATGTTGATGACAATCAGCTTCCATGGTAGACCAGTAGTAACTTGCCCTTAGAATTTTCTTAGCCATCATATGTCCGCTCAAGTGAGTACCAAATGTTCCACTGTGTATATCGGTCATGATCAACTCTGCTTCAACCTTGTCTACACAACGAAGTAGAACACAATCATGGCTGCGCTTATAAAGGATGCCATTGCTTAGGAAGAACTTGGCAGCAAATCTCCTTAAGAACTTTTTATCATTGACGGAAGCTCCTTCGGGGTATTCTCTAGTCTGGAGATACCTTTTAATTTCATGAAGCCAAGGTTGTTCCACTACTTCTCTAGTATTAATCTCATGACAGTGCGCAGGTTCGTCCATTCGCTCGATGGTAATTTGGGGAGCCTCATTATCCCAGTTGAGTTTAAACATGGAAGACATTGTAGCCAGAGCATCTGCTAGTTGATTCTCTTCTCGCGGGAAATGTTCGAAAGTAATCTGCTCGAAATGAGGCAACAATGTCAGGACATGTTCTTTGTATGGGATAAGATTAGGATGTTTGGTGTCCCACTCTCCTTTGACTTGACTGATAACCAAAGTTGAGTCCCCAAATACGACCAAAGATTTGATCCCCAGGTCTATAGAAGCCTTGAGACCAAAGATGCAAGCTTCATATTCAGCCATGTTGTTGGTACAGCTGAAACAAAGTCGGGCAGTGAAAGGTGTATGGCAACCTTCCGGAGAAATGAGTACTGCACCGATACCGTTGCCAAGTGCATTTGAAGCACCATCAAAGTACAGGGTCCATCGGGATCCTTGTTCAGGTCCGTCATACGGTCCGTTACCTTCGTTGTTGTCCAAAGTCATGATGTCCTCGTCAGGGAAGTCGAATCTCATAGACTGATAATATTCGACGACTTGATGAGATAGACGGTCAGCAAGTACACTCCCTTTTATAGCTTTTTAGGTAGTATACTGGATGTCATACTCAGTCAGGATCATCTGCCATCTAGCGATTCTTCCAGATAAAGCAGGCTTCTCGAAGATATACTTGATTAGATCCATCTTGGAAATCAGCAAAGTGGTATGAGTCAACATATACTGCCTTAGCCGGCGAGCAGCCCATACCAAAGCGCAACAATTTTTCTCGAGCAATGAGTTGCGAGTCTCACAGTCGGTAAAATTTTTGCTAAGGTAATAAATGGCATGCTCTTTTCGACCAGACTCGTCATGTTGGCCCAGCACGCACCCCATTGAGTTATCCAAAATGGTCAGATACATGATCAACGGCCTTCCTTCGACGGGTGGCATCAGAATAGGAGGTTCTAGTAAGTACTCCTTGATCTTATCAAAATCAATTTGACAATCATTGTTCCGTTCAACTACCTGATCCTTCTTCAACAGTTTGAAAATTGGCTCACAGGTAGATATTAGGTGAGAGATGAACCTCGCAATATAGTTCAAGCGTCTCAAGAATCCTCTAACCTCCTTTTTAGTACGGGGGGCAGGCATTTCTTGTATGGCTTTTACTTTAGCTGGATCAACCTCAATGCCCTTGTTGCTGACAATAAATCCCAGAAGTTTACCAGACCTAACTCCAAAAGTCACTTGCTTAGATTCAGTCTGCGTTTATACTCCTTCAACCTGGCAAACAACTTTTTCAAATTATTAAGGTGTTCTTCTTCTGTCTATGATCGAGCTATCATGTCGTCTACGTAAACTTCGATCTTATGATGTATCATATCATGAAACAAAGCCACCATGGCGCGTTGATAGGTTGCCCCTGCGTTCTTCAGTTCGAACGACATCACTTTATAGCAGAAGGTACCCCATTATGTAAAAAAGGTTGTTTTCTCCATGTCCTCGGGGGCCATTTTGATTTGGTTGTATCCCGAGAACCCATCCATGAAGGAAAAAACCTTGTGTTGAGTTGTTTTGTCAACCAAGATGTCGATATGTGGTATTGGAAAATCGTCCTTATGGTTGGCCCTGTTCAAATCCCGATAGTCCACACACATTCTGACCTTTCCGTCCTTTTTGGGTACGGGCACAATGTTAGCAACCCATTATGGATAGGTTGTAACATCCAGAAAACCAGCATTGAATTGCTTCATTACTTCAGCCTTAATCTTCTTAGACATGTCAGGCCTCATTCGACGAACCTTTTGCTTGATCGGTGGACAGTCTTCTCTTGTAGGGAGACGGTGAACCACGATATATGTCTCTAACCCTGGCATGTCTTCATAAGACCAGGCGAAGATTTCAACATATTCGTTTAACAAATGCACTAAGCGCTCCTTGACACTTGGTTCCAGGTTGGCACCCACTTTTACTTCCTTCTTGTCCTCCTCTATCCCTAAGTTAATGGTTTCTAGCAACTCTTCATGAGGCAGAATGGCCCTCTCTTCTTGTTGGAGAAGTCTGGCTAACTCTCCCGGCACCCCACAATCTTCGCCAACTTCGTACTCAGCATGATTGACCAAATCTTCAGAGTTATCGAAGGCTGAAACAGAATAGTTGCCCATGGAGTCCGGAATGGATGGGTACCTGCATTTGTGAGTGTGGGTGTTTGTAAGGGATAGCCATCCTTAAACAAAACAAAAATGCAAAAGGAAAGAAAATGAACACAGCAGTTTATAGATGAAAAACGTCCAATGATTCATTAAAACATGGCATATGATTATGAAGAAAATCAAGCCCTTACAAATGGACCTACATGCCTCGGGCAAGGCATGAGGTGAAAATAGTGTGCGAATTGTTTTAGTTATTACAGACCATAGAAAATGGGAAATTGTTCAAAGATAAAATTACTGGTTGATAAAGGTGATAGGAACAAAATCCTTTGCTTCCCAATTGCTCAAACCCCCTTCGACAGTCGGAAAGATCCAATCTTCGAAGTGGCTCTCCTCATCTTCATCTTCTACAGCATTGATTCCATGGTGAGAAATCTTGACGGGTGGCCCTCCAGCCTTGGAGCGACGCATAGCCTTTTGTCCTGCAGCAGTAAACCTTAAACCAAACTTGTCCATTTTATGGGGAAAATCAGGCAATTGTCCCCATACTGTGCTCTTCCCTTCTTTAATCACAACCTCTGTATATTTGAGAGATGCCATCTTAGATACATGCTTGGGAACAATAGGCACCTCAACCGTTGTCTTCGCAACTACTACTTCGGGAGAAACTTCCTCAAAATGCTGGAAAGGCGTTTCGATGAACTCGCCATCCACCTCCACATATAGAAAGGAATTGAGATGACTGATCATGTACTCTTCCTCGCCGTGCACAATTATGATTTTACCCTTAACAGGGTATTTCAGCATCTGATGCAAAGAGTAGGTAACTGCCCCGGCATAATGGATCCACGGTCTTCCTAGCAAACATGAGTATGACGGACGGATGTCCATTACGTAGAAGGTGGAGTTGAACACTTCGGTTCCTACCTTGATAGGAATATCAACCTCTCCATGCACCATCCTTTTAGACCCGTCAAAGGCCCTGACAATAATATTACTTGGTTTCAGCTCCAAACCTTCACAATCCAACCGGTCTAGAGCTTTCTTTGGCAGCACATTTAGGGAAGAACCAGTATCAACCAAGACATGGGCGAGAGTAGTTCCCCGGCATTCAACTGAAATATGTAATGCATCATTGTGCTTCCTTCCCTTAGGAGTTAAGTCAGCGTCGGAAAAACCCAGGCCATTGTCAGCAGTAAGACTGGCCACACATTCCTGAAATTGGTCAGCCAAAGTCTCCTGGGGTACATGTGCCGCTTTCAAGAATTTGATTAGGGCCTTGGCATGGGCCTCAGAACAAAGCAGAAGAGCCAACATTGAAATTTTAGAAGGGGTCTGCCCCAGTTGTTCTACAACGTCGTAGTCAGTTTTTCTGATTATTTTCAGGATTTCATCCATTTCTTTTTGAGTGGTTTCAGGGATAACCACAGCATGAGCCTCCATCCTGACAGGCATTTCCAGTATCCCCTTACCCTTGTCGGTATTATCAGCGGATGGTCTTACTTCAGGATTAACCACTTCTTCAATCACTGGGCCTTGCACAGAGGGTCCAACAGGTGCAGAAGCTTTTAAGGGTCTAAAAACTGCTCGAGGGGGAACAATCTCCAGAGAAAAAATTCGGCCACTGCGGGTTATCTTGCTTGTACCCGCGATGTTCCCTATATCAGGGTCTTCTTCATAAATTTCTTGGACTGTTTCAATTTGTTTGATGTCGTGGTAGAAGATTTCTCCCCCATAGTTCCACGGTATCATTTTTCTTGATTGGTACGGGACAGGTCCCGGCATGGTGATCTTTAGAGGTACACATTCGGAGTTGGGTGTAATCCTGACAGGCCTTTTCCAAGCCTTGGGAGGATTGTTGGAAATGGTTATGATAGCAATATCGTTGGTTGAAGTATCACAAGTATCAGGAGTAATCGGATTGAAAGTGTTAACAGGGGTTTTCTGGAAAAGTATCTCTTGAGTATCCATCAGGCGTTGGACACCCGACTTCAACATTGGACAATCACCTTGAATGTTCAAACAAAAATAATAGTCTTTACCACAACCCGGAAAGATCCCGACTCTCAACAAATTTTCTTTAATCACAAGCAATGGAGTCAACAGATTGGCAACATCAGTAACATGGAGTTTTTCCAAAATGGCATGCACATTGTGGCTGTTCTTGGGAATCAGAGCAGATATAACATTGGGATTCTCAGGAGCATCAAACTCAACCTCTTTGGCATCAATTAAGTCCTGAATTTTGTTCTTAAGTGCCCAGAAATTATTGGTATCGTGTCCGGCATTGTCGGAATGGTAAGCACACTTAGCATTAGAGTGGTAGTACAGAGAGGAGGTATTAGGGTTTTTTGGCGCCTCCTTCAAACTGGTCAGATTCAGCTTCAACAAATGGGGAAGGACCTTAGAGGGCGTCATGTTGATGCGGGTGAACTGTCGTTTTGGCCATTCTACCTGTTGTTGATTAGGTCTCGACTGATTATTACGAGGTTGATTATTTGACGAATTTTGAATCATCACGGCCCCTACAGTCGGACGGCGCTCAGCTCTTCCCAATCCCTTCTGAGAATACACAGCAGATTCTTCTTTCTTGGCTGGGAAAGGTTTTTTAACAGTTGTGGATGCGGAAGCATCCTTTTGAATCTTTCCGCTTTTAATACCGGCCTCCACCCTTTCGCCGGTCAGAATCAGTTCAGTAAATCCCGCAGAAGAGCTCCCGATTAGATGGTTGAAGAAAGGGCCAGATAGGTTCCCCAAAAACATGTCAACTAATTCCCTATCTGATAGCGTTGGCTGTACCCTTCCATCCAGATCACGCCACTTCTGGGCGTACTCCTTAAATCCTTCATTTGAAGTCGTCCCCATACTTTGTAACTGAGTACCAGTGGGTGCCAAATCAGCATTGTATTGATACTGACGATAAAAAGCAGCTGCCAAGTCTTCCCAATTATGAACCTCTGATCTCTCGAGCTGATAAAACCAATCTAACTGAGTGCCAGACAAGTTGTCTTGGAAAAAGTGTACCCAGAGGTCTTTATCGGACGAATGAGGTTGGATCTTTCTAACATACGACCTCAGGTGCATCTTAGGGCAAGATAAATCGTCGTACTTGGAAAATGTTGGCACCTTGAACTTGGGAGGGATAACAATCCCAACTACCAACCCCAGTTCCTCAAAATCCAATCCGGGCACCCTCTGCAACTCCATAGCTGCCAATCTGTCTTCAAGGTTCTTATATTTGTCATTCGCTGGTGGATACTGTTGTTCGGAATAGTCTTCGTCTTCTTCCTCTTCCTCTTCTTCTACCTCAGACTCAGAAGGTACAGTAACTCCTTTCCCCTTGCCAGCCCCTTCGTCAGACATCGAAGGGAACTCAAGAGTCCTTCTAGCATCACCCTCAAACCTTCTTCCGAAAGTGGCTACCCCCGGTCTCTTTTTCTTTTTCTTCTCTTTATTCTTCTCTAGCAGAACTTTGAGATCCTCTTGACCCTTTGCCAAGGTCATGAGGAGTTGCTGAAATTGTGAATTTTGTGCCTGTAGATCCTTTATTGTTTGCTCCAAATCCATCTTGCTGAAATAAACAGCAGAAAGATAAGGAAACCTGGCTTGAAGACCTATTTATGCATATGATGAATGATATGTTATTCATGTAATGCATTCAAGGGTTCGAAAATTCAAATTTGTTGCAAACAAAAAGAACGCACGTCATATTAAGAAGAAATTTGTTAGTACATAAGTGCCCCATGGGAGAAATATTACAAAATTCTTAATGTAAAAAGACATTGCGCATCCTCTTTGGTGCGATGTAGGTGTTGAGAGTTTCCTCCTCATGAAGTCGGCGGGTGAGCTCTAAAACCTTCTTCTTACTGGCATAGAAGCTGGCTTCAAAAGTATCTCGTTCTTCTTTGAGTTGGATCCAACTCTTTTGCATTTCCTCCCATGATGTTGGCATGTCAGGATGTAGGATGGTGTATGGAACCTCTCCTTCCATAACAGGCTCTTTGATCAAGGGGAGAATGTGAGGATATGGCATCATAAGATTCTGGGAGCGGGTACGTACCCACTTGAGGTAAGGCTCAAGGGGGATGGCTTGTGCCCCAGTGTCTTACTATCCACTTTGTTAGGCCTCCTCCAAGCTCTGATGAACCTTTGTCGAAGTCCTTGCGCGTCATTGTCGAAGTCAAAAACTAGGTCCTGAATCAACATGTCATGAGGGCCATCCCTCCGAGCATATCCAAATTGTCTTAAAGCTAGACAAGGGTTGTAGGTAATGCCTCCCCTAATGCCGAGTAGTGGGACATTAGGGAATTCCCCACAACGATCAATGATGATGACATTTTCTCTGGACCGAGAACACCAATGTACATCAGAATGTGTGAGGGTCATCAATCGTTGTGACCACCTCAAACCCTGCTCATTCTTCAAAATTGCTTGTGGAAGGTGAGAAATAAACCACCTTGCTAGGAGAGGAGTACAACACATGAGAACACCTCTTTTCATCATTGTTCGTGTGTAAAATGAGTGTAGGATATCCCCAAGCAATGTAGGTATGGGATTCCTGGATATGAAAATATTGACAGCATTCACATCTATAAGTTGGTCAGGGTTTGGGAACAAGACCAACCCATAGATAAGGAGTGCCACAATCTCTTCAAAGGCTTGTAGATCAATAGAATTCCAGCATTCTTGTGCCTTCTCAAACAAAAACTTTGCCAAGAATCCCTTGACACCACTTCTGGTTTCCCAATTCCCCTTGATGTCAGATGGTTACAAGTGTAATGCTTGAGCAACATCTTTAGGCTTTGGTTCTTTTTCTGTACCGTTGTAGGGTAGTCAATTAAGAATAGGAATTCTCAGGAGTTGAGAAAATTCCTCCAAAGTAGGCACCAACTGATAATCAGGGAATGTGAAACAGTGGTGTAGGGGGTCAAAGAACTGGAAAAGTACTTTCACCATGTCTTCTTCAATACTGGTGTTGACTAAGTTGAGGAGTCTACCATGTCTTTCACTGAAGAGAGAATTCTATGGAATCCTGGAAACAAGCTCCTTGAGTTGAGGAGGGATCCTCACAAGGTTGATTTGAATTGTTTTCCTGCGAATAGATTCCATGACCTACAAAACAAGAACAAAGATGAAGATCCAAACCCTTGAAATGGTTAGTGGATGCATATGATGCTTTATGATGTTCATGATGTATGCACAAGCACATGTACAGGCAAGTAAAACAAAACCCTAATTTCAGGCTTGCATGAGGTTTCTTAGGTAAGTACCCTCTTGAGTTTAGTTGGCTCAAAACCTGTCCTATAAATAGTAACCGGGTTCTAAGGAGCTCAATATCATTGGATTGTTTTCTATGTTCATTTTTTTGGTTTAGCCACTTAACTAGCGACCAAAATATTCCAAGAAAACAACCCTCAATGAGTGTAGTATCGAGTATTTACCAACTTCGGACTGCACCAAAGTCGGTCATCTCACTACCCCTAATAAAAGGCCAAGATGGTCAAGTAAGGTTCTAGTTCATTAGTGTTTAATGACATCACTCAGCGGCCCCGTATTCTCTTTGATTGACTCAAAGGCTACCGGTACTCACAAATATGTCGCACTAATATAGCTATTACTTCAACCGTGTCGGTATACCCCACACAGTTTCCACAACAGATTGCTATTTACCTATGAATGTTTCCCAAATCCAGGTGGAGGATTTCAAGCCCAAATAAGAGAACCAAAATGTAAAGCAATCAAAGCAAACAATAATCATGCAAATGGTGATCTAAGCCCTAAGGTTACTCCACTTTTAAATATTTCCCCAGCAGAGTCGCAAGTTCTGTGATACGGTGGGAGAACTGACTTGAGGTTTTGCGTTTGTGTTCGCAAATGTTTCGGTTTAGCAAGAGTTGTCATCGACTTTTTATTTTTTCCTAAGGAAAGGTCAAAAAGCACAGGAAAGACCTTTGAGATGTTTTCTTGGGTTCGGGGAGTAGATTATAGAAAGGGAAGGTATTAGCACCCTTTCTATCCATGGTTATCCATGGGCTCTTAGTTTCTTGTTTAGATCATTTGCTTTGCTTTTCAATTGTTTGAAATGGTGCTTTGTGTGTGGTTTTGAAATATGTTTTGAAAAGAGGCCATCGTTGTGGCAACCTTTGTAATGATTCTTGTTTGAATGTATGCAAAGGTGTTTTTGTCTTTGGAAAAGTTTTCAATGTTTGAAAGTAGGGTTTTGAAATCGTGTTGTGAAGTGTGTTTTGAAAGTAGCAAGGATGTTTTTTGCAAGTTTGATCAAGTAACTAAGAGTTTGTCTACCCTATTTTACTCAAAGATCTTCCTTATGTTTTTAACCCTTTTAACAGTGTTGTTCCACCATTGTATTTGGTGGACAACCTTGTGTTAGGATGTTAACAGCACAGGCGCGGGTCATCGTATAGACCATGATAGCAATAGTGTCAAGTATCTTTGGCAATTTTCTTGAGGGACTTGATCATTTTGTTTAGGCAACTCAGATAGCGTCATCGAGGGACTATGATCTTTTTGATTGTTTTTATTTTGCCAAAGTACTCAACATGCAACCATGGCCCATTTTTTGAAGGCAATAAGTGGATTGTAACCCTATGGGTGCAAGTGTGCATTGTTTTTGTTTTTCATGCATTTTTGTCTTGGATTAGGTCAAACTAATTGTTGATTTTATTTGCATACAAACCCTAGGTCTAAACATGGCATAATTGAAAGCTTTTTAAATGTGCGAGAATTTAAATGCTACACTATTACAACATGATATAGGGAGGGGGTACAAATTTGAATTGGGGGTATTTGACAAGAAATTAAACCCTAGATTACTATTACAACCAAATTGAATGTACAAGATACATTATTTAAATGTACAATAATTGAAATAAATACAATAAATAAATGTAAATGAAATGTATTATGCCAAAATGTTTTTAGTATGTAAAAAGTATTTTTCAATGTGAAAAGTAAAATAAAAATATCAATTTTAATTATTTTTCCTATTTAGGGCAAGAAACCCTAATTCTTAATAAATAATATTATTTATTAATTATGTGCAATAATATACTAATTTATACAAAAAATAAAAGTATATTATAAAAATGATATTTTTAGTCCAAAATAATAATAAAAATGAAAATGTAATATTTTTGTATTTTTGACCTATTTAATAAACATAAAAATAAAAATTAACTATTTACAAAAAATGAATATTTTCAAGAAAATGTTTATAAATATAAATAAATGGAATAAATGAAAATAAGTATATCTTTTGTATTATTTTTGAGTTTTGTTTTAAAAAGAAAATAGTTTATTTACATATGTATACTTGATAAAATAAAATAAATATCAAATAAATATGAAAAAACATAGAAAATTATTTTTGGCATTTTTTATATTTATACAAAAAATAATAAAGTCAGAATAAAAAAATAAAAATGTCAAAAATGATAAATATTAAATAAATGGGCCAGGGGGCTGTAAACAGAAAATAGGGGTGTTAAAAGTGAAAACACAACAGGCTCAGCCCACCAGACTTCTTCTTCTTCCTCTTGTTCACAAAACACGCGCTTCTGTGTATCAATGGCTAACTCCTGATTCTTTGATTTTTTGACAAAACTCATAACATGAACATTGTAGAGAATTAAACAACGAATTCAACCATATAAAAAACTTGGATTAACTCTCAAAGACCAAAGAGAATTTCTCTGGCCCTAATTTTAACCTAGTTTTTTCAGAAAGTTCATGAGTGAAATTCTCTCAGCACGATTAATGTAAATGAAAACTAAGCATATGTATGGCTTCAGGACTATGAGTACAACATATTTCATTCACAAACCTAAGCCTAACCATTCCTAAATAGGGAGATAGAAGTCCATGAAATACCTATTTCAGTTGACTTCGAGATGGACAATGTAGCAACCTTCAATGGTGTTTGAGCTTCTGTTGAGCTTTCCTGAGGTCCAAGGAAGCTTCTCCAATGCTTGGCTTGCTTTGAAACAACTTGAATCATGTTGTAGAACTCAACCTGCAGAGCTTTGAAATGAAAATGGCAAAGTGAGTTAGATGTGTTACAGCTTGCAAAGGGGGCCTGGGATAGTTCAAGTGAGTTGATTGGAAGGTGTTGTAACTATCTTGGGACAAAACACACGATGGAATTTTGTTGTGGCTTGCAAAATGCAGAACCTGCCCTGTTTTGCAGAAAAATAGTGGTTTTGAGTATGAGAAGGTTTTAGTGATGAAAGGGTCGTGTCTTAGGCTTGTTGGGAGGTATGGAACTTGTCTACAAGGTTTGTATAAGCTTGTGTTAACAGATATGAGAGGTTGCTTGTGTTTTGCAAGTTTTCTCTACTTGAACTTCAAATGTGGAAGTGAAGTTACAGGCTTGTATAGGCTGTCAAACATGCTTGCATACATTTCTCTTGGCCCCTCTTATTTGTGGATTTGTTTTGCTGCAAGATATCTTGGACCAATGCTCAAGGATTGTTGGTTTGACATAAAAGCATACTTAAGTAAAAATGGAAATTTGCCTTTTTCTATTTAAGGCTTAATCTTGTGTATAATGTCCAAATGAACAAAACAAAGGCTTAGACTGATGGATTGGCATTAAATTATGGAGTGCAAATTGGTTTTGAGGCCTGTAATATCAAACCAAGCTAGCTAGATCAGAATTGCAAGTTGTTATGAACATGTATTGGCCATGGACAAAAGTGAGTTTTTGCTAACTTCAAGCATTCGATTCTCTCTAACCACAAGGGTGTTTGAGGAGTTCTTGGATAATTTGGAAAGCTTAGAACATGTACTACAATCCATCTTTGTAATGCAACTTGAAACTCCAAGTTGAACTATGTGAAAAATGGCCAAGAAGATGGGTCAAAATCCTGCCTAGATTAGGGCAATTTTTCTCTAAGTTAAACGTTTTAGGTACCCTTGTTCCAAAAATCATAACTTGATATACAAGCTTCTTTTGAGAAAACTTTGTGAATAAAAATTGTAGACTTTGTGATGGACTATAACTTTCATGTTTCAAGTTTTGTTTGAATCCATTTGCATCTTGGTGAAAAAGTGGGACAAAGTTAGGAAAAAATAAGAAAATTTCATAACTTAGAAAATTTCTAAGTTATGAAAATTTTCCATTTTAAACCCTAATTTGCATTTTTGGGTTTCTTAATGAAAAAGTTTCATAATTTGTCATGTATTGATGAAAAATGACCCTTGGCACTTGATTATGACCAAAAAGTCAAAGTTTGACTTTTCAGTGTACAGTCATATTTTGATCAGTTGACTGAAAAATTCATCTGCTAACCCTATGCAATTGGGATCTTCTGAACTTGTTGAATGGGTCAAGAAAATGTCATTGAATCCTTGTGTACATGGTTGAGCTTGATTTTCCATTGGTTAGGTCAAACAGTCAAAAATTGCCTTTGTACAGTCAAAACCCTAAAAAAGACCATTTTGCCCTTTTGGTGATCTGATCAAGTTTCTTGTGGAATTGTGATCCAAACTTGATCAAATGACATATGTGAGTTCATTATGTTGATGTGGATCAAAAATCATGAAGTTTGACTGTCAATTGGCCACAGTTGACTTTTTCCCCAATACAGTTGATTTCTAGGTCAGCTGTCCAATTGACTGGGCAAAAAATTGAATCAAAGCTTGAGACTTGGTATGGATAAACTTGTGAGTCCAACATGAAGTATGAAAGTCACTTTGGGCATTGTGGGTCAAAATATCCCTGTGCAAACTCAAACCCTAATTTAGGTCAACAGTGCAAGGAAGTGTCTTGAGCAGAGCAAACCCTAGCTTGATCTTCAGTTCCAAGAGTCTTGTGATGAGAAAATGTTGATGAAATGGGAGGGCAAATTTTGGGGTACAACAATGGGCCTAATTTTTTATGCTTGCACCTCACTTATAATGTGGTCCACGACTCAAATATTCACCCACACATTATTTGCTTCATTTTTCAATTTATTTTGATTTTTTATTAATTAAAAATTGAATTAAATCAAATAATTGATGAATAATAGCAAATATATGATTTGATTTGGTTTTTTAACAGGTTGGAAATCAAAATATGCTGAGGTATCAAGGCCAAAATGAATCAAGCATAATTGGTACAAGAAAGGGATGATTTGGCTCAAAATAGAAAGTTTACATGTAGCTTGAAAATCAAATCAAATATCTCATCATTGCAAAGATCCAATCCAAGTTTGTAACCCTAATTCATTCCTAGATATAAATTGGACGTATACAAAGCAAAAAACAAGGTTTTGCAGGCGTGAACAAGAAGAACAAAACTTGAAATTTTCAAAGAAAAGTGCATATCCAATCTTGCTCCATAGGCCGTTTCAAGCGTTTCTAACGATCAAGTCATCTCCCTAGGCACTCACTGAACCTGTAGCAAGCATTTGCAAGGCTTGAAACATCCAGAAACGCATGCAATTACTCTCACGGTTTGCTTATGTTTTCCAAATCGATTATTGAATTTATTGCATCATTAGCATGTTTGAGTTATGTATTTGTGATCCTCATCGTGTTTGCAAGCTAACTGAATAATTTAAATGCATTTTTAAAGCATATATCTGCACTTGCCATTGTTAGGGTTTTCATATGCGTTTTTGGGTTTTTGGCTACAGGAAAAATTAGACCACGAGCTAGATACTGGGATGACCGGGACATCATGACCGGTTGGACCATGGTCTCCAATTCTTTATATTGTGTTTTGTGAATTTTTGAATTACACTGGTTTTTAGCCATGGAAGTTGTCTGTAGGTAAAGGTACAAAAACCTAAGGCGACGGGGAAAGGTAGAAGAAGGTTATGTGTCAGCCAGCCATTCGCCCATTTGAAGTTTCGCGCGCGGGGGAGTCAGTGGCTTGTTTACTTTATATTATATTCTTCTTTCATTATACTAACAATTAACACACACAATGCAACTGGAAATGAGGCATTGGTATTCAGCATAAGGACCTTGGTTTGATCCCATGTCCCAGCGCTTCCTTTGTTTTATTTTCTTTCAACAGATCCAGCGCATCTCTCATCCTGGTGTCCACCATACTCTATCAATCTCAGCCAATGGATTCATCATCCATTCAATCCAGCGCACGGGTAATGAGGGACTATGATACACCCTCAAGCCAATGCTACAAGAGATCAGGCGCTGACTGGGCTTGGAGTGTTTTTGGGCTTGAAAATTTCAGATTGGCACCCCTCATTTGCTAGCATACAGGCCCAATTTCCATTTTCTTTTTAATTTTCTTTTTAATTTCTTTAATTAATTTCTTTTATTTGTTTTAATTAATTAACCCAAAAATCATTTTCTTTTTTTAATCAAAAAATCACAACAAACTACAAAAATCTTTTTTTTATAAAAATATTTTATTTCTTAATTAATTTAGTTTAATTAACTTAGGGCAATTTAATCTCTTTTTATAATTAAAAATAATTAGACTTAGGATTTGAATTATACATAATTTAATTAATTTTATTTAAAAATACACCGAAATCATTTTTTCATTAAAATATTTATTTTAATTAATTAGGTTAATTAGGTTAACTTAAATACTTTTATTTCATAATTAAGAAGCAATTAGAAATTAGGGTTTTATTTAATTTTTAATTTCATTGTTTTCTCCAATAAAAAATGTACAAAAATATTTTTTCTTTCAATTAGGGTTTAGGGTATTTTTCAACATCCCTCGTATTTAATTCGCCGCGCATTTAAGTATTTCTTTTCCATTATTTTTGTAATTGCCAATGGTTTGTAATAGTTGAACTAGGGTTTTATTTACTGCTTTAATCCCCGATTCTTTGGTTATGTAATTAATCCCCATCCCCCGAAGCCTTGTAATAGCTAGGTTTATTTTCTCGCACTTTTAAATTCCTGCAAATATTTAATTGTCTAGATGTATGCTAATAGGATGGTATGGAAAGAATACTTGAAATTAAAACGGTAGATCACCTAATGTGAAAAGATTAAATAACTGAAATAATTCATATGCACATATTCACTCCTAGGGTTTACTTCACTTTGGTTGCCTTCGTTAAACAGTCATTAAGCATAGGAGATTTTAGTGATTGCCCTCCAGTCTAAAAGATCAAATTGTCCCATTCAAATGTTGCCTCGGAAATGTCGCATGGGAAAGATCTTAAGACTCTAGGGTTACTACTAAAGTTTTCTAATTGTTGCTTTAGTGATTGTATTTGTCCCTTTCAAATGTCCCTTACAAAGTCCAATGACGGTGCTACCTACTCCCTAATAGTGGGATAACATTGTCTAAAGGAAACGAGAACAAACAATATTTTTTCGAGTAGGTAGAATCTTAAGTACTTGCTCAATAAAAACTTTTCACGCAAACACCTTCCAAGACAAATTTTAAAAACAAACTTTGTCACATCCTTGAGGACTGATACAAGGGTTATCATGAAGTAAAAAAATATTCCAAACAAGCACACACACAAGCAATTTTAAAAAAATGAGCAAGTACCTAAGAGCCCATGGAAAACCATGGATAGAAAGGGTGCTAACACCTTCCCTTTCTATAATCTACCCCACGTACTCAGATATCTCGGAAAAAAAGTTTTTTCTGTTCTTTTTCCTTTTCCATGATTGGATAAAATAAAATTCGGTGGTGACTCTTGCTTACCGCGACATTTTGCAAACAAAAAACGCAAAACGCAAACCAGTAAAAACAGTCAGTTCTGTCACCGTATCATAGAACTGGAGACTCTGCTGGGGATTTAATAAGTGGGGTATACCTTAGGATCTAGGTCATTAAATTGCTTCTCTTGATTGTCTTAATTGCTTTACTTTTAAGGGCTTGTTCAGGGTTATTAAAGATCCTACACCCGGATCTGGGGACACTTTTTAGGTAAACAGCAATAGATCGTGGAGACTGTACGGCATATACCGATATGGTTTAAGCGATGGATGTGTTACTGTGACACTTTAGTTGGTACCGGTATCCTTCATGGGGAAACGAGAAGAATACGGGGCCGCCGCGTGGTGTCGTGAAGCACTAACGGACCTTAGAACCTTAGTTGAACAAACTTGGCCATTAAAAATTAGTGGGATAGATGGCCTCGGTGTAAAGTTGAGGATTGGTTGATACTAGATGCCACACTTATTGAGATCAGACTTTCGAGATATTTCGGCCACAAGAAAAGATTGCTTGAGCTGAGACAATGCCCAATAAAGGATGGTCAGTGATATTGCGATCCCTTAGAACCCGGTTACTTTTTAAGACAAGTTTGAAACCAACTAAACTTCATGAGGGTACTACCTTTAACCTCATGCAAGCCTTAAACCTAAGGCTTGGTGTGATTTGACTGTGTTTGCTATACCTGTGTTTTCTATACCTGTGGTTTATCATAACATCATGCATCATAACATCCATTCTTATTGCACTAACCATTTCAAAGACCAGGGGAATTTATCTTTGTTCTGTTTTGCAGATCATGGCTTCCGTTCGCAGGAACACTATCTGAATCAGCTTCGTGAATATACCTTCTCAACTCAAAGAGCTAGTGTCAAAGGTTTCTTAAACTTATGCGTTCACTAAGAGACATGGTCAACTTCTCAACCTGGTTACTTCAAACTTTGATGAAAAGATGATAAGTGTACTATTTCAGTTCTTCGATCCCAAGCACCACTGCTTCACCTTTCCATACTATCTGTTGGTGCCTACCTTGGAAGAATTCTCTAGCTATTGGATATACTCATTCTTGAACAGTTGCCCTTCACAGGTCTAGAAGAAGTGCCTAAACCAGAAGTCATTGCCTCAGCTCTGCATCTGAAACGGGCCGACGTGGTATCCAATTGGGAAACAAGAAGCGGAGTCAAAGGTTTTCTAGCTAAGTTTCTGATAGACAAGGCCCATTTGTTTTGGGATGATATGGATTTTCAGGCTTTTGAGGAGGTCTTGTCTCTTCTTATCTATGGGTTAGTTCTTTTCCCTAATCCGGACTCATTCATAGACGTGAATGCTATTAAGATCTTCCTCTCTCGCAATCATGTGCCTACCTTACTCGGAGATATC
Organism: Vicia faba; assembly: GCA_948472305.1. Lineage (NCBI taxonomy): Eukaryota > Viridiplantae > Streptophyta > Magnoliopsida > Fabales > Fabaceae > Vicia > Vicia faba. The sequence goes on from OX451737.1 coordinate 1,466,488,225, forward strand.
CTGCACACTCTCCATACTCGTACCATGAAGAGAAGAGGGGTTCTTATGTGTTGTATGCCATTGCTGTCGAGGTGGTTTATTTCTCACCTCCCTAAGTACGTAATGAAGAATGAAGAAGGTTTGGGTTGGTCGCAAAGGATAATGGCACTCCCTCATACGGATATTCTTTGGTGTTCTCGAGCTATGGAAAACACTGCTATTATTGACCGCTGCGGGGAGTACCCTAATTCCCCATTACTTGGTATTAGAGGGGGTATAACCTACAATCCTTGTTTAGCTCTGCGACAATTTGGTCACGCTCGAAGGGGTGGTCCCTATGAGTTACTTATCGAGGGCATTGTATTCAACTATGAGGATGATGTTAAAGAGTATTGCCGGAGGTTCATACGAGCTTGGGGCATGGTAAACAGATCTGGCGCCAAGGCTTTAGGGCCAAAGACTTCCATTCCTATGGAACCTTACCTCCAATGGGTACGAGCTCGTGCCCAAAAGCTTATGATGCCCTATGTGGATGTTTTACCAGTGATTGTGGAACCCACTACTGAAGAAGGCATTCTGTTTCACCCTAAAATTTTCCCTCCCATATTTCTCAAAACATTTCAAGAAAGATCTCTAAATTGCTCAAAGTAGTCCAAGGGTTGGTCAGACAAGCTCTCTCCTAAGACAGTCTACCCTAAATTAGGGTTTCATGTTGCATCAAGATATTTGAGTCCAAGTTATCCCAAGTGCTCACCAATGTCCTAATATGTTCTCAAGATCACCCATATCAAGTTTCAAGCCTTGCAGGGGAAGTTTGCTCAGTCAATTGCTCAAAGGTCCAAAAATCGATTATGCTAGGGCAAAAGTCAACTGTGACCCACATACTGTCAAACTTCAAGATTTTTTGTCAACATTCTCATTTTTAAGGATATTTAATCATTTTATAAATGGTTGATCATGATTCATCAAGCATTGCTCACAATTCATCAGGATTCAAAAGTTGTTAAATTAGGGTTTTACAGGAAAAGTCAACCCAACTTTGACCAAGCATAACTTTCTCATACTTTATGAGAAATGACCCATCCAAATATCATTTTAAAGAAGATGCAATTCCCTACAATCCATCTTCATCTCCCAAGTTCAAAATATGCACTCACGAGAAGTTATGAATTTGGACATCATAGGTCATTTTGAAAAGTCAACAAAAACACCTTTTTTTGTCAAAGCTTTATACATGATCATGGAATATCAAAATAATACTAGACCAAACAGGTTGCTTATAGGACATCACAAGCTTTCTAAAAAGTCCAAGAACACATCCAAAGAGTCAAAATTGAGGAAGTTATGCATTGTTGAAGTTGACCTTTTTTGTAAAATTGCCAAAAGTTAACTATCCTCAAAACATCAAATTTTGCCAAATTGGCCCATTCTTTTTCACTTATTTTACGTTGGCAACATAGCCCACGTGCTCTAGCCCTTGACACTTGTCCATATCATATTTTTATTAATTATTTTGATTTTTATTTGAATTAATTTGATTTAAATAAAAATAAATCAAATAAAAATCCAAAGCATTGATAACAAGAGATCTTGTGATTGTTTCAGGCTCTAATTACAGCTAGCAAGGCATTCAAATTCATGTAAAGGATTATGTGCATAAAAATATTCAAAATAAGCCATGTTTGGAAAGATTGTAAAGAGGAATCAAATCAAATCCAAAATCATTGATGGAGAGGGATTTGGACACAATAAACAACCCTAATGCATTGTTTGATACATAAGGAGGAGAGGCAGATCAAAAGAGAGGTGCGAAAGAGGCGCTAGAGCAAGAAAAACATTTTCAAAAACAAGTAAAAAGTGTGAGATCGAATTGGTGGTTAGAGGCGTCCTCAAGGCTTGGTATTTGTCCCAATCGTTTCCTGGAATTCTCATGAACCTAAAGCAATCAAAACCAAACGTTTTCAAGCCCTCCCACGCGTTGTAAGTCCGTCACAGTATCACCCTTTTCTTGAATTCAAAAATCTTTATTCTTGCATCCATAGTGTAAAATAATTGCATATTCTTGATCACCATGATGTTTGCAAACTTTTTACAATAGCCAATTTCATTTATATGGCATGTGTTGTAATTCACCATTGTTAGGTTTTCAAGCTTTGGTTTAGGGCTTTTTATTTCAGGAACAATTAGCCTTCGTAATGGGCATGGTTGTGATCAGGAAGACGAGACGAATCTAACCATGGTGTTAGATTCCATTTACATGGTCTGTGGAAGGTTTTGAGAATGCTTGGTTTATAGCAACAGACATTTGTCTGTGGGTATAGGTATTTCAGGTTTTAGCCACGGAGAGAGGAAGGAGATGATGCGTTGTCACCCCCCCATAGGCCAATTCAAATTCCAACGCGTTTTTTTATTTTTGTTTCCACCAATATTCATTTTATTATATTATTATTAGTTTGTATTATATTAACAATAAAAAGCAAATGGCGTAGTGGTTACCAGGTGTGTGTTCAAGGCGTTGAAGGCTGGAGGCACACCATAGACCAAGGTCAGCATAATACACATGATCAAGAAAGTCAAATGGACCTCCACAAATGGGCCTAGATTATTGCTATTGGCACCCCACTTTCTCAAGCCTAATCTCTATCTCTTTATACTTTATTTTATTTCAATTAGTTATTTTATTTTATTTTATTAACAAAAATTATTTTCTTTTTATCAAAAATCACCAAAAACATTTTTTTTATCCAATTAAAATCAGAACTTTTATTTTTCATCAATAAATATTAATTAATTAATTAGGTTTTTAATTCTAGATAACTTTAATTTATTTTACAAATAATTAAAATTAATTAGAATCAATAGGTTTTAACACTAATTTAATTATTTTATTTCTTTCCTAAAATAATCAAAAATCCAAAAATAGGCCTAAATTATTTTTCATTAATTAATTTAATTAAATAATTAATTTAGCATTTAACTTTAGGATTTAATTTCTTTTCTTAAAAAATATTAAAAACAACAAAAAACATTTTCTTTTAATTAAGAGGGTCAAAACCCTAATTCTCGCATTCGATCTAATTTTATCGCGCGCTTTAATTTTGTACAATTATTTTATCTGCTCCCGGTTTGTAATAATTTTAATTAGGACATTTGTTTATTTTTTCCGCTTTTAAATTTCAAAGGGTTTGTTTTTGGCGATGTAAATACCCGACGCCTTGTAATGGCGTAGTTTAAATTCCGCACTTTAATTTCTGCAAATATTCAACTGTTAGATGTTTGATAATAGGGCTTGCATGACAAGAATGAATGTTTAATCTTAAAACAGTTAGACCACCCTTAATTGTGCAAAGATAAATAATCTGAAATCAACACACTCGCACATGCGCACTCCTAGGGTATACTCCCACTTGGTTTCCTTCGTAAATGGTCATTGAGTATAGGTTGTTTTAGAGGTCACCCTCTTGTCTAAAAAGATCATAAGTTGCCTCGGAAAGGTTGCCGCGGATATCGTTGCCTCGGATAAATGATCTAAGATATTAGGGTTACAACTAAGGCGTCCTAACGTTGCTTTAGTGACCGTATGTCCCTCTTTCGAATTGACCCTCAAACTCCAACGACGGTGCTACCTACTCACTAATAGTAGGATAGCATTATCTAAAGGAAGCAAACATAGAACAATTCTTTTTTCGAGTAGGTAGATTAGTTCTTAGATACTTGTTCATCCAAAACAAAACTTTTTTTCACACTTACACTCCTTTATAAATAAGTTTTCAAAAACACTTCATTACACTCTTGAAGACAGAAGCAAGAGTTAAATCGAAGTTAAAACCAAAACTTTTTTTCAAAACCCACAAAACACAAAGAAAACAATTTTGAAAATGATGAGCAAGTACCTAAGAGCCCGTAGATAACTACGGATAGAAAGGGTGCTAATACCTTCCCTTTCTATAAATCCACCCCCCATACTCAGAAAATCTCGAAAAAGGAATTTTTCAGTGCTTTTTTCCTTTCCTTGTTGGATAAAATAAAAGTCGATGGAGACTCTTGCTTACCGCGACATTTTGCAAAAACAAACGCAAAACGCGAGCCAGCATTTCTAAAATAGTCAGTTCTTCCCACCGTATCACACATTCCTTACACGGTTCTCTACCCTTATATGCCCACTAATCTCATAGAGTTACAGAGGTCTTGGATTCAATTGATGAAGGAATAGGATACTTACAGGGATCATTTCCATGCTCAGGAGAGGAAGGTTTTAAAGCTCACAAAGCAACTCCATGAGGAAAAAGGACTATGATTTTGTTCGAGAAAACTATGATTCATGTTGTTCCAATTGAAGATGTTTCCAATATAACCATTTTCGCCGATCCTTCCAAGGTTTCCTCGAGAAGACCTGTTAGGATTTCATTTGCTCCAAGAATTGCTCCGCTGATAATCACTATTCTTGGTCCTGTCCCGTATGTCTCGGACAAAGATGTCCCATGGCATTATGGTGCCGATGTGTACTATCATGGCATCAAACAAGATCTGAAAGATGAAGAGGCTGATCCTGATATTGATAACATTGTCGGAACCAGCAAAATCACCTAAAGTAGAAGGGTCTTCTCTCCCAAGATTTCCCATGAGACTGTTAACAAGCCTATTGTCATTCCATCTATTGTTCCTGCTAGTACATCCACTACAGTTCCTGTTCTTACTCCAGTCATTACCCCTATCGGCGAATCGTCTGATACCCGCAGCAAGGAAATTATAGGTGAGCCTTCCCGGACGGAGGCGCCTAAGAAAATTGTTGTGGAAGCCTCTAAGCAAGAAATGGAGGAAATACTGAAAATCATTAAGAAGAGCGACTACAATATGGTCGAGCAGCTAGGGAAGACCCCATCAAAAATATCCATGTTATCTCTACTATTATGCTATGAAGCCCATTTGAAGGATTTGATTGCATTCCTCAAGACTGCGCATGTGTCGCAAGAGACTTCAGCTGATCAATTTAAAGATTGTGTGGCCAGCCTGACTGCTGATAATGGGCTGGATTTTTCAGATGCAGACTTGACACCAAAGGGAAGGAAGCATAATGATGCTCTACATGTCTCGATTGAATGCAGGGGCACCACTATGGCTCATGTGCTGGTAGATACTGGGTTTTTGTACCCCAAAATGTGCACTCCCATTTTACTCAACCAATGTCAATTGAGGTCCCCAAGTTGCTCAAGGAAGTCCAAGAGTTGACCAGACAAACTCTCTCCTAAGGCAGTATACCTCAAATTAGGGTTTCCATTTTCATCAAGATGCGTGAACCACATAGGACTCAAATGATTTCCAAGGTCCTAATATGTTCCCAAGATTATCCATGCCAAGTTTCCGGCCTTGCATAAGAAGTTTGCTCAGTCAACTGCTCAGATACTTGAGAATCGACTGTACTAGGCCAAGAGTCAATTGTGGCCCACATACAGTCAAACCTCAATATTTTTGGTCAACATCAACATTTTTAAACTAATTTCATCATTTTATCAAGGTTTGATCATGATTCCCCAAGGAATGCTCCAAATTCATTAAAACCCAAAAGTTGCTAAATTAGGGTTTCTTAGGAAAAGTCAACCAAACTTTGACCAAGCATAACTTCTTCATACTTTATCATAAATTTTCCATCCAAGGCTCATTTTGAAGAGGATGCAATTCCCTACAATTCATCTTCATCCCACAAATTTAAAGTATGCACTCATCAAAAGATATGAATTTCTACATGATAGGTCCTTTTGAAAAGTCAACAAAAACACCTTTTGGGTAAAAGCTTCTTACATAAACATGGAAGACCCAATTTAAATGAAACCAAAAGTGTTGGTTAGGGGACATCCTAAGCTTTCAAAAAATTCCAAGAACACCCTTCTAGGGTCAAAATTGAGAGAGATATGCATTGTCAAAGTTGGCAATTTTTTGAAAATTGCCAAAAGTCAACATTGATCAAATTTGCATTTTTTTTCCAAAGGGCCCATGTTTTCTTGTTTGAAACATGTTTCTAATAGGACCCACGACCCTTGAGCTTTTCCACCTATTATTCTATTATTTTTATTATTTATTTTGATTTTATTTCATTTAAATCAAAACAAATCAATATAAAATAGTAAAATAATGAAATCAAATCAAATCATTGATTTTTTATGCACATTTTGAGTCCATGTACAGCTAACATGCCAGCCAATTCGTGCAAATTTGATTTGGATTGAAAAATATTGGATTGAAGCTTGTTTTAAAAATATATCATACAAGAGCAAATCAAATCCAATTTCCATTATTTCTCAAGATTCATGCCAATTTTATTGACCTAATTAAGTGTACTATAAGTGCATAACAACTGTAGATCAAAGACAAGGGTTACATTCGTGGAAAGGCCAAAGCAAACTCAAAAATTTTGACAAAAAAAGTTAGGTTCAAATTCTTGGATAGAGGGAAATTCACACCATTCCAAAGCTACCAAACGATTCCTAGACCGCTCCTGAAGCTAACACGATCAATTGCAAGCATCAAAACATCCAGAAATCGCCCCTGAAGGTATCAGGATTTGTACCAAAAACTCAAATTTGATTTCAATGTTTTACGCATCCTAAACATATCCTAATCATATATTTTTATTTATCATCTTGTTTGCAAACTACATGTACCCTTTAATTGGAGTTTAAGCGCATGTATGGACGATTGCCATGGTTAGGGTTTTAAGGTCCACTTTGGGGCTTTTCAGTAAGGGTGAAATTAGGGTAAAAGATGGATACCATTGTGTTCAAGATATCAAATCCAATTTATTGGTATAGATAGAATTAATTTATTATGCGTGTGGTGAATTTTTAAAGCTTGCAGGTTTATAGCTATGGAAAATGTCCGTAGGTATAAGTCTTTCCCCTAAAACGATGGTTGCAGCGAAGAAGATAATGTGTGGCAGCCCATGACTGGCTGATTTGAATCTCGCGCGCTTTTCTGGCATATTATTTGTTTTTAGCTTTTATTTTATTTATTCATTATATATACAAATTGACAAGTTAGCGCGAACGATTGAGGAGCGTGCCTTTGATGTACACGTCCTGGGTTCGATCTCAGGCGTGTGCATTTTATTATTTTCTTCATATTTCTCTACAGATCTAATGCATCACTCCTCTAGGCGCCTTCCATGCAACCTCAACGTCCATCCACTAGATGCACTTCTACCCAGATAACGCTTCCAGCCCGAAGGTCCATGGTGCACGTTCAAGTCAAAGGCTACATCTAATCCAACGTGGTCAACTTGGGCTCAGCTTTGTTGGGCCAAAATTCATATTCTCACCCCCTTCTTCAGCAATGCAAACAGGCCCGAATCTTTATTTTCTTTCTCTATTTATTTTCTTTAATTATTTTCCTTTTCTTTTTAATTAACACAAAATTAATTTTTTTAAATTAACAAATCAAAAATCTTAAAAATCTTTTTTTAATAATACATTTATTTTGAAATTAGTTAGTTTAATTTAACTTAGGGCAATTTAATTTTTTTATATGATTAAAAATAATTAGACTTAGGATTTTAATTGTACATAACTTAATTAGTTTTCTTCAACACCAAAATCATTTTTCTCATAAATATTTATTTCTTTAATTAATTAATTTAATTAGAAATTTAGGGTAATTTAATTTCTTTCATAATTAAAAACAATTAGAAATTAGGTTTAGTTAATTTGTAACTTAATTGTTTTCGCAAATAAAAATCCACAAAAATACTTTTCCTCACTTAGAATTTTAGGTTATTTTTCAACCATCCTTGTATTTAATTCACCGCGCGTTTAATTATTTCTTTTTCATAATTATGTAACTGCTTATTGGTTTGTAATAGTTAAAACTAGGGTTTTTATTTATCGCTTTTCCCCCACTTTTGGTTATGTAATTAATCCCCCTCCCCAAAGCCTTGTAATAGCTAGGTTTTATTTTTCGCACTTTAAATTCCCGCAATCTTTAACTGTCTAGATGCATGGCTAATAGGATTGTATGGAAAGAATGCTTGAAATTTAAAACGGTAGATCACCTAATGTGCAAAGACTAAATAACTTAAAAAAACTCATATGCACATATTCACTCCTAGGGTTTTCCTCACTTCGGTTGCTTTCGGTAAACAATCATTAAGCATAGGAGATTTTAGTGGTTTCCCTCCAGTCTAAAAGATCAAAGTGTCCCATTTGAATGTTGCCTCGAAAATGTTGCCTCGAAAATGTTGCCTCGGAAACGTTGCCTCGGAAAGATCTTAAGACTCTAGGGTTACTACCCCCGAACTCAGAAAATCTCGAAAAAGGAATTTTTCTGTGCTTTTTTCCTTTCCATGTTGGATAAAATAAAAGTCGGTGGCGACTCTTGCTTACCGCGACATTTTGCAAAAACAAACGCAAAACGCGAACCAGCATTCCAAAAACAGTCAGTTCTTCCACCGTATCACAGAACTGGCAACTCTGCTGGGGATGATAATAAGTGGGATGTAACTTAGGATTAGTTCATCATAATGTTTTCAATTGCTTGATTTGTATGCTTTATCTTTGTGGGTTTGAATCGGAGTTATTATAGATCCTAACCCGGATCTGTGGGTACCTTTTAGGTAAGTAGCAATAGACTGTGAGGGAATTGTACGGCGTAGACCGATACGGTTGAAGCAGTAGCTACATTGGTGTGGAACTTTAGTTTGTATCGATATCCCTTGTGATGGAACAAGGAGAATATGGGGCTGCTAAGGGGTCATTAAGCACCAACTGGCCTTAGAACTTATAATTGACCAACTTGGCCATAGAAAAGTAGCACTATGCTACACTCATTGAGACCAAACTCTCGCGATGATTCCGGCCGCAAGAAAAGGTTGCTAAACTGCAATTATGACCGATCGAGGGTGGTCAGTGATATTGAGATCCTCTAGAACCCGGTTACTATTACTAGGACAAGTTGAACCAACTAAACTGAAAGATGGTAATACCTAAACTCCATGCCAGCCTGAAATCTAAGGGCTACTGTGTGACTTGTTTGACCTTACCATGTTTTCTATCGTTGAATACTTGTGATGTGTTTCTATCATGATATCATGCATCATGACATTTCATGCATATTACATTGGACTAACCATTTCAAATACCGAGGGGATTCATCTTTTTTCTGTTTTGCAGAACATGGCATTTATGCGTAGAAACACTATTCGGATCAGCTTTGTACAGATTCCTACTCAGCTTAGAGATTTGGTTTCCAAGGTTCCTGACACTTCCTCTTTTGACAGAAGACATGGTCACCTCCTCAGTCTAGTCACTTCCAAGCTGGATGAACAGATGATGAGCGTCTTATTCCAGTTCTTTGATCCATTATACCACTGCTTCACTTTCTCGGACTATCAGTTGGTCCCTACTTTGGAGGAGTTCTCTGATTTACTTGGTATTTCTATTCTAGAGCAGACGCCATTCACAGGTTAGGAGATATCTCTTAGGCCAGAGGATGTTGCTACAGCCCTACATCTGACAAAGGCATAGGTAATGTCTAACTGGGAGACTCTGAGTGGGGTAAAAGGCTTCTTTGCTAAGTTCTTGATTGATCAGGCTCAACAGTTTTGGGACAGTTTGGACTTTCAAGCATTTGAAGACATCCTGGCTCTTCTCATATATGGCCTGGTTCTGTTCCCTAATTCAGATTCTTTTGCCGACGTGAACATAGTGAAGATCTTCATGTCTCGTAATCTGGTGCCCACTCTCTTAGGTGACATTCTGCATGCTCTTTATGCATGTACTGCTCGGAAATGGGGAACCCTTATGTGTTGTGCACCATTGCTGGCGAGGTGGTTTATTTCTCACCTCCCCAAATTTGTTTTGAAGAACAAGGAAGGCATGGGTTGGGCCTATAGGATCATGTCCCTTGCTTACACGGACATTATCTGGAGCACTAAAGACATGGAAGAAGTAGTTGTTATTGATCGCTGTAGGGAATACCCCAATGTTCCATTACTTGGAATCAGAGGAGGGATCAGCTATAATCCTTGTTTGGCCTTACGACAGTTTGGGCGAGCTAGGAGGGATGGACCTCATGAGTTGCTGCTTCCTAACATTGTCTTTGACTTCTAGGGAGATGTTGAGGGACATCGCCGCAGATTCATACGATCTTGGAACAGGGTGCACATGTCTGATCCGCATGAGCTAGGAATGAAGACCTCTCTTCCAATGGAACCATATCTCTGGTGGGTTCGAGCCCGTGCTCAAAAACTGGGGATGCCATACGAAGTTGTCTTACCAGTAATTGTTGAGAGTACTGATGAAGAAGGGGTTCCTCATACTGTCCTCCATCCATACATGCCTACTGACATTGGGGCATTAAAGAGGTCTTGGATCCAGTTGAGAGAAGAATGGGATACTTACATAAAGAAGAATCATGAACAAGAACGGAAGATCCTAAAGCTTACAAGGCAGCTGGAGAATGAGAAGGTCCTCAACGATTATGTCAGCACCAACAGAAAACGACCATGGGAGCGCTGATGTCTTTTGCTATTTCTAGTTTTGATTTACTTTTCAATTTTTCTTTTTGTAACGCCTTAAAGGAATTTGTCAAACATTGTTTCAAGTTTTTAATCTAATAAAAGTGTGTTTCATTTTGGCTTACGAATTTGAATCCCTAAAGTCTTTGAAATCATATCATATGCATTCCATTTCCATGCACCTCATTACAGGTACCCTTACAGGTTTCTCATCTTCTTCGCTGTTTATTTCAGCATCATGTCTGCTGAAACATCCACTGATCAGGCTATCAAGGCCATACAAGCTCAGAACGCTCAGTTCCAGGAAATGTTCATGAGCCTGGCCAAGGGGCAAAAAGATTTGAAGACTCTTATCTTGAAAGATAAGAAGAAAAAGAAGACGGTCCTCCTGGATATGGGTCACAGGTTTGGGAACAGGTTGCGAGAAGAGGTTGATCTATCTCACTCATCTGGAGGGGGAGAGAATCAAGAAGAAAGGAGGGCCCCTAGCCCTGTGGTCTGTGACAATGAGACTGACTTTGATGAAGACCAGTATCCTTCGGCTGAGGACAGGTATAAGCAACTTGAAGACCGGTTGAGCATAATAGAGGTCCAGAAAGTTCCTTGTCTGGACTTCGGAGATTTGGGTTTGGCATCTGGGGTGGTGATTCCCCACAAGTTTAAAGCACCATTCTTTGCTAAGTACGACGGGGTCTCCTTCCCAAAGCTACACCACCGCTCGTATGTTAGAAAGATGCAATCATATACTGCTGATAAGAACCTCTGGATCCATTTCTTTCAAGATAGTCTTTCAGGGACTCAACTTGAATGGTTCTACCAACTGTAAGGAGCTAATGTTCGTAACTGGGAGGACCTTGCTGCTGATTTCTACAAGCAGTACCAGTACAATGCCGACCTCGCTCCCATGCGTACTCAACTTCAGGGTATGTCTATGGGTGCGAGCGAAGGTTTTAAGGACTACGCTCAGAAATGGAGGGACCTTGTTGGGAGAGTACAAACCCCTCTGACTGATAGGGAGTTAGTGGATATGTTTCTTGGGACCTTGTCTGGCCCGTATTTTAATCATCTGATTGGGAGTTCATCGTCTGGTTTCACCGAATTAATAATGACTGGGGAGAGAGTTGAAGCCGGTATCAAGAGCGGCAAAATACAGAAAGGTGCTTCGTCAAGTACCGAGAAGAAGCCTTTCAAGAAGGAGTCCAATGTAGTTTACAGCTTAAAAATCCATAACCGACCTGAGCGCCGCCAAGAGGTTAATGCGGTAGTTATATCAAGGCCTGTTGTTGCCCCACAATGCAATAATCCGCCAAGAGCAGAGAGGCCGCACAGACAATTCACTCGACTCAGTACGACCCTGTCTCAAATTCTGCCGCAGTTGTTGAAGACCAACTTGGTGATTCCAAAGGAAGCTCCGAAGAATCCCAATACTACATCACCAATGTATAATCCGAACGCCCGCTGTGCTTTTCACTCCGATAGCACGGGGCATGATACGAATAACGGCTGGGTCTTAAAGAATAAGGTACGGGATCTGATTGAAGCTAAGGAGATTGAATTTGAAGCTCCAGAAAATCCTAATGTCATAACGGCTCCTATGCCAAAACATGATGCGGGAGTGAATGGCATTGAGGATGATGTTGAAGAGTCTGAGTTTGACAGCTGGATTTACCCGACTGCCGACAGCGGATTAAGCAATTGGACAGCAAAGGACTTCGTGCCAATTTCTTTTATTACACAGTAATGAGACTTTTGTTTTGAGTTTGTAACAGACAATTTTTAAAATTTACGGCCCAGTGCCTTTCCCGAGGCACCGTGGCTTTGTTTGTGAGGGCTTTATATTTGTCATTTCCATATATCATTAATAAAAGCATTGGACGTTTTTCTTACATTACGAATTTTGCGCTCCTTGTTTTTCTTTTCTATCTTGCAAAACAGCTATTTTACACACACTCACATATACAGGTCTACATCCACTCTGGATCCCACTGATAACGACTCTGCTACTGCCAATTATGACTTCGAAAGTCCGATCAACCAAGCCAAGGACGAAGGTGAGGATGATTGTGAAGTGCCTGGTGAACTTGCTAGACTATTACTTCAGGAAGAGAGGGCCATACAACCATATGAAGAGCCAGTGGAAACAGTAAATCTGGGTATAGAGGTAGACAAGAAAGAGGTCAAGATCGGTGCAAATCTGGAGTCTAGTGTTAGGCAACCGTTGATTCAAATGATGCGTGACTATGTTGAGATCTTTGCCTGGTCTTATGAAGATATGCCTGGGTTGGATACTGATATTGTGGTTTACCGCCTGCCTACCAAGGAAGATTGTCCTCCAGTGAAACAGAAAGTTCGCCGAATGCGCCCAGAGATGTCTGAGAAAATCAAGGCTGAAGTGATGAAACAGTTTGACGCCGATTTTCTAGAAGTTACTTCTTACCCGTAGTGGGTTGCCAACGTGGTTCCAGTTCCTAAGAAAGATGGTAAGGTTCGAATGTGTGTTGACTATAGGGATCTGAACAGGGCAAGCCCCAAGGATGATTTCCCTCTGCCTCATATCGACGTTCTAGTTGACAACACCGCACAGCATAAAGTTTTCTCCTTTATGGATGGTTTCTCCGGTTATAATCAGATTAAAATGGCTCCCGAGGATATGGAGAAGACAACCTTTGTTACTCAATAGGGTACCTTCTGTTACAAAGTCATGCCTTTTGGATTGAAGAATGTTAGGGCAACGTATCAGCGCGCCATGGTCACCTTGTTCCACGACATGATCCATCATGAGATTGAGGTATACGTTGACGATATGATTGCAAGGTCCCAAACTAAAGAGGAACATCTCGACCACCTCCAGAAGCTATTTGACAGGTTGAAGTTGTACAAGCTGAGGCTAAACCCGAACAAGTGCACCTTCAGGGTGAGATCTAGTAAGCTGTTGGGTTTCGTCGTAAGTGATAAAGGTATTCAAGTGGATCCTGAAAAGGTTAAGGCTATATAGGAAATGCCAGCTCCCCAAACAGAAAAAGAAGTCAGAGGCTTTTTGGGACGGTTGAATTACATTACCCGATTCATCTCACACCTGACTGCTACTTGTGAGCCAATCTTCAAGTTACTGAAGAAAGATCAAGTGGTAAGATGTAACGATGAATGTCAGGCCGCTTTCAAAAGGATCAAGGAATATCTCCAAGAGCCACCTATTCTGATGCCTCCAGTTGAAGGGAGACCTCTGATCTTATACTTGACAGTACTCGACAATTCAATGGGGTGTGTGTTGGGGCAGCATGACGAGTCTGGCCGAAAAGAGCATGTTATTTACTACCTTAGCAAAAAGTTTACCGACTGTGAGACCCGATACTCTTTGCTTGAGAAAACTTGTTGCGCTTTGGCATGGGCTGCTCGCCGGCTGAGACAGTATATGCTGACTCACACTACTATATTGATATCAAAGATGGATCCAATCAAGTATATCTTTGAGAAGCCTGTCTTATCCGGAAGAATAGCAAGATGGAAGATGATCTTGACTGAGTATGACATCCAATATACGACCCAAAAAGCAATCAAGGGAAGTGTGTTGGCAGATCATCTGGCACATCAGGCAATGGATGACTACCAGTCTATGAACTTTGAGTTCCCGGATGAGAATATCATGATAGTGACTGACTGTGAGACACCTAGACCAGATGAAGGACCTGAGGAGGGATCCCGATGGTCTATGTACTTTGACGGAGCTTCAAACACTTTGGGTAATGGCATTGGCGCCGTGATCATATCTCCTGAAGGCTCTCATACTCTGTTCACCGCCCGACTATGTTTCAACTGCACCAATAATATGGCGGAGTATGAAGCGTGCATCATGGGTCTTCGAGCATCAATTGACCTTACGATTAAGTTCTTAAGTGTATTCGGAGATTCCGCTCTCGTGATCAGTCAGATCAAAGGCGAGTGGGATATGAAACACCCAAATCTTATTCCTTACAAAGAGTATGTATTGACGTTGCTTCCCACTTCGAGGAGATAACCTTTGAACATTTCCCAAGAGAGGAGAATCAGTTGGCGGACGCGCTAGCTACGATGTCTTCTATGTTCAAAGTCAGATGGGACAACGAAGCTCCCCAGATTACCATTGAAAGGTTGGACGAACTTGCACATTGTTGTGATATTGAGACTGAAGAGGTAACGGATAAACCCTGGTTTCATGAAGTGAAGAGGTATCTTGAGGCTCAAGAATACCCTGAGGGTGCATCTGTTAATGATAAGAAGTTTCTAAGGAGGTTCGCGGCAAAGTTCTTCATCAGTAATGGTATTATTTACAAGCATAATCATGATTCATCCTTATTGCGTTGTGTGGATAAGAACGAAGCAGAAACGATTATGGTAGAGTAACACGAAGGTACTTTCGGAACTCATTCCAGTGGACACACCATGGCAAAGAAAATCCTTAGGGCAGGATATTATTGGTCTACAATGGAAGCCGACTGTTATCAACATTCTCGGACCTGTCACAAGTGCCAAGTCTATGTAGATAAGGTGCACATACCTCCAGTACCTCTGAATGTCTTGACAACTCCTTGGCCTTTTGCAATATGGGGTATCAATATGATCGGCGAGATCAGACCTACTGCGTCCAACGGGCATCGTTTCATCCTGGTAGCAATAGATTACTTTACGAAGTGGGTTGAAGCAGCTTCCTTTGCTACTGTAACCAAGAACATCGTGGCACAGTTCATTCGGCATAATCTGATCTGTCGATATGGTGTACCAGAGAGGATCATTACGGACAATGGTACAAATCTCAATAATAAGATGATCACCGAGCTCTGCAAGCAGTTCAAGATACAGCATCACAACTCTTCTCCTTACCGGTCGAAGATGAATGGGGCTGTTGAAGCAGCTAATAAGAACATTAAGAAGATTGTGCAGAAGATGACAGTGACATACAAAGACTGGCACGAGATGTTACCATTTGATCTTCATGGGTACCGTACCTCAGCGCAGACGTCAACAGGGGCAACCTCTTATTCCTCGGTATATAGCATGGAGGCAGTCTTGCCCATTGAAGTTCAGATACCCTCTCTTCGAATTATGAAAGATGCGGGTTTGAGCAAAGATGACTGGATCCAGACCCGGCTTGATCAGCTGAACTTAATCGACGAAAAGAGACTTACTGCTATTTGTCATGGTCAGACGTATCAAAAATGGATTATCAAAGCATTTAACAAGAAAGTCAGACGACAAGAGTATCAAGTTGTGGATCTGGTAATCAAGCGCATTATCTTACCTCAAGGTGATCCCAGGGGCAAATGGACCCCTACTTATGAAGGGCCATTTGTGGTTAAGAACATTTTCTCAGGAGGAGCTATGATTCTAACCACCATGGATTGTAACGACCTTCCTCACCCCGTCAATGCATACATAGTTAAAAAATACTACGCGTAATCAAAGACCCGCTAGGTTAACTGGCCTAGGCAAAAATAAGGGCTTCCCGGCTAACCAAAAGGGTTCGGGCAAAAATAAGGGATGAAAATGAAAAAATTTGTGCACCCGGCAAGTCGAAAACCTGAAAAGGCGGCTTGGGCAAAAAAGGGTATCCCGGTGGACTGAAAACTCGAAAGGACGGTCCAGGCAAAAATTAGGGATTAAAGCGTAACACTATGTCTCATTGGATCACCTTACAACCAGACTTCGGTATCGACTACCAAGCTCGGACGGCACTAATAAATCTGATCCACCTTCAACCAAGTAGCAAAGTGATGAGATGCTCGAGGACATAAAAGCAATAGCAGAGTTGGAACCCAGTGGGATTGTTCGCATAGCTATTTTTTCTTTGTTTTTCACAAATTGTATAAACTCTATTGTTCGGCGGCGTACTCTTACTAGGACGTCAGCCTCTTGTACAAAAAACGCCTATTTACGGGCCAAAAAAGTCAATACAATTCATTTTCAGAGAAATTTCAAACTGTTTTTCCTTTTTCTGTTTTGTTTTGCAAAGAACGTCCAATGTTCATTTTTTATATATGCATTTGACCTTAATTGCTGCTCATGAATATTTACATTCGAAACAAAGGACGATTACTTGTAATATCAGAAACAGGGGCAAATAAGATTTGTCCAAGCTTTACAGTTGCTCTGTCCATCAGGTACAAGGATAGATTTAGCTGAAGAATATGGCTAAAGTGCATTCACTCCCTGCAGAGTAAGGAGAAGACAGTAATGTTAACTCTTCCCATCTGAGACTCGCAACTGCTAATGAATTGATAATATTCTCCCCAAGCAGAGTTTATCAACCATCAGCACTGAAAAGTCTTATCATCCCCAGCGGAGTATAAAAATATCCCCAGTGGAGTTTGAAGAATTGTCCCCAATAGACTCTGAAAGATTGTCCCCAGTAGAGTCTAAAAGATTATTCACCGTGAAGTCTCAACTGGAAAATCATCCCCAGCGGAGTTCTTTCCTTTCACAAAACAGGAATTTAATCCCCAACAGGTTTCGTTATCGCCAGCAGCGGTAATTCATCCCCAGCTGAATTTGTTTACGGAATTCTCAGCAGATCATCTCTTCCCCACAGAGTAATCTCCTCGTCAATTTAGTCCCCGGCAAAGTTATCCTCTCCTGCAGGTTTATTCTCACAAATATCTTCATCCATTATCCCCAGCAGAAACGAAGAATTCCATTCTGCTGTCTAGCAGCAATCTGGGATTTATTTTCCCCAGCTAAAAACATCACATTTCCATACATCATGACACATGCATATACGCATCATACAATACAATCTCATTTATTTTGAGAGCATCATTTCCTGATACACATCATGCATTACATACACCTAACCTTTACCTTTCAGAAAGGATACAGATAAATTCTCACAAAATTCAAGCTATGGAGCTTCTACCTCAGTCGAATTACGGACGAGTTCCTAAATCTCGACAGATATGTTCCTCAGTTGAATTACGGACGATGTTCCTAAATCTCAGCAGAGATGTTTCCTCATTCGAATTACAGACGAGTTCCTAAATCTCGACAGATATGTTCCTCAGTTGAATTACGGACGATGTTCCTAAATCTCAGCGAAGATGTTTCCTCGATCGAATTACGGACGAGTTCCTAAATCTCGACAGATGTGTTCCTCAGTTGAATTACAGACGAGTTCCTAAATCTCAGCAGAGATGTTTTCTCAGTTGAATTACGGATGAGTTCCTAAATCTCAGTAGAGATGTTTCCTTAGTTGAATTACGGACGAGCTCCTAAATCTCAGCGAAGATATTACCTCAGTTGAATTACAGACGAGTTCCTAAATCTCATCAGAGATGTTTCCTCAGTTGAATTATGGACAAGTTCCTAAATCTCAGCAGAGATGTTTCCTTAGTTGAATTACGTATGAGCTCCTAAATCTCAGCACAGATATTTCCTTAGTTTAATTACGGATGAGCTCCTGAATCTCAACAAAGATGTTTCCTCAGTTGAGTACGAACGATTGAAGTTCCTAAATATCAACGGAGATGATTCCTCGGTTGATTATGGACAATCGAAGTTCCTAAATATCAACAGAGACGACTCACTGGCAGAATAACAGACGACGAAGCTCCTAAAGTTCTATTTCTCTCAACAAAGATCAGACTTCCCCAACGAAATCTTTCCTCAACAACAGGTATACAAGCTCTCCCTAAGGAATCTCTTATGTGATCGACACTCCTTCGGATGGCATATTTAAACCTATCTCCCATCAGCAATCTCCAAATGTCATCTGTAAGCCCATTCCCGACATCACAAGACAATTACCACTTCATGTGAGTGCAAATTTCTGGGCACTCTAGTGTTCAATCCTCTTCCACCTTCGAATCACGAAAGGCACGAAAGCCAATCTACATCCTCAGGTTTAAGAAAATTGAACAGGGGAAGTTGTTGCACCCCAAAATTTTCCCTCCCATATTTCTCAAAACATTTCGAGAAAGATCTCCAAATTGCTCAAAGTAGTCCAAGGGTTGGTCAGACAAGCTCTCTCCTAAGACAGTCTACCCCAAATTAGGGTTTCATTTTGCATCAATATATTTGAGTCCAAGTGATCCTAAGTGCTCACCAATGTCCTAATATGTTCTCAATATCACCCATGTCAAGTTTCAAGCCTTGCAGAGGAAGTTTGCTCAGTCAATTCCTCAAAGGTCCAAAAATCGACTGTGCTAGGGCAAAAGTCAACTGTGACCCACATACAGTCAAACTTCAAGATTTTTTCTCAACATTCTCATTTTGAAGTATATTTCATCATTTGATCAAGGTTTGATCATGATTCATCAAGCATTGCTCACAATTCATCAAGATTCAAAAGTTGCTAAATTAGGGTTTTGTAGGAAAAGTCAACCCAACTTTGACCAAGCATAACTTTCTCATACTTTATGAGAAATGACCCATCCAAAGTTCATTTTAAATATGATTAAATTACCTACAATCCATCTTCATCTCCAAAGTTCAAAATATGCACTCACAAGAAGTTATGAATTTGGACATTATAGGTCATTTTGAAAAGTCAACAAAAACACCTTTTTTGTCAAAGCTTCATACATGAGCATGGAATATCAAAATAAGATTAAACCAAAAGCTTTGCTTAGAGGACATCTCAAGCTTTCTAAAAAGTCCAAGAACACCTCCAAAGAGTCAAAATTAAGGAAGTTATGCATTGTTGAAGTTGACCTTTTTTGCAAAATTGCCAAAAGTCAACTATCCTCAAAACTTCAAATTTTGCCAAATGGGCCCATTCTTTTTCACTTGTTTTGAGTTGGAAACATAGCCCATGTTCTCTAGCCCTTGCCACTTGTCCATATCATATTTTTATTAATTATTTTCATTTTTATTTGAATTAATTTGATTTAAATCAAAATAAATCAAATAAAAATCCAAAGCATTGATAACAAGAGATCTTGTGATTGTTTTAGGCTCTAATTACATCTAGCAAGGCATTCAAATTCGTGTAAAGGATTGTGTACACAAAAAGATTCAAAATAAGCCATGTTTGGAAAGATTGTAAAGAGGAATCAAATCAAATCCAAAATCATTGATGAAGAGGGATTTGGACACAATAAACAACCCTAATGCATTGTTTGATACATAAGGAGGCGAGGAAGATCAAAAGAGAGGTGGGAAAGAGGCTCTAGAGCAAGAACAACATTTGCAAAAACAAGCAAAAAGTGTGAGATCGAATTGGTGGTTAGAGGCGTCCTCAAGGCTTGGTATTTGTCCCAATCGTTTCCTGGAATTCTCAGGAACCTAAAGCAATCAAAACCAAATGTTTTCAAGCCCTCCCACGCGCTGTAAGTCTGTCACGGTATCACCCTTTTCTTGAATTCGAAAAGCTTTATTCTTGCATCCATAGTGTAAAATAATTGCATATTCTTGATCACCATGATGTTTGCAAACTTTTTACAATAGCCAATTTCATTTATATGGCATGTGCTGTAAATCACCATTGTTAGGTTTTCAAGCTTTGGTTTATGGATTTTTATTTCAGGAACAATTAGCCTTCATAATGGGCATGGTTGTGATCAGGAAGACGAGACGAATCTAACCATGGTGTTAGATTCCATTTACATGTCCTTTGGAAGGTTTTGAGAATGCTTGGTTTGTAGAAACGGATATTTGTCCGTGGGTATAGGTATTTCAGGTTTTAGCCACGGAGAGAGGAAGGAGATGATGCGTTGTCACCCCCCCATAAGCCAATTCAAATTCCAACGCGTTTTTTATTTTTGTTTCCACCAATATTCATTTTCTTATATTACTATTATTTTGTATTATATTAACAATAAAAAGCAAATGGCGTAGTGGTTACCAGGTGTGTGTTCAAGGCGTTGAAGGCTGGAGGTCAGGGGTTCGATCCCTGCCTCTGGCATTTGTTATTTTTCCTAATTATTTCAGGTGATTCAGTGTGCGCTTAGGCCTGATGTCCATCATATTCCCTCACCATCAATCACGCCAGGTGGTTTGGGATCCAGATCTGGTGGCCACCATTTGAAGGCACACCATAGACCAAGGTCAGCACAATACACATGATCAAGAAAGTCAAATGGACCTCCACAAATGGGCCCAGATTATTTCTTTTGGCACCCCACTTTCTCAGGCCTAATCTCTATCTCTTTATACTTTATTTTATTTCAATTAGTTATTTTATTTTATTTTATTAACAAAAATTATTTTCTTTTTATCAAAAATCACCAAAAACATTTTTTTATCCAATTAAAATCAGAACTTTTATTTTTCATCAATAAATATTAATTAATTAATTAGGTTTTTAATTCTAGATAAATTTAATTTATTTTACAAATAATTAAAACTAATTAGAATCAATAGGTTTTAACACTAATTTAATTATTTTATTTCTTTCCTAAAATAATCAAAAATCCAAAAATAAGCCTAAATTATTTTTCATTAATTAATTTAATTAACTAATTAAATTAGCATTTAACTTTAGGATTTAATTTATTTTCTTAAAAAATATTAAAAACAAAAAAAAAACATTTTCTTTTAATTAAGAGGGTCAAAACCCTAGTTCTTGCATTCGATCTAATTTTATCGCGCACTTTAATTTTGTACAATTATTGTATCTGCTCCTGGTTTGTAATAATTTTAATTAGGACATTTGTTTATTTTTTCCGCTTTTAAATTTCAAAAGGTTTGTTTTTGGCGATGTAAATACCTGACGCCTTGTAATAGCGTAGTTTAAATTCCGCACTTTAATTTCTGCAAATATTCAACTGTTAGATGTTTGATAATAGGGCTTGCATGACAAGAATGAATGTTTAATCTTAAAACAGTTAGATCACCCTTAATTGTGCAAAGATAAATAATCTGAAATCAACACACTCGCACATGCGCACTCCTAGGGTATACTCCCACTTGGTTGCCTTCGTAAATGGTCATTGAGTATAGGTTATTTTAGAGGTCACCCTCTTGTCTAAAAAGATCATAAGTTGCCTCGGAAAGGCTGTCTCGGATATCGTTGCCTCGGATAAATGATCTAAGACATTAGGGTTACCATTAAGATATCCTAATGTTGCTTTAGTGACCGTATGTCCCTCTTTCAAATTGACCCTTAAACTCCAACGTCGGTGCTACCTACTCACTAATAGTAAGATAGCATTGTCTAAAGGAAGCAAACATAGAACGATTCTTTTTTCGAGTAGTTAGATTAGTTCTTAGATACTTGTTCATCCAAAACAAAACTTTTTTTCACACTTACACTCCTTTACAAATAAGTTTTCAAAAACACTTCATTACACTCTTGAAGACAGAAGCAAGAGTTAAATCGAAGTTAAAACCAAAACTTTTTTTCAAAACCCACAAAACACAAAGAAAACAATTTTGAAAATGATGAGCAAGTACCTAAGAGCCCGTAGATAACTACGGATAGAAAGGGTGCTAATACCTTCCCTTTCTATAAATCTACGTACTCATAAAATCTCGAAAAAGGAATTTTTCTGTGCTTTTTGCCTTTCCTTGTTGGATAAAATAAAAGTCGGTGGCGACTCTTGCTTACCGCGACATTTTGCAAAAACAAACGCAAAATGCGAACCAGCATTTCTAAAACAGTCAGTTCTTCCCACCGTATCACACATTCCTTACACGGTTCTCTACCCTTATATGCCTACTGATCTCATAGAGTTACAAAGGTCTTGGATTCAGTTGATGAAGGAACGGGATACTTACAGGGATCATTTCCATGCTCAGGAGAGGAAGGTGTTAGAGCTCACAAAGCAACTCCATGAGGAAAAAGGACTGAAAACTATCTCGGCACAAAGAGAAAGCATCCATGGGAATTTTGATTTCTTTTCTAGTTTTAGATTTATCTTTAATTGTAACGCCTAAAAGGCATTTTGAACCTTCAAATTCAGCTAATAAAATCTTTGTTTGTTCTAGTTTGCAAATTTAAATTTCCCGAAGTCTTTGAAATCATTGCATATGCATCGAATTAGAATACACATCATTACAGGTACCATTACAGGTTTCTCATCTTCTTGGCTGTTTATTTCAGCACGAAATGTCTTCCGAGCAAACCATCAAAGACCTTCAGGCACAGAACGCCCAGTTCCAACAAATGTTCATAAATCTGGCAAAAGGGAAGGAGGATCTGAAAGCCCTCATTCTGAAAGAGAAGAATAAAAAGAAGAAGGTTGTTGGTATTCTGAATATGGGCAGAAGGTTTGGAGAGCGGTTGAAGCGACAACTTGATCTGACCTCTTCATCTAAGGAAGGGGAGAATCAGGAAGAATAGAAGGATCCCAGTCCTGCAGTTTCTGACAATGATACTGATTAGAATGATGAGCAATATCCTCCTACTGAGGATAGATACAAACAGTTGGAAGACCATCTGAGTGCCATGGAAGTTCATAGGATACCTGGACTGGATTTCGAAGAATTGGGATTGGTGTCGGGGTGGTCATCCCGCAGAAGTTCAAAGCTCCAGTTTTTGCTAAGTATGATGGGGTGTCCTGCCCAAAGCTCCATCTCCGTTCTTATGTCAGAAAGATCCAGCCCCACACCGCTGATAGAAATATGTGGGTTCATTTCTTTCAAGATACTAGGTCTTCACTGAATGTTCTGCCGAAGAAGGCGTTGGACCTGTTGGATTGCAAGGGTTTGACTCTAAAGCCTAGTAACATTATGGTAAGGGCTTTTGACGGATCGAAGAGAATGGTGCACGGGGAGGTGGACATCCCTGTCAAAGTTGGTTCTCAGACTTTTAGGTCCACTTTCTATGTGATGGATATCAGGCCATCGTATTCTTGTTTGTTGGGTCGTCCTTGGATCCACGAGGCTGGGGCCGTCACCTCCACACTCCACCAAATGTTGAAGTATCCGGTGAAAGGAAAGATTGTCACAGTGCAGGGTGAAGAAGAATATATGGTGAGTCACCTCAACTCCTTCCGCTATGTAGAGATGGACGGGGAATTCATCGAAACTCCTTGTCAGAATTTTGACGAGGTCCCTCAGATCTTGGCATTAACTGAAACTACTAGCAACAAAGCTCCTTTGAGGATGGCTTCTCTCAAGGACGCCAGGGCCGCGGTTGAAGAAGGTGGGTGTGCTAATTGGGTCCAGCTCCTTGATTTCCCTCACAAAACTGACAAATTTGGTTTGGGATTTTCTACAGGGGCTCAAAGGGTTGTTAGACGCGCTCGGGCTGGAGAACCTCCCCTACGCCTCAGCAATCGTGGGATTAACGCCATTGAGGATAGTGAAGAGGAATTAGACATTGAAGGCTGGATCTACCCAACTATCAATGGTGGACCGAGTAACTGGACAGCTAGGGACTGCATACCTGTTTCTTTTATTCCACAGTAATTGACTTATTTGTTTTAAGATTTGTAATAAACAATTTAAAACTTTACGGCCATGTGCCTTACCCGAGGCACATTGGCTTTTCTTGTGAGGGCTATTATTTGTCATTTCATATATCATTAATAAAGCATTGGATGTTTCTTGCATACAAATTTTGCGCTCTCTGTTTTTCTTTTATATTTTCCACTTTATCAAAACAGTTGTCCTCTTACACACACTCACGTATCATAATGCATATTGTGATCGGTGGATCTGGAACTGACTGTTTAACGCTGGTTCGCGAAATGTCGCGGAAGCAAGAGTCGCCACCGTCTTTTATTTTCTCCAAATGGAAAGGACAAAAGCACAGAAAAATTCCTTAAAGAGATTGCTC
This sequence comes from Vicia faba, assembly GCA_948472305.1. Taxonomy (NCBI): domain Eukaryota; kingdom Viridiplantae; phylum Streptophyta; class Magnoliopsida; order Fabales; family Fabaceae; genus Vicia; species Vicia faba. Next base: position 1,466,512,398 of record OX451737.1, read on the forward strand.
TCGGTTCGGGAGGTAGGTTATAGAAAGGGAAGGTGTTAGCACCCTTTCTATCCATGGTTATCCATGGGCTCTTAGATACTTGCTCATTGTGTTTTCAAAAATGGTTTGTTTGCTTTTCAACTGTGGGTTTTAAAAAGTTTCTTTGAAAATTCCAGTTCGACTCTTGTATCGGTCCTCAAGAGTGTTTGAAAAGTTGCTTTCGAAAGCTTTTTGAAAAGGTGTCGGTGTGAAAAGTATTTTTGATTTGTTTTTGAAATTAGAGCAAGTATCTAGAGTCGTCTACCTACCCTAAGGAATTCGTCTGTGTAGATGTCCTTTAAAGTAGTGTCATCCCACCATTGAGAGGTAGGTAGCACCACCGTTGGAGGTGTTCGGGTCAATTCGAGTTTGTAGGGACATGGTGATCACCAGAGCAATGGGAAGACACCTTAGAAGCTACCCTCATGCCAGGTTCCCGGATCATGAGGACTTACTAAGACATCCTCTACTCGACGATCACCTTTCGAGGCAAGGCAACAGTGAGGCGTACCCTAGGGATGGTGTGTGCGATTTGTGTATCGTTTTCATTTGCATTTATCTTGTCATGTTATTGGTGTTCTACGCTTGTTTTTATTTTTGTCCATACATTCTTTCATGCCATTTGTTAACAGTTAAAAATATTGCGGGAAAGTAAAAATTCTAAGCTATTACAAAAGGCGCGGGTCCACATCGCCAAAATTTCTCGAACCCGATTTGACAGAAAAAATAAATAAAGTAAAGAAAAGTGCGAGAAAATTAAAAGGTTACATGGCCTTGGGAGAGATACATAAATATTATAAAGAAATAAAATAAATATGCGAATAAGAATTAAATCGAAACGAGGGCGTTGGACCCTTTTTGCAAAATTAAAATTACATGGAATTAATTAATTAAAAAAGAAAAGGAGATGTTTTTGGTATTTTTTAGTATTTATGATTTAAATGAAAAAAATAATTAATTGAAATTAAATGCTAACCCTAATTCTATTTGTTTTTTGATTTATTAAGAAAAAGAAGATTAAAACCTAATATTAACCCTAATTAATTTACATGCAAATTTAATTATAAAAATAAATATTTAATTATTTAATTATTATGGAATAAAAGAAAAAAGGATAAAAAATTAATATGAACCCTAATTCTATGTTTTTTAGATTTTTATTAAAAGAATTAAAATTAAAACCTAATTTAAAACTAAGTTTAATTATATACAATTTAATTACAAAAAATACTATTAAATAAAATGTTTATTATTTTATTTTTATCTTTCTGATTTTTTTTTATTGTTTTGTGTTTTTATGGGAAAAAATAATTAATTAAAAAAGCACAATAATTAAAAGAAAAAAAAAACAAAAGAGAAAGAATGTAAAAAATGCAAACCTAGGGGGTTCAGACCCCAAATAGGAGGTGAGGCCTTTAGCAATCTGGCCCATTTAAATTCCTGGCCTTGGAGACTTTTTCATTCACGTGCAGAAGCGTTGACCAGGGTCCACTGTACTCTCCAGATTATGGCCTTTGATTTGATGACATTGGACGCGTGGATGGTTTGATCATGAAGGTGTATGATGGTCTTTGCTATTGAAACTGCATGTGAATTTATTGAAAAATAATATGGGAATACTGAAGACCTGGGGCTCGAACCCAGGTCATGAAGATTGCCACCACTACGCCTTGCCAGCTGAACCAATTCACGCGTGTTAATATATAATAACTAATAAATATTATAAAAGACAATTAGTCAGTAGCTTAAAAACGCGCGCAAAATTTGAATGACCCTATCACATCTTGCCACTTCATCGTCTCCTTCGCTTGGTTTTATTTTCCTGAAACATATAAAACATTGGCAACGGTTTTCACACGTTGCCACAGGCATGATACAAGAAAATAGCGAATAGGCCATAAGGCCTCATAAATTAGGCGCGAGTGTTTGTTTCTGTTCGTCCAGACATGCCCGATTCAATGGTGTAAGTCACGTGTCCTAATTTTACCATATTACAAAATGCCCAAATTAAAGCTTGCAAAACCCTAATATTCTCCCATGGCAAATCCTCACACGATGCACAAAAACACAATCAAACCATTGGGTTAGCATTAGAATCAAATAAAGAACATGAATCAAGCATTAAAAATCACAAAGAATGCATGAATTGAGATGCACGACTATGAATTTTTTTTCTGTACAGGTGAGATGGTTCTCGCGTTTCTGGGCACGAAAGCTTATGGTTTTTGATGTAGAATCTTCCTATGAAGCTTCAGCAAGCTAATGAAACAAAAATCGTGCCTTGAATCGCCCTAGAATTAGGTTTTCAGTTTTGAGTTTCTTTGCAAAAATTTCAAGTTTGTGAATTGGTTTCTAGCGCAGCTCAATGGTCAATGGCATTAGGTTTTGATTCTATACTTATGTAAGAGTGAATTAGATCAAGAATTCTGATCAAAATCCATGCATTGATGGTTTATGAGATTTGATTTTCTTCAAGATTTTTTTCAATCTTTTTCCATGCTATTTGATACCAAATCATGCCAAAACTTTCCCTAATTGATCATGCACGAATTTGAGTGTCCAATGAGAATAATTTCTGCACAAAAAGATTTTATTTCATTAGTTTTGTATTTTTCATGCATTTTATTTAATTAAATGAATTATAAATGATAAAAAAATCCAAATAAATAAATAAAAATGGAGAAAAACTTCCCTTTGGGCCTAATGGTCGTGCACATGCTTGGGATAATGAATTATGGAAGAAAAATAGGCCCATTAGCAATTTTAGGTCATTTGAACCAATGTTGACTTTTCAAAATATCGAAAAATTTCCCAACTTCCACAAGGCATAACTTGCTCAATTTTTAAGCTTTGCTCATGTTCCTAGACATTTTGGAAAGGTCTTTGAGTCCTCTAACCAATGGCTTTGGTCCCATGTAATTTTGTTTTACCAATCTCAAGTTATGGCCTTTGACTTAAAGTCCCTTTTTGTTGACTTTTGAAAATGACCTATAATGTGGAAATTGATAACTTTTTGTGAGAGAATTTTTTGGACTTGAAGTATGAAGATGAGTTGTAGGAAATGTCTTTCTCTTCAAAATGAGCCTTGGATGGAATTTTTCTGATAATCCATGTGAAAGTTATGCCCTGGTTAATTTACAGTTGACTTTTTCAGTTGTCCAAATAAGGAAACTTTTGCATCTTGATGATTTTTGAGCCAAGCTTTGAGAATCATGATCAAGCATTGATCAAATGATGTTTGTGGCTTCAAAATGAGATGTTGACCAAAAATTTGAACTTTTGACTGTCAAATGACCATTTTGCCCCTACAGTTGACTGTAGTGCAATTAGGGTTTTGACTGTGCAATTTTGTGCTGAAAGCCTTGAAACTTGATATGAGGATACTTGACCATATTTGTATGCATGTGGGACTTGCTTGGGCCCTTGGAAACTTCATTTTCTTGATTAGAACAAAAACCCTAGTTTTGGCTGCTTAGGAGACCCTTGCACTGTGCCACCCTTGGGGAACTTTTGAAGCTTTGACTTGGCAATTTCTTGAAGAATATGGGAGGGCAAATTTTGGGGTACAACAGTTGCCCCTGTTCAATCTTCTTAGACCTGAGGATGCAGATTGGCTGACGTGCCTTTCGTAATCCGAGGGTGGAAGATGATTGAACACTAGAGTGCCCAGAAATTTGCACTCACATAGTGGAAATGGACTTATAGATGCCATTTGGAGATTGATGGGGAATGATGGGCTTATAGATGCCATCTGGATGTTGGTCGCGTAGGAGATTCCTTAGCGAGCCTGCATACCTGCAAAAGAAAAATGAGTACCTGACATGTTGCAGGAGCTGGTTTCAGATGCTTGGTATAGATGTATCCTGACTGGTTACAGGAGCTGAATCTGGAGCTTCACAAGATGATGAATGAACCAGGGATGGTTACTACCTCAGCATGAACGGTGAGAGAACCTTGGGTGACTTTAACTTCAACAACGCTCGTTAAAAAAAATCTTGGTGGGAATTACTATCTTCGCAGGATCGGGAAGAGAACCAATAGGCAATTATAATCTCAAAAGCGGACGTTTGAGAAAAACCTGAGTTGGAATTATCATCTCACGCACCGTCGGGGAGAGAACCAATAGGCAATTATAATCTCAAAAGCGGACGTCTGAGAAAAACCTGGGATGGAATTATCATCTCACGCACCGTCGGGGAGAGAACCATAGGAAATTATAATCTCAAAAGCGGACGTTTGAGAAAAACCTGAGCCGGAATTATCATCTCACGCACCGTCGGGGAGAGAACCAAAGGAAATTATAATCTCAAAAGCGGACGTCTGAGAAAAACCTGAGCCGGAATTATCATCTCACGCACCGTCGGGGAGAGAACCAAAGGAAATTATAATCTCAAAAGCGGACGTCTGAGAAAAACCTGGGATGGAATTATCATTTCATGCACCGTCGGGGAGAGAACCATGGGAAATTATAATCTCAAAAGCGGACGTTTGAGAAAAACCTGGGCTGGAATTATCATCTCACGCACCGTCGGGGAGAGAACCATAGGAAATTATAATCTCAAAAGCGGACGTTTGAGAAAAACCAGAATAACTTCTACTGAGTCTTCATCAGAAAAATCTGTTGGGAGTCGATTTAGCTGGACTAGAGAAGGCCTTGGACTGGATAAGAAATCTTTGGAGTCGATTAACTGAGCCGGTCTAGGTCTTGAAATAGGATGGAGAATTTAGCTAAATCTTTCCTGAAAGGTAAAGGTCAGTCATATGCAATGCATGATATGGATCAAGCAATGATGTTCTCAACATAAATGAGATTTGTAAGATATGATGCGTATATGCATGCTATAATGATGTATGCGATGTTTATGTGTGCTTTCGTCTAGGAATGTAAATCCTTGACGGGTGCCGGGAAGTCATTCCTGGGCTGATATTTGAAGAATAGATTTTGCTTCCGCTGGGGACGATAGTTGCAAGAATACCGGTAGGAGAAGATAACTCCGTTGGGGAATAAACTTGGCGAATGGAAGATTCTGCGGGGAGAAAAGTACTCTAGCGACCATGCTGGGGAGCGATACTCTGTGGGGAGAGAGATACTTTTGCTGAATTGTTGATAATAACTTGCTGGGGATACCTTTGTTGTGTTGGAAGTGTTTGATAGACTTCGCTGGGGATAAGGAGACTTCGTCGAGGACGCTCTTTCCATGGCTTTTGGCTGAGGATAACCCAGTTATATCCTGTTAAGGAAATAACTCTTTAAATAAAGCCGGACGACGCGTTCGTGCTCTGCGAGGGATAAGCTTCCAAAATCTACTGGGGATAAGCTTACTGCTTGGAGAGACGGATTCCAATTTTCCTGGGGAAACTGGATTGGACTTTCCTGGGGAAGTTTTGATATGCTGGGGAAGTAACTCCATTGGATGTTTGATAGGCCGCCGGGGAACAATCTTCAGACCAAGACTGCCGGGGATGCTTGTTATGAGTATGTATGCTGCTGGGGAAGTATTGAGATCTACTGGAGGATACTCAATTTCCTTGAGATTTGATAACTCTGCTTGGAGAAGAATGCACTGACTGCTGACTTACTCTCTGGGGAATTGGGATACCTGGTTATGTTCTTTAGTTGAACCTACCTTGGTACTTTGGCGGACGGAACAATTAGATTGCTTAGACAACTCTTTATTGCCCCTGTTTCTAATGTTACCTGTAATTAATTCTTTGTTTCGTATGCAAAATATTTATGAATTAGCAAATTATTGTCAATGCATATATCAAAAATTGAACCTTGGACGTTCTTCGCAAAACAAAACAGAAAAAGAAAAACAATTGGCAATTTTTAACTGGAAAATATATTTGTATTGATTTTGAATGGCCTGGAAAAATAGGTGTTTTGTGTACAAGAGGCTGACGTCCTAGTAAGAGAACACCGCCGAACAAAAGAGTTTATACAAGTTTTGTACAAAAGAAAATAAAACAGTTGTGTGAAATGAATGATCCCACTGGGTTTCAACTCTGCTATTGCCATTATATCTCCGAGCGTCTCATCACTTGATGACCTTGGTTGAAGGTGAAGCTGACTGCTCGATGCCGTCTGAACTTGATGTAGATACCAGATTCTGGATGCAAAGTGATCCAATGAGACATAGTATTACGCTTTTATCCCTAATTTTTGCCTGGACCGCCCTTTCGGGTTTTCAGTCCACCGGGATACCCATTTTTGACCAAGCCACCTTTTCAGGTTTTCGACTTGCAGGGTGTACAGATTTTTTCATTTCATCCCTTCATTTTGCCCGAACCCTTTTGGTTCGCCGGGAAGCCCTAATTTTTGCCTAGGCATGTCAGCCTAGCGGGTCTTTTTTTCACGCGTAGTATCTTTTTACTATGTCTGCATTGGCGGGGTGAGGAAGGTCGTCACCATCCATGTTGGTTAGAATCATGGCTCCTCCTGAGAACACATGCTTAACCACAAATGGCCCTTCGTACGTAGGGGTCCATTTGCCCCTGGGATCACTCTGAGGAAGGATGATTCACTTGATTACCAGATCCCCAACTTGATATTCCTGTGGTCTGACCTTTTTGTTAAATGCCCTGATCATTCGTTTCTGATACGTCTGACCATGGCAGATAGCCGCAAGTCTCTTTTCATCAATGAGGTTGAGCTGATCAAGTCGTGTCTGGATCCAATCATCTTCGTTCAGATTTGCATCCTTCATTATCCGGAGAGAGGGTATTTGCACTTCGATCGGTAAGACCGCCTCCATACCATAAACCAGAGAGAAAGGGGTTGCCCCGGTCGACGTCCTGGCTGAGGTACGATACCCATGTAGAGCGAACGGTAACATCTCGTGCCAATCCTTATAAGTCACTATCATCTTCTGCACGATTTTCTTGATGTTCTTATTTGATGCTTCTACAGCCCCATTCATCTTCGGTCTGTAAGGAGAAGAATTATGGTGCTGTATCTTGAACTGCTCGCAGAGCTCAGCGATCATCTTGTTATTCAGATTGGTACCGTTGTCTGTAATGATTCTCTCAGGGACGCCGTACCGACAGATCAGATTATGCCGAATGAACCGTGCCACAACAGTCTTGGTTACCGTAGCATAGGATGCTGCTTCGACCCACTTCGTAAAGTAATCAATCGCCACTAGGATGAAGCGATGCCCATTGGATGCCGTAGGTTTAATCTCGCCAATCATGTCTATGCCCCACATTGCAAACGGCCAAGGAGCAGTCAGAACATTCAGGGGAACTGGAGGAACATGCACCTTGTCTGCGTAAATCTGGCACTTATGGCATGTCCTAGAATGTTGATAGCAGTCAGCTTCCATTGTGGACCAGTAATATCCTGCCCGAAGGATCTTCTTAGCCATAGTGTGCCCACTGGAATGTGTACCAAAGGTCCCGTCATGTAGCTCTTCCATGATCCTTTCTGCTTCAGTCTTATCCACACAACGCAGTAAGGTTGAATCATGGTTTCGCTTGTACAAGATGTCGTTGCTAAGGAAGAACTTTGCCGCGAACCTTCTCAGGAACTTCTTATCATTGACAGATGCACCTTCAGGGTATTCCTGAGCTTCCAGATATCTCTTCACATCATGGTACCAAGGCTTCTCAGTCACCAATTCAATCTCGAGATCACAACAGTATGCCGGTTCGTCCAGTTTCCAGATGATGATCCGGGGAGCCTCATTGTCCCATTTGACCTTAAACATAGAAGACATTGTAGCTAATGCGTCCGCCAGCTGATTCTCTTCTCTTGGAAAGTGCTGATCGCACTAAATCGCACTATGTTTCTAACTCAAATATCACATGTTTTCCTTAGTTTTTATTGTCATTTTCTCGTATTATGTTCCTTTTTCCTTTGTTTTCAGGATTCTTGTCATTTCAGAGCCTTCTGTGAAGAAACGAGCCAAAACGCCAAGAAATTAGGGTTTTTCAAGATATTCTGCACTTATGGCGTTGAGCACCGCGCTGGCTACAGGGAACGCGATGACGTGGCCCACTTTCACCCAGAGATCAACTGCCACGTTCCCATGATGTGGCAGTTCCATGCACCGCGCCCGCGGCCACCCTCACCGCGCCCGCGGCCTTCACAACAAGCTTCCCGCTCAAAAAAAGTTAAGGGGCATGCTGGTCCTTACGCACCTCAAAGATCCTCTATAAATAGTTTTCGATTCTCATTCTTTAGTTTCATCCAAGCTTAGTACAATCTTAAGCCATATACTATCATTTTCTGTAAAGTGATAATCTCTTCACATCGGGGAGTTATTACGGTGTAGATTGAGTTGTAATCGAGTCTTGGAGCACTTTGGTTGAAGTTCATCATACCGGCCTTACCTTTCCGTAGATTTGTATCAGATTCAAGTCTCCGACCGGAGCAAGGTTCTATTTTATTGCATTTCTTTATTTAATTGCTCTTACCATAGTCTACACGTTTTATAGACTTTAAATGCTCTTACCATAGTCTACACGTTTTATAGACTTTAAATGCTCTTACCATAGTCTACACGTTTTATAGACTTTAAATTCTCTTACCATAGTCTACACGTTTTATAGACTTTAAATGCTCTTACCATAGTCTACACGTTTTATAGACTCGCACTTATCATGTCTGGCTAAACTATAAAGGTTAGGATGTAATGATTATCGTCATGGTCGTGTTCCAATTATCATGCTAGTGAAAATACTCTGGGGATGTTTTGCTTCTAACTTAAGTCAATTGTGTTTAAATGTTTATTGGGTAAGATCGAAAGCCGTCCAAACTAATGATACGACTTGATTATTATTTAACCAAACAAAAAGAGCGAAAGCCGTCGATTGGTTAAATAGGAATCATTGACCTTTTTTTAGAAAACGATTTTGAAACTATTTTCGGACGCGTCTGTAGGTTTGAAATCTGACTCTTGGTCAAAAGCCAAAAGTCTCTTTAAGTTAATCTTTCCAAGTAAGATCACTTTTCTGTTAAGTCAAAACTATCAATTTCTTAAAAATAGGTTTACCTCTTTAACGCGGAAGGCACCCTTTATATGTGACAATAAAGGAATTTAATTTAAAGAGTAAACTCGGTTCTTAGTAGTCAAAAGCTACAAGTTCCCGTTAAACTGATTCTTTGCTATCAATAGAAAATACTGCCCCATAAGTAGGTTCATCTACGCATGACCGGATCAATATCTACATGATTTACATTCCAACCTGTCTTTTAAACTGTTATTTACTTCGTTCATTTACTTTGTGCACTGCACTCACATCAATATTCTTGTTCGCCTTAGATAAGCACCTTAGCAATAGAGTTGATAGATTGACAATTGGTCTCTGTGGTTCGATAATCTTATATATTACTTCGATAGGCTGTACACTTGCAGTACTACATTTAGGCTATACGTTACAGATTAAACCCATCAAGTTTTTGGCGCCGTTGTCGGGGACCAACTTCGTCAAATTTCGTACCCTATTGTTATCCCGTTTAGACTAAGGCTATTCTAGCCGGTAGATGCGTAGAAATCGTAGCACCGGCAACCTAATATATCCTTTAGTAGAACCTGAACGTTACGCTCGTGCCCGTCTTTTTATTCGCAAGATAAGAAGAGCTATGGCAGAAGATCGTAACCAAAGACCGCTCAAGGAATTCGCCCAACCATCTAACGAGGAACCTAGTTCTAGTATAGTAAACCCTGCTATAACTACCAACAACTTTGAACTAAAGCCCTCGTTACTACAATTAGTACAACAAAACCAATTCGCTGGTCTCGCTACCGAGAACCCGAATCAACATTTAAAGGTATTTATCCAGTTAGCTGACACCCTTAAGGCAAATGGAGCCACACCCGAAGCTATCCGATTAAGACTATTTCCTTTTTCCCTTAGAGGTAAAGCTCACGACTGGTTAGACGCCCTTCCAACTAACTCAATAACAACTTGGGAAGACCTTAGGAGAGCTTTTCTTGCGAGGTATTTTCCACCAAGCAAGACCGTTGTTCTTAGGAACCTGATCACTTGTTTCACCCAAAACCAAGGCGAATCACTTTTTGATGCCTGGGAGAGATATAAAGAACTTTTAAGAGCTTGTCCGCACCATGGCCTGGAGCAATGGTTAATCATACATACCTTCTATAATGGACTCCATTACAACACAAAGATGTCCATAGACGCTGCCGCTGGCGGAGCGTTGATGAACAAACCTTACCCTGACGCTTGTGCCCTAATAGAGGACATGGCCCAAAACCACGCCCAATGGGGATTAGAACGAGCGACAGTAGAGAAAAAGGAGAGCCATGGAGGAAAGCATGAGGTAAGTTGCATGGACATGATTAATGCCAAGATGGACGCCCTAGCCTTGAGAGTCGAGAACATGTCTCAAAACCCAACCACAGTAGCAGCAATCCAATCGGAGTGCGAACTCTGTGGAACTCAAGGACATCAAACCGTTGACTGCAACCTTTTGAACGAATCAAGCTCAGACCAAGTTAACTATACTCAAGGGAACCCTTTCTCGAATACCTACAATCCTGGATGGAGGAACCACCCGAATTTCTCTTACAAAAACAACAACCCTATCCAAAATCCCGGACCTTCGAGACCTCAAGGATTCCAAACGCAAAAACAAAACCAACCTATGCAAATAGTACCCCCAAGACCAAACCTTAAAGAAACCATAGACACCTTTATTCAGGCTCAAACCCAGCAAAATAAGGAGTTTATGAACCAACACATTCACACGAACGAACTAGTTACCCAATTAGCAACCAAGTTTGACCAGATAATAACCCACACCAAAATGCTTGAGACTCAGATTTCCCAAGTAGCCCAAAACACCTCTGTACAAGTTGCACCTGGAGGACAATTCCCTGGACAAACTCAACCAAATCCAAAAGGCCAAGCAAATTCTATCACATTAAGAAGTGGAACTGCTTATGAAGGGCCTAGAAATCCTAACTTAAGCACATCAGAAAAACCTATGGAAGATGCTACGCCCAAAGACCAGGTGGAGGAACCAGAGAAACCAGAAAAGCAATCAAAACCAGAAGTAGAAAAAAACACTCAACAACCTTATAAACCACCTATTCCATTCCCACAGAGGCTGAAAAACACCAAAGTAGAAAACCAGTACCAAAAGTTTATTAAGGTAATAGAGAAACTCCATGTTGAGATTCCTTTTACTGAAGCTATAACCCAGATACCATCATATGCTAAGTTTTTGAAAGATATTTTGACCAATAAACGGCGACTCGATGATCCCAAGCCTTTAGAATGTCATTTTATATCCGAAAATAAACTCGCCAAGAAAGATAAAGACCCTGGAAGTTTTTCTATCCCTTGCATCCTAGGTAACCATATGATAGACAAAGCATTTTTAGACCTAGGAGCAAGCGTAAGTCTGATGCCTCTGGCCGTCTGTAAGAGGTTAAAATTAGGAGAACTTCAACCTACTAAGATGTCCTTACAACTAGCTGATAGATCTGTCAAATATCCCATGGGTATTTTAGAAGACATACCTGTCAAGATTGGTCAGTTGTACATTCCGACCGACTTCGTCGTAATGGATATCAAAGAAGATGAAGACATCCCAATCCTCTTAGGAAGACCCTTCCTATCGACCGCCGGAGCTATAATAGATGTTAAGAAAGGGAAACTGACTTTCGAGGTAGGAGATGAAAAGATTGAGTTCATTTTATCAAAATTTCTAATGGCACCAGTGATAGGAGATGCGTGTTATGCCATCGACATCATTGATGAATGTGTAAATGAGCTCGAACAAAACGAATTCTTAACCAAATTACCTTCAACCCCTATTTTAGAGGATGACGGATTTGAGAGTATCGAACCGTACATTGACGACAACCTTTTCGAATGCTTAGCTCTTACCCATGACCTTATGCCACGTGCTGAGAAAACCACTATAGAACTTAAGGAACTACCCAAGAATCTAAGATATGAGTTTTTGGATGAGGGGATGAATAGACCTGTTATAATTAGCGCCACTCTAAACCAAATAGAAACAAATCAACTCTTAGATACCTTGCGAAAATATCCCTCAGCTTTAGGGTATAAAGTTTCAGATTTAAGAGGTATAAGCCCATCCGTATGCATGCATCGGATTATGCTAGAAGAAGATTCAAAACCCTCAAGAGAACATCAAAGAAGAATAAACCCTATCATGAGTGATGTAGTCAAGAAAGAAGTTCTTAAGTTATTAGAAGCTGGTATCATATACCAAATTTCGGATAGTGAATGGGTAAGCCCAGTCCATGTGGTACCCAAGAAAGGAGGTATCACTGTTCTGAAAAATGAGAAAGGTGAGCATGTGGCAAAACGAACAGAAGGAGGATGGCGTATGTGTATAGATTACAGAAAGTTGAATAAGGCAACGAGAAAAGACCATTTCCCTCTCCCATTTATAGATCAGATGCTTGAACGTCTAGCAAGACACTCATGTTTCTGCTATCTTGATGGGTATTCGGGGTTTTTCCAAATCCCTATTCACCCAGAGGACCAAGAAAAAACCACATTTACCTGCCCTTATGGAACATTCGCTTATAGACGAATGCCCTTTGGACTCTATAATGCACCTGCCACTTTCCAACGTTGTATGATGTCAATTTTCACAGACTACCTAGATGGAATTATGGAAGTATTTATGGACGATTTTTCAGTGTGTGGGTTTGATTTCAAAAACTGCCTCTCGAACTTGGAGAAAATCTTAAAAAGATGTGTGGAAGTAAACCTTGTGTTGAATTGGGAAAAGTGCCACTTTATGGTAAGTGAAGGGATAGTCTTGGGACACATTATTTCTGAAAGAGGTATAGAAGTTGATAAGGCCAAGATAGAAGTTATAGAAAACTTAAACCCACCTAAGACCGTTAGGGAAATAAGAAGCTTCCTAGGACATGCCGGGTTCTACCGACGTTTCATCAAGAATTTTTCCGCAATAACAAAACCTTTAACTAACTTATTGATGAAGGATGTCGAGTTTGAATTCGACCAAAAATGTCTTGAGGCCTTTGAAGTTTTAAAGCAAGCTCTTATTTCAGCACCTATGATAAGACCACCTGATTGGACACAACCCTTTGAAATCATGTGCGATGCTAGTGATTTCGCTGTAGGAGCTGTACTAGGGCAAAGAAAAGACAAGAAACTGCACGCAATTTACTACGCTAGTAGAACACTAGACGCTGCCCAGCTAAATTATACAACCACAGAAAAAGAATTGCTAGCCGTAGTTTTTGCTATTGATAAATTTCGATCTTATTTGGTGGGAGCAAAAATAATAGTATACACAGATCATGCAGCAATCCGGTACTTGTTAAGTAAGAAAGATGCTAAGCCTAGATTGCTCAGATGGGTACTTTTACTCCAAGAATTTGACTTGGATATTAAGGATAAAAAAGGAGCTGAAAACTTAGTAGCTGATCATCTCTCTAGGTTAGAACACCTTAAGCCTGAACTTATACCTATAGACGATCACTCTACTTATGAAAGATTAATAGCTGGGATAAACTCAACTGAAGAAGAGACCTATGAGGAAATCTCAACCATGAACAACATACCATGGTACGCAGATATTGTGAATTATCTAGCCGCTGATATCATACCCCCTGACTTAAGCTACCAACAGAAGAAGAAGTTTTTTAGAGATGTTAAACACTTCTTTTGGGATGAACCCCTCCTATTCAAAAGAGGAATAGATAATATATTCCGACGATGTGTGCCGGAGGAAGAAGTAGGCAACGTCATTAAACATTGTCATGCTTCACCTTACGGTGGACATGCAAGCACGTCTAAAACATGCGCCAAAATATTTCAAGCAGGTTTTTATTGGCCTACTGTATGGCGCGATGTCCACACTTACATTACAAAATGTGACCGATGCCAACGCACTGGGAACATCTCAAGACGTGATGAAATGCCTTTAAGTAACATCCAAGAAGTGGAAATATTTGATGTCTGCGGTATAGATTTCATGGGACCTTTTCCTTCCTCAATGGGTAACAAGTATATCCTAGTAGCTGTCGATTATGTCTCAAAGTGGATCGAAGTTGTTGCATCACCCACAAACGATACCAAGGTAGTTATCAAACTGTTTAAGAATATTATTTTTCCTAGGTTTGGAACCCCGAGGTTAGTCATAAGTGATGGAGGATCGCATTTTATATCTAAGATATTTGACAAGCTTCTAAGCAAATACGGAGTAAAACATAGAGTAGCATCACCATATCACCCGCAAACCAGTGGCCAAGTAGAGGTATCAAATAGGGAGATTAAGCAGATCCTAGAAAAAAACGTATCACTATCCAGAAAAGACTGGTCTGGAAAACTTAAAGACGCCTTATGGGCTTATAGAACGGCTTATAAAACCCCTATTGGAACAACTCCTTATCAATTGGTTTATGGAAAGTCCTGTCATTTACCCTTCGAACTAGAACATAAAGCCTATTGGGCCATTAAATCCTTGAATCTAGATTACCTGAAAGCCGGAGAAAAACGTATCCTGGACATTCACAAGCTAGAAGAGCTTCGCTTGAATGCCTATGAGAATGCCATCATATATAAGGAAAGAACCAAGATGTGGCATGATAAAAAAATCATCAAGAAAGATTTCAACATTGGTGATCCTGTTCTCCTATTTAACTCAAGGTTACGACTTTTTCCTGGTAAGCTTCGTTCAAGATGGACAGGTCCATTTGAAGTGTCAAAAGTTCTAAAGTCTGGAGCAGTAGAAATCAAAAACAATTCATGCGCTCCATTTGTGGTAAATGGACAAAGACTGAAGCTCTACAAAGGAGGCGATTTGCCTGTTGACTACTCTAGTCATATTCTTATAGACCCACCAATACCCACATAAAGTAAGATCTAATCGTCAAGCTAAACGACGTTAAACAAGCGCTGCATGGGAGGCAACCCATGGTTTATTCTTTATTTTATTTTATTTTATTTTAGTAATTTATATATTTTATCTGGACTAATTTCTTGTGTTTATATTTTCAGGATGCATTACCCCGATGGTATGGTTGTGATTTTCAGAGATGAAGCACAAAAGGCCCGATTTGCTACCTTATCTGCTAGACCTATGGTACCCACTAGGTACCCCGATCAGAGCTGCATGGAGGCACTCGGGATTGAGCCAAGTATTAGGTATCTATGCAACCAACTTAGCTGGGATTCTTATGCTGATGATGTCCACAAAACCTACAGGAACCTTACTCTGGAGTTTCTTAGCTCTATGGACTATAACCCACGAGTGGGTGAAGGAGATGAGCGAGGATGCCTAAGTTTCAGATTGTTTGGCACCGAGTATACCCTGACTACCAAAGAATTTGGGGATTTGCTTGGTTTCCAAACTGGACCGACCGCTATTACTGAGTTCCCATTGAGTTACTACATGGACAGAGACATTGATAAATTTTGGCAGGACATTACTGATAGAGCCAGTCTTGACCCCTCTACCCAGCTGTCCCGGAAGATCCATAACCCGGCCTTCCGATACTTCGAGATGATCCTGTGCCACACTTTCTTTGGGAGGAGTTACTGTGACCACTTGGTCACCGCTGAGGAGATCCTTTTTCTATACTGTGCCAGTCAGTCCAGACCTATAGCTAGTGGAGGTTTTCTGATAGAGAGCCTCGAGCAGACTGCTCGATCCGCTGTAGGGCCCATTCATTCCGGAGGGAATGTGACACAGATAGCTTCTGCTTTGGGTTTGGACAGTATGATAGCACAGCTGACCCCATACTGTGGATATACTTTTCTGGATTTAGACTTTTGCATGGATCGTGGGCTCATGAGGAGGGCCTCTTTCCACCCATATCGGTACAGATTGCTCATCAATGACCAGACTGTTTACACCTTCACAATGCCAGACCCTCAGATGACTTGTGTTTCCAACTCTGCTAATTGGAACTATTCTGTAGAAGGTTGGGGTGAGATATCAGAGTACACTCCAGAATACACCCCTGCTTCCGAAGATCCCACTCAGGACTACACTCCTGCTCCCGAGGACTCCACTCCGGATCACACATCTCGACCCGAGGTTACACACACTACTGTTCTTACTAATAACCTCAGCTTGCAGGAACCTGATATTCACACTCTATTGACTGCTATGCGCACTGAGATAACCACTCTCCGCAATGAGGTGGCTGACCTTCATTTGCAGTTGGAAGTGAATGATGTTACCTTTGCTGGTGAGTTAGATGAATTAGCTCACGAGGTGGCAGAGATTCGACGCCAGCTGACTGAGCTGCGTGGCCCAGGCACTCCTGCAGAGCATCCTACCGGTTGGCAATAGATCTGTATTGTTCACAAGATATCTAGTTTCAGTATTATTAGTATTATGTTGATTTCCTTTTCAGACTCATTTTTTATTTTGCATTATCTGTTTCCTGCGTTGTTAATATTTATTTTGGTGACCCAAAGTCCGTACCTATATATATATATATATATATATATATATATATATATATATATATATATATATATATATATATATATATATATATATATATATATATATATATATATATATATATATATATATATATATATATATATATATATATATATATATATATATATATATATATATATATATATATATATATATATATATATGCATATGTTTTATTTATTTACTAATGTTTTTTGTTTTTCTGGTCACCATAGTTTTAATATAAAAATAAAATAAATATACTTGTGTATATGTATTCACGTACATATATGCACATTCATAGGAAAAATAGGTACACCTCCAGAAATTGAAGCTAATGGCGAGGAAGAAAAAGCCCAATGGAAAGGAAGCCAGGCCAGCCCAACTTGGCTCGACCTCACCGCGCCCGCGGTAGGCCCTGCCGCGCCCGCGGTGACGCAACGGTCACCTAACGGCTAGTAGCTCGTTTTTCCCCCCATTTTACCACTTTTTCCATTTCCGATCCCATTTTCTTCCATTTTTAACCCACCATAACTTCCTTTATTACCCATACCAACCCACTACATTTATTTCCATTATTCTCATCATAAATATTTACAACCACCATTTTTTCTTCCCTTCCTATAAATACCCCCACTATTTCATTTTCTTCCTCACACCTTCATTACTTCTACATCCCATTCTTTCTCTCTATTCATCCACAAGAAAATCCTATGGAGAATCACGGTTACATTTTGCGTGGTGGCCAAGCCGGAGAAAGGCAACTAAAGCGGCTTGAAAAATTGCTGACAACACCAATACACTCTACCAGGTATATCGATGAAAACTGTCTATATTCATTAGGTATATACCATAGTGTATTCTTCCTTCTAGATAAAATAGGTATGCATGATATTTTTGCTACTCAAGCACCAACCTACCCTAGGCTGACGTTCGAATTTTTAAGTTCTTTAATTTATAACGTCTCTCCTAACACTGCTAGCACCGTAGGTGGAGTCAAATTTAGAATGTTTAATGTTGAATATGATTACTCCACTGACGATCTAGCCGCCATGTTAGGATTGCCTTATGGGGATGGTGCCATTTGTGAAGCACCTTTAGACACGGATTGGGCATTTGAAGCATTTTGGGCCAGAATTACTAAACAAAATGCAACATCTTTTGATGGCCTTCTTGCTTCTCACATCCACAATCCTGCCCTTCGTGTCTTTAGATTTCTTTTAGCATCCACCATCTTTGCTCGGGAAAACCCAAACAAGGTGAATGCTAAAGAATTAATTATCATGCAGAGCTGCCTCACAGACACCAAAGTTAATCCCGTCCCGTTCATGATTGCCCACATGCACCATGTTTTAAGAAAAGGTGGGCAGATTTCCTTTGGTGGACTGATTACCACTATTGCCCGTGCCATAGGATTGGATACGGAACTTGCCACCCTTGAACCACTTCCTCCTCGGATTGCAAATCTTAAATTTTTCAGGGATATGCGTTTATGCAAGACGAGGAAGGAAGGTGGTTACTTCCTCATGGTTGGAGGTGCTGCTATACCCAGTGTTGTTATGCCTTGCACCCGTCGTACTGATATTAGATTTGAGCGTAACTGGACCTACGATCTCAACGCTCCTGCTTTTATTGGTCCGTTGCCCCCAAATCTACCTTTAAATAAGGGTAACAACACTGATGATGAGTACGATTTCCAAACAGAGGAACCACCCCATTTTTCACCACCACACACGACACCGTCTACCTCTAACCCACATGCAGGTACAGCTTCTAGTTTCCATGTCACTGAGGACATGTGGCGTGAGCATATGGCCCGAGAGGCCCAGAGGGACACCCTCCTTGCTACCTTGCAGCAACAGGCGGCCGACAACATGGCCTTCATGCAAGCGTCCCAAGAACAAAATGCTAGCTCTCTGCGCACTATTATGGAAAGTCAGCTGGCTTTCCAGAGAGAACAGCACCTACACCAGACCACATACGCTCGTCACTTCCAATTGATGGAGGCAACCCAAGGCACCCTCATTGGTAGGACCCAAGAGCTACAAGCGGCAAATTCCGCCTTGTCAGAGAGACTGGAGCAGCTTGTTTTGGACCAAGATAGCCGCCGTCGCAGCCGTAGCCGCCGTTCCGGTCGTACCAACCAGGATGGTGAAGGTCCTAGTGGCCCCCACTAGTGTTTTCAGGTACCTCCTCCTACCTTATTTTGGAACATTGTGGATAATGTCTGATTTAAGTGTGGGAGGAGCATTTATCGCTTTTATTTCCCGTTTTCGCTTTTATTTTTCGCTTTTATTTTCCGTTTTTCCTGCTTTTATTTCCCTTCCGCATTTTTCCTTTTTTATATTCGTAGTTAATAAAATGCATGTGATAGGCGAGTCTTTCTGCGTAGTGTACCCTTTCATTTCCCCCACCTTTTAGCCTTACAAAATTTTTCTTTTTCAAAGATTTATGGTTGTTTTTAAGGATTTGGGCTATGAGACAGGTCCTAGATAGGGTCTGTTTCTCGGACACTCACTTTTTGAAAAATTCGTTATCATTTTTACACCATAAGCCTTTTTGAATATTTAGATTAGATCCTTTCTCCCCAATATGCTATGATTTTGAATAAAACTGTACAAATAGGTCTTCAAGTAGTTTATCTTAGCAGTCAGCTCCGGCCTAAGCATGCTCTAAGTGTGGGATCGATGAATATAAGTGGATGATCTCTATTTTGCCTTAAAAGTTATAAAATAAAGTATGAATACGACTACGAGTTGGGTGATCCTCACAAAGATTACTCAACTCAAGAAAGTTGTAAGCACTAACAAAAGCAAAGAAAAAAAATATATATAAGGCATATCTGTTGTAGTTGGTTCAGAGGTATCTGGTGCTGAACTTGGTAGGGCGGACTACGGTCCGATCCCCCGCAACTGCAAATGGGTAAAATAAAAAGGGATTAAACCAACTCTTGTACCAGAATCCCATCACTTGAGATCAGAGTCACTAACCGGTCACTACACCATGAGTATGTACGAATAACGGGCTTAATGTGATTGCGCCTGAATGAAAAAGGACCTCGTAAAAAAGGGAAGTCTTAGCATAGTAAGGATATTAGGATCGATCTGTATACTTATGAGGTTTATGTCCGCATTTCTGCGAGTAGTGTAATTACGATACCCTTGATTCAGATAGTTAGTGCCTGACAACACACCCTTACTCGGACTTAGAAGCCCTCTTTGCCCAAAACCTGTATACACCATAATTTTCTTTCATCTACTTCTAAGAGTTGTTGCTTGAGGACAAGCAAAGGTCTAAGCATGGGAGGATTTGATCGCACTAAATCGCACTATGTTTCTGACTCAAATATCACATGTTTTCCTTAGTTTTTATTTTCATTTTCTCGTATTATGTTCCTTTTTCCTTTGTTTTCAGGATTCTTGTCATTTCAGAGCCTTCTGTGAAGAAACGAGCCAAAACGCCAAGAAATTAGGGTTTTTCAAGATATTCTGCACTTATGGCGTTGAGCGCCGCGCTGGCTACAGGGAACGCGATGACGTGGCCCACTTTCACCCAGAGATCAACTGCCACGTTCCCATGATGTGGCAGTTCCATGCACCGCGCCCGCGGCCACCCTCACCGCGCCCGCGGCCTTCACAACAAGCTTCCCGCTCAAAAGAAGTTAAGGGGCATGCTGGTCCTTACGCACCTCAAAGATCCTCTATAAATAGTTTTCGATTCTTATTCTTTAGTTTCATCCAAGCTTAGTACAATCTTAAGCCATATACTATCAGTTTCTATAAAGTGATAATCTCTTCACATCGGGGAGTTATTACGGTGTAGATTGAGTTGTAATCGAGTCTTGGAGCACTTTGGTTGAAGTTCATCATACCGGCCTTACCTTTCCGTAGATTTGTATCAGATTCAAGTCTCCGACCGGAGCAAGGTTCTATTTTATTGCATTTCTTTATTTAATTGCTCTTACCATAGTCTACACGTTTTATAGACTTTAAATGCTCTTACCATAGTCTACACGTTTTATAGACTTTAAATGCTCTTACCATAGTCTACACGTTTTATAGACTTTAAATGCTCTTACCATAGTCTACACGTTTTATAGACTTTAAATGCTCTTACCATAGTCTACACGTTTTATAGACTCGCACTTATCATGTCTGGCTAAACTATAAAGGTTAGGATGTAATGATTGTCGTCATGGTCGTGTTCCAATTATCATGCTAGTGAAAATACTCTGGGGATGTTTTGCTTCTAACTTAAGTCAATTGTGTTTAAATGTTTATTGGGTAAGATCGAAAGCCGTCCAAACTAATGATACGACTTGATTATTATTTAACCAAACAAAAAGAGCGAAAGCCGTCGATTGGTTAAATAGGAATCATTGACCTTTTTTTAGAAAACGATTTTGAAACTATTTTCGGACGCGTCTGTAGGTTTGAAATCTGACTCTTGGTCAAAAGCCAAAAGTCTCTTTAAGTTAATCTTTCCAAGTAAGATCACTTTTCTGTTAAGTCAAAACTATCAATTTCTTAAAAATAGGTTTACCTCTTTAACGCGGAAGGCACCCTTTATATGTGACAATAAAGGAATTTAATTTAAAGAGTAAACTCGGTTCTTAGTAGTCAAAAGCTACAAGTTCCCGTTAAACTGATTCTTTGCTATCAATAGAAAATACTGCCCCATAAGTAGGTTCATCTACGCATGACCGGATCAATATCTGATTACATGATTTACATTCCAACCTGTCTTTTAAACTGTTATTTACTTCGTTCATTTACTTTGTGCACTGCACTCACATCAATATTCTTGTTCGCCTTAGATAAGCACCTTAGCAATAGAGTTGATAGATTGACAATTGGTCTCTGTGGTTCGATAATCTTATATATTACTTCGATAGGCTGTACACTTGCAGTACTACATTTAGGCTATACGTTACAGATTAAACCCATCAAGTGCTCAAAGGTTATCACTGTGAAGTGGGGGATCAGGGTCAACACACATTCTCTGTAAGGAATCAGGTTCGGATGTTTCGTATCCCACTCTCCTTTGATCTGATTGATCACAAGAGCGGAATCTCCGAAGACACTTAGAAACTTGATCCTTAGGTCGATCGCAGCTTGAAGACCCATGATGCACGCCTCATACTCCGCCATGTTGTTGGTACAGTTGAAACACAGCCGGGCAGTGAGTGGAGTATGAGTACCTTGAGGTGATATGATTATGGCGCCGATACCGTTACCCAAAGCATTGGAGGTTCCGTCAAAGTGCATAGACCATCGGGATCCTGGTTCAGGTCCTTCATCCGGTCCAGGTGCTTCACAATCAGTCACTATCATAATGCTTTCATCCGGAAACTCGAAGTTCATTGACTGATAGTCATCTACGGCCTGATGTGCCAAGTGGTCTGCCAATACACTTCCCTTGATGGCTTTCTGGGTTGTGTACTGAATGTCGTATTCCGTCAAGATCATTTGCCATCTTGCAATTCTCCCAGACAGAGCAGGCTTTTCAAATATGTACTTTATAGGATCCATCTTTGAGATCAACAAGGTAGTATGAGTCAGCATATACTGTCTCAGCCGGCGAGCAGCCCATACCAAAGCGCAGCAAGTTTTCTCAAGCAGTGAGTATCGGGTCTCACAGTCGGTAAACTTTTTGCTAAGGTAATAAATGGCATGCTCTTTTCGGCCAGACTCGTCATGCTGCCCCAGCACACACCCCATTGAGTTGTCAAGCACTGTTAGATATAGTATCAGAGGTCTCCCTTCAACCGGTGGCATAAGGATAGGTGGTTCTTGGAGATACTCCTTGATTCTGTCAAAAGCAGCCTGACATTCATCGTTCCAACGTACTACCTGATCTTTCTTCAGCAGCTTGAAGATTGGCTCACAGGTAGCAGTCAGATGTGAGATGAACCGAGCAATGTAATTCAGGCGTCCTAAAAAGCCTCTGACTTCCTTCTCTGTCTTAGGAACTGGCATCTCTTGAATAGCTTTAACCTTGGCAGGGTCCACTTGAATACCCTTGTCGCTTACCACGAAGCCTAACAACTTTCCCGATCTTACCCCGAAGGTGCACTTGTTCGGATTCAACCTCAGCTTGTATAGTTTCAATCGGTCAAACAACTTCTGCAGATGATCTAGGTGTTTTTCCTCAGTCTGGGACCTAGCGATCATGTCGTCAACATACAGTTCTATCTCATGATGGATCATATCATGAAATAAAGCAACCATGGCACGTTGGTAGGTTGCCCCAGCGTTCTCTAGTCCAAAAGGCATGACCTTGTAGCAGAAGGTGCCCCACTGAGTAACAAATGTAGTCTTTTCCATGTCTTCAGGTGCCATCTTGATCTGATTGTAACCTGAAAAGCCATCCATGAAAGAGAATACCTTGTGCTGAGCTGTATTATCAACGAGGACATCAATGTGAGGTAAAGGGAAGTCGTCCTTGGGGCTGGCCCTGTTCAGATCCCTGTAGTCGACACACATTCTGACCTTTCCATCCTTCTTTGGTACCGGCACCACATTAGCAACCCACTGAGGGTAAGAAGTCACTGCAAGAAACCCAGCGTCAAACTGTTTCATAACCTCGGCTTTAATCTTTTCAGACATCTCTGGACGCATCTGACGGACCTTTTGCTTAACTGGAGGGCAGTCTTCCTTAGTTGGCAAGTGATGGACCACAATATCGGTATCCAACCCGGGCATGTCTTCGTAGGACCAGGCAAATATCTCCATATAGTCATGTAGCATCTGAGTCAACCGTTGCTTCACGCTGAGCTCCAGGTTGGCACCAATCTTTACCTCTTTCCTGTCTTCCTCAGTACCCAAGTTTATTGTTTCCACTGGCTCTTCATGGGGTTGAATTGCCCTCTCTTCCTGAAGCAACAGTCTTGCAAGCTCACCAGGCACTTCGCAATCATCTTCACCTTCGTCTTCGGCTAAGTTGATCGGATTTTCGAAGTCATAACTGGCAGTAGCAGAGTCGTTACCAGTAAGATCCAGAGTGGATTGAAACCTGTATGAGCGAGTGTGTGTGTAAATACAGCTGTTTTGAAATATATGTAAAGGAAAGAAAGACAGAAAAGGAGCATAAGATTTGCAATGCGAGAAAACGTCCAAGATTTTCATTCATGATATATGAAATGACAATTTATATGCCCTCACAAATGAAACCACGGTGCCTCGGGTAAGACACCGGGCCATAGAGTTTATTATTGTTTATTACAGATACCAAAAACATAGGAATTCATTACTTAGTAACAAGAGAAACAGATAGATTGTCTTTCGCACTCCAATTTCTAGGTCCACTGTCGGTTGCCGGGTAGATCCAGCTATCAAACTCAGCTTCATCCACTTCCTCTTCGTCCCCAACAGCATTCACTCCATGAGCAGGCAGGGGAGCCGTCACTACATTAGGCTTCTCAGATGCCTCAAACTGTACTTCCTTGGCATCAATAAGATCCTGCAGTTTGCTCCTTAACGCCCAACAGTCATCAGTGGAATGCCCCGGGCTATCTGAATGGTAAGCACAACGAGCATTCGGGTTGTACTTAGGAGATGCAGTATTTGGAAACTTCGGCGCCTCTCTGACAGTCACTAAGTTGGTGGATAGCAACTGTGGCAGGATCTGCGATAGGGTCATGCTTAACCGGGTAAACTCTCTCCGGGGTCTTTCAGCCCTTTGAGGATTGGTCGGCCGAGGAGCGGCAGCAGGCTTAGCGATCATTACCGCACTGACAGATTGGCGGCGCTCAGGTCTTTCTGATCTCCGGGAACCATACACGGCACTAGCCTCCTTCTTGAAGGGTTTCTTCTCAGAACTAGATGATGCACCCTTCGGAATCTTTCCAGACTTCAACCCAGCCTCAATTCTCTCTCCAGTCAGAATTAGATCCGTGAACCCTGCAGACGAATTCCCAATGAGATGGTTGAAAAATGGCCCAGATAGGGTCCCCAAGAACATGTCTACCAACTCTCGATCAGTCAACGGAGGCTGCACCCTGCCAGCCAGGTCTCTCCACTTCTGAGCGTACTCCTTAAAACCTTCACTTGAACCTAACGACATACCCTGGAGTTGGGTACGTGTAGGGGCAAGGTCGGCATTATATTGATACTTCTTATAGAAAGCAGTAGCCAACTCCTCCCAGTTACGAACCTTGGTCCCATCCAGCTGATAGAACCATTCGAGATAAGTCCCTGAAAGACTCTCCTGGAAGAAGTGGATCCACAAATTCTTATCCGCAGAGTACGGTTGGATTTTCCGAACATAGGACCTGAGATGTAGCTTGGGACAAGACGCCCCGTCATACTTAGTAAAAGATGGTGCTTTGAACTTCCGAGGGATGATCACACCAGTAGACAAACCCAGATCTCCGAAATCCAGCCCAGGTACCTGTTGTATTTCCATAGCATTCAGCCTATCCTCCAGCTGCTTGTAACGGTCTTCTGCCGGAGGATACTGCTCTTCATCAAAATCAGTCTCGTTGTCGGAGACTACCGGACTAGGAACCCTTGCCTCTTGAGGAGTGCCCTTGCCAACAGAAGAACCAGCCTCTTCATGTTGCAGAGTATTGCCGAACCTTCGGCCCGAGTTGAACAGAACAGTCCTTCTCTTCTTCTTCTTTTCCTTTTTCAGAAGCAGAGCCTTCAGCTCTTCTTGGCCTTGAGCCAAACCCTTGATTAATTCCTGAAACTGCGCATTCTGCGCCTGAAGAGCCTTGATGGATGTCTCAGTTGATGACGAGTCAGGATTCATGATGCTGAAATAAACAGCGAAGAACTGTAAGCAACTTGAAAAGGGAAAAACCTGCTATGCACATGATGAATGAGATGTGTTTATGCAATGCATTCAAGGGTTCGAAAATTCAACTTTGTTGTAGACAAAAAGGAACACACGTTATCATTAAGGAAACAACTGTTTAGTACATCAAAGCCTCATGGGCAAAATAATACAAAAATCAAATCAATCCCAAAATATGCTACGCATCCTCTTTGGAGCTATGTAGGTGTTGAGATTCCTCTCCTCATGCAACAGGCGGGTGAGCTCCAAGACCTTCTTTTCACTGGCATGTAGACTAGTCTCAAGAGAATTCCGTTCTTCCTTAAGCTGGATCCAGCTCTTCTGCATCTCTTCCCAGGATGTGGGCATATCAGGGTGCTGAATAGTGTAGGACACTTCACCTTCCAAGACTGGTTCTTTGATTACTGGGAGCATATGAGGATAGGGCATCACTAACTTCTGGGAGCGGGCTCGTACCCACTTGAGATAAGGTTCCAACGGGATGGAGTTCCTGTGCCCCAGTGTCTTGCTGTCTATCCTACTTGGCATCCTCCAAGCTCTGATAAATCTCTGGCGAAGTCCTTGAGTATCGTTGTCGAAGTCAAAAACTATGTCAGGAATTAACATGTCATGAGGACCATCCCTCCGAGCATAACCAAACTGTCTCCAAGCCAGGCATGGGCTGTAAGTAATACCTCCTCTGATTCCAAGTAAAGGAACATTAGGGTACTCCCCGCAACGATCAATGATAGTGACATCCTCTCTGGACCGAGGGCACCAATGTATATCAGCATGTGTAAGAGTCATCAATCGTTGTGACCATCTCAAACCCCGCTCATTCTTCAAGACTGATTGTGGAAGGTGCGAAATAAACCACCTTCCCAGGAGAGGAGTGCAACACATAAGGACACCTCTTTTTCTCATGGTTCGAGTGTAACATGAGTGAAGGATGTCCCCCAGCAACGTAGGTATAGGATTCCTGGACATAAAGATCTGGACAGCACTGATATCAATAAGCTGATCTGGGTTAGGGAACAATACCAAACCATAGACAAGGAGGGCCACCACTTCTTCAAAAGCTTGCAAGTCAAGGGAGTTCCAACATTCATGGGCCTTTTCAAACAGAAACCTGGCTAAGAACCCTTTGATACCACTTCCGACTTCCCAATGTCCCTTGAGGTCAGATGACTGTAGGTGCAAGGCTTTAGCAATCTCTTCAAGCTTAGGTTCCTTTTCCATACCGTTGAAGGGTAGCTGATCAAGGATAGGGATCTTCAGGAGCCGGGAGAACTCCTCCAATGTAGGTACCAACTGATAGTCCAAGAAGGTGAAACAGTGATGCAGAGGGTCAAAGAATTGGAACAGGACCTTTATCATATCTTCCTCAATGTTGGTATTGACCAAGCTGATGAGGCTTCCATGTCTTTCACTGAATGATGAGTTCTCGGGAATCCTGGATATAAGCTCCTTAAGCTGAGGAGGGATCCTTACAAGACTGATTTGAATTGTCTTTCTACGAACAGTTTCCATGTCCTACAAAACAAAGAACAAAGATGAAGATTCGAACCCCTGAAATGGTTAGTCAATGCATATGATGCTGGATGATGTCATGATGTTATGATTAAACACACCACAGATATTTACAAAGACAAACATGTAAGGCACACAAGGCACACAAGGCAAGCCCTTAAGCTTTAAGGCCAGCATGGGGTCTGGGTAGTACCCTCTTGAAGTTGGGGGGTTCAACCTGTCCTATCAAAGTAACCGGGTTCTAAGGGTCCCAATATCACGGGATTGCTTTCATTGTTCATCGTCTCGATTTAGCCACTGAACTGGCGACCGAAATATTCCAGGAAAGCAACCCTCAATTGAGTGTAGTATCGAGTATCAACCAACCTCGGACTGCACCAAAGTCAGTTATCTCACTACCCTAAAGAGGCCAAGATAGTTCAATTAAGGTTCCTAAGGTCTGTTGATGCTTCACGACACCATGCGGAGGCCCCGTACTCTCCTTGACTGAACTCAAGGGTTACCGGTACACACCAAAGTGCCACATCAATGTAGCAGACTGTTTCAACCATGTCGGTATACCCCGCACAGTTCCCTCACAGCCTTGTTGCTACTTTCTAAGAAGGTATCCCCCAGATCCGGGTTAGGATCTATAGAACTCCCAAGCAACCCACAATTTAAAGCACACAAGGAAAACAATTGAAAACATAGTTATGAACTAGCCCTAAGGTACACCTCACTTTAAGTTAATGTCCCCAGCAGAGTCGCCAGTTCTGTGATCGGTGGATCTGGAACTGACTGTTTAACGCTGGTTCGCAAAATGTCGCGGAAGTAAGAGTCGCCACCGTCTTTTATTTTCTCCAAATGGAAAGGACAAAAGCACAGAAAAATTCCTTAAAGAGATTGCTCTCAGTTCGGGAGGTAGGTTATAGAAAGGGAAGGTGTTAGCACCCTTTCTATCCATGGTTATCCATGGGCTCTTAGATACTTGCTCATTGTGTTTTCAAAAATGGTTTGTTTGCTTTTCAACTGTGGGTTTTAAAAAGTTTCTTTGAAAATTCCAGTTCGACTCTTGTATCGGTCCTCAAGAGTGTTTGAAAAGTTGCTTTCGAAAGCTTTTTGAAAAGGTGTCGGTGTGAAAAGTATTTTTGATTTGTTTTTGAAATTAGAGCAAGTATCTAGAGTCGTCTACCTACCCTAAGGAATTCGTCTGTGTAGATGTCCTTTAAAGTAGTGCCATCCCACCATTGAGAGGTAGGTAGCACCACCATTGGAGGTGTTCGGGTCAATTCGAGTTTGTAGGGACATGGTGATCACCAGAGCAATGGGAAGACACCTTAGAAGCTACCCTCATGCCAGGTTCCCGGATCATGAGGACTTACTAAGACATCCTCTACTCGACGATCACCTTTCGAGGCAAGGCAACAGTGAGGCGTACCCTAGGGGTGGTGTGTGCGATTTGTGTGTCGTTTTCATTTGCATTTATCTTGTCATGTTATTGGTGTTCTACGCTTGTTTTTATTTTTGTCCATACATTCTTTCATGCCATTTGTTAACAGTTAAAAATATTGCGGGAAAGTAAAAATTCTAAGCTATTACAAAAGGCGCGGGTCCACATCGCCAAAATTTCTCGAACCCGATTTGACAGAAAAATAAATAAAGTAAAGAAAAGTGCGAGAAAATTAAAAGGTTACATGGCCTTGGGAGAGATACATAAATATTATAAAGAAATAAAATAAATATGCGAATAAGAATTAAATCGAAACGAGGGCGTTGGACCCTTTTTGCAAAATTAAAATTACATGGAATTAATTAATTAAAAAAGAAAAGGAGATGTTTTTGGTATTTTTTAGTATTTATGATTTAAATGAAAAAAAGAATTAATTGAAATTAAATGCTAACCCTAATTCTATTTGTTTTTTAATTTATTAAGAAAAAGAAGATTAAAACCTAATATTAACCCTAATTAATTTACATGCAAATTTAATTATAAAAATAAATATTTAATTATTTAATTATTATGGAATAAAAGAAAAAAGGATAAAAAATTAATATGAACCCTAATTCTATGTTTTTTAGATTTTTATTAAAAGAATTAAAATTAAAACCTAATTTAAAACTAAGTTTAATTATATACAATTTAATTACAAAAAATACTATTAAATAAAATGTTTATTATTTTATTTTTATCTTTCTGATTTTTTTTTATTGTTTTGTGTTTTTATGGGAAAAAATAATTAATTAAAAAAGCACAATAATTAAAAGAGAAAAAAAACAAAAGAGAAAGAATGTAAAAAATGCAAACCTAGGGGGTTCAGACCCCAAATAGGAGGTGAGGCCTTTAGCAATCTGGCCCATTTAAATTCCTGGCCTTGGAGACTTTTTCATTCACGTGCAGAAGCGTTGACCAGGGTCCACTGTACTCTCCAGATTATGGCCTTTGATTTGATGACATTGGACGCGTGGATGGTTTGATCATGAAGGTGTATGATGGTCTTTGCTATTGAAACTGCATGTGAATTTTTATTGAAAAATAATATGGGAATACTGAAGACCTGGGGCTCGAACCCAGGTCATGAAGATTGCCACCACTATGCCTTGCCAACTGAACCAATTCACGCGTGTTAATATATAATAACTAATAAATATTATAAAAGACAATTAGTCAGTAGCTTAAAAACGCGCGTAAAATTTGAATGACCCTATCACATCTTGCCACTTCATCGTCTCCTTCGCTTGGTTTTATTTTCCTGAAACATATAAAACATTGGCAACGGTTTTCACACGTTGCCACAGGCATGATACAAGAAAATAGCGAATAGGCCATAAGGCCTCATAAATTAGGCGCGAGTGTTTGTTTCTGTTCGTCCAGACATGCCCGATTCAATGGTGTAAGTCACGTGTCCTAATTTTACCATATTACAAAATGCCCAAATTAAAGCTTGCAAAACCCTAATATTCTCCCATGGCAAATCCTCACACGATGCACAAAAACACAATCAAACCATTGGGTTAGCATTAGAATCAAATAAAGAACATGAATCAAGCATTAAAAATCACAAAGAATGCATGAATTGAGATGCACGACTATGAATTTTTTTCTGTACAGGTGAGATGGTTCTCGCGTTTCTTGGCACGAAAGCTTATGGTTTTTGATGTAGAATCTTCCTATGAAGCTTCAGCAAGCTAATGAAACAAAAATCGTGCCTTGAATCGCCCTAGAATTAGGTTTTCAGTTTTGAGTTTCTTTGCAAAAATTTCGAGTTTGTGAATTGGTTTCTAGTGCAGCTCAATGGTCAATGGCATTAGGTTTTGATTCTATACTTATGTAAGAGTGAATTAGGTCAAGAATTCTGATCAAAATCCATGCATTGATGGTTTATGAGATTTGATTTTCTTCAAGATTTTTTTCAATCTTTTTCCATGCTATTTGATACCAAATCATGCCAAAACTTTCCCTAATTGATCATGCACGAATTTGAGTGTCCAATGAGAATAATTTCTGCACAAAAAGATTTTATTTCATTAGTTTTGTATTTTTCATGCATTTTATTTAATTAAATGAATTATAAATGATAAAAAATCCAAATAAATAAATAAAAATGGAGAAAAACTTCCCTTTGGGCCTAATGGTCGTGCACATGCTTGGGATAATGAATTATGGAAGAAAAATAGGCCCATTAGCAATTTTAGGTCATTTGAACCAATGTTGACTTTTCAAAATATCCAAAAATTTCCCAACTTCCACAAGGCATAACGTGCTCAATTTTTAAGCTTTGCTCATGTTCTTGGACATTTTGGAAAGGTCTTTGAGTCCTCTAACCAATGTCTTTGGTCCCATGTCATTTTGTTTTACCAATCTCAAGTTATGGCCTTTGACTTAAAGTCCCTTTTTGTTGACTTTTGAAAATGACCTATAATGTGGAAATTGATAACTTTTTGTGAGAGCATTTCTTGGACTTGAAGTATGAAGATGAGTTGTAGGAAATGTCTTTCTATTCAAAATGAGCCTTGGATGGAATTTTTCTGATAATCCATGTGAAAGTTATGCCCTGGTCAATTTACAGTTGACTTTTTCAGCTGTCCAAATAAGGAAACTTTTGCATCTTGATGATTTTTGAGCCAAGCTTTGAGAATCATGATCAAGCATTGATCAAATGATGTTTGTGGCTTCAAAATGAGATGTTGACCAAAAATTTGAACTTTTGACTGTCAAATGACCATTTTGCCCCTACAGTTGACTGTAGTGCAATTAGGGTTTTGACTGTGCAATTTTGTGCTGAAAGCCTTGAAACTTGATATGAGGATACTTGACCATATTTGTAGGCATGTGGGACTTGCTTGGGCCCTTGGAAACTTCATTTTCTTGATTAGAACAAAAACCCTAGTTTTGGCTGCTTAGGAGACCCTTGCATTGTGCCACCCTTGGGGAACTTTTGAAGCTTTGACTTGGCAATTTCTTGAAGAATATGGGAGGGAAAATTTTGGGGTACAACACATATCCATATCCACCCTGGATCCCATTGATAACTCTGCCACTTCCAGTTATGACTTCAAAAATCCGATCAGTCGAGGATGAAGGTGGGGATGATTGTGAGGTGCCTGGAGAACTTGCTAGACTATTACAGCAGGAAGAAAGGGCTATACAGCCTCATGAAGAGCCGGTTGAGATAGTGAATTTGGGTACTTAGGAAGACAGAAAAGAGGTTAAAATAGGTGCAAATCTAGAGCTTAGCGTCAAACTGAGGTTGATACAGATGTTGTACGACTATGTCGAGATCTTTGCCTAGTCCTATGAAGACATGCCTGGTTTGGACACTGATATTGTGGTACATCGCCTGCCGACTAAAGAAGATTGTCCTTAGGTTAAGCAGAAGGTATGCCGTATGCGTCCTGAAATGTCAGAGAAGATTAAGGCAGAGGTCATGAAACAATTCGACGCAGGATTCTTAGCTGTCACTTCTTATCCACAGTGGGTTGCTAACGTCGTTCCGGTACCTAAGAAGGACGGTAAGGTACGGATGTATGTAGATTACAGAGATCTGAATCGGGCAAGCCCCAAGGATGACTTCCCACTTCCTCACATTGATGTTCTGGTCGACAAAACCGTGCAGCACAAAATCTTCTCCTTCATGGACGGTTTCTCTGCCTACAACCAGATCAAGATGGCTCCTGAAGACATGGAGAAGACAACCTTCGTCACACAGTGGGGCACCTTCTGCTACAAGGTGGTGCCTTTTGGGTTGAATAATGTTGGGGCAACTTATCAACGTGCCATGGTCGCTTTGTTTCACGATATGATTCAGCATGAGATCAAAGTGTATGTTGATGACATGATAGCCAGGTCTCAGACTGAGGAAGAGCACCTTGATCTTCTCCAAAAGATGTTGGACAGATTGAATACATACAAGCTGAGGTTAAATCTGAACAAGTGTACCTTCAGGGTAAGATCTGGTAAGCTTCTGGGCTTTATCATCGGTGACAAGGGTATTCAGGTAGACCCTGCGACAGTAAAGGCCATACAAGAAATGTACAGAGAAGGAAGTTAGAGGTTTCTTGGGACGCCTGAATTATATCGCCAGGTTCATTTCACATCTGACTTCTACTTGTGAGCCAATCTTTAAGCTTCTTAAGAAAGATCAAGTGGTAAAGTGGAATGATGAATTCCAGGCCGCTTTCGAAAGAATCAAGGAATACCTTCAAGAACCACTAATTTCGATGCCTCCAGTTGAAGGAAAACCTTTGATATTATACTTGACAATGCTAGACAATTCAATGGGGTGTGTGCTGGGGCAGCATGACGAGTCTGGTCGAAAAGAGCACGCAATTTATTACCTTAGCAAAACGTTTACCGACTGTGAGAGACGATTCTCATTTCTCGAGAAAACATGTTGCGCTTTGGCATTGGCTGCTTGCCGACTGAAATAGTATATGTTGACTCACACTACCTTGTTGATATCAAAGATGGATGCAATCAAGTATATTTTCGAGAAGCCCGCTCTCTCCGGAAGGATAGCAAGGTGGAAAATGATCTTAACCGAATACGACATACAATATACAACCCAAAAGGCAATTAAGGGAAGTGCATTGGCTGATCATTTGGCTCATCAGGCCGTGGATGATTACCAGTCCATGAATTTTGAGTTCCCAGATGAGAATATCATGTTGGTGGCTGACTACGAAGAACCTAGATTGGATGAAGGACCTGAGGAAGGATCCCGATGGTCTATGTATTTTAATGGAGCCTCAAACGCACTAGGTAACAGCATTCGCATATAATCATATCTCCCAAGGGCTGTCATACTCCGTTCACTGCCCGATTATGTTTCAACTGCACCAATAACAAGGCGGAGTATGAAGCATGTATTATGGGTCTTCGAGCTGCTATTGACCTGAGGATTAATTTCTTAAGTGTATTCGGAGATTCCGCTCTGGTGATAAGTCAGATCAAAGGTGAGTGGGATACGAAGCACCTGAATCTCATTCCTTATAGAGAGTATGTACTGACATTGCTCCCACACTTTGAGGAGGTAACCTTTGAAAATTTCCCACGAGAGGAGAACCATTTGCCAGATGCGCTAGCTACCATGCTTGCTATGTTCAAAGTTAGGTGGGACAATGAAGCTCCCTAAATTACCATTGAGAAGTTGGATGAAGCAGCACACTGCTGTGAGATCGACACCGAAGAAGTGGCAGGAAAACCCTGGTTTCACGAAGTCAAAAGGTATCTTGAGGTTCAGGAGTATCCCGAAGGGGCATCTGTCAATGATAAGAAGTTTCTGATAAGGTTCGCTACAAAGTTCTTCCTTAGTAATGGGATCCTCTATAAACGCAACCATGACTCCACACTACTATGGTGTGTAGACAAGAGAGAAGCAGAGAGGATCATGACAGATCTACATGAAAGCACCTTCGGAACCCATTCTAGTGGACATACCATGGCTAAGAAGATCTTACGGGCAGGATATTACTGGTCCACTATGGAAGCCAATTGTTATCAGCACTCTCAAACTTGTCATAAGTGCCAAGTCTACGCTGATAAGGTGCATGTGAAGAAGTGAAAAACACAAGAAGGGGGTTGAATTGTAAAACTTGAAATCAACTGCAGACAACGCGTTATTTTTATCCTGGTTCGTTTGATCTCAAACTACTCCAGTCCACCCGTCAAGGTGATTTCGCCTCTCTCCAACGAGGTCTTAATCCACTATATTCAACTGAATATTACAACTGCTTTAACAACTGCTAAAGCCTTCTTGAGTCTAAACCACAGACCGGTTTCTCAAGGAAGTTATTTCTTACAGATAAATGAAAATTATGTGTTGAATGTTTTCTGCAAAAACTTTATATCACAACTGTGATAATACACAAATTAAGCTTATGTGAAACTAGGATGCTATAACTAGAGAGTAAGCAATTTGAGAGATATAGCAAACTGTATGAGTGGGGATGATAATGATTTGCTTCAGGCGAGTAAAGAGTTGTAGAGCATTAGCCATTTCATTCCTCACTGTCTTGATTTTATAGCATTGGAAAAGATACGTTGTAGTCAATTATGCTATTTCAATGCACATTACGTTCTTTCCATATTGAGAAGATCTTTGTCTTGGAATGCAGCCGTTGGTAATAAAGCGTCTTGAATGCACAGTATCGTTGTCTGTTCAGCGTGTTATTTTGGCTTTGGCTTATTCTGACGCTTCTAAGTGCTGATGATATTGTTGTGGTCTTGATCAGAGTTTAGAGTGTATTAAGCGCAGATCTGATCATCAAGCTTCAGCGTAAGCACATGCTTTGATCTTCTGATGCTGGCATATGATATTTCATCTTCTGATGCTGATGTTGACATTCTTATGCTGATATCCATCAGAGTTTCTGTAAATGCACAATATAATTTTTAGGTAGCATATGTCTCATATGAATTATACAATTTATTTAATCTTGCATTTTGTTATCATCAAAACTTTAACTTGGGGTAGTAGATTCAAACTTTGTTCTAACAATCTCCCCCTTTTTGATGATGACAAAAACCGGATTTTTTCAATTGAAATTTGAGGAGAAAAAAAATCAGAGATAACCAAATAATAAATTATATCAGAGATAACCAGGAGGTTATCAAGGATAAGACGATAGGGAATAAAAAGATAACAGTGTTATGGTTAGAAAAACTCCCCCTGAGTTTATTACTTCCCTTTAGTTCCATGAGTCCTTTAGCATTAGATCTTTATTGGACTTTCTTTGAGCATCAGATCTTTCCTTTGCCAGAGCAGAGCTTCAGTGTATTGGAGTTCATCATATTCTTGTACCTGTAAGCTTATGCAAAACAAGAAAACATTCAAGTATATCAGAGTGTTAGAGTGTTTGAGACTTTTGTCTCAGTAATCCGTTATTGAAAAATATCATTCTTTCTCCCCCTTTTTGTCAGCCATCAAAAAGTGCAAATAATATGAAGTTTAAAACAAAACGATCAGTGCAGAAAAACGATTTCATTCAGTTCAGAGCTCAGAAAATATTACAGATAACATGTAAAGAAAAACAATGAAAATATCAAGGAACAAAATCTAAGGAGCGGGTGGAAGGCATGTGAACAGAGCTTCTAGCATGTTCTTAATCTGATCAGTGGTTTCCTTCTGCTGATGCACCATGCTGGCTACTGAGTCAATCTTGCTATCCTGAACATCCATCCTTTCCTTCATTCGTTGATCATTCTCATCCATTCTTTCCTGCAGTCTAAGATCATTTTGCTTCAGCTCTTCAAGAGTTTACCTATCCAAAGCAGCTTGAGAAGAGTCAGAGTCAGGATGCTTCTGAGAGCTTTCTGCAATAACTTCTTCTTGACTCAAATCTTCAGCTGGAATCGTCTGATCTTTTGTTGGTTGAACTGTTGAAGCTGGACGCTTTTTAGACCAAGGCTCACTGTCCAGATGAAGAACTTCATCCTTCAGCAGCTGACTCAAAACTGGACCTTCCATTTCTTTCAGCAGTTTGCTGAAGTTCTGCTGAGCCTGTCCATAGCTTTGGTCCTGCAACTTAAAGGTTTCATCGCACACCCATCTTCTGAAGAGTGTCCAGAGGTGGTCTGAAACAGTGGGATCAATTACTTCCAAACTGGCCTGCTTTAGAGAGGAAATCCACTTCTGCAAATCTGTTTCAAAATTCAAGATGCTAGAACCAACATCTGGTTGTTTGGGTTTGGGAATGGCAGTTTTATTTATAATGGCAGCAAAGCGTTCAAGGACTGTTAGGTCAATGAAGGTTTTGCTGTGGTTATCTGGATTTTGGTTGGGTGAGGGAGTAGGAGAATCAGAAATGATTATTGGACTTGGTGGAGTGTGTGGAGGAGTTGTTTCTGGTGAGGATGGTAGTTGAGGTATGTTCACAGTTGTACCACAAGGTAGTTGAATGGCCAGGGGTTGTGGTTCAGGAGACTCAGGGGTTTGTGCCTCAGATTTTTGTGTCTCAGGTTGAGGTTCAGGGGTTTGAGCCTCAGAGTGTTGAGACTCAAGATGTGGAGATGATTCGTGTTGAGGTGAAGGTGGATTAAGTTCTGGTTGTGGAGATGGAGGTTTTGGAATTTCTGATTCTTCTGGTATTGGTGAGAGTGTAGTTTTTGGTTGTGGTGAATGGGGAGTTTCTGGTTGAGGATTTGGATTTTCTGTATGGGGAGCGGAAGAGTGTTGATTTATTTCAGAAAGAACTTCTTGAAGTTCTGGTTCTGTTGAGGTTGTAGGTTTTGGATTATGAGGTTTGGCGCGGGATCTTCTGAGGTTTAATGACTCAGAAGGGTCAAACTCAGGTTCAGTATCATCAATGGTTGGAATGGGAATTGGGATTTCAAATGAAGCTGGGGTTGGAATAAATGTTGGAACAGCAGATGAATTTAAAACATTAACAGAAGACAAATTACCTCTCTTCTTTGGGGTCTGTTGAGACGATCCTTCTGATACAGCCTTTCTCTTCTTAGTCTTCTTCAAAGTGACTTCTGGTGTTTGCTGGTGCAGATCTTTAATGTTCAGAGTGGGATTTGTGCCATCAGCCTTACAAGCATCCAAGTATCTGAGAACAATGACTGGTTTAGAGTCAATCTCAGAGAATATAGGAAAGTCGTCCAGAGGGACTCTTCTGCTGGAGATTTCAGCATGAGGAGTGACGCTGGGCTCCTTCCTTATGTTCTCTATCAGCTTCATCTTCTTCAGATTCTTGGCATTCAGCTGCTTGCCAACAGAAGGTTCTAGAGAGCTTATTTCCTGTGCCTCTGTCAGGTGTTCAATCAGCCTATTCTCCGTTAGAATATCTGATATCAATCTGCCGAAGGGTATCCAATCCCTTTTAGTCCTTTCTTCTTCTCTAGTCTCCTTGACGCTGGTCCTCAGATGGTTGAACAGAAGATGAGCTAGATTAATCTTTACCTTCTGATTAATAAAATAGATCAGAAATTGCTGATCTATGTTTATATAATCAAGAGAGCTTGTGGGCTTCCTGTGATTGAAGCAGCCCAGAATAATCTTTGCCCAAATTCTATGCTGATCTTTCAAGTCTCTTATTTTGCTGGAGGGAACCCCATGAGTGAAAATCTCTCTTGCAATAACAGCAGAATCTGAGCATCTTTCTGCCATGTCGATACAGCGGATACCACCACCAGTGTACCCAATCAGCCTTGCAATGTGATCTTCAGTAATCACAATCTTCTTTCCCATGATATACGAAGTGACCTGATGAGTTGAGGAAGACGCATGTATCCAGAATTCTTTAACCAAGATGGGGAACGTTGGACCCACCAACCTATCAAAGTACCTTTCCCATCCTTGTGCCTTAATTTCTTCAGACAAATCAAAGCCATTTTCTTTCAAGCTGTTGAAATCTACTATCAATTCTGACAGAACTTCCAAGTTCTTGACCGGAGTGAGGAGAGTTCTGAAGGGAATTTGATATTGTTCAGAGGAAGCATCTTGCTGGGAACTTGCAGAAGGAGTGCTAGAGGATGCCATGTTCACACAAGCGGTTTTTTGAGAAAAAGCTTGAAAAAGGGTTTCACACAGTAAGAAGTGAAAAAACGCAGAAGAGTTTTGAAGATTGTAAGAGACGGTAAAAATGCATAAATGATGTTTAAGGTGTTTAAATAGGTTTAAAAAAAATGTTTTGAAAACATAAACAAGAATGTTTCAAAAATAAATCATGATTACTTGCATTTAATGTTGGCTGATTTTAGGGGATTTAGAAAGATATTGGAACGGTTACCCATGACATATGTCTCAATGCATCCAATCAGCGCTTTGCCTTCTCAGAAGCATGCACGCGTGTTCTGCCTCAGGAATTGGCTGATGACTGGATGACACTTGTTTGATTTAGTGAACAGCACATCTATCCTTGAAATGAGCCGCTCAGATCTTTAAGGATATAGTCTGATACAATCTGCATGTCTATGTTTCTGAAAGAAGATTGATCAGAAGTTCACAGTAAAATAAGCAAATTCTGAAGGTTAATATATAAAATTAAAACATTTTCACTCTGGGCAGAGCTTCATGCTGAGATGTTTCAGAATGAAGTTGAATCTATCTTCAGAAAGTGGTTTTGTGAAGATATCAGCCCATTGATGGTCTGTATCAATAAATTTTAAGTTTAAAATGCCTTTCTGAATATAGTCCATAATGAAATGATGTTTTATTTCTATATGCTTAGCCCTAGAATGAAAAATTGGATTTTTACTTAAGAAAATGGCAGAAGTGTTGTCACAGAGTATAGGAATGTTACTCTCAAATATCTGAAAGTCTTCAAGCTGACTTTTCATCCAAAGCATTTGTGTGCTGCATCCTGCTGCTGCTATGTATTCAGCTTCTGCTGTTGATAGCGCAATTGTTGATTGCCTTTTGCTGGACCAAGAGATCAAATTTTCTCCCAGAAACTGGCAGCTTCCAGAAGTACTTTTACGCTCTACTCTGTCTCCAGCAAAGTCAGCATCACAGTAACCTACTAAGTTGTAATCACTAGATTTTCTATAAAATAAACCCAGATTAGTAGTACCTTTTAGATACTTGAAAATTCGCTTAACAGCTGTTAAGTGAGATTCTCTAGGATCTGATTGGAATCTTGCACAAATGCACACACTGAATAAAATATCAGGTCTTGAAGCCGTCAGATAAAGAAGAGAACCAATCATACCTCTGTAAACCTTATGTTCTACCTGTTTGCTTACCTCTTCTCTTTCCAGAATGCACGTGGGATGCATTGGAATCTTTGATGGCTCACATTCTGAGAGATCAAATTTCTTCAGAAGTTCTCTGACATATTTGCTCTGATGAATGTAAGTTCCCTCTGGAGTTTGATTGATCTGAATTCCTAGAAAGAACTTCAGTTCCCCCATGAGGCTCATCTCAAATTCTGCCTGTATACACTTAGCAAATTTTCTTCCAAGAGAAGAATTAGTAGATCCAAATATAACAT
The DNA here is from genome assembly GCA_948472305.1 of Vicia faba. Classification (NCBI taxonomy): domain Eukaryota; kingdom Viridiplantae; phylum Streptophyta; class Magnoliopsida; order Fabales; family Fabaceae; genus Vicia; species Vicia faba. The sequence goes on from OX451737.1 coordinate 1,466,551,555, forward strand.
CGTCAACATAAATCTGACACACTAAGATGTCATTCTTAACTGTCTTACAGAATAAGGTTGTGTCCACCTTCCCTCTGGTGAATTCCTTTTCTAACAGAAAGTTACTTAGTCTTTCATACCAAGCACTGGGAGCTTGTTTCAGACCATACAGTGACTTCTTTAGTTTGAAAACATATGCTGGATTTTTTGTACTTTCAAAACCAGGGGGTTTATGCACATAAACCTCTTCTTCTATATAGCCATTTAAGAATGCACTCTTGACATCCATCTGATATAGGGTGATGCCTTTATTGACAGCAAAAGAAATCAAAAGTCTGATAGATTCTAACCTGGCGACTAGAGCAAAGGTTTCTGTATAGTCTATCCCCTCTTGCTGACTATAACCTTGTGCTACCAGTCGTGCTTTGTTTCTGATGACTTCACCTTGTTCGTTCAGTTTGTTTCTGAACACCCATTTTGTTCCAATGACGTTGAATCCTTTTGGTCTGGGAACTAGATCCCACACGTCATTTCTTGTGAATTGATTCAGCTCTTCTTGCATTTCCAGAATCTAGTCGTTGTCCAGAAGTGCTTCATCAATTGAAGAAGGTTCAATCAGAGAAACAAGTCCCATGAGGGATTCTTCAGAGTTTTTGAAGCTGGCTCTTGTTCTGATTGGATCTTCCTTTCTTCCTAAGATTGTTTCTTCCAGGTGATCCAAGCTGCTTCTGGGTAGTCTTTTCTGAGGTTGATCAACAGATGTTGCTGGGTTTCCCGCAGTGCCTCTTTCTGATGTTGAAGGAGTGTCTTTGTTGAGAGCTTCTGATGACTTGTCTTCAAAACCTGTGAATTCAACTTCCATACCTGCAAAGACTTCATTCTGCTTTGACTTTTCAGAGTCAAGCTTATCATCAAAACGAACACTGATTGATTCTTCCACAATCTGTGTTTCTGTATTGTATACTTTGTACCCTCTTGAGCGTTCAGAGTATCCTAACATAATACACTTCTGTTCTTTAGAGTCAAACTTGTTCAAATAATTTTTTGTATTTAACATAAAACAAGTACATCCAAATGGATGAAAATATGAAATGTTGGGCTTTCTGTTCTTCCACAATTCATATGGAGTCTTTTCCAGAATAGGTCTTATGGAGATTCTATTCTGAATGTAGCACGCTGTGTTTATTGCTTCTGCCCAGAAGATCTTAGCAACGTTTGTCTCATTGATCATGGTTCTGGCCATTTCTTGCAATGTTCTGTTCTTTCGTTCTACAACTCCATTTTGCTGGGGAGTTCTAGGACAAGAGAAGTCATGCAGAATGCCTCTGTTATTAAAGAATGACTCAAAATCTTTGTTTTTAAATTCTCCACCATGATCACTTCTGACTTTAACGATTCTAAGATCCTTTTCATTCTGAACTTGGTTACAGAAGGTGACAAACACAGAGTGTGACTCGTCCTTGTTTCTTAAGAACTTTACCCATGTCCATCTGCTATAGTCATCTACGATTACTAACCCGTACTTCTTGCCACTGACTGAAGCAGTTTTAACTGGTCCAAATAAGTCAATGTGCAAAAGTTCTAATGGCTTAGAGGTGGAAACAACGTTTTTAGATTTGAAAGCAGGTTTTGCAAACTTGCCTTTCTGACATGCTTCACACAGAGCATCTGAATTGAACTTCAGATTAGGAAGTCCTCTGACTAGATTGAGTTTGTTAATATGAGATATTCTTCTCATACTAACATGCCCCAATCATTTGTGCCAGATCCATTGCTTGTTGTTGACAAACAGAAGACATTTTACATTCTGACTTTTCAGTTCAGAAAGTTTGATTTTATAAATGTTGTTTTTCCTCTTTCCATTGAATAGGATAGTCCCATCTTTCTGACTAACAACTTTACATGATTTTTGATTAAAGATTATATCATAACCGTTATCACTTAATTGACTTATGGATAACAGATTATGCATTAATCCATCTACTAATAGAACATTATTTATAGAGGGAAGATTTCCATTACCTACTGTTCCAGAGCCAATGATCTTTCCCCTCTGATTGCCTCCAAAGCCTACGTGGCCTCCAGGCTTAAGTTCCAGGCTTTAGAACATATGCCTTCTTCCCGTCATGTGTCGTGAGCAGCCAGAGTCCAGGTACCATGACTGGTGTTTCTGATTTGCTGCTAAAGATATCTGTAACATGTGTTATTTTATCCTTAGGTACCCATATTTTCTTGGGTCCTGATTTGTTAGCTTTACCAAAACTTTGGTTGAATTTTGGTTTCACGGAATAATTATTACGGGTATATTTAATGTCATGTGTGTGACCATACACAAAGTGTGAATTCAAAGGAGTGCGTTTAATAATTAGATCCATGGCATTCTTTGGTGTAGGTACCTTACCTTGGTATCATATTCCCTTTCTGCCGTTTCTGCTAACTCCATAGATCATTGAAGCGATTTTGCTTCTATCTATGCTTTTAGCAAGGAACTTCTGAAAGTTGTGATCATACTCCTTGATGATCTCATCAGCACTGCTGGGAGTTTCAGAAATTGTTTCCTTCTGAGGGGTTTGTAAAAGATTTTCTAATTTTGAGACTTTATTTTTCAACTCAGAATTTTCCAGCTTGAGACTCTCAGATTTATCAGAGTCATAATCAAAATTCCTTTTCAGGTTTCTGAATTTAACTCTGATCTGCTGATATCTTTCCAGAATTTTGTTAAGGCTTTCGGCAAGTTCAGCCTTAGTAAAATTAATTGCAAAGTCAGGGAATACCTCTTCGGTGTCTGATTCAGAGTCTGATTCAGAAGCTTCACCGTCTTCTGATATGTTAGCCATGAGAGCTATGTTTGCTCTCTCGTCATTTGATTCTGAGTCAGCTTCAGACGAGTCAGAGTCATCCCATGTAGCCATGAGACTCTTCTTCTTTTCCCTTCCAAACTTCTTTTTGGGCTTTTCCCTCTGAAGCTTTGGACAGTCACTCTTGTAGTGTCCTTGTTCGTTGCATTCATAACAAATGATGTCCTTGGTGTTTGGCTTTCTGCTTCCTGAAGAGCCTTCAGATCTTCTGTATCCAGAGGAGGAGTCTGACCTTCTGTATCTGGAGGAGGACTCATTCTTATCGGATCTTCTGGTATTCCTGAACTTTCTTTGCCTTTTCTTCCATAGTTGATTCACTCTTCTGGAGAGGAGGGAAAGTTCGTCTTCTTCTGATGAGGACCCATCAGAGGTTTCTTCAACAGCCTGCAAAACTTTGGAGTCAGATTTTCTGTTAGATTTTAAGGCTAAAGACTTACCTTGCTTCTGAGGTTCGCCAGCTTCTAGCTCTATCTCGTGACTTCTGAGGGAGCTGATAAGTTCCTCCAGAGATATTTTGTTGAGATCTTTAGCTAGCTTCAGTGCTGTAACCATTGGCCTCCACTGTCTTGGCAAGCTTCTGATGATCTTTTTGACATGATCAGCAGTAGAATACCCTTTGTCCAGAACTTTGAGACCAGCCACCAGAATTTGAAATCTTGAGAACATCGTTTCAATTGATTCACTTTCTTCCATTTTGAATGCCTCATACTTCTGAATGAGCGCAAGAGCTTTAGTTTCTTTGACCTGAATGTTGCCTTCATGCGTCATTCTGAGGGAGTCAAACATGTTCTTTGCAGTATCTCTGTTAGATATCTTTTCATATTCAGCGTAAGAGATGGCGCTGAGAATAATAGTTCTGGCCTTGTGGTGATTTTCGAAGTCACGCTTTTGTTGATCAGACATTGCCTTCCTGTCAATCTTCTGACCACTTGCATTTACTGGGTGCGTGTATCCATCTGTCACCATGTCCCACAGATCAGCATCATGTGCCAGAAAGAAGCTTTCAATTCTGTCTTTCCAGTAATCAAAATTCTCTCTATCAAATACTGGAGGTTTGCCGCTGAATCTGTCTCTATCTTCATTGTTGTCATTGTTGGTGTGTTGATATGTTCCTGCCATTTGTGTTTTTCTGACGCTGGATCTTGTACTGACACGGTTAAGTGTTTTAGCTCAGAACCAGGCGCTCTGATGCCAATTGAAGAAGTGAAAAACACAAGAAGGGGGGTTGAATTGTAAAATTTGAAATCAACTGTAGACAACGCGTTATTTTTATCCTGGTTCGTTTGATCTCAAACTACTCCAATCCACCCGTCAAGGTGATTTCGCCTCTCTCCAATGAGGTCTTAATCCACTATATTCAACTGAATATTACAACTGCTTTAACAACTGCTAAAGCCTTCTTGAGTCTAAACCACAGACCGGTTTCTCAAGGAAGTTCTTTCTTACGGATAAATGAAAACTATGTGTTGAATGTTTTCTGCAAAAACTTTATATCACAACTGTGATAATACACAAATTAAGCTTATGTGAAACTAGGATGCTATAACTAGAGAGTAAGCAATTTGAGATATATAGCAAACTGTATGAGTGAGGATGATAATGATTTGCTTCAGGTGAGTAAAGAGTTGTAGAGCATTAGCCATTTCATTCCTCACTGTCTTGATTTTATAGCGTTGGAAAAGATACGTTGTAGTCAATTATGCTATTTCAATGCCCATTACATTCTTTCCATATTGAGAAGATCTCTGTCTTGCAATGCAGCCGTTGGTAATAAAGCGTCTTGAATGCACAGTACCGTTGTCTGTTCAGCGTGTTATTTTGGCTTTGGCTTATTCTGACGCTTCTAAGTGCTGATGATATTGTTGTGGTCTTGATCAGAGTTTAGAGTGTATTAAGCGCAGATCTGATCATCAAGCTTCAGCGTAAGCACATGCTTTGATCTTCTGATGCTGGCATATGATATTTCATCTTCTGATGCTGATGTTGACATTCTTATGCTGATATCCATCAGAGTTTCTGTAAATGCACAATATAATTTTTAGGTAGCATATGTCTCATATGAATTATACAATTTATTTAATCTTGCATTTTGTTATCATCAAAACTTTAACTTGGGGTAGTATATTCAAACTTTGTTCTAACAGCATGTGCCTCCAGTTCCTTTGAACGTCCTGACAGCTCCTTGGCCCTATGCGATGTGGGGCATCGACATGATCGGCGAGATCAGACCTACTGCGTCTAACGGGCATCGTTTCATCTTAGTAGCCATTGATTACTTTACAAAGTGGGTTGAGGCAGCCTATTTTTCTACTGTGACCAAGAACGTCGTGGCACAATTTATCCGACACAATCTGATATGTTGATATGGTGTACCAGAGAGGATTATTACTGACAATGGTACAAATCTCAACAACACAATGATCACCAAGCTCTGCAAACAGTTCAAGATACAACACCATAATTCGTCTCCTTACCGGCCAAATATGAATGGCACTATTGAAGCAGCTAACAAGAACGTCAAGAAGATTGTACAGAAGATGACGGTGACATACAAAGACTGGCATGAAATGTTACCATTTGCTCTTCATGGGTATCGTACCTCAGCAGGGACATCGACAGGGGAAACCCCATACTCTCTGTTATATGGCATGGAGGCAGTCCTACCCATAGAAGTCCAGATACCCTCTCTCAGGATTATGAAGGATGCAGGTTTGAACGAAGACGGCTGGATCCAAACCCGGCTTGATCAGTTAAATCTAATCAATGAAAAGAGACTTACTGCTATCTGCCATGGTCAGACGTATCAAAATAAAATGATCAAGGCTTTTAACAAGAATGTCAGGCGTCAAGAATATCAAGTCGGGGATCTGGTGATCAAACGCATCATACTTCCGCAAGGTGATCTCAGGGGAAAATGGACTCCCACGTACGAAGGGCCATTTGTGGTTAAGAACATTTTCTCGGGAGGAGCTATGATTCTAACCACCATGGATGGTGATGACCTTCCTCACCCTGTCAATGCAGACATAGTGAAAAGATACTACGCGTAACCAAAGACCCGCTAGGTCGACTGGCCTAGGAAAAAATAAGGGCTTCCCAGCGAACCAAAAGGGTTCGGGCAAAAGTAAGGGATGAAAATGAAAATTTGTACACCCCCGGAAAGTCGAAAACCCGAAAGGGAGGCTTGGCAAAAAAGGGTATCCTAGTGGATTGAAAACCCGAAAGGGAAATCCAGGCAAAAGTTAGGGATTGAAGCGTATCACTGTGTCTCATTGGATCATCTTGCGACCAGACTTCGGTATCGACTATCAATTTCGGACGGCGCCAATCAATCTGATCAATCTTCGGCCAAGTAGCAAAGTGATGAGACGCTTGGAGATATAAAGGAAATAGCAGAGTTGGAACCCAATGGGGTCGTTTCACATAGCTGTTTTTCTTTCTTTTACACAAGTTGTATAATTTCTATCTTTCGGCGGTGTTCTCTTACTAACGCGTCAGCCTCTTTGTACAAAAACGCCTATTACAGGCCAACTTCAAAAATCAATACAAATCATTTTCACAAGGAACTTCAATCTATTTTTCTTTTTCTATTTTGTTTTGCAAGAACGTCCAATGATTTATTTTTGATATATGCATTTGAAAATGATTGTTGCTCATAAAGATTTACATAAGAAACAAAAGACAATTACTCGTAATTCCATAAATAGGGGAAAAAACAAGAAGTACCAAACTCGACGGTTCCTCTGCCCAGCAGGTATCAGGATAGAGTCAGCTTTGGAACATGATTATTGGTACATACACTCCCCACAGAATAAAAGTATCCAAAGGCGTTGATATCAGTTTCCCTGAAGCAGGACGTAATCACCCCCAACCGAGGTTCATAATCGTGGGCTAGTCAGTAAACTTCATCCCCCAAGCGGAGTTCATTTCTACAGATATAGAAGCTCAATCTCCATTACAGCTCATCAGCTCTAGCAACGGAATTTCATCCCCAGCTAAGTTTTTCCCCCAGATCAGCAGGTCTACCAACAGAGTATCTCTTCCCCCCTAATTTTGGTGCCCGCTGAGTTTATTCTCAAGCATCTCTTCCTGAAAGAATATTTACAACTCTCCAGTAATAATCAGGGATTTATTTTCCCAGACGTGAGCATACCCTGATAGCATTTCATAAACATACATCATGACATACGCATACATGACATATACATCATAATCTCATTTATTTTGAGAACATCGTCTCACCCTGCATTTCATGCATCGCATATAACTAACCCTGATATCTTTTCAGGAAAAGAGGATTAGCTTCAACAAATTCAGCAGTTATATAGATCATATCTACAGACGACTAATGGAAACTCAGTTCCCGAAATCAAACGGGTCAACTAATCTACATTATCGCTTCGAAGTAACCTTACCCAGGTTCCTCCCGATGTTTTACACGAACTTATCTCAAAGTAACCTTACCCCGGTTCCTCCTGAAGTTTTACACAAACTTATAACCTTACCCCGGTTCATTCTGAAGTTTTACACGAACTTATCCCAAAGTAACCTTACCCAGGTTCCTTCTCGGTTCAGATGAAATTTTACCCAAACTCCTCATAAAGCAACCTTACCCAGGTTCCTTCTCACAGCCCTACTATTCAGGCTTTCATATCGAAGTAACCCTACTATCCAGGTTCCTTCTCACAGCACTACTATCCAGGCTTTCATATCGAAGTAACCCTAATATCCAGGTTCCTTCTTACAGCCCTACTATACAGGCTTTCATATCGAAGTAACCCTACTATCCAGGTTCCTTCTCACAGTCCTACTATCCAGGCTTTCATATCGAAGTTACCCTACTATCCAGGTTCCTTCTCACAGCCCTACTATCCAGGCTTTCATATCGAAGTAACCCTGCTATCCAGGTTCCTTCTTACAGCCCTACTATCTAGGCTTTCATATCGAAGTAACCCTACTATCCAGGTTCCTTCTCACAACCCTATTATCCAGGCTTTCATATCAAAGTAACCCTACTATCCAGGTTCCTTCTCACAACCCTACTATCCAGGATTTCATATTGAAGTAATCATACTATCCAGGTTCCTTCTCACATCCCTATTATCCAGGCTTTTATATCGAAGTAACCCTACTATCCAGGTTCCTTCTCACAGCCCTATTATCCAGGCTTTTGAATGTCCCTTACAAACTCCAACGACGGTGCTACCTACTCCCTAATAGTGGGATAGTGTTGTCTAAAGGAAACGAGAACAAACAATATTTTTTCGAGTAGATAGAATCTTAAGTACTTGCTCATTAAAAACTTTTCACACAAACACCTTTCAAGACAAATTTTCAAAACAAACTTCGTCACATCCTTGAGGACTGATACAAGGGTTATCACGAAGTAAAACTTTTTCAAAACAAACACACACACAAGCAATTTTAAAAAAATGAGCAAGTACCTAAGAGCCCATGGAAAACCATGGATAGAAAGGGTGCTAACACCTTCCCTTTTTATAATCTGCCCCCCGTACTCAGAAATCTCAAAAAAAGGTTTTTCTGTTCTTTTTCCTTTTCCATGATTGGATAAAATAAAATCCGGTGGCGGCTCTTGCTTACCGCGACATTTTGTGAACAAAAAACGCAAAATGCAAACCAGTAAAAACAGTCGGTTCTGTCACCGTATCACAGAACTGGCGACTCTGTTAGGGATTTAATAAGTGGGGTATACCTTAGCATCTAGGTCATTAAATTGATTCTCTTGATTGTCTTGATTGTTTACTTTTAAGGGCTTGTTTGGGGTTATTAAAGATCATACACCTGGATCTAGGGACACTTTTTAGGTAAACAACAATAGATCGTGGAGACTGTACGGTGTAGACCGATATGGTTTAAGCGATGGTTGTGTTGGTGTGACACTTTGGTTGGTACCGGTATCCTTCGTGGGGAAACGAGAAGAATACGGGGCCGCCGCGTGGTGTCGTGAAGCACTAACGAACCTTAGAACCTTAGTTGAACAAACTTGGCCATTAAAAAGTAGTGAGATAGCTGGCCTTGGTGTAGAGCTGAGGATTGGTTGATACTCGATGCTACACTTATTGAGATCAGACTTTCGGGATATTTAGGCCGCAAGAAAAGATTGCTTGAGTTGAGACAATGCCCGATAAAGGATGGTCTATGATATTGAGATCCCTTAGAACCCAGTAACTTTTTAAGACAGGTTTGAAACTAACTAAACTTCAAGAGGGTACTACCTTTAACCTCATGCAAGCCTTAAACCTAAGGACTTGGTGTGATTTGACTGTGTTTGCTATACATGTGTTTGCTATACCTGTGGTTTATCATAACATCATGCATCATAACATCCATTCTTATTGCACTAACCAATTCAAAGACCAGGGGAATTTATCTTTGTTCTGTTTTGCAGATCATGGATTCCGTTTGCAGGAACACTATCCGAATCAGCTTCGTGAAGATACCTTCTATACTTAAAGAGCTACTGTTAAAGGTTTCTGAAACTTCTACGTTCACTAAGAGACATGGTCAACTTCTCAACCTGGTTACTTCAAACTTTTATTAAAAGATGATGAGTGTACTTTTTCAGTTCTTCGATCCCAAGCATCACTACTTCACCTTTCCAGACTATCAGTTGGTGCCTACCTTGGAAGAATTCTCTCAGCTATTGGATATACCCATTCTTGAACAGTTTCCCTTCATAGGTCTAGAAGAAGTGCCTAAACTAGAAGTCATTGCCTCAGCTCTGCATCTGAAACGGGCCTACGTGGTATCCAATTGGGAAACAAGAAGCAGAGTCAAAGGTTTTCTAGCTAAGTTTCTGATAGATAAGGCCCAGTTGTTTTAGGATGATATGGATTTTCAGGCTTTTGAGGAGGTCTTGGCTCTTCTTATCTATGGGTTAGTTCTTTTCCCTAATCCAGACTCATTCATAGACGTGAATGCTATTAAGATCTTCCACTCTCGCAATCCTGTGCCTACCTTACTTGGAGATATCTTGCACACTCTCCATACTCGTACCATGAAGAGAAGAGGGGTTCTTATGTGTTGTATGCCATTGTTGTCGAGGTGGTTTATTTCTCACCTCCCTAAGTCCGTACTGAAGAATGAAGAAGGTTTGGGTTGGTCTCAAAGGATAATGGAACTCGCTCATACGGATATTCTTTGGTGTTCTCGAGCTATGGAAAATACTGCTATTATTGACCGTTGTGGGGAGTACCCTAATGTCCCATTACTTGGTATCAGAGGGGGTATAACCTACAATCCTTGTTTAGCTCTGCGACAATTTGGTCACGCTCGAAGGGATGGTCCCCATGAGTTACTTATCGAGGGCATTGTATTCAACTATGAGGATGATGTTAAAGAGTATCACCGGAGGTTCATACGAGCTTGGGCATGGTAAACAGATCTGGCGCCAAGGCTTTGGGGCCAAAGACTTCCATTCTTATGGAACCTTACCTCCAATGGGTACGAGCTCATGCCCATAAGCTTATGATGCCCTATGTGGCTGTTTTACCAGTGATTTTGGAACCCACTACTGAAGAAGGCATTCCTTACACGGTTCTCTACCCTTATATACCCACTAATCTCAGAGAGTTACAGAGGTCTTGGATTTAGTTGATGAAGGAACGGGATACTTACAGGGATCAGTTTCATGCTCAGGAGAGGAAGGTTTTAGAGCTCACAAAGCAACTCCATGAGGAAAAAGGACTGAATAACTATCTCGGCACAAAGAGAAAGCATCCATGGGAATTTTGATTTATTTTCTAGTTTTAGATTTATCTTTAATTGTAACGCCTAAAAGGCATTTTGAACCTTCAAATTCAGCTAATAAAATCTTTGTCTATTCTGGTTTGCAAATTTAAATTTCCCGAAGTCTTTGAAATTATTGCATACGCATCCCAATATCATACACATCATTACAGGTACCATTACAGGTTTCTCATCCTCTTCGCTGTTTATTTCAGCACAAAATGTCTTCCGAGCAAACCATCAAGGACCTTCAGGCACAGAACGCTCAGTTCCAACAAATGTTCATAAATCTGGCAAAAGGGCAGGAGGATCTGAAAGCCCTCATCCTGAAAGAGATGAAGAAAAATAAGAAGGTTGCTGGTGTTCTGAATATGGGCAGAAGGTTTGGAGAGCGATTGAAGCAACAAGTTGATCTGACCTCTTCATCTAAGGAAGGGGAGAATCAGGAAGAAGAGAAGGATCTTAGTTCTGCAGTTTTTGACAATGATACCGATTACAATGATGAGCAATAGCCTCCTGTTGAGGATAGATACAAACAGTTGGAAGACCGTCTGAGTGCCATGGAAGTTTAGAGGATACCTGGACTGGATTTCGAAGAATTGTGATTGGTGTCGGGGGTGGTCATCCCGCAGAAGTTCAAAGCTCTAGTTTTTGCTAAGTATGATGGGGTGTCATGCCCAAAGCTCTATCTCCGTTCTTATGTCAGAAAGATCCAGCCTCACACCACTGATAGAAATCTGTGGGTTCATTTCTTTGAATATAGTCTGTTAAGGACTCAGATTGAATGGTTCTACCAGCTGGAGGGATCCAATGTCCGAAACTGGGAAGATTTGGCTGCTGCTTTCTACAAGCAGTATCAATATAATTCCGACCTTGCTCCTACTCGTATCAACTTCAGAGTATGTCCATGGGTGCAAGTGAAGGCTTTAAGGACTATGCACAGAAATGGAGAGACTTGGCTGGAAGAGTTCAGCCCCCGTTGTCTGATAGGGAGTTGGTTGATATGTTTTTGGGGACACTATCTGGTCCATTTTTCAATCATTTGATCGGCAGCTCATCAGCTGGTTTCACCGAGCTGATTCTAACTGGAGAAAGAGTAGAAGCTGGGATTCGAAGCGGAAAAATACAGAAGGATGCCTCTCTAAGTTCAGTAAAGAAGCCTTTCACTGGTAAGAAGGAAGCCAGTGCCATCTATAGCCTGAGGGGCCAAAACAGGGCTGAACATCGTCAGACAGTAAGTGTCGTAATGATACCTAGGCCTGCAGTTGCTCCACAATGTAACAATCAACAAAGGGTGGAAAGACCACAACGGCAGTTTACCCGCATCAACATGACATTGGATGAAGTGCTACCTCACCTGTTGAGATCCAACTTGGCAACCTTGAAAGAGGCTCCCAAGAATCCAAATACTACATCTCTCCGATATAATCCGAATGCCTGGTGTGCCTATCATTTTGAGAGTCCTGGCCATGATACAAATGACTGTTGGGCTCTGAGGAACAAAGTACAAGACTTGATTGAAGCCAAGGAAATAGATTTTGATGCTCCGGAGAAACCCAACGTCATAATTGCTCTCATGCCCAAGCATGGTCATGGAGTTAATGTTGTTGATACTGATTTGTTTGCTACGTCTGTTGATGAAGTTTCTACTCCTCTCATGACGGTCAAGAAGAATTTATTGTCAGTCGGTTTATTTTCGGGTTGTGGTGAAGGTTGCCACATGTGTTCATCTCTGCCTTCTGGTTGCTATTTGCTGAAGTCAGGTATTCAGCACCTGATGGATGGCAGAGAGATTTTGTTCGAGAAAACTATGATTCTTGTTGTTCCAATTGAAGATGTTACCATTATAACCATTTCCACCGATCCTTCCAAGTTTTCCTCGAGAAGACCTGTTAGGATTACATCTTCTTCAAGAATTACTCCGCTGATAATCATTGTTCCCGGTCCTGTCCCGTATGTCTCGGACAAAGCTGTCCCATGGCATTATGGTGTCGATGTGTACTATCATGGCATCAAACAAGATCTGAAAGATGAAGAGGCTGATCCTGATATTGATAACATTGTCGGAACCAGTAAAATCACCCGAAGTGGAAGGGTCTTTTCTCCCGAGATTTCCCCTAAGACTGTTGACAAGCCTATTGTCATTCCATCTGTTGTTTTTGCTAGTACATCCATTACAGTTCCTGTTCTTACTCCAGTCATTACCCCTGTCAGCGAATCGTCTGATACTCGCAGCAAGGAAATTATAGGTGAGCCTACCCGGACGGAGGCGCCTAAGAAAATTGTTGTGGAATCCTCTAAGCAAGAAATAGAGGAAATACTGAAAATAATAAAGAAGAGCGACTACAATGTGGTCGAGCAGCTGGGGCCGACCCCACCAAAAATATCCATGTTGTCTCTGCTATTGTACTCTGAAGCCCATGCGAAGGCTTTGATTGCATTCCTCAAGAATGTGCATGTGCCACAAGAGACTTCAGCTGATCAATTTAAAGATTATGTGGCCAGCCTGACTGTTGATAATGGGCTTGGTTTTTCAGATGCAGACTTGACACCAAAGGGAAGGAAGCATAATGATACTCTACATGTCTCTATTGAATGCAGGGGCACCATTATGGCTCATGTGCTGGTAGATACTGGTTTTTCTACCCCAAAACTTTCCCTCCCATTTTACTCAACCAATGTCAATTGAGGTCCCCAAGTTTCTCAAGGAAGTCCAAGAGTTGACCAGACAAACTCTCTCCTAAGGCAGTATACCTAAAATTAGGGTTTCCATTTTCATCAAGATGCGTGAACCACAAATGACTCAAATTCTTTCCAAGGTCCTAATATGTTCCCAAGATCATCCATGCCAAGTTTCAGGCCTTGCATAAGAAGTTTGCTCAGTCAACTATTCAGATACTTGAGAATCGACTGTATTAGGTCAAGAGTCAATTGTGGCCCACATACAGTCAAACCTCAAGATTTTTGGTCAACATCAACATTTTGAAATTACTTTCATCATTTGATCAAGGGTTTATCATGATTCCTCGAAGAATGTTCCGAATTCATCAAAACCCAAAAGTAGCTAAATTAGGGTTTCTCTAGAAAAGTCAACCAAACTTTGACCAAGCATAAATTCTTCATACTTTATCATAAATTTTCCATCCAAGGCTCATTTTTAATAGGATGTGATTCCCTACAATTCATCTTCATCCCACAAGTTTAAAATATGCACTCAACAAAAGATATGAATTTCTACATTATAGGTCCTTTTGAAAAGTCAACAAAAACACCTTTTGGGTCAAAGCTTTTTACATAAACATGGAAGACCCAATTGAAATGAAACCAAAAGGGTTGGTTAGGGGACATCCTAAGATTTCTAAAAAGTCCAAGAACAACCTCCTAGGGCCAAAAGTCAACATTGATCAAATTTGCATTGTTTTTCCCAAAGGAGCCCATGTTTTCTTGTTTGAAACATGTTTCTAATATGACCCACGACCCCTGAGCTTTTCCACATATTATTCTATTATTTTTACTATTATTTTGATTTTATTTCATTTAAATCAAAACAAATCAATATAAAATAGTAAAATAATGAAATCAAATCAAATCCTTGATTTTTTTATGCACATTTTGAGTCCATGTACAGCTAACATGCCAGCCAATTCGTGCAAAGTGGATTTGGATTGAAAAAGATTGGATTGAAGCTTGTTTTAGAAATATATCACACAAGAGAAAATCAAATCCAATTTCCATTATTTCTCAAGATTCATGCCAATTTTATTGACCTAATTCAGTGTACTATAAGTTCATAACAATTACAGATCAAAGACAAGGGTTGTAGTCGTGAAAAGGCCAAAGCAAACTCAAAATTTTTGACAAAAAAAGTTAGGTTCAAATTCTGGGATAGAGGGCAATTCACACCATTCCAAAGCTACCAAACGATTCCTAGACCGCTCCTGAAGCTAACACGATCAATTGCAAGCATCAAAACATCCAGAAATCTCCCCTGAAGGTATCACGATTTGTACCAAAAACTCAAATTTGATTTCAATGTTTTACGCATCCTAAACATATCCTAATCATATATTTTTATTTATCATCTTGTTTGCAAACTACTTGTACCCTTTAATTGGAGTTTAAGCGTTGGTATGGACGATTTCCATGGTTAGGGTTTTAAGGTCCACTTTGGGGATTTTCAGTAAGGGTGAAATTAGGCCAAAAGATGGATACCACTGTGTTCAAGATATCAAATCCAATTGATTGGTATAGCTAGAATTAATTTATCATGTGTGTGGTGAATTTTTAAAGCTTGCAAGTTTATAGTTATGGAAGATGTCTGTAGGTATAAGTCTTTCCCCTAAAACGATGGTTGTAGCGAAGAAGATGATGCGTGGCAGCCCATGACTGTCTGATTTGAATCTCGCGCGCTTTTCTGGCATATTATTTGTTTTTAGCTTTTCTTTTATTTATTCATTATATATACAAATTGACAAGCTATGGCAGACGGTTGAGGAGCGTGCCTTTGATGTACACGTCCTGGGTTCGATCCCAGGCGTGTGAATTTTATTATTTTCTTCATATTTCTCTGCAGATCCAATGCATCACTCCTCTAGGCGCCTTCCATGCAACCTCAACGTCCAGCCACTGGATGCACTTCTACCCAGATCTAACGCTTCCAGCCTGAAGGTCCATGGGGCACGTTCAAGTCAAAGGCTACATCTAATCCAACGTGGTCAACTTGGGCTCAGCTTTGTTGGGCCAAAATTCATATTCTCACCCCCCCTCTTCAGCAATGCAAATAGGCCCAAATCTTTATTTTCTTTCTCTATTTATTTTCTTTAATTATTTTCCTTTTCTTTTTAATTAACACAAAATTAATTTTTTTTATTAAATTAACAAATCACAAATCATAAAAATCTTTTTTTAATAATACATTTATTTTTAAATTAGTTAGTTTAATTTAACTTAGGGCAATTTAATTTTTTTATATGATTAAAAATAATTAGACTTAGGATTTTAATTGTACATAACTTAATTAATTTTCTTCAAAAATACACCAAAATCATTTTTCTCATAAATATTTATTTCTTTAATTAATTAATTTAATTAGAAATTTAGGGTAATTTAATTTCTTTCATAATTAAAAACAATTAGAAATTAGGTTTAGTTAATTTGTAATTTAATTGTTTTCACAAATAAAAATCCACAAAAAATACTTTTTCTCACTTAGAGTTTTAGGTTTTTTTCAACCATCCTTGTATTTAATTCGCCGCACGTTTAATTATTTCTTTTTCATAATTATGTAACTGCTTATTGGTTTGTAATATTTAAAACTAGGGTTTTTATTTATCTCTTTTCCCCCACTTTTGGTTATGTAATTAATCCCCCTTCCCAAAGCCTTGTAATAGCTAGATTTTATTTTTCGCACTTTAAATTCTCGCAATCTTTAACTGTCTAGATGCATGGCTAATAGGATTGTATGGAAAGAATGCTTGAAATTTAAAACGGTAGATCGCCTAATATGCAAAGATTAAATAACTGAAAAAAACTCATATGCACATATTCACTCCTAGGGTTTTCCTCACTTCGGTTTCCTTCGGTAAACAATCATTAAGCATAGGAGATTTTAGTGGTTGTCCTCCAGTCTAAAAGATCAAAGTGTCCCATTCGAATGTTGCCTCATAAATGTTGCCTCATAAATGTTGCCTCGAAAAGATCTTAAGACTCTAGGGTTACTACTAAAAGTTTTCTAACTATTGCTTTAGTGATTGTATTTGTCCCTTTCGAATGTCCCTTACAACTCCAATGATGGTGCTACCTACTCCTTAATAGTAGGATAGTGTTGTCTAAAGGAAATGAGAACGAACAATCTTTTTTCGAGTAGGTAGAATCTTAAGTACTTGCTCAATAAAAAACTTTTCACACAAACACCTTTCAAAACAAATTTTCAAAACAACTTCGTCACATCCATGAGGACTGATACAAGGGTTATCAGAAGTAAAACATTTTAAAAACAAACACACACAAGCAATTTGAAAAATGAGCAAGTACCTAAGAGCCCATGGAAAACCATGGATAGAAAGGGTGCCAACACCTTCCCTTTCTATAATCTACCCCCCATACTCATAATATCTCGGAAAAAGGTTTTTTATGTTCTTTTTCCTTTTCCATGATTGGATGAAATAAAAGTCAGTGGTGACTCTTGCTTACCGCGACATTTTGCAGACAAAAAAACATAAAACGCAAACAAGTAAAAACAGTCGGTTCTGCCACCGTATCACATGGGTCTTCACTGAATGTTCTGCCGAAGAAGGCGTTGGACCGGTTGGATTGCGACGGTTTAACTCTAAAGCCTAGTAACATTGTGGTAAGGGCTTTTGACGAGTCAAAGAGAATGGTGCACGTGGAGGTGGACATCCCCATCAAAGTGGGTTCTCAGACTTTTGGGTCCACCTTCTATGTGATGGATATCAGGCCGTCATATTCTTGTTTGATGGGTCGTCCTTGGATCCATGAGGCTGGGGCAGTTACTTCCACACTCCACCAAATGCTGAAGTATCTGGTAAAAGGGAAGATTGTCACAGTGCGGGGCAAAGAGGAGTATATGGTGAGTCACCTCAATTCCTTTCGCTACATAGAGATGGACGAGGAATTCATAGAAACTCCTTGTCAAAATTTCGAAGAGGTTCCTCAGATCTTGGCATCAATGGAAACTACTACCAACAAACCTCCTTTGAAGATGGCTTCTCTCAAGGACGCCAGGGTTGTGGTTGAAGAATGTGGGTGTGCCAGGGCTGTGAAACTGACAAATTTGGTTTGGGCTTTACTACAGGGGCTCAAAGGGTTGTTCGACGTGCTTGGACTAGAGGATGTCCCCTACGCATCAGCAATCGTGGGGTTAATGCCATTGAAGACAGCAAGGAAAACTTAGACATCGACAGCTGGATCTACCCAACAGCCAACAGTGGACCGAGTAACTAGACAGCTAGGGACTTTATACCTGTTTCTTTTATTCTGCAGTAATTGACTTACTTGTTTTGAGATTTTTAATAAACAAGTTGAAACTTTACGGCCTGGTGCCTTGCCCGAGGCACCTTGGCTTTTGCTTGTGAGGGTTATTATTTTTCATTTCATATATCATTAATAAAGCATTGGACGTTTCTTGCATACAAATTTTGCGCTCTCTGTTTTTCTTTCCTGCTTCCACTTTATCAAAACAGCTATTCTCTTACACACAATCACGTATCATAATCCAGATCCATATCCACTCTGGATCCCATTGATAACATCTCTGCTATTGCCAGTTATGACTTCAAAAATCTGATCAACCAAGCCGAGGACGAAGGTGAGGATGATTGTGAGGTGCCTGGAGAACTTGCTAGACTATTACAGCAGGAACAAAGGGCCATACAACCCCATGAAGAGCCAGTTGATACAGTGGAATTGGATACTGAGGAAGACAGGAAAGAGGTTAAAATAAGTACAAATCCGGAGCTTAGTGTCAAATAGAGGTTGATACAGATGTTGGACGGCTACATTGAGATCTTCATCGGGTCCTATGAAGACATGCTTGGTTTGGACACTAATATTGTGGTACATCGCCTGCCGACTAAAGAAGACTGTCATCCGGTTAAACAGAAGGTCCACCGTATGTTTCCTGAAATCTCAGAGAAGATCAAGGCAGAGGTCATGAAACAGTTCGACGCAGGATTCTTAGCTGTCACTTCGTATCCATAGTGGGTTGCTAACATCGTTCCAGTACCTAAGAAGGATGGTAAGGTACAGATGTGTGTTGATTACAGAGATCTGAACAGGGCAAGCCCCAAGGATAATTTCCCTCTTCCTCACATTGATGTTCTGGTCAACAACACCGCGCAGCATAAAATATTCTCCTTCATGGATGGTTTCTTTGGCTACAACCAGATCAAGATGGCTCCTAAAGACATGGAGAAGACAACCTTTATTACACAATGGGGCACCTTCTGCTACAAGGTAATTCCTTTTGGGTTGAAGAATGTTGGGGCAACCTATCAGTGCGCCATGGTCGCTTTGTTCCACGATATGATTCACCATGAGATCGAAGTTTATGTTGATGACATGATAGCCAGGTCTCAGACTGAGGAAGAGCACAGTGATCATCTCTAAAAGTTATTCGACAGGTTGAAGATATATAACCTGAGGTTGAATCCGAACAAGTGCACCTTCGGGGTAAGGTCTGGTAAGCTTATGGGTTTCATTGTCAGTGACAAGGGTATTCAGGTAGACCTTGCAAAGGTAAAATATGTACAAGAGATGTTGGCTCCCTGCACAGAGAAAGAGGTTAGAGGTTTCTTGGGACGTCTGAATTACATCTTCAGGTTCATTTCACATTTGACTGCTACTTGTGAGCCAATCTTCAAGCTTTTGAAGAAAGATCAAGTGGTAAAGTGGAACAATGAATGCCATACCGCTTTTGAAAGAATCAAAGAATACCTTCAACAACCACCGATTCTGATGCCTCCAATTGAAGGAAGACCTTTGATATTATACTTGACAGTGCTAGACAATTCAATGGGGTGTGTGTTGGGGCAGCATGATGAGTCTGGTCGAAAAGAGCACGGAATTTATTACCTTCGAAAAATTTTTACCGAATGTGAGACACGATACTCATTGCTCGAGAAAACTTGTTACGCTTTGGCATGGGCTGCTCACCGACTGAGACAGTATATGCTGACTCACACTACCTTGTTGATATCAAAGATGGATCTGATCAAGTATATTTTCGAGAAGCCCGCTCTCTCCGGAAGGATATCAAGGTGGAAAATGATCCTAACTTAGTACGACATACAATATACAACCCAAAAAGCAATAAAGGGGAGTGTATTGGCTTATCATTTGGCTCATCAAGCCATGGATGACTATCAATTCATGAATTTTGAGTTCCAGGATGAGAATATTATGTTGGTGACTGACTACGAAGAACCTGGACCGGATGAAGGACCTGAGGAAGGATCTCGATGGTTTATGTATTTTGATAGAGCCTCGAACGCACTGGGTAACGGCATTGGTGTTGTAATCATATCTCCCGAGGGCTGTCATACTCCATTCACTGCCCGATTATGTTTCAACTGCACCAACAACATGGTGGAGTATGAAGCATGTATCATGGGTCTTCGAGCTGCTATTGACCTGAGGATTAAGTTCTTAAGTGTATTCGGGGATTCCACTCTGGTGATAAGTCAGATCAGAGGCGAGTGGGATACGAAGCACACGAATCTCATTCCTTACAAAGAGTATGTACTGACATTGCTCCCACACTTTGAGGAGGTAACTTTTAAACATTTCCCACGAGATGAGAACCAGTTGGCGGACGCACTAGCTACCATGTCTTCTATGTTCAAGGTTAGGTGGGACAATGAAGCTCCCCAAATTACCATTGAGAGGTTGGATAAACCAGCACACTGCTGTGAGATCGATACCGAAGAAGTGGCAGACAAACCCTGGTTTCATGAAGTCAAAAGGTATCTCGAGGCTCAAGAGTATCCCGAAGGGGCATCTGTCAATGATAATGGAATCCTCTATAAACGCAACCATGACTCCACACTATTACGGTGTGTAAACAAGAGCAAAGCAGAGAGGATCATTACATATCTACATGAAGGCACTTTTGGAACCCATTCTAGTGGACATATCATGGCTAAGAAGATCCTATGGGCAGGATATTATTGGTCCACTATGGAAGCTGATTGTTATCAGCACTCTCAAACCTGTCATAAGTGCTAAATCTACACTGATAAGGTGCATGTGCCTCCGGTCCCCTTGAACGTCTTGACAGCTCTGCGGCCCTTTGCAATGTGGGGCATCGACATGATCGGCGAGATCAGACCCACCGCTTCCAATGGACATCGCTTCATCTTAGTAGCCATTGATTACTTCGTGGAGTGGGTTGAGGTAGCTTCCTTTGCTACAGTAACCAAGAACATCGTAGCACGGTTTATCAGACACAATCTGATCTGTCGATATGGTTTACCAGAGAGAATTATCACTGACAATGGTACGAATCTCAACAACACAATGATCATCGAGCTCTATAAATAGTTCGAGATACAGCACCATAATTCTTCTCCCTACCGGCCGAAGATGAATGGCGCTGTTGAAGCAGCTAACAAGAATATCAAGAAGATTGTGCAGAAGATGACAGTGACATACAAGGACTGGCATGAGATGTTACCATTTTCTCTTCATGGATACCGTACCTCAGCACGGGCGTCGACAGGGGCAATACCCTACTCTTTGGTATATGGCATGGAGGCAGTCCTACCCATCGAAGTCCAAATACTTTCTCTCAGGATTATGAAGGATGCGGGTTTGAACAAAGACGACTAGATCCAAACCTGACTTGATCAGTTGAATCTAATCGATGAAAAGAGACTTACTGTTATCTACCATGGTCATACATACCAAAAGCGAATGATCAAGGCTTTTAACAAGAAAGTCAGGCGTCAAGAATATCAAGTCAGCGATCTAGTAATCAAACGCATCATACTGCCACAAGGTGATCCCAGGGGAAAATGGACCCCCACGTACAAAGGGCCATTTGTGGTTAGGAATATTTTCTCGGGAGGAGCTATGATTCTAACCACCATGGATGGTGACGACCTTCCTCACCCTGTCAATGTAGACATAGTGAAAAGATACTACGCCTAATCAAAGACCCGCTAGGTTGACTGGCCTAGGCAAAAATAAGGGCTTCCCGACGAACCAAAAGGGTTCGGGCAAAAGTAAGGGATGAAAGTGAAAAAATTTGTACACCCGAAAAGTCAAAAACCTGAAAGGGAGGCTTGGGCAAAAAGGGGTATCCCGGTGGACTAAAAACCCTAAAGGGAGGTCCAGGAAAAAGTTAGGGATATAAAGCGTATCACTATGTCTCATTGGATCATCTTGATACTAGACTTCGGTATCGACTATCAAGCTCAGACGGCGCCAACAAATCTGATCAACCTTCGGCCAAGTAGCAAAGTGATGAGACGCTTGAAGATATAAAGGCAATAGCAGAGTTGGAACCTAATGGGTTGTTTCACATAGCTATTTTTCTTTCTTTTACACAAATTGTATAAATTCTATCTTTCGGCGGAGTTCTCTTACTAGGACGTCAGCCTCTTTGTACAAAACGCCTATTACAGGCCAACTTCAAAAATCAATAAAAGTCATTTTCACAAGAAACT
The DNA here is from genome assembly GCA_948472305.1 of Vicia faba. Taxonomy (NCBI): domain Eukaryota; kingdom Viridiplantae; phylum Streptophyta; class Magnoliopsida; order Fabales; family Fabaceae; genus Vicia; species Vicia faba. The sequence continues at coordinate 1,466,573,327 of OX451737.1, forward strand.
ACAATTCGTTTTTCTTATTCTGTTTTGTTTTGCAAGAACATCCAATGATTTATTTTTTATATATGCATTTGAAAATGATTGTTGCTCATAAATATTTACATCAGAAACAAAAGGCAATTACTCGTAATTCCAGAAATGGAGAAAAACAAGAAGTTCCAAACCCTACAGTTACTCTGCCCATCAGGTATCGGGATAGAGTCAGCTTTAGAATACAATCACGGGTATATACACTCCCCACAGAGTAAAAGTATTCAAAGCCATTGATGTCAGCTTCCCCAAAACAGGACATAACTATCCCCAGCCGAGGTTCATAATCGCGGGCGAGTCAATAAAATTCATCTCCCAAGCAGAGTTTACTTCTCCAGATACAAAAGCTCAATCTCCAATAGAGCTCATCATCTCCAGCAACGAAATTTCATCCCCAGCTGAGTTTATTCCTCCAGATCAGCGGGTCTACCAACAAAGTATCTCTTCCCCTAAGTTGGTCCCTGCAGAGTTATTCTCCAGTATCTCATCCCGACAGAATATTTACAAATCTCCAGCAACCGTCAGGGATTTATTTTCCCAAGACGTGAGCATACCCCGATATCATTTCATGAACATACATTATGACATACGCATACATATCATATACATCATAATCTCATTTATTTTGAGAACATCATCTCACCCTGCATTTCATGCATCACATATAACTAACCCTGATATCTTTTCAGGAAAAGAGGATTAGCTTCAACAAATCCAGCAGTTATACATATCACATCTATAGACGACTAATGGAAACTCATTCCCCGAAATCAAATGGTTCAACTAATCTATACTATCGCTTTAAAGTAACCCTACTATCCAAGTTCCTTCTCACAGCCCTACTACCCAGGCTTTCATTTCAAGGTAACCCTACGACTCAGGTTCTTTCTCACAGCCCTACTATCCAGGCTTTCATATCGAATTAACCCTACTATCCAGGTTCCTTCTCATAGCCCTACTATCCAAGCTTTCATATCGAAGTAACCCTACTATCCAGGTTCCTTCTTACAGCCCTACTATCCAGGCTTTCATTTCAAAGTAACTCTACTATCCAGGTTCCTTCTCACAGCCCTACTACCCAGGCTTTCATATCGAAGTAACCCTACTATCCAGGTTCCTACTCACAGCCCTACTATCCAGACTTTCATATCGAAGTAACCCTACTATCCAGGTTCCTTCTCATAGCCCTACTATCAAGGCTTTCATATCGAAGTAACCCTACTATCTAGGTTCCTTCTCACAACCCTACTATCCAGGCTTTCATATCGAAGTAAGCCTACTATCCAGGTTCCTTCTCACAACCCTACTATCCAGGCTTTCATATCGAAGTAACCCTACTATCCAGGTTCCTTCTCACAACCATATTATCCAAGCTTTCATTTCGAAGTAACTCTATTATCCAGGTTCCTTCTCACAACCCTACTATCCAGGCTTTCATATCGAAGTAACCCTAATATCCAGGTTCCTTCTCACAGCTCTACTATCCAGGCTTTCATATCGAAGTAACCCTACTATCCAGGTTCCTTCTCATAGCCCTACTATCCAAGATTTCATATCAAAGTAACCCTACTATCCAGGTTCCTTCTCAAAACCCTACTATCCAGGCTTTCATATCGAAGTAACCCTACTATCCAGGTTCCTTCTCACAGCCCTACTATCCAGGCTTTCATTTTGAAGTAACTATACTATCCAGGTTCCTTCTCACAACCCTACTATCCAAGATTTCATATAGAAGAAACCCTACTATCCAGGTTCCTTCTCACAGCCCTACTATCCAGGCTTTCATATCGAAGTAACCCTACTATCCAGGTTCCTTCTCACAACCCTACTATACAGGCTTCCATATCGAAGTAACCCTACTATCCAGGTTCCTTCTCATAGCCCTATTATCCAGGCTTTCATATCGAAGTAACCCTACTATCCAAGTTCCTTTTCACAGCCCTACTATCCAGGCTTTCATATCAAAGTAACCATACTATCCAGGTTCCTTCTCATAGCCCTACTATCCAGGCTTTCATATCTAAGCAACCCTACTATCCAGGTTACTTCTCATAACCTTACTATCTAGGTTCCTTCTCTCTTATATCTAAACAGCAGTCCACAACACTGTAGGACTTGGATCGGATCAAACACGATTGGTTTCGCATTTCCCCCGTAAGTCGCGGTGCAGCATATACCCTGACCAGATATGCAGTTCACTTCCGTTTCCTTAAGCCGGAGTTAATTCCTTAGTAGATTAATGGACAACTGAAGCTCTTAAAATTCTATTTCCCCCAAGATAGATACTAACGTTCCTCAGCATATTCCTCATTAACAACAGCAACAGGGACTCTCGTCAAAGGAATATCATAAAAAATCAACATTCTCTAGATGGCGTCTTTAAGCCCATCTTCGACAATTCTTCGTCATATCCAGGATGGAATCTTTAAGCCCATCACCGACAATCTTCCATTATTGACCTCCAAATGGCATCTGTAAGCCCATTCCCGATATCACAAATCAAGTGCCACTTCATGCGAGTGCAAATTTCTGGGCACTCTAGTGTTCAATCATCTTCCACCTTCAGATCATGAAAGGAAGGCAATCCAATCTACATCCTCAGGTTTAATAAGATTGAACAGGGGCAGCTGTTGTACCCCAAAATTTGCCCTCTCATTTTACTCAATACATGTCCATTGATATCTTCAATTTGCTCAAGGTTGCCCAAGAGTGGACCAGACAAACTCTCTCCTAAGGCAGTATACCTCAAATTAGGGTTTCCATTTTCATCAATATGGGTGAACCAAAAAGGCCTCATATGCTCTCCATGGTCTTAATATGTTCTCAAGACCCTACATGTCAAGTTTCATGCCTTGCACAAGATGTTTGCTCAGTCAACTGCTCAGATGCTTGAGAATCGACTGTATTAGGTCAAAAGTCAATTGTGATCCACATACAGTCAAACTCCAAGATTTTTGGTCAACATTAACATTTTTAAGTTACCTTCATCATTTTATCAAGGGTTGATCATGATTCCCCGAGGAATGCTCCAAATTCATCAAAACCCAAAAGTTGCTAAATTAGGGTTTCTCAGTAAAAGTCAACCAAAACTTTGATCAAGCATAACTTCCACATGCTTTATAAGAAATTTTCCATCCAAAGCTTATTTTTAATAGAATGCAATTCCCTATAACTCATCTTCATCCCACAAGTTTAAAATATGCACTCATAAAAAGATATGAATTTCTACATTATGGATCCTTTTGAAAAGTCAACAAAAACACCTTTTAGGTCAAAGCTTCTTACATGAACATGTAAGACTCAATTGAGATGAGTTTAAAAGGGTTGCTTAGGGGACATCCTAATCTTTCCAAAAAGTCCAAGAACACCTCTCTAGGGTTAAAATTGGAAGAGATATGCCTTGTCAAAGTTGACACTTTTTGCAAAATTGCCAAAAGTCAAATGTGCTCAAGAATGCATTTTTTTGCTAAATAGACCTAATTTTTTATGCTTGCACCTCACTTATAATGTGGTCCACGACTCAAATATTCACCCACACATTATTTGCTTCATTTTTCAATTTATTTTGATTTTTTATTAATTAAAAATTGAATTAAATCAAATAATTGATGAATAATAGCAAAGATATGATTTGATTTGGTTTTTGGACAGGTTGGCAATCAAAATATGCTGAGTTATCAAGGCCAAAACGAATCAAGCATAATTGGTACAAGAAAGGGATGATTTGGCTCAAAATAGAAAGTTTACATGTAGCTTGAAAATCAAATCAAATATCTCATAATTGTAAAGATTCAATCCATGTTTGTAACCCTAATTCATTCCTAGATATAAATTGGACGTATACAAAGAAAAAAACAAGGTTTTGCAGGCGTGAACAAGAAGAACAAAACTTGAAATTTTCAAAGAAAAGTGCAGATCCAATATTGCTCCATAGGCTGTTTCAAGCGTTTCTAACGATCAAGTCATCTCCCTAGGCACTCATTGAACCGTAGCAAGCATTTGCAAGGCTTGAAACATCCAAAAACGCATGCAATTACTCTCATGGTTTGCTTATGTTTTCCAAATCGATTATTGAATTTCTTACATCATTAGCATGTTTGAGTTATGTATTTGTGATCCTCATCGTGTTTGCAAGCTAACTGAATAATTTAATTGCATTTTTGAAGCCTATATTTGAACTTGCCATTGTTAGGGTTTCCATATGCATTTTGGGGTTTTTGGCTACAGGCAAAATTAGACCACAAGCTGGATACTGGGATGACCGGAACATCATGACCGGTTGAACCATGGTCTCCAATTCCATTTATATTGCGTTTTGTGAATTTTTGAATTACACGGGTTTTTAGCCATGGAAGTTTTCTGTAGGTAAAGGTACAAAAACCTAAGGCGACGGGGAAAGGTAGAAGAAGGTTATGTGTCAGCCAGCCATTCACCCATTTGAAGTTTCGCGCGCGGGGGAGTCAGTGGCTTGTTTTATTTATATTATATTCTACTTTCATTATACTAACAATTAACACATACATCGCAGCTGGCAATGAGGCATTGGTATTCAGCATAAGGACCTGGGTTCGATCCCAGGTCCCAGCATTTCCTTTGTTTTATTTTCTTTCAATAGATCCAGCGTATCTCTCATCCTGGTGTCCACCATACTCCATTAATCTCAGCCAATGGATTCATCATCCATTCAATCCAACACACAGGCAGTGATGGACTATGATACGCCCTCATGTCAATGCTACAAGAGATCAAGCGCTAACTGGGCTTGGAGTGTTTTTGGACTTGAAAATTTCAGATTGGCACCCCCCATTTGCTAGCATACAAGCCCAGTTTGCATTTTCTTTTCTATTTTCTTTTTAATTTCTTTTATTTGTTTTAATTAATTAACCCAAAAATAATTTTCTTTTTTTTAATCAAAAAATCACAACAAACTACAAAAATCTTTTTTTAATAAAAATATTTTATTTCTTAATTAATTTAATTTAATTAACTTTGGGCAACACATGCTTGTTTCTTGCAGGCCCGTGATACTAATGCATTACCAAGAATGTGACAAGTACCACTTGTGCTCTTTCTATTTATTTTACATCCTGCATAATCCATGTCAGAATAACCAATTAAGTTGCAGACACTACCTTTAGGATACCACAATCCAACATTTGTTGTCCCTTTGAGATACTTCATGATCCTCTTTACTGCCGTGAGATGAGATTCCTTTGGGTTAGCTTGAAAGCGGGCACAGAGACAAACACTAAACATTATGTCAGGACGGCTTGCCGTCAAATATAATAAAGAGCCAATCATACCTCGATATTTAGTGATATCGATGGAAACACCTGATTCATCTTGATCAACATAAGAACCAGAACCCATAGGTGTAGACATTTCCTTGCAGTTATCCATGTCAAACCTTTTCAAGAGTTCCTTGCAATATTTGGATTGGTTGATGAAGATGCCATCTTTTAGTTGTTTGATTTGAAGTCCAAGAAAATAGTTCATTTTACCCATCATGGACATTTCAAATTCTCCTTGCATCATTAATGAGAATTCTTCACACATTTCTTGATTTGAAGAACCAGAGATGATGTCATCAACATAGACTTGTGCTAGCAAAGTGTCGTCTTTGATTTTCTTGATAAATAGAGTCTTGTCAACTTTGCCTTTTTCTAAACCTTTTTCGCATAAGAAGTTGCTTAAACGATCATACCATGCCCTTGGTGCTTGTTTCAGTCCATAGAGAGCTTTTCTTAATTTAAATACATGACATGGATTCTTGAAGTCTTAGAAACCCGGGGGTTGCTTAACTTATACTTCTTCAGTGATATATCCATTCAAGAATGCGCTTTTGACGTCCATTTGGAAAAGCTGAAAATTTAATGAAAAAGCATAGGCAAGTAAGAGACGAATAGCTTCTAACCTTGAAATTGGAGCGAAAGTTTCTTCAAAGTCTATTCCTTCTTCTTGATTATAGCCTTGTGCTACCAATCTTTCTTTGTTGCGAACAATTATTCCATTCTCATCAAGTTTGTTTTTGAACACCCATCTTGTTCCAATAATGTGTTTGTTTCTTGGCCTAGGAACGGGTTTCCAAACTTGATTCCTTTCAAATTGATTCAATTCTTCTTGCATAGCTATGATCCATTGGTCATCGCCTAAAGCTTCATCAACTTTGGAAGGTTCAATTTGAGAGACAAACACCATGTTTAGGCAAGCATCCTTGAGATTTAATCTTGTAGACATGCCTTGACTTATATCACCAATTACTTTATCAATAGGACGATCTCTATGAGTTCTCCATTATTTTGGTAGATCATTGAGATTCGATTCTTGTTGAGGTGATTCTTCTAGTTGAATGGGTTGATCCTTGGAAGAATTTTCTTGAGGACCTTCTTCATCGGATTTCTCATCAAACTTACCCAAATTATCTTTGTCATTGTTTAGGAAGCATTTGCACCGCATCTGCCCAAAAGTATTTTGGAAGGTTTGAGTCGCTAAGCATTGTTCTAGAAAGTTCCACAAGAGACCTATTCTTTCTTGCAACCACTCTATTTTGTTGTGAAGTCCTTGGTGCCGAGAAGTTGTGAGATATTCCATGTTCTCCACAGAATTCTTCAAATAGAGCATTTTGGAATTCTCCGCCATGGTCACTTCTTATTGAGGAAATTGTTATATACTTCTCATTCTTAATTTGTTTAGCATACTTCTTGAACGCCTTGAATGCATCACTTTTCTGCACTAAAAATAATGTCCAAGTATATCTAGAGAAATTGTCAACAATAACCAAAGCATATACATTACCTCCGAAACTCCTTATTCTCGATGGACCAAATAGATCCATATGTAACAATTGTAGTGGCCTTGTAGTGGACACCACATTCTTAGATTTGAAAGTTGATCTAGTTTGTTTCCCTTTTTGACAAGCATCGCATAGTCTATCTTAGATGAAATTTCTCTTAGGCAATCCAATGACAAGATCATGCTTGATTAATTTATTCAAGTGTTCCATATGAATATGAGCAATTCTTTTGTGCCAAAGCCATGAATCATCGTTGTTCGCCATGAGACATTTAACCTTCAAAGATGGATCATCAAGGGAAATCATGAATATATTATTGATTCTTTTGCCTTTAAGTATAACCTCATGAGTGACTTCGTCTTCTATCAAACATTCATCCTTGGTGAACTTGATTTTGAAGCCTTTGTCACAAAGTTGGCTAATACTTAGAAGATTGTGCTTTAGTCCTTCAACATAAAGAACATCTTCAATGGATGTGAAAGGTGGAGCACCAACTTTGCCTTTACCTAGGATTATTCCCTTATTATTGTCTCCATAAGTGACAAAACCCTTGGCCTTTAACGCTAGATATGAAAATTGGTTTATGTCTCATGCCATATGCTTTGAACAACCACTATCAAGATACCAAAGATTGCATGTGGTTTTCAAGCATACCTGCAAAACAAATTAGGTTTTGTTAGGTACTCAAGTTGCTTTGGGTCATTCATAATTAGTGTGTTTCTTTACCCATACATAATGCCCACTTGCCACACTGAAGTTTCTAACATAGCAAGCATTAGGTGTATGGCCTTTAATACCACAATAAAAACAAGTAGGTTCAAAGTTACTTCTATATCTAGAAGGATAAGATTTCTTCTTAGAAAATGTTTTCTTTTTCGGATAGTGACGAACTATTTTAGGTTTGTTCACTTTCTCTTTGGAAGATTAATCACTTGCCTTAACAAATATAGTTTTGTTAGAACTTGGTTTTGAGAACTTTGAATATCCAAGCCCACTTTTATCATTGGAGTATCTTTGTTGGCTAAGAACACCTTCCAATCCAATTTTCCCTTTTTCATATCTTTCAATGACTCTTTTTAATTGGACAATTTGGAAAGAGAGTGAATCACAATTTTTGCATACAAAATTCTGTTTTTGTTCATCACTTGATTTTTGTTTTTCTTCTTTGAAATCTTTTTCCATTGAAACATATTTTTCTTCTAAGGATGAAATTTGTTTCTTTTGTGATGAAATGGTTTTATACAGAATTTTGCATTCATTAAATAGTTCATCTATAGCACCTTGTGCATCACTATTAAAAAGAGAAAATTCATTACTAACCTCATTGTCTTCATCATCGGAATGGTGTGAGGCCATCAATGCTAGATTTTCACTTTCATCACTGTCGAAATCGGATGAGGAACTTATTTCATTGTCCTCCCATGCGACATAAGCCTTTTTGTTCTTGAATCCCTTCTTGCTTTTGAATCCACCTTTCTTGGAGAGTGTGATACGGTGGGAAAGAACTGATTGTTTTTTGGAATGCTGGTTTGCGTTTTGCGTTTTTTGTTCGCAAAATGTCGCGGTAAGAAAGAGTCGCCACCGTCTTTTATTTTATCCAACAAGGAAAGGAAAAAAGCATAGAAAAATTCCTTTTTTGAGATATTTCTCGGGTTCGGGGGGTAGATTATAGAAAGGGAAGGTGTTAGCACCCTTTCTATCTGTGGTTATCCACGGGTTCTTAGGTACTTGCTCAATTGTTTTCAAAATATTGCTTTCTTTGTGCTTGTGGGTTTGAAAAAGTTTTTGTTTTGAAAACTTCGATTTAACTCTTTCTTCTGTCCTCAAGAGCGTATGAAGTGTTTTTGAAAACTTTGTTCGAAAAGTGTAAGTGTGAAAAAGATTATTTTTTTGAAAGAGCAAGTACTTAAGAACCAACTACCTACTCGAAAAAAGGAATCGTTTTATACTATCTTCCTTTAGACAATGCTATCCTACTATTGATGAGTAGGTAGCATCGTCGTTGGAGTTTAAGGGTCAATTCGAATGCGGGACTTACGGTCACTAAAGCAATGTTAGGACGCCTTAGCGGTAACCCTAATGTCTTGGATCATTTGTTTTGAGACAACAATATCCAAGGCAACCGTTTCGAGGCGACTATGATCTTTAGATAGGAGGGCGACCTCTAAAACTACCTATACTCAATGACCGTGTATGAAGGCAACCAAGTGAGGCATACCCTAAGAGTGTGCATGTGCGAGTGTATCGTTTTCAGTTAATTTTATCTTTGTACATGTTAAGGGTGATCTAAGTTGATTTTAGGTTAAAACATTTAGTCTTGTCATGCAAACCTATTATCAAACATCTAACAATTATAAGTTGCAGAAAATAAATCTTGGAAATTTAACTAACTATTACAAGGCGTCGGGTATTTACATCGCCAAAGACAAACCCTTAAAGAATAAATAGAGCGATAAAAAGGTCCTATTAACTATTACAAACCGGGAACAAATACATTATTGAATAAAATAAATAAATCGCGTGCGGAAAATTAAATCGAGCACAACGTTCTAGGGTTTTGACCCTTTTTTGTTAAAGAAAAGATTTTTTGTTGTTTTTTATTTTAAGAAAGAAATAAATCTAAATTAATTACTAATTAAATAAATTAATTAATTAATAAAAATAAATATTTTGGATTTTGGTATTTAAAGAAAGAAAATAAAATTAATTAATGTTAGTAAAAACCTAATTAAGTCTAATTGATTTTAATTATTTACAAAAATATATTAAATTTATTTCTAATTAAAGCCTAAATTAATTAAATTAGTGTTTATTAATAAAAATCATAATTTGATTTTATGAAGAAAATATTTTTGTGGTTTTAATTTTATAGAAAAAAGAATTTTTGATTGGTTAGTTAATTAAATAAAATATAATTAAATAATTAAATAAAACAAAAAAGTAAATATATAAGGGAAAAGAGGTATGGGCCTGTTTTAATGGTGTGATTAGCAAATATGAGGCCCATTTGCATTGGCCCTGTTTGACTTTCTTGAATCTATGCGTGCATGTTGACTTGGCTCCATGGTGGACTATCAACTTGGATCACCAGATCTGGCCTTTGGCCATCTGGTTGTAGGACGTGTGAAGGCGCATGGTATGCCATAAGCCTGGATTTGTACCTGATTATATGAAGGAGAAAAATAACAAAGAGAATGGGGGACCTGGGATTCGAACCCAGGTCCTGTACGTGACTGCCAGCTTCCTTTACCACTAGGCCATTTGCTTCAATTGTTAATAATATACAAACAAAATATAATATGTTAAAATACGTTAATATGCCAGCAAATAAAAAAAGCGCGAAAATTTGAAAAGGGCCAATCAGAGGAGGACACGATCTCGTCCCTGTCCTCAGGCCTGCAACAAAGTTACCTGCGGATTTGAATCCGCAGCTAAAAGCATAGGTCATTCCTAAAATTCATCTCAGGCTATATAAATTTCTCCCAAGACCGTGGTTGCATTCGTCTTCCTATCCCGGTCACGTCCATAACCATCATTAAGGCTAATTTTACCTGTAACAAAAAACCCTAATCCAAGAAGCAAAACCCTAACAATGGCGTTTTGCACCACAGAGCAGATAAATGAAATCAAATAATACAAAAGGCTTGGAAATGATCTGGTGATTACAAATATGCCATTGATTCTTTGTAACAATGCATAATTTTTGAAATACGAAATCAAATACAAAAGGGGATCGTGTGACACTTACAGCGCTTTAGGAGGTTGAAAAATACGTGCTTTTAATCCCAGAAGGTTGAATGAATACCCAGCAATCGATTGGGATAGCTTTTGGCTTCTGAAAACCTCTCTTGCTATGATTTCGAATTCCAACTTTTTGTCACTTTTTCCAAACTTGGTTCTGCTTGTTCTTGCAGCTTCTCACCCTACTTTTCGTGCCTTTGCCTTCCTTTTGTAATGTATATTGCATTAGGGTGAGAATTATGGTCCAAATCTTCTCCCATCATGGCTTGCATATTTGATTTGATTCACCATTACCAACTTGCCAAATTTGCCAATTTTTCAATCTTTTTGCACATGGTATGGTGAGATTCGAGTTTGATTATGATATTGATGATAATTATAACCTGAAATAACCAAAAAGATCTTAAGTAATCAATATTTGGATTTTGTATGATTTAATTTGATTTAAAATGAAATAATTCAATAAAAAATCAAATAAAATAATAAAAAAGAAATATGATCTCAAGGCTGAAGCTAGGACACGTGTGCAATGGTGCAAGCTCAAATCAAGTGGAAAAGAATGGGCCCATTTGACAAAACTTGAAGTTTTGGGGATAGTTGACTTTTGGCAATTTATCAAAAATGTCCAACTTCAACAATGCATAACTTCTTCAATTTTGAACTTTTGGAGGTGTTCTGGGACTTTTAGAAAGCTTGAGATGTCCTATAACCAACCCTTTTTGTCTCATCTCATTTTCGTATTCCATGCTCAAGTTATAAGCTTTTGCAAAAAAATGTGTTTTTGTTGACTTTCAAAAATGACCTATAATGTCCAATTTTATAACTTCTTGTGAGTGCATTTTATGATCTTGGGGTATGAAGATGGATTGCAGGAAATTGCATCCTCTTCAAAATGAGATTTGGATGGGTCATTTCTCATAAAGTATGAGAAAGTTATGCTTGGTCAAAGTTGAGTTGACTTTTCCTTCAAAACCCTAATTTAGCAACTTTTGAGTCTTGATGAATTTTGAGCAATCCTTGATGAATCATGATCAATCCTTGATAAAATGATGAAATATCCTTCAAAATGAGAATGTTGACAAAAAATCTTGAAGTTTGACTGTTTATAGGTCACAGTTGACTTTTGCCCTAGCACAGTCGATTTTTGGACCCTTGAGCAATTGACTGAGCAAACTTCCTCTGCAAGGCTTGAAATTTGACATGGATGACCTTGAGAACATATTATGACATTGGGGAGCACTTGAGGTCATTTAGATTCAAGGATCTTGATGCAACACAAAACCCTAATTTAGGGTTGACTGCCTTAGGAGATAGCTTGACTGTCCAACTCTTGAGCAATCTTGAGCCACTTGGAGATTTTTCTTGCAATGTTTGGAGAAATATGAGAGGGAAAATTTTTGGGTACAACAGCTGCCCCTGTTCAATCTTCTTAGACCTGAGGATGTAGATTGGCTTTCGTGCCTTTCGCGATCCGAAGGTGGAAGATGATTGAACACTAGAGTGCCCAGAAATTTGCACTCGCATGAAGTGGTATCAGCCTTGTGATATCGAGAATGGGCTTACGGATGCCATTTAGAGATTGCTGGCAGGAGGATGGGCTTAAATATGCCATCTGCATGAGTGTCTATCGCATAAGAGATTCCTTAGCGAGAACTTGCATACCTGTTGTTGTAGAAGATTCTGCTGGGGAAGTCTAACTTTTATTGAGATTTAGGAACTTGCCTGTACCTCAGCTGAGAGAACATCTTTGCTGAGTTTTAAGAACTTATCCATAATTCAACTAGGGAAAACATCTTCATCAAGATCTAGGACTGTCTGGTCTTCAACGGAGGATAATTCTGTTGAGATTTTAGAACTCGTCCACACTTCGACGGAGGAAAATTGTCGAGATTTAGAACCTTATCTGTAACTCAACCGGGAATAATTTAGTTGATATTTAAGAACCGATCAGGTCTTTGACTAAGGGAAACATCTTCATCAAGATTTAGGAACTGTCTGGTCTTCAACGGAGTATAATTCTGTTGAGATTGTAGAACTCGTCCACACTTCGACGAAGGAAAATTGTCGAGATTGAGAACCTTATCTAAAATTCAACCGAGGATAATTCAGTTGAGATTTAAGAACCGGTCAGATCTTCGACTGAGGGAAACATCTTCATCAAGATCTAGGAACTGTCTGGTCTTCAATGGAGTATAATTATGTTGAGATTGTAGAACTCATCCACACTTCGACGGAGGAAAATTGTCGAGATTGAGAACCTTATCTGAAATTCAACCGAGGATAATTCAGTTGTGATTTAAGAACTGATCAGGTCTTCGACTGAGGGAAACATCTTCATCAATATCTAGGAACTGTCTGGTCTTCAACGGAGTATAATTCTATTGAGATTGTAGAACTCGTCCACACTTCGACGGAGGAAAATTGTCGAGATTGAGAACCTTATCTGAAATTCAACCGAGGATAATTCAGTTGAGATTTAAGAATCGGTCAGGTCTTCGACTGAGGGAAACATCTTCATCAAGATCTAGGAATTGTTTGGTCTTCAACAGAGTATAATTCTGTTGAGATTGTAGAACTCGTCCACACTTCGATGGAGGAAAATTGTCGAGATTGAGAACCTTATCTGAAATTCAACCGAGGATAATTCAGTTGAGATTTAAGAACCGGTCAGGTCTTTGACTGAGGGAAACATCTTCATTAAGATCTAGGAATTGTCTGGTCTTCAACGAAGTATAATTCTGTTGAGATTGTAGAACTCGTCCACACTTCGACGGAGGAAAGTTGTCGAGATTGAGAACCTTATCTGAAATTCAACCGAGGAATATTCAGTTGAGATTTAAGAACCGGTCCAGTTCTTCGACATAGATGAGAACTTAATTGCATCTTTCCTGAAAGGTAGAGGTCAGTCGTATGCCATGCATGATATATATCAAGCAATGATGTTCTCAAAATAAATGAGATTGTGTTGTATGATGCGTATATGCATGTATCATGATGTATGGAAATGTAATGTTTTAGCTGGGGAAAATAAATCCCGGATAGTTGCTGGAGAGAAGAGTTGAATTCTTCATTTCCGCTGGGGATGACGAACGAAGATGATTGTGAGAATAGACCTGCAGGAGAGGATAACTGTGTTGGGGAATGAGCTGATGAGGAGATTACTCTGTGGGGAAGAAATGTTCTGCTGAGGATTCCACTGATAAATTCCGTTGGGGACGAATTACTATTGCTGGTTATACTGAATCATGTTGGGGATTGAATTCCTGTTTGTGAAAGGAAAGAACTCCGCTGGGGATGATCTTTCAGTTACGACTTCACTGGGGATAACATGTTAGACTCTTGTGGGGACAACCCTTTGAGCTCTGCTGGGGACAATCTTCCTTTGAACTCGGATGGGGATATTTATTTTTATACTCCGTCGGGGACGAACTTCCAGAGTCTACTGAGGATGACTCTTCGACTCCACTGGGGAAGCTTTTTCAGACTGCACTGGGGAAATTTTAACTCCACTGGGGATATCTTGTATTCTGCCGGGAAATATTCTTATACTCCGTTGGGGATATCTCGAGACTGTCGGGGATATTAAGCCATTTCAGTGTTGATGGTAGATAAATTCTGCTTGGGGGGAGAATATTACCGACTCATTCATTCATGGTTGCAAGTCTCAACTGGGGAGAGCTATCATTACCGTCCTACTCTGCGGGGAGCGAAAGTATCTTAGCCATATTCTTCGGCTGAATTTACCGTTGTACCTGGTGGATAGAGCAACTGTACAGTTTGGACAATTTTATTGCCCCTGTTTCTGATATTACCAGTAATCGTCTTTTGTTTCGCATGTAAATATTTATGAGCAGCAATTAATGTCAAGTGCATATATCAAAAATGAACATTGGACATTCTTTGCAAAACAAAACAGATAAAGGAAAAATAGCTTAAAATTTCTTTGAAAATGAATTGTATTGGTTTTGAAGATTGGCCTGTAAATAGGCGTTTTTGTACAAGAGGCTGACGTCCTAGTAAGAGAACTCCGCCGAACAGATATAGTTTATACAATTTGTGAAAAACTAAACAAAACAGCTATGTGAATAATCCCACTGGATTCCAACTCTACTATTGCCCTTATGTCCTCGAGCATCTCATCATTTTGCTACTTGGTTGAAGGTAGATCAGATTGATTAGTGTCGTCTGAGCTTGATAGTCGATACCGAAGTCTGGATGCAAGGTGATCCAGTGAGACATAGTGTTACGCTTTAATCCCTAATTTTTGCCTGGACTGCCCTTTCGGGTTTTCAGCCCACCGGGATACCCTTTTTTGCCCAAGCCGCCTTTTCAGGTTTTCGACTTGCCAGGTGTACAGATTTTTTCATTTTCATCCCTTATTTTTGCCCGAACCCTTTTGGTTCGCTGGGAAACCCTTATTTTTGCCTAGGCCAGTCGTCCTAGCGGGTCTTTGATTATGCGTAGTATTTTTTCACTATGTCTGCATTGACAGGGTGAGGAAGGTCGTCACCATCCATGGTGGTTAGAATCATAGCTCCTCCTGAGAAAATGTTCTTAACAATAAATGGCCCTTCGTAAGTATGGGTCCATTTTCCCCTGGGATCACCTTGTGGCAGTATGATGCGCTTGATAACCAGGTCCCCAACTTGATACTCTTGTCGTCTAACTTTCTTGTTAAATGCCTTGATCGTTCGTTTTTGGTACGTCTGACCATGACAAATAACAGTAAGTCTTTTTTCGTCGATTAAGTTCAGCTGATCAAGTCGGGTCTGAATCCAGTCCTCTTCGCTCAAACATGCATCCTTCATAATCCGAAGAGAGGGTATCTGAACTTCAATGGGCAAGACTGCCTCCATGCCATATACCAAGGAATACGGGGTTGCCCCTGTTGACGTCCACGCTGAGGTACGGTACCCATGGAGAGCAAATGGTAACATCTCGTGCCATTATTTTTATGTCACCGTCATCTTCTGCACAATCTTCTTAATATTCTTATTAGCCGCTTCAACAACCCCATTCATCTTCGGCCGGTAAGGAGAAGAGTTGTGATGTTGTATCTTGAATTGCTTGCAGATTTCGGTGATCATATTATTATTGAGATTGGTACCATTGTCCGTAATGATCCTCTCTGGTACACCGTATCGACAGATCAGATTATTCCGAATAAACCGTGCCACGAAGTTCTTGGTTACAGTAGCAAAGGACGCTGCTTCAACCCACTTCGTAAAGTAATCAATAGCTACCAGGA
Source organism: Vicia faba (assembly GCA_948472305.1). Classification (NCBI taxonomy): domain Eukaryota; kingdom Viridiplantae; phylum Streptophyta; class Magnoliopsida; order Fabales; family Fabaceae; genus Vicia; species Vicia faba. The sequence goes on from OX451737.1 coordinate 1,466,589,136, forward strand.
TGAAACAATGTCCGTTAGATGTTGTAGGTCTGATCTCGCCGATCATATCAATGCCCCACATTACAAAAGGCCAGGGGGATGTCAAAACATTCAGAGGTACTGGAGGTATGTGCACCTTATCAGCATAGACTTTGCACTTGTGACAGGTCCGAGAATGTCGATAACAGTCGGCTTCCATTGTGGACCAATAATATCCTGCCCGAAGGATTTTCTTCGCCATGGTGTGTCCACTGGAATGAGTTCTGAAAGTACCTTCATGTAAATCTACCATGATCCTTTCTGCTTCATTCTTATCCACACATCGCAGTAAGGTTGAATCATGGTTACGCTTGTAAAGAATGCCATTGCTGATGAAGAACTTTGCCGTGAACCTCCTCAAAAACTTCTTATTATTAATAGATGCACCCTCGGGGTATTCCTGAGCCTCAAGGTATCTCTTCACCTCATGAAACCAGGGTTTATCTGCTACCTCTTCAGTCTCAATGTCACAGCAATGTGCAGGTTCGTCCAATCTTTCAATGATAATCTGGGGAGCTTCGTTTTCCCAATTGACTTTGAACATAGAAGACATCGTAGCCAGCGCGTCCCCCAACTGATTCTCCTCTCTAGGGAAGTGTTCAAAGGTTATCTCCTCGAAGTGCCGAAGCAACGTCAACACATACTCCTTGTAAGGAATGAGATTTGGGTGTTTCGTATCCCACTCACCTTTGATCTGACTGATCACGAGAGCGGAATCTCCGAAAACACTCAAGAACTTAATCCTTAGGTCAATTGTTGCTCGAAGACCCATGATGCACGCTTCATACTCCGCCATGTTGTTGGTGCAGTTGAAACATAGTCGGGCGGTAAACGGAGTATGAGAGCCTTTAGGAGATATGATCACGGCGCCAATGCCATTACCTAAAGCGTTTGAAGCTCCATCCAAGTACATAGACCATCGGGATCCTTCCTCAGGTCCTTCATCTGGTCCAGGTTCCTCACAGTCAGTTGCTATTATGATATTCTCATCCGGAAATTCAAAGTTCATAGACTGGTAATCATCCACTGCCTGATGTGCCAAATGGTCTGCCAACACACTTCCCTTGATTTCCTTTTGGGTCGTATATTGGATGTCATACTCAGTCAAGATCATCTCCCATCTTTCTATTCTTCTGGACAAGGCAGGCTTCTCGAAGATATACTTAATTGCATCCATCTTTGATATCAATAGAGTAGTATGAGTCAGCATATACTGTCTCAGCTGGCGAGCAGCCCATGCCAAAGCGCAGCAAGTTTTCTCGAGCAACGAGTATCGGGTCTCGCAGTCGGTAAACTTTTTGCTAAGGTAGTAAATAGCATGCTCTTTTCGGCCAGACTCGTCATGCTGACCCAGCAAGCACCCCATTGAGTTGTCGAGTACTATCAAGTATAAGATCAAAGGTCTCCCTTCAACTGGTGGAATCAGAATAGGTGGCTCTTGGAGATACTCTTTGATCCTTTCGAAAGTGGCCTGACATTCATCATTCCATCTTACCACTTGATCTTTCTCCAGTAACTTGAAGATTGGCTCATAATTAGCAGTCAGGTGCGAGATGAATCGGGAAATGTAGCTCAGTCGTCCCAGAAAGCCTCTGACTTCTTTTTCTGTTCGGGGAGCTGACATTTCCTGTATAGCCTTCACCTTTGCAGGATCCACTTGAATTATTTTATCGCTGACGACGAAACCCAATAGTTTACCGGATCCGACCCCGAAGGTGCACTTGTTCGGGTTTAACCTTAGCTTGTACAACTTCAACCTGTCAAATAACTTCTGAAGATGGTCAAGGTGCTCTTCTTCAGTCTGAGATCTTGCAATCATGTCGTCGACGTATACCTCAATATCATGATGGATCATGTCATGGAACAAAGCGACCATGGCACGCTGATACGTTGCCCCAACATTCTTCAATCCAAAAGGCATGACCTTGTAACAAAAGGTACCCCATTGAGTAACAAAGGTCGTCTTCTCCATGTCTTTGGGAGCCATTTTAATCTGATTATAACCAGAGAAACCATCCATAAAGGATAAGACCTTATGTTGAGCGGTGTTGTCAACCAGAACGTCGATGTGAGGCAGAGGGAAATCATCCTTGGGACTTGCCCTATTCAGATCCCTGTAATCGACACACATTCGAACCTTACCATCTTTCTTCGACACAGGAACCACGTTGGCCACCCACTAAGGGTAAGAAGTAACTGCTAGAAAACCGACATCAAATTGTTTCATAACTTCAACCTTGATATTCTCAGACATCTCCGGGCGCATTCGGCGAACTTTCTGTTTCACTGGAGGACAGTCTTCCTTGGTAGGCAGGCGGTGAACCACAATATCGGTATCCAACCCAGGCATATCTTCATAAGACCAGGCAAAGATCTCAACGTAGTCCTGCAGCATCTGAATCAACCGTTGCTTCACATTAGGCTCCAGATTTGCACCAATCTTGACCTCTTTCTTGTCCACTTCTGTACCCAGATTTACTGATTCCACGGGTTCTTCATGTGGCTGAATAGCCCTCTCTTCCTGAAGTAACAGTCTAGCAAGTTCACCAGGAACTTCACAATCATCTTCACCTTTGTCTTCGGCTAAGTTGATCGGACTTTCGAAGTCATAACTGGCAGTAGCAGAGTCGTTACCAGTGAGACCCAGAGTGGATGTAGACTTGTATATGTGAGTGTGTGTAAAATAGATGTTTTGCAATGTATAATAAAAGAAAAACAAGGAGCGCAAAATTTGAAATGCAAAAACGTCCAATGCTTTTATTAATGATATATGTAGATGACACACATAAAGCCCTCACAAATGAAGCCACAGTGCCCCGGGTAAGACACCGGGCCATAGAGTTTAAAATATTATCTATTACAAATTCAAAACAAAAGTCTCATTACTGGGTAACAAAATAAATTGGGATGAAGTGCTTTGCTTTCCAGTTGCTTAGTCCTCCATCAGTAGTAGGATAGATCCAACTGTCGAATTCAGACTCTTCAGCATCGTCTTCAATGGCATTCACTCCTGAATTGCTGATGAACAAGGGAGGTCTTCCGATCCGTACATTCCGAACAGCCTTCTGAGCTTCTGCAGTGAAACCCAAACCAAACTTGTTAGTCTTCTATGCAAAATCAGGGAGTTGTCCCAAATTTTCACACCCACCTTTCTTGACAACAGCCCGGGCATCCTTGAAGGAAGCCATCTTCATTGGAGGATCTTCAACAACACTCTCAGTTGATGCAGCGTCTGGGGAACCTCTTCAAAATTTTGAAACGGAGTCTCAATGAACTCCCCATCAATTTCTACATATCGGAAAGAGTTGAGGTGGCTCACCATATACTCCTCTTCTCCTTGCACTGTCACAATTTTCCCTTTCACCAGGTACTTTAGCTTCTGGTGGAGCGTAGACGTCACTGCCCCAGCTTTGTGGATTCACGGACGACCCAACAAACATGAATAAGATGGCCGAATGTACATCACATAGAATGTAGAGGTGAAAACCTGAGAACCAACCTTAATCGGAATATCCACTTCTCCGTGCACCATCCTCTTAGACCCATTAAAGGCCCTGACGACAATGTTGCTTGGTTTCAGCTCCAACCCTTCACAGTCCAACCGGTCTAGAGCTTTCTTAGGTAAAACGTTCAATGAGGAACCAGTATCCACCAATACATGAGCAAGAGTAGTGCCCCTGCATTCAATGGAGACATACAGGGCATCATTGTGATTCTTCCCCTTAGCAGTCAAGTCGGCGTCAGAGAAACCCAACCCATTATCATCAGTCAAACTAGCCACACAATCTTTAAATTGATTAGCTGATGTCTCTTGCGGTACGTGTGCAGTCTTCAGGAAAGAAATCAGAGCCTTAACATGGGCTTCTGAGCATAGCAACAGTGACAACATAGATATTTTGGATGGGGTCTGCCCCAGCTGCTCGACTACATTGTAGTCGCTCTTTTTGATGATCTTCAAAATTTCCTCCATCTCTTGTCTAGAGGCTTCAACAGTAATCTTCTTTGGTGCCTCCGTCTGGGCAGGCTCATCGGCGGTCCCTTTTCCCCGAGTGTCAGATGACTCGGCAACAGGGGTAAGAATGGGAAATTGAACAGGAATAATAGCAGGTACACTGGCAGAGGTAATAATAACAGGTTTTCGGACAGTTGGTGGAGAGATATCAGGGGAGAAAAGTCTTCCGCTGTGGGTGACTTTAGCAAGTCCAACAATATTACTGACGTCAGTATCAGCATCCAAATCTTGTTTAACCCCGTGATAGTAAACATCAGCCCTGTAATGCCAAGGGACAGCTTTATAGGGGATCGGCCCTGGAACAATGATGATTAACGGTGCGATTCTTGGAACAGATGTAATTCTAACAGGCTTTCTTGAGGAAGCCTTGGAAGAATTGTCGAAAATGGTGATGATAACAACTTCTTCATTAGGAACCAAAGGAACAACAGTCTTCTCAAACATAATTTCTTTATTATCCATCAGGCGTTGGACACCTGACTTCAAAAGATGGAAACCGGTAGGTAGGACAGAACACATACGGCAACCTTCGTCACAGCCTAGAAATAAACCGGCTAACAAAAGGTTCTTCTTCACAGTCATCAAAGGGGTAACAATGTTGTTCACAGAAACCACAAACGAGTCTTCATCTATAGAATTCACTCCATGCTTGGGCATAGGAGCAGTCACAACATTAGGTCTTTCAGGTGCTTCGAACTCAATCTCCTTCGCATCAATTAGGTAATGTACCTTGTTCTTCAAAACCCAACAATCATCCGTATCATGCCCCGGGCTATCAGAGTGAAAAGCACAACGGGCATTAGGGTTGTACTTTGGTGATGTGGTGTTGGGATTCTGCGGGGCCTCCCTTGGAATCACTAGATTGGTTTTCAGTAACTGTGGCAGAATCTGAGATAAAGTCATGTTGAGCTGAGTGAATTGTCTTCGAGGTTTCTCGGACCTTGGTTGATTGTTGCGCTGAGGAGCACCAGCAGGTCTTGAAATAACAACCGCATTAACAACTTGGCGGCGTTCAGGTCTATTCTAGCTTTTTGAACTGTAAACAGCATTGGACTCCTTCTTAAAAGGCTTCTTCTCGGTGCCTGATGAAGCACCCTTCTGTATTTTACCAGATTTAATACCAGCCTCAATTCTTTCCCCGGTCATAATCAGCTCTGTAAACCTGAATGATGAACTTCCAATCAGATGGTTGAAATACGGACCAGACAAGGTCCCCAGAAACATATCCACTAGCTCCCTATCAGCCAAGGGAGGTTGTACTCTACCAGCAAGGTCCCTCCACTTCTGAGCATAATCGTTGAAACCTTCACCCACACCCATTGACATACCCTAGAGTTGGGTACGCATGAGAGCGAGGTCGGCATTGTATTGGTACTGCCTGTAGAAAGCAGCAGCCAAGTCTTCCCAATTTCGGATACTAGCTCCTTCTAACTAGTAAAACCATTCAAGCTGAGTCACTGAAAGACTGTCTTGAAAGAAGTGGATCCAGAGGTTCTTGTCAGCGGTGTATGGCTGAATCTTCCTAACATACGAATGGAGGTGCAGTTTCGGACAAGAAACTCCGTTGTACTTAGCAAAGGCTGGTGCTTTGAACTTGTGGGGAATCACCACCCCAGATGACAGACCCAAATCACCAAAGGCCAGACCAGGCACTTTCTGTACTTCCATCGCACTCAACCGGTCTTCCAGTTGCTTGTATCTATCCTCAGTCGGAGGATACTGGTCTTCGTTGAAGTCTGTCTCGTTGTCTGAAACCACAGGGCTAGGAGCCATCCTTTCTTTCTGACTATCTTTCCCTCCAGATGAGGGGGTCAAATCAACTTCATCTCGTAACCTGTGGCCCGTGTTGAACAGGTCTGTCTTCTTCTTCTTCTTCTTCTTCTTCTTCTCTTTCAAGATAAGGGCCTTCAGATCTTGCTGACCCTTAGCCAAATTCATGAACAATTCCTGGAACTGGGCGTTTTGAGCCTACAGAGTCTTGATTTCTTGTTCAGTTGATGGTTCAGAAGACATGATGCTGAAATAAACAGCGAAGAAGATGAGAAAACCTGTAAGGGTACCTATTATGAGGTGCATGGAATGAAATGTGTATGCTATGATTTCAAAGACACCGAGAGATTCAAATTCGTGAACCAAACATGAAACACACTTTTATTAGATAAACTTGAAATTCAATTGTTTAACAAATGCCCTTAAGGCATTACAAGAAAGGAAATACTAAAAAGTAAATAAAAACTGGAAGTAATTAAAGGACATCAGCGCTCCCATGGTCGTTTGCCTTTAGTGCTGACATAGTCGTTGATGATCTGCTCATTCTCCAGCTGCCTTGTCAACTTTTGAATCTTCTGCTCTTGCTCGTGATACTTTTCTCTATAAGTATCCCGCTCTTCTCTCAGCTGCATCCATGATCTCTTCAATGCCCCAATGTCAGTAGGCATGTAAGAGTGGAGAATGGTAGGAGGAACCCCTTCCTCATCAGCAACTTCAACAATGATAGGCAAGACGGCTTCATAGGGCATTCCCATCTTTTGGGCATAGATACAAACCCATCAGAGATATGGCTCCATTGGTAAAGAAGTCTTCGCATCCAGCTCGTGTGGATCATACCTGTGTACTCTATCCCAAGCTCTTATGAATCTGTGACGTTGCTCGTCACTATCCCCTTGGAAATCAAAGACAATACTAGGCATTAGCAACTCATGAGGTCCTTCTCTTCTGGCTCGCCCAAACTGACGTAAGGCCAAGCACGGATAAGTGATTCCTCCATTGGTTCCTATCAGGGGAACATTGGGGTATTCCCCACAGCGATCAATAATAGCCACCTCGTCCATACCCTTAATGGTCCAAATGATGTCATTGTGAGAGAGAGACATAACCCTATAAGCCCAACCCATGCCTTCTTTGTTCTTCAGAACTGATTTAGGGAGGTGAGAAATAAACCACCTCACCAAGAACGGAGCACAACACATCAAGGTTCCTCGCTTCCGAGCAGTACGGGCATAAAGCTGATGAAGAATGTCACCCAAGAGAGTGGGTACAGGGTTACCAGCCATAAAAATATTCACCGCATTCACATCGACGGAAGCATCTGAGTTAGGAAACAATACCAAACCATATATAAGAAGGTCCAGAATATCTTCAAATGCTTGGAAGTCTAGGCTGTCCCAGAAATGATTAGCTTTACCAACCAAGAACAGAATATCTTCAAATGCTTGGAAGTCTAGGCTGTCCCAGAAATGATTAGCTTTACCAACCAAGAACTTAGTCAGAAATCCCTTTGCTCCACTTCTAGTTTCCCAGTTTGACATTACCTCAGCCTTTGTCAGATGGAGGGCTGAAGCAATCTCTTCTGGCCTAAGGATCTTCTCCCAACCTGTAAACGGGGTCTGCTCCAGAATAGAGATACCGAGCAGATCAAAGAACTCTTCCAAGGTAGGGACTAACTAGTAGTCCTAAAAAGTAAAGCAATGGTACAACGGATCAAAGAACTGGACTAAGACACTCATCATCTGCTCATCCAATTTGGAAGTGACCAAACCAAGAATATTCCCATGTCTTCTGATGAAGGAGGTAGTATTTGGCATCTTTGCAACCAAATCTTTAAGCAGAGTGGGAACTTGGACAAAGTTGATCCGGATGGTGTTTCTACGCATGGGTGCCATGACCTACAAAACAGAACAAAGATGAATCCCTCATGTCTTTGAAATAGGTTAGTCCAATTCAAGATGCATGCAATGTTATGATGGCATGATGTCATGATAGAAAACATACCACAAGTATCCACAAATAGCAAACATGGTAAAGGCACACAAGTCACACAGAGAGCCCTTAGATTTCAGGCTGGCAAGGAGTCTAGGTACTACCCTTTTTCAGTTCAGTTGGTTTAAACCTATCCTAAAAATAGTAACCGGGTTCTTGAGGATCTCAATATCACTGACTACCCTCGATCGGTCATAATTCCAGTTTAGTAACCTTTTCTTGCGGCCAGAATCATCGCGAGAGTTTAGTCTTAATGAGTGTAGCATACTACTACTGTTCTATGGCCAAGTTGGTCAATTTAAAGGTTCTAAGGTCAGTTGGTGCTTAATGACCCCTTAGCAGACCCATATTCTCCTCTTTGCGCCACAAGGGATATCGGTACATACTAAAGTGCCACACCAACGTAGCTACTGCTTCAACCGTATCGGTCTACGTTGTACAGTTCCCTCACAGTTTATTGCTACTTACCTAAAGAGTATCCCCCAGATCCGGGTTAGGATTTATAGTAACTCCGATTCAACCCACAAATATAAATCATACAAGTCAATCAATTGAAAACATTATGAACTATTCCTAAGGTACACCCCACTTATTAGTTTGTCCCCAGCAGAGTCGCCAGTTCTGTGATATGGTGGGAAAGAACTGACTGTTTTTTGGAATGCTGGTTTGCGTTTTGCGTTTTTTGTTCACAAAATGTCGCGGTAAGCAAGAGTCACCACCGTCTTTTATTTTATCCAACAAGGAAAGGAAAAAAGCACAGAAAAATTCCTTTTTCGAGATATTTCTCGGGTTCGGGGGGTAGATTATAGAAAGGGAAGGTGTTAGCACCCTTTCTATCTGTGGTTATCCACAGGATCTTATGTACTTGCTCCATTGTTTTCAAAATATTGTTTTCTTTGTGCTTGTGGGATTGAAAAAGTTTTTGTTTTGAAAACTTCGATTTAACTCTTTCTTCTGTCCTCAAGAGCGTATGAAGTGTTTTTGAAAACTTTGTTCGAAAAGTGTAAGTGTGAAAAAGATTTTGTTTTTTGAAAGAGCAAGTACTTAAGAACCATCTACCTACTCCAAAAAAGGAACTCGTTCTATACTATCTTCCTTTAGACAATGTTATCCTACTATTGATGAGTAGGTAGCATCATCGTTGGAGTTTAAGGGTCAATTCGAATGCGGGACTTACGGTCACTAAAGCAATGTTAGGACGCCTTAGCGGTAACCCTAATGTCTTAGATCATTTGTTTTGAGGCAACAATATCCAAGGCAACCGTTTCGAGGCGACTATGATCTTTAGATAGGAGGGCGACCTCTAAAACTACCTATACTCAATGACCGTGTACGAAGGCAACCAAATGGGGTGTACCCTAAGAGTGCGCATGTGAGAGTGTATCGTTTTCAGTTAATTTAATCTTTGTACATGTTAAGGGTGATCTAAGTTGATTTTAGGTTAAAATATTCAGTCTTGTCATGCAAACCTATTATCAAACATCTAACAGTTATAAGTTGCGGAAAATAAATCGCGGAAAATAAATCGCGGAAATTTAACTAACTATTACAAGACGTCGGGTATTTACATCGCCAAAGACAAACCTTTAAAGAATAAATAAAGCAATAAAAAGTAATAAAAAGGTCCTATTAACTATTACAAACCGGGAACAAATACATTATTGAATAAAATAAATAAATCGCGTGCGGAAAATTAAATCGAGCACAACGTTCTAGGGTTTTGACCCTTTTTTGTTAAAGCAAAGATTTTTTGTTGTTTTTTATTTTAAGAAATAAATAAATCTAAGTTAATTACTAATTTAATAAATAAATTAATTAATAAAAATAAATATTTTGGATTTTGGTATTTAAAGAAAGAAAATAAAATTAATTAATGTTAGTAAAAACCTAATTAAGTCTAATTGATTTTAATTATTTACAAAAATATATTAAAGTTATTTCTAATTAAAGCCTAAATTAATTAAATTAGTGTTTATTAATAAAAATCAAATTTTGATTTTATGAAGAAAATATTTTTGTGGTTTTAATTTTATAGAAAAAAGAATTTTTGATTGGTTAGTTAATTAAATAAAATATAATTAAATAATTAAATAAAACAAAAAAGTAAATATATATAAGGGAAAAGAGGTATGGGTCTGTTTTAATGGTGTGATTAGCAAATATGAGGCCCATTTGCATTGGCCCTGTTTGACTTTCTTGATTCTATGCGCGCATGTTGACTTGGCTCCATGGTGGACTATCAACTTGGATCACCAGATATGGCCTTTGGCCATCTGGTTGTTGGACGTGTGAAGGCGCATGGTATGCCATAAGCCTGGATTTGTACCTGATTATATGAAGGAGAAAAATAACAAAGAGAATGGGGGACCTGAGATTCAAACCCAGGTCCTGTACGTGACTGCCAGCTTCCTTTACCACTAGGCCATTTGCTTCAATTGTTAATAATATACAAACAAAATATGATATGTTAAAATACGTTAATATGCCAGCAAATAATAAAAATGCGCGAAAATTTGAAAAGGGCCAATCATAGGAGGACAGGATCTCGTCCCTGTCCTCAGACCTATAACAAAGTCACCTGCAGATTTGAATCCGCAGCTAAAAGCATAGGTCATTGCTAAAATTCATCTCAGGCTATATAAATTCCTCCCAAGACCATGGTTGCATTCGTCTTCCTCTCCCGGTCACGTCCATAACCATCATTAAGGCTAATTTTACCTGTAACAAAAAACCCTAATCCAAGAAGTAAAACCCTAACAATGACGTTTTGTACCACAGAGCAGATAAATGAAATCAAATAATAGAAAAGGCTTGGAAATGATCTGGTGATTACAAATATGCCATTGATTCTTTGTAACAATGCATAATTTTTGAAATACGAAATCAAATACAGAAGGGGATCGCGTGACACTTACAGCACTCTAGGAGGTTAAAAAATACGTGCTTTTAATCCCAGAAGGTTGAATGAATACCCAGCAATCGATTGGGATAGCTTTTGGCTTCTGAAAACCTCTCTTGCTATGATTTTGAATTCCAACTTTTTGTCACTTTTTCCAAACTTGGTTCTGCTTGTTCTTGCAGCTTCTCACCCTACTTTTCGTGCCTTTGCCTTCCTTTTGTAATGTATATTGCATTAGGGTGAGAATTATGGTCCAAATCTTCTCCCATCATGGCTTGCATATTTGATTTGATTCACCATTACCAACTTGCCAAATTTGCCAATTTTTCAATCTTTTTGCACATGGTATAGTGAGATTCGAGTTTGATTATGATATTGATGATAATTATAACTTGAAATAACCAAAAAGATCTTAAGTAATCAATATTTGGATTTTGTATGATTTAATTTGATTTAAAATGAAATAATTCAATAAAAAATCAAATAAAATAATAAAAACGAAATATGATCTCAAGGCTGAAGCTAGGACACGTGTGCAATGGTGAAAGCTCAAATCAAGTGGAAAAGAATGGGCCCATTTGACAAAACTTGAAGTTTTGGGGATAGTTGACTTTTGACAATTTTGCAAAAATGTCCAACTTCAAGAATGCATAACTTCTTCAATTTTGAACTTTTGGAGGTGTTCTTATACTTTTTAGAAAGCTTGAGATGTTCTATAACCAACCCTTTTGGTCTCATCTCATTTTGATATTCCATGCTCAAGTTATAAGCTTTTGCAAAAAAAGGTGTTTTTGTGGACTTTCAAAAATGACCTATAATGTCCAATTTTATAACTTCTTGTGAGTGCATTTTCTGATCTTGGGGTATGAAGATGGATTGTAGGAAATTGCATCCTATTCAAAATGAGCTTTTGATGTGTCATTTCTCTTAAAGTATGAGAAAGTTATGCTTGGTCAAAGTTGAGTTGACTTTTCCTTCAAAACCCTAATTTAGCAACTTTTGAGTCTTGATGAATTTTGAGCAATCCTTGATGAATCATGATCAACCCTTGATCAAATGATGAAATATCCTTCAAAATGAGAATGTTGACAAAAAATCTTGAAGTTTGACTGTTTATAGGTTACAATTGACTTTTTCCCTAACACAGTCGATTTTTGGACCCTTGAGCAATTGACTGAGCAAACTTCCTCTGCAAGGATTCAAATTTGACATGGATGACCTTGAGAAAATATTAGGAAATTTGGTATAACTTTAGGTCATTTGGATTCAAGGATCTTGATGCAACACAAAACCCTAATTTAGGGTTGACTGCCTTAGGAGATAGCTTGACTGTCCAACTCTTGAGCAATCTTGAGCCACCTGGAGATTTTTCTTGCAATGTTTGGAGAAATATGAGAGGGAAAATTTTGGGGTACAACAGAGAGTTTTGGACAATCCCGCTTGATAGGACCTTGCTTACCACATTCATAACATGTGATTTCTTGTGTTGATGTGGAGCCTTCCTTTTTCTGAAAATGTTTCTTTCCTTTTGAATGAGAAAAAGGTTTGTCATTTCTACCAAAGAACTTACCAAGCCTTTTAACAAGAAGCATGAAGTTTTCATCTTCTTCTGGATTGTTTTCCTTTTCAACTTCCTTGGAGTCTATCTTCAAAGCAATATTCTTGGATTTCTTCTCTTGATTTTCATGTTTTTCGAGTCTTTCGAGTTCCGTTTCGTATTCTTGAAGTTTTACAAATAATGTTGTGGATGTCATGTTGGAGAGACTTTTCTTTTCTGAAATTTTCGTTACCTTTGGTTGCCATTCCCTAGTTAAGGACCTAAGTACTTTCAGATTCAATTCATCATTCGCCAAAGTTTTACCAAGAGCACTTAGATGTTTTGCCAAGTGCATAAATCTCTTTTGTAAGTCAAGAATGGTTTCTCCGGGATGCATTCGAAATAGTTCATATTCTTGACTTAGGGTATTTAGTCTTGATCTTTTTACTTCAACCGTTCCTTCATGAGTTTGTGCCAAGGTATCCCATATTTCCTTTGTGGTTTTGCATGCCAAGACACGGAAGAATTCGTCCATGCTAAGTGCACCTTTAAGAAGGTTTATTGCCTTTTTGTTATAGAGAACTTTCCTCTTATCATCATCGTCCCATGCAGTTTTAGGCTTTGATGAGCCAACACCATTGATTACCGTTATCGGGATAAATGGACCATTTTCGACGGCATCCCATATTTCTTCTCCTTGTGCTTTTAGATGCGCCTTCATGCGAATTTTTCAGAAGTCAAAATATTCACCACAGAATAGAGGAGGCTTGTTGTTACTACCACCATCTCTGAAAATAGGATTATGATTTGCGGAAGTCATTCTGGATCTTTTAGGAGCAAGTTACCTATAACCTGCTCTGATACCAATTGTAAGTACGAAGTACGCCTAAGAGGGGGGGGGGTGAATTAGGTACTTTTAAAAATTCTAGTTTTTAGTGATGATGGTTCTTATTTTTCTGGTTATAAGTGAGTTTAGGAAAGCTTAAAAATGCAGAAAAATAAAGAGACACGGACGATATATCCTGGTTCCCCTCACAGTCCGAGAGTACTCTAGTCCCCTTTCAACATGAAAGAGATTTCCTTATTGTGGCAAACTTAAACAAGAACTACCAACCAAACCAAGAACAATCCTCTTGGACCAAGAACAATCCTCTTGGATTTTCACTAAGTTACCTATGAGAACAATCCTCTCAATGTAACTACAGTTGTATCCAACAATTTGGAAAGACGAGATTTCAACAAAAAACACTTAAACTTAATTCCAACAATCCTGGAAAATAAGTAAGTAGATATCAATTTGTGAGTTTGAGTGAGTAGAGTAATATTGATCACTAAGAGTGATTTGACAATGTATAATCTTCTTCTTTAAATAATAGTATTTTACAAAGACTCAAGATATATTTGCTCAAAGTTTTCTGTTTAAAGTATGAAAATGTGTAGAAAACTTATGCATGAAAATGAAGAATGCTTGAGTTTGTATTTTGAAAGTTCAGAAAATATTTATGAAAGAAGGTGTTAGATCTGGATTTGAAATTGAATATTTATATGTTCATAACACCATTTTGAAACATCATGAAGATCTGGAAATATATCATGAACAAATTCCAAGTTTGAGTGAAAAGATGTAATGAAAAGGCATGATCAAAAGGCATGAACAAAGCTGTTATTTTTCAAATTCGTGCAGTGTGCAATCGATTGCACCTTGATGTAAATCGATTGCACAAGGTTTTTAACAGCTATTTTTTCAAAATCTTTAAGAGTGCAATCGATTGCATTAACAATGTAATTGATTGCATGCAAAGTCAGTAGCAAAAATTAACTGAGTGCAATCGATTGCACTAACTATGTAATTGATTGCATGCAAAGTCAGTAGCAAACATTTTGAAAATTTTAAGTATGCAATTGATTGCATAGGAATGTAAATCAATTGCACAAAGAAACAGAAGCAAAAGATTTGAAATTTTTGAAGTGTGCAATCGATTGCACTAAGATGTAAATCGATTGCATGCAGAAGAAAAGTGAAATTTTATCTTTGAAAAGCTTGAGTAATGATTCTTAAACATTTCTTTTTCATTTTTGAGCATATATATCTTAAGATCAAAGTAGATAATATTATTATACCTTTTAAAGTTGTTGAGAGCTTTGAGTGAAGATATTATCCTTAGATGCTTAGATGCTTGATCAAAATCTTTGCTTTCTTTGTTAGCCATGGTTTGTCTTCATCAAAACAAAAGCTTATTTGAGAAGCTTGATTTTACAGTATCTTTAGAAATGGTTCCAATACAAGTATTACCAAACTCTGAATAGTTTGAATGACATTCTTGTTCTTGCAATGTTGTCCTAACTTTTTTAGATTTAGTCTTGATCATACTTCTGATGAATCAATGACCGTTCTTTCCTCAGCAATGTATGGTCTTCTACAAAGCCTCCTTCGACAAAGCCAATGTTTAGATCTTCTGCATAAGATCTTCTATCTTCTTGAATAGACAACTTTATCATGAGGTTCTCATGTATCTTAAGACTACAATCTTTCTTCTTTTGAAAAGATTCCTAATGATATCTTATGAGAAAGTCAATGGTGGACTAATTCGTTTCTTGAAAACATCTCATACTCTCAAGGAACTTAATCAAAAGTATTCAATAAATATAACTTCTTATCTTATGAATCTTTTCTTGTTAGTATGTTCTTCAATTTTCTAATTTTATATAGTAGTTGAAAATTGAATAACTATCCCCTTAAAGTATTTCTTCACACAGCATCTGGATCTTTATCTGACACTGTTACGTGTTTGATATCCATCATTAGCGGAATCGGGCTCTGATACCAATTGAAGGTGTGAAGAAAATGCAAGAAAGAGGGGTTTGAATTGGGTTTTCCTTTCTTGAATAAACTTTCGCTTATAAGCATTATTCATTGAACAATGCTTCTGAGTGTTACTTCTAAGTAATACTTCTAATTAAGTTAAGAAAACATAAACTCTAAAGCATAAGCAAAAGTAAAGAACACGTGATATATTTTGGTTCACTTGAGAAACCCCCAAGCTAGTCCAGTCCACCCTACCAAGGTGATTTCTCCTTGAACTCAAGGACTTAATCCACTATAACCAATATGATTACAATTGCACGGGAAACCGCCAACGACTAACATCCAATGACACGTTCAGTGATCCAGACTGGATATAACATTCGTTGACCCAATAGAATCCGATCCCCCAAAATCTCCTACCAGGATTTCCTTCCAATGATATCCATCAGTAATCTCACAAGGCTAACCTTCACTCAGTCCCCTTTGAAATATGATTATCATTGACCAAATAGAAACCACTACCAGGATTTCATAATGATCTCCAGTCACTATCTTCTTGAGCACATACCTTCACTCAGTCTCTCAAGGTATCGTCAAACAACTATTTGATTTACATTTGTTTACAATAAAATGCTTCTACACAAGCTGGAT
The DNA here is from genome assembly GCA_948472305.1 of Vicia faba. Lineage (NCBI taxonomy): Eukaryota > Viridiplantae > Streptophyta > Magnoliopsida > Fabales > Fabaceae > Vicia > Vicia faba. Next base: position 1,466,604,818 of record OX451737.1, read on the forward strand.
GTAAACAGAATTTATGCATACATCAGAAGATCCTAATACACACTTAAAATATTACATTCTATTGTAGCATCAATGTGTGGTCTTCTTTTATTCAAGTAGCTTCTTTATGAACAACAGCCCAAAGCACTTGAGTCGCTGAAGTCTTCTTCTTCATAAGATTCTAGAAGCTTTGTTGATCTTGATGTAGTAAAGATAATAAATTATTCATCTTGATCCACCTTAGAACATTTTGGATAGTAGCCCTTGTTCTATTTTCTTCTATGATCACTTTAGAGCATAACATTTGTGTTGTGGATTTGTAACTGGAGCTTTCATGATCATCTTCATTATCTTCTGCGGATTATCAAGCTTTGTGCAGCATATGAAATTAAGCACATTATGAATCAATGATTTCATTGTAATCATTATCAACATGATTGAAGAATCATTTTGATAACAGTTGTTCTTGTTGTTGTTATAGTGGTTGATAGCTTTTTGGTTGTGTTCCAATAATGACAAATTTCATTTTTAACATTGAACACCAACTCTTTTTTAAACATATGATTCTTTTCTTATATAGCCAAGAAAAATAGAGTCGTTGGCTATTTAAAAAAGAGTCGTTACAAATAGTATTGTTACGTCATTTTCTCTTCCATAATTCAAGTTAGTGGAGAGGTAGTGGAATAAGGTTTTTCGTACTGTGTACTATTGTACCATGTTAAAGTTATATTCTTTCCTTCTGCACTTCAGAGGCTTATGTGAGCATGAGTTTAGAAGCGGGAACATAACATAAGGTCTTCAGAACTTCAAGCCTTCAGAGTCTTCAGAACTGCGTCTTCAGAGTCTTTAGCAATTGGTCATGAGAACCTGTTGTAGAGAACCTTGGATCAGAAGAGCTTCAAGTCTTCAGAGTCTTAAGAGATGCGTCTTTAGAGTCTTCAAAACTTGGTCTTGAGAAACCATTGTAGAGAACCTTGGATCTTTAGAACTTCAAGTCTTTGGAATCTTCAGAACTCCCATCTTTAGAATCTTTAGCACTTGGTTCTTTAAGAATCCTTTTAAGAACATTGTTATTAGAAACACAAGTCTTCAGAATATGGACTTCAGTAGAAACGTTGTCTTTATATCTTTTAACTTTATCTTCATTGAAGCAAGTTGTCTTTTAGAAACTAAGTTTTTAGCATCTAGACTTCAGTAGAAACTTTGTCTTCAGATCTTCTAACTTTGTTTCTTTGGAACACATTATCTTTAGAAACTTGAGTCTTTAGCATCTGGACTTTAGTAGATAATTGAGTCTTCAGATCTTCTGAATGCTTCCTTAAAACACATTTTCTTTAGAAGCTCGAGTCTTTATCATCTGGACTTGAGTATAAACTTTTGTCTTTAAATCTTCTGACTTTTTCTTTAGAACCTGTTGTCTTCAGAAACATGAGTCTTCAGCCTCTGGACTTAAGTAGCAACTTCTATCTTCAGATCTTCTGACTGGTTTCTTTAGACAAACATCAGAGCCTACACTTCAGAGCCTTCTGGAGTGTCTTGCTACTATTCAACAGAACTTTTATAGCGCAGAAGCGGAATTAATTCTCTTCTAATATCTTGGCCACACCATCCATCAGAAGCAGAACATGTTTGTTAAGTACTCAACAATAACAAACATTAGAGTATCAAAAAAATTTATACAAACATACTCATTTTTTTCACCAAAAATCAGAGATGATATTGTAGAACCAAATTTTGTTCTTACATAAAGTTCCCTATACACTGTGAACTCTGAAATAAGTGTTTGGTGTACCTTTGGTTTTTACCGGTTGTGAAAGAGGTTTCAAATTGGTGGTTTCTAGAAAGGAGATTTTTCTCAAATGTTGTTTGATGTGCAATTTCATAGAGTCATCATCTTTATAAAATATATCCATTATCACTTCCAACTCGGTTGTGATGGTTATGTTGGACATACCTTCCTTTGTTGGTCTATAATCATCAAATCAGAGTCTTTTCCAATGAGTGCAGACCTCATCCATATGTATGGGGTAATTGAGCTTCCTTTTTTTAGAAATAATACAAGCACATAGAAGCCCGTAAGTTCTCCTAATTTTACACCCACACTTGAAACTATCTAGACCTATTGTCTCCGCTTGCTTCGTTTCATGAAAAATGAAATTCAATCCTGCCCGGGATATATTGTGAACCAACTGCGAGTAGGGAATGTTTTCTTTGAATCAGTGTTCTAATAAAATTTTTCTCCTACCAAAAGTTGTTTGAATTTCATTATGTTGGTTTTGGAGCATTTGGTTCGTCGTGTCCCATTCTCTAAAAAGGTCCCCTTGTTATCACCCAACCACTTCTTCAACGCTGCATGTGCAAATTCCAATTTATTAATTGTTGTGTTACCCAAATGTCTAACTTGATTCGTCTAAGCACATACAACTTTCTCTTTCACCTGATCAAGGATAATAGATTTAACGTACTTCAAGAAATCAGGATATTTGAGACACAAGTTCCTGAAGTGTACCACGTTCTTAGTATACAACTCTTTTGTAGTAGAATTTAGAATATCAGTCCATGCACCCATTATCTTCTCAACCAAAACACCGAATTTTATTATGTATCCGTCTTCACCCTTTTTTTATTTGTTGCCAATTGCGGGTTTAAGCCAAGTTCAGATTCTAAGCACATTCAAACTGATGAAGTTAAATCTAATGAAGGAACAACTTATGACCATCAAAACTATGTTCTATCATCGATAAGTCTTGAGAAAATTATTTCAAAATTCAAGGAAAATGCATTCAGGATATTAGAAAATATTCGTGAAGTATCCAACATCAGCATTGATCCTTCCCATTTATCAGCAACCTGGAGTAGGTGTAAAAAATAGATATTAGTTAGATTCATCAGAATTCAAAATATCTCGAGTGAAACTAGAGAGATATATGTCAAAGAAGCTGAGGAGCGATTTCTGGCTATATAAGCTCAGAAGGTTGTGGAGTGAGAAGGTTCTAAGAAAGCAGAAGAAGATGCTAGAGAAGCTGCAAGAAAGGAACAAAGAGTTAGAAGAACTTTCTCAAAACAGTTCTGGTGTGTTTGCTCGTTTTCTAAAAACTCTTGAGGAAATGCAAAAGGAACAGTTGTTGATAAAGGAAACACTGCAAAACCATAAGGATATCAATTACTCTATCAAGGAAATGCTCCACAAACTTCTTCATAAGAACCAAAACCCTTCTACTTCTTAAGCACTCTAGGACTTAGTTTGTTTTTGAAATATATTTCTTGATTATATATATATATATATATATATATATATATATATATATATATATATATATATATATATATATATATATATATATATATATATATATATATATATATATATATATATATATATATATATATATATATATATATATATATATATATATATATATATATATATATATATATATATATATATATATATTCTTTATGTTTTTAAATCTTTTTTATTATGACAAAAAGGGGGAGAAAGCATAATGATGATTTTGATACATATTTATATCTCTAAATCTCATTGCTTATATTTCAAACAAATACACATATAAGTAGAAACTTTTAGAAATGTGTTTCACGTACAAAGTAAATAAATTAAGAACTTCTAAAATCTAGAAGGTTCAATAAATCAAGTTGTGATAAAAAAAACTTCTAATGTTTGGAAGGGTCGGTTGATCAAACTCTGATAAAAGAAATTCTAGGGTATAGAATATTCTGAGAGACCGAGTGTTGATAACGAACTTCAAACATACAAGGGTCTAATATATCAAGCTATGAAAATGAACCTATCTGATGATTAGAAAGATATAATGAAGAAATAATGTCTGTTAAAGAAAACTCTGATAAATAGCTTCCATTCACTTTAAATTAGAATTCTGAGAAAGGATAACATTGCTCCTAAGTTCTGAAAGATCATAAGTTCATGATTCAGGGGGAGGTTGTTTATCCAAGGGGGAGTTTCAAACTCAGGGAAAATTTTCTAAACTCTTATATTACTTTGTTTATGATTTAATTCTGTACAATTATTCTATCAAAATACATGGTTTTGTCATCATCAAAAGGGGGGAGATTGTTAGAACAAGATTTGTGCATACAACATAATCTCGATGTTTTGATGATAACAAAACATATATTTGATGAGAAACAATTTTAGTTCTAATAAGTTTCTTGAGTGTGCAGATAAGAAATTCTAATTGATTCAGGATTGTTGTCTGAAGAATCAGAAATACGCCAAGCACATTAGATAGACTGTTCACATCCCCTTCTAAAGAAATATCAGTAGTTTAGAAGAATGTTGAATGATCACCAGAAAGAGGATCAAATGTGTACTTCTCAATAATTTTATACTTCACAAGTCACAAGTCATAAGAAGAAATAATTTATGACAAGCTGCTGCTTGGAGATCAGAAAATAGATTCTGCAACAAACACGCTTTCAACACAAAGGATCAGAAGTCAAGATTTGCTCATCCGAAAAGCTGATGCTCATATTTCTGAAGACAAAGTCAAGATTCTGAACACATAAAGAAAAAACTCTACCTCCAAAATCATAAGTCAAGATTTGTTCATCAGAAGAGTTAATGCTCACATTTGTGAAGACAGAGTCAAGATTCTGAAGACTGAGAGAGTTCATGGAATACTGACCAGTGGTTTTTACACGGTTATTTACCATTAAGTTCAGTTATCTTTTCTTTTTATTGTTGCGTGTTTTATTTCATTTTACCGCATTTTATGATTTGATTGCGTGTTCTAGTATTTTCAGGGTCAGAGAACTAAAACGGGAAAATTTAGGGTGAAAAGGTGCAAAAATTGAAGTTTCGGAGAAAGTAAAAAATCCACCTACAGGAGGCCTGACACGGCCACCCGTGTTGCCTAACACGGGCCGTGTCAAAATGTATGAGTGAATAAAGAGGGAAGTCAGAGGTGAAACACGGGCAGTCGTGTTTCCCAACACGGGCGGTCGTGTTTCCCAACACGGGCGGTCGTGTTGCAACCCCTGGGATTTGAAGTTAATAATTAAAAATCCAAAAGGCCTACACGGGCGGCCGTGTTACCCAACACGGGCCGTGTTGGCCTGTGACGTCGATCTCTGATTTTTTCCCTCTATTTTTCCCATCTGTTAAGGTGTGAGGGCATTTTGGATACTTCTAACCGACCTAAAGTTGTTTTTTCTATTTAGAGGAGTTTCCACGATGAATTGAAGGACTTTTTGCCACAGGAAGAATTCAGACAACTAAAGATTGAAGCCTATGTAATTTTTTGAGAACAAATACCTTTCATGAGTGGAAGAAATTGAAGATCAACGTTCACCATTGTTGTACCCCAAAATTTTCCCTCTCATTTTATTCAAAACATGCTCCTAGAGGTCCTCAACTTGCCCAAGGATACCTAAGGATTAACTAGACAAATCCTCCTCCTAAGACAATGAACCTCAAACTAGGGTTTCCATTTTTATCAAGATGTTTGAGTTCCATGGGTCCCAATTGGTATCTATTTCCCTAATATGCCCTCAAGATCATTCATGTCATGTTTCATGCCTTGCACAAGAAGTTGGCTCAGTCAACTGCTCAAATGCCTAAAAATCAACTATACTAGGTCAAAAGTCAACTGTGACCCTCATGCAGTCAAACTTCAATATTTGTGGTAAACATCAACATTTTTAAGTAACATTCATCATTTGATCAAGTTTTGATCATGATTCCTCAAGGAATGCCCCAAATTCATCAAAACTCAAAAGTTGCTAAATTAGGGTTTCTATAGGAAAAGTCAACCAAACTTTGACCATGCATAACTTTCTCATACTTTATCGGAAATTTCCCATCCAAGGCTCATTTTGAAGAGGATTAAATTACCTACAACTCATATTCAGCCCTCAATTTCAAAAAAATGCACTCATGAAAAGATATGAATTCAGACATTATAGGTCATTTCAAAAAGTCAACAAAAACACCTTTTGGGTCAAAGCTTCTTACATGAACATGGATGATCCAATTGAGATGAAAACAAAAGGGTTATTTAAAGGACATCCTAAGATTTCTAAAAAGTCAAGGAACACCTTCTTAGGGTTAAAATTGAGGGAGATATGTATTGTCAAAGTGGACCAGTTTTTGGAAAAGTGCATGAAGCAAATAATGACCAAATTTGAAATTGTTCCAAATGGGCCCATGTTTTCATGCTTGAAACTTGTTCCTAACATGGCCCACGACCCTTGAGCTCATTCATACTTTATTTTATTATTTTTATTATTTATTTTGATTTTTTATTCATTAAAAGTCAAAATTAAATAAAGAAATAATAGAAAATATGTAAGATATGATTTCCAAATCTTTTCTCATCAAATAATGAACAACAAAAGCTGGCATATCAAGAATAAATCGTGCAAGGGCTGATTGGAATGAAAATAGAATGTTTTGGCCAAGTTTAGAAAGAAAAGAATCAAGTTGAAAATTAAATCTCTTTCTCATCAATCTCCAAGATTTGTTCCAGTTTTGTTGACCTAATGTATTCTCATACATATAGACAAGAATGCCAGCCCTAATGGACACGAAAAGGCTGCCTCCACAAGTCCTGAAAAACTCCAACTTTTGACAAAAAAGTGGTGATCGAATTCTGATTTGGAGACCAATTCAAGCAATTTCAAATCCAGTAATCCGTTCCTGGACATTTTCTGAAGTTATCCCAATTATCCTCAAGGCCTGAAACGTCCAGAATCACGCTCGTCAAGTCTCACGGTTTTCTCCCTTTTTGAAAATTGTTTTCATTGATTCTGACATCATAAACATGTTCTAAGTATATATACATGCTTGTTATCATGTATGCAACGTATCTGGATTGTTTAATTTGAGTATGGATGCAAGAATCACACAATACCATTTTTAGGGTTTGAAGCTTCAATTTGGGATCTTTTAATACGGGCCAAATTGGCCCAAAATAAGGACACCATCGTGTTCAGGGCATAAAACCCAATTGAACCTTGGCCTCACCATGAATTTATATTGCATATTCTTAATTTTTTGAAAACTCAGGGGCTATAGTGACGGACTGTGTCCGTTGGTAAAAGTTGTTACCTAAAACAACGGTTGCAAGAAGAAGACGATGAAGTGGCAGACTCCCATTGGGAGATTTAAATCTTCCCGCGTTTTTGGCATAATTCTTAATATTTTATTTATGTTGTATTTATGTTATTATATTAACAAACAAACCAGCCCAGACGGTAAAGCCAAGCGCGTATGAGAGGAATGACCTGGGTTCGATCCCAGGTCCAGACATTTTTCTTATTTTCTAATCTTTATATGCAGGATCTCATACATCACTATTCCAAGCCTCCATCATGCGCTCCAAATCTCAGCCATTGGATCATCCCTTGATCCAGATCCATCATCTAGCCACAACATCCCATGGTAGACCCTCAGAGGCCAGCTACACTGAATCCACACGCAGGCAGGTGGGCCAGCAATTTTGGGCCTAACAAATTTAACTCCTTACACCCCCAAATTGCTAACAACAGCAGGCCCAATTTTTTTTCTTTATTTCAATTTATTTTGTTTTATTTATTTGTTTAATTATTTTTTTACAAAACAAAAATCATTTTTTATTAAATTAAAAAATCACAAAAATAGAATTAGGTTTTTTTTTTTATAATTGAAATTAATTTTTAAAAAATTAATTATTTTTAATTATTTCAACATTGATTATTTTGTTAAATAAAATTAATTAGAAAATTAGGTTTAATTTGCAAATTTCAATTATTTTTCTCAATAAAAAATACAAAAATGTTTCCTTTAATTAATTAGATTCATTAAGATATTTAATTCTCGTGTTCCTCCTTGCGCGCGTTTTATTTATTTATTTTTCAATTAATGTAACTGTTGACGGTTTGTAATAGTTCCAAATTAGGGTTTTATTTACTGTTTATCCCCAAGTTTTGGTTATGTAACCCCCTCCCCGAGGCCTTGTAATAGTTAGGACTTTAATTTCTCGCACTTTTAAATTTCCGCAACTATAAACTGTCTAGATGTATGGATAAAAGGCTTGCATGCAAAAGACAAATGAAATTAAAACAGTAGATCACCCTAATTGTGCAAAGATAATTAATTAAAATCAAACACTTGCGCATGCTCACTCCTAGGGTATATCCCCACTTCGGTTGCCTTCGGTAAACGGTCATGAAGTATAGGGAATCTTAGTGATCGCCCTCTAGTCTCAAAAGATCAAAAATGACCCATTCGAATGTTGCCTCAGAAAGATCTTTAAGGCTCTAGGGTAATTACTAAGGTTTCCTAACCATTGCTTCAGCGACCGTAATTGTCCCTTCGAATGTCCCTTAAACTCCAACGATGTGGCTACCTACTCCTTAATAGTAGGATATCGTTGTCTAAAGGAAACGAGAAAACGAACAGTCTTTTTTGAGTAGGTAGAAACTCTTAAGTACTTGCTCAAAACAACAAAAACTCTTTCACACAAACACTTTCAAAACAATTTTCAAAAACAACTTCGTCACACTCTTGAGGACAGATACAAGGGTTACCACGAAGTTAAACAAAAACTTTTCAAAACACGCACAAGCAACTTCAAAATGAGAAAGTACCTAAGATCCCATGGAAAATCATGGATAGAAAGGGTGCTAACACCTTCCATTTCTATAATCTACCCCCCGTACTCAGAAACATCTCGAAAAAGGTTTTTTTCTGTTCTTTTTCCTTTTCATTTGTTAGATGAAATAAAAGTTGATGGCGACTCTTGCTTACCGCAATATTTGCGAATACAAAACGCAAACCAGTATAACAGTCGGTTCTGCCACCGTATCACAACCATCAATTTGTAATGTTTATCTTTATTTTTATTGAAATTACTTTGAACAATATGAGTAGCTAAACCCCTCAATGCTAGGGGGTATCCCTGATTTGAATCTGTAATGACTTTGAATTTCTAATTTTATCAATTCCATGGTTTTTGGTAGTCAATTTAATCATGTAATGTTTTTATGCTTTCATGATCGGACTAATTAGGATTATTTACAGTTAACAACTATCTGGACCGGGGTTGTTAAGGTTTTTGTACGACTAAACTATAGTAGATATCACCTAGGACTAGGGATACCCTATAAGTTGCCAGATAACTCTTGATAAAACAAAGACTTGAATCCATCATATATCTCTGAGGACTTAGGATGTAGGATGGATGTTCAAAGATTTTCTCACTAAGGACTTAGGGGAAAGTAATATAAAGAGATGGTAATTGAATGTTATGTACTTCTTGAAGAAATCAGGATTCAAGGTTGTTACAGGGTAGATCATACACTTTACCCTAGTATGCTTCTCATATTAGTAAAAAGCCAATTTATATTTTTGCTAATTTTGCCATGAAAATAACAAACCAAAACCCCAATTCAAGTTTTTGTTATATTGAACCATACATTGAACTCAGTACTTTTGCACAGTCCTTGAGATCGACATTCGGGTAATTTTCCCTATTATTACAAGAGGCAAAATAGTACACTAGCTACGTTTCCTATCAAATACACACACTCCTATTCAACATCAGAAGTATTTCATCATAGAGAAATAATTCATGATCAGACAACAAGATGTAGCTGACATAAGTTGTTGCTTTCAACTCAATCCAAAGATCAGAATTCAAGAGATCATAAAGAAGGAATTCAATGTCAAAATCAGATGTACTGATATAAGCTTCTGCTTCAAAAATCAGACGTCAGATATGCAGATTAGAAAAGCTGATTATCAAGAATCAAGGATCAATTCAAGAAATCAAGATCAGAAAAGATTTCACTCTCAAAGAAGACATTTTTCATCAGACAAGTTGTTGCTTATATATCTGAAGACAATATTCAACTATCTGAAAGACTATGAGTATGCAACAATGAAGCATCTTCTGCATCACCTTAATCATCATACCAGAATTAATCCAGGAAAGATGAAAGGAACAAAGATCAGAAATAGATATCTTTCAAGCTTACTACTTCAGGTCAGAAGTAAATCATCAGAAAATAAGGTTAAAAAAAACTTAGCCACGAAGAATACAGTACAAACACTATATTAAAAATTCCACTACATGCTTACGTATTGTACTATTTTGTCTGCCACGAGGAAATAATACTATTACTGTATCTGGAAAATGAAAGTGACGTTTCTACATCCAACTGTCTATTTTTCAAGTCTACATAAAGAGACCCCATCAACATTTAAAGATTGACGAACTACTCCACACTATAAAGCTTGAATCAAAGTGCTAAAAAACTGATATACTACAAGACAAAAGAAGAATCGCTACTCAAATACTTATTCAAATATTCTTTTAGAGAAATATCAAGAACACAAGAGTTGTTGCTTGTTATTGTGTTAATATATTAAGGATTAAACACAAAGATTTGTTGCTCATTATTTGTGTTTATCTTAGAGTTCTCAATACAAAGAGTCGTTGCTCATTATTTGTATTAGAGACTTTGTACTTCATTGTTGTGTTAATCTGCTTTTTATAAGCAAACATTGTAAACACAATTGATTGTAATTTTGTTTAGAATTGATTATTGCCTCAAGTAACTAGGTTGTTAGTATGAGACTTGAGAGGGCTTAGGTTTCAGTTTTGACTCTTAGACGGTTGTGGTTAGTCACTGGAGGATAGCCCGTGCATTTGTAATATGTTGAGATTAGTGGATTAAGTCCTTGTTGAAGGAAAAATCACCTGAGGAGGGTGGACATGAGTAACCTGGTTAAAGGTGAACCTGGATAAACCAAAGAGTCCTTTTTAGTCTTTCTCTAGTTATATTATTTCTAGTTAGTTTGCAAAATATTTTTAAAAATAAAAGCTTGTTAGAAAACCCAATTCAATCCCCTTTTCTTGTGTTTTTTCCCACCCTTCAATTGGTATCAGGAGCTCTGGCTCTTCATTGATTTTCAAATCACACACTTAACCATGTAGAAAGATTCAGCTGAGAAAAACTTTATATGGATGTGCTTGCAAATACAAACGAAAAAGATAACTATTTTACTAAGCCTCGTATTTTTGATGGAGAAAGATCTGAGTACTAGAAATACAGACTAGAGAGTTTCTTTATAGGTTATGATGCCAATCTTTGGGATCTGATTACAGATCACGGATGTCTATAAGGAACATGTATCTGAAGAAGGTATTCCTATTCCCAGGAGTCAAATGAGTGAAGATTAGAAATGACGAAGCAAGAATCATTATAAAGCCATAACCATTCTTCTCAATTCTATCTCATATAATGAATTTGAGAAAATCACCAACAGAGAAATAGCTACAGATATCTTTGATTCTTTAAAGATGACTCATGAAGGGAATGCTCATGTAAAGGAGACGAAAGCATTAACTTTAATTCATAAATATGAAGCATTCAAGATGGAAGAAGATGAAACTATTTAGACCATGTTCTAAAGGTTTCAAACCTTAGTATCAGGACTCAAAGTTCTGGACAAAGGATATACAACAGTAGACCATGTTAAGATGATCGTCAAAAGTCTTCCAAAGAAGTGGAGACCTATGGTAACAACTTTGAAACTTTCTAAAGACCTGAACAAAATCGGCCTTGAAGAGTTGATCAACACTCTAAGAAGTCACAAAATAGATTTGGAGGAAGATGAACCTTAGAAAAAGGCTAAGTTTGTCGCTCTAAGGTCTAAATTTGAAAAGGAGATCAAGATAGGATGACTCAAATCTCTTGTTAATTCTCGAATTTATAGATTTACATTATGGTTGGTAAAACTAATATAGCAGCAATATGTTAAATAAGATTTCTAACTTGTAAGAGAAAGCAGGTTGAGCAAGAAGTCCTATTTTATGTTGAGACATGTTGAGATGAGATGTTCTCATCATCTGGAGCAACATGTCATATGAGACATCCTATGCAAAGTCATTCGACATCACGTCTGTGTTGGACTGGACAGTTGGATCAGTTCAAGATTTAACAGATGCAAAATATTCTGGGAATATTATGTTATCCTTTGAGGCACTGTTTTATAGGTCTGGAAGATTCAAGTCAGAATCAAGAAGGATATTGAATAATATTGACTTTCTAATTATGGAGATAAATTAGGAAGAATATGATTGAAGGCCTATTTTGTAGCAGAAGTTTCTGCTGATTTGTAGCAGTTGATATACTATAATTTGAAGCCCAAATCCAGTTTGGAAAAAGGTTATAACTAGAAGCATTATAACCTAAAATAAGGTACCAGTCGTGAATGAAAAGATGTAGTTATTAGGGCTGATACTGTAGCACTCTCTAGGAGAGTTGGTTGTGTGTTCCACTTGACATGTGAGTTAGAATGTGTTCCTTGAGTTATAAGGTTCTGTTTTCCTCGAAGCTGTGAAGCAAGAGTGAGTATTGTTCTTGGAGTAAGCTTTTAAGAAACTCTAAGTATTGTTATTAGTCAAGAGTCTTGGCTAGGTGTTTTCATGGAAGTGTGTCTTCTAGTTTGTTATCATGGAAGTGTGTCTTCCTGTTTTGTCTAATCGTTGTTTGTGATTGATGAGGGATTGAGGAGGGCCTCATATCTAGGTGAGTCTTAGATAGAAAGTTAGCATGGGTAGTGATTAAGTGAGAAGTTATAAATAGGAGAGTTTAGCTTCAAATTGATACTATCATAGTGGACTTTATCCCTGACTTGGTATGCCCCAAGAGTAGGAGAGTTGCTCTTAACTAGGTTAACAATTCGGGTGTGTTGTTTACTTTTTAGTATTATTTTTGTATGTTTATACCTTGCCTGTGTGTGTTGATCAGATCATATTTCTTGAGATGTCATAGGACATCTAAAGTCTGATATACCCGAATTTCAATTGGTATAAGAGCAAGCATCTTGTTCTGTTTCTGGGTGAGATTCTAGGGAAGATACTTCCTGGTCATCGACAAGGATGAAAGTGATTACTAAAAAGTTGTTTGAACTTGGAGAGTTTATATTGTTGTTTGAATGGTCCCTTAAAGTGGAGGATAGACTATTCATGACAGAATGTGTATTTTACTTATATGTTGTTATCAGGCCTGTAGCTTTGGTGGTTAGCTGTTGTGTTGGGTTTGATTTATTTTCAAACCCATGTTGTTTTGTTTGCACCTGGACTGTGGTGGTTGTGTGCAAGGGTTTTATGGTGTTCCTAAAGAATGTTGAGGAGTTGTTGTTTTTTGTTCCGCTGCATGGTATCTGATGTAGACCTGGGTGTTCCTTGTGTCTCTAGTGGTGAGACTTTAGTAAGGTATTTTCTTGGAATGCATGTATGGGAAAGGAATTAGGGTTTGGTCTCCTCAGCAGGGGTATCCTATGATGTTGTGACATATGGCAGATTCTTCTATTCAGCTTATTAAAAGTTTCCAGAGATACTTGAGGGTTATCTCAAGTCCACTCAAAAAGGCATTTATCAATAAATTTGATGAGAATTTGGAGAAAGATGATCAATGGTGATCATATACATCTACATGGACATTTCTAGTTAGTGCTTAAATTAGGAAAATGGTCATGACCTTGCTATTATTGGGGGAAGAAGGACTTTCATTGAAGACCTTGAAGGTGATCAAAGATTGTATTGTGTTTCGTGAGAAGGGAACTGGTGTCCTACTAGATTTTGGGACATCATGTCAGCAGGTATGCAGATCCCTGTTGCATAGTAGATGCTATGGGTGCTAAACAAATATGTAATGATCACATATGTTAGGAACCTTCTCCTGATCTATAAGAGGAGGCACCTAGGTTGTGTGTCTAAGAAGTTTCAGGCCTAGAAACTTGTCTTAGATGGTTGTGTTGATCAAGGTACGATTAACATGTTGTTTACTCCTGAGGTAGAACGCTCGTAGTTGCTTTCTCACAAACACTTCAAAACAAACATCTTTCAAATACATCAACACTTTCATGAAATATTTTCAAAAGTTAATACTTTGTATACATTCTTATAAAGACGATAATCATTACAAAGTTTGCCTAAACGATGACACTTTTCAAAAATACTTTCAAACAAACACAAACACATTTACAAAGAATTTTCAAAAGTGAACTAGCAATTAAGAGCCCATCGATAACTACAGATGAAAAGAGTGCTAACACCTTCCCTTTTCATAACCTACCCCCCGAACTCAAGAAAAGTTCTCAAAAGGTATTTCCTGTTCTTTTCACCCTTTCCTTTATTGGATAAAAGAAAAGTCGGTGGCGACTCTTGTTATCTGCAACATATGCGATAAAACACAAAACACCCAAGTCAATTCTCCCACCGTATTATAGAACTGGCGACTCTGATGGGGAATTAAAAGTGGGGTTACCTTAAGGTCTAGATCACCTTTATTTGCTTTAATTGTTTTCCTTGTTTGCTTTACATTTGTGGGTTATGCTTGGGTTTACTACTTCTAAAAATCCTATACCCGGATTTGGGGCATATTAGGTAAGTAGAAATAGATCATGGGGACTATGCAGCATAATACCGACATGGTTGAAGCGATGTCTATGTTAGTGTGACACATTTGTTGGTACCGGTGTCCCTTGAGTCCAATCAAGGAGAACATGGGGCCGCTGTGTGGTGTCATGAAGCACTAACTGACCGTAGAACCTTAGTTAAACAACTTGGCCATTAGAAAGTAGTGAGATAGCTGGCTTTGGTGCAATACTAAAGTTGGTTGATACTCGATAATACACTCATTGAGATCGAACTTTTGGGATACTTCAGTCGCTAATAAAGAAGCTTGTGCTAAAAAAATTCCCGATGAAGAAAGACCAGTGATATTGAGACTCCTTAGAACTCAATTACTTTTTGTTAGGACGAGTTGAACCAACTAAACTTCAAGAGGGTACTTACCTATAAACCCCGTGCAAGCCTAAACCTAAGGTCTTGAGTGCTTTGTTTGTGTGCCATTATTTGTTCATAAACATCATGACATCATGCCATAGCATTTTCACTAACCATTTCAAGGATCTAGGGATTTATCTTTATTCTGTTTTATAGGATATGGCTTCCACTCGCAGAAATACCGTCCGAATCAACTTCGTAAGGGTTTCCCCTCAACTCAAAGAGTTAGCATCAAGGGTTCCTGAAAATTCTCTGTTCACCAAAAGATATGGTCGACATCTCAATCTGGCTACCTAAAGCTTTGAAGAAGACATGATGAAGGTGCTCTTTTAGTTCTTTAACCCTGTACATCATTGTTTCACCTTTCCCGACTATCAACTAGTGCCCACAATGGAAGAATTATCTCAACTATTAGGGGTACCAATCCTTGATCAAATACCATTCACCGATTTGAAGAGTTCTGACATTATAGCCAATTGGGAGACAAGAAGCAGGGTCAAAGGCTTTTTGGCTAAATTCCTAATCGAGAAGGCTCAACTATTTTGGGATGCCATGGATTTGAAAGATTTTGAGGAGATCTTGTCTCTTATAATCTATGGGTTGGTGCTCTTTCCTAACCTGGACCAACTCATAGATGTGGATGCTGTCAAAATTTTCCTTACTCATAATCCCGTGCCTACTTTGCTTGGAGACATTCTACATTGTCTTCACACTTGCACCATGAGAAAGAGAGGGGATCTTATGGGTTGTATTCCGTTGCTGTCTAGGTGGTTTATTTTTCACCTTCCTTGATCAATATTAATGAATGAGCAAGGCTTTAAGTGGTCTTAAAGGATAATGTCGCTTACTCATGCAGATATCCACTGGTGCTCTCGTTCCCAAGAAGACATTATTATCATTTACCATTGTGGGGAGTTACCTAATGTCCCACTCTTGGGCATTAGGGGAGGTATTAATTATAACCCTTCTCTAGCTGTACAACAATTTAGCTATGCTCGAGGAGATGGTCCCCATGATGCACTCATTCAAGGTGTTGTATTCGACTATGAGAACGATGTCCAAGGTTATCATCGAAGGTTTGTGCATTCTTGAGGCATGGTAAGCAAGGTTGATAGCAAGACTTTGGGGCATAAGAATTCCATCCATCTTGAACATTATCTTAGATGGGTACAAGCTCGTGCTAAAAGTCTCATAATGCCATATCCTGCTATTCTACCAATAGTTGTGGAGCTCGTTGCGGAAGGGGATGTTCCTCATACCATTCTCCATCCTAACATGCCTACCAACCTTGAATAATTAAAAAGATCGTGGATTCAACTCAAAGGGGAACGAGACACGTTTGAAGCCCAATTCTACGTAAGCGAGAAGAAAGTGTTGGAGCTTAAAAGGCAACTTCACGAGGAGCAAAGCATGAATGCCTACATTGCACCAAAGAGGATGCGTCTGTAGGAGACCTAAGTCTTTTATTTTAGGATTTCATTTTGCTGTCTCTTTGAGACCTTTTTGCTTTTTCATTGTAAGCCCAGGGGGAAATTGTAATCTTTGAACTTGTTAATATAATTGTGGTGTTTGTTTCCTTTTTGGCTAAGAAAATTTAAATTACTTAAGGTCCTTGAAAACATTGCATCCACATAGTATGCATCATATCATAAGCAGGTTTTCTGACACCGGTTTCCTCATCTTTCTACTATTTATTTCCGTATAAGATGGATCTTTCTACTGTTTATTCCGTCCCAACTTTTTGTTTTTTCTTGTCGTTTTTGTTTGTTTAGTCTTTATGGACCTCTTTAACCTTGTGCCTCATTTTTGCTAACTTTTTACCCATTAGTAAGGATTACACTCCCCTTGACTTTAATTCTAGTTTATTATTATTATTTTTGTTATTTATTCAATTAATAATTTAGTAATAAATTAATTAATTAATATGATTATTGTTTTTATGGATCTCCACAGAAAGATATAGATGACATTCGATCACGTTGAACCAGTTGCATCCTATCTTTTTATGAATCTTAACAACATTAGTTGTTCTTGATTGTTATAAACATTATTGTGCATAGGTTTTATGTTACACATGTATTTGATTTTGTCATTAAATGATTATGTTTTCAATTATGTATATAGGTTCTCTTGGTGTACCATTTTGGATATGTGTACATTTAGTTTTGTAAATAATATAATTTGGTATTATGTGTATATTTAGTTATGTTTCATTATAAAATAAAATGTTTTGATTCTGTCACATGATTTGTATATAGTTTATGTGTAAAAACATACAGGCCAGTTAAATTGAGATTTAAAACAAATTATAAATTACAAAAAAAAATTGATTTTACCCTTCAGTTTTAATTTCAAACAGACGTAAATAATTTTCTCTCTCTCAGATATTAACAGAAACCAAGAGGTATGTGGCACATACTTTATAATTTTGAAAATAAAAAATGTTGTTGTATGGGATCGAACCAATGACCATTACAACTTTCCCCTATGTAGAACAACATCTGAGAGATAAAGTGACAATTTTTCATGACGCCATTCGTTACCTCGCATGTGAAATCGAGGTAAAATCCATTTTTCAACCGAGGTAAAATATGTTTTTTGTAGTAGTGATTTTAAAATGGACCATAATAAGAAATTGATTTTATCAACCAATTACCAGGTTTTGAGACCAAAGGAAATGAGGACGTGGTGTATAGACTTCACAAAGCTCTTTATTGCGCAAAGTATGCCCCAAGAGCATGTAATAAAATATTTGATAAGTTATTTGTTCAAAAAGGTTTTAAATGAGGTAATGTTGAGTATGGTATGTATGTGAAGGACAATGAATACAACCAAATGTTGATCACATGCCTATATTTAGATGATTTACTCGTCGCAAGAAACTGTAACAATGAAATTGAAGATTTCAAAAGGAATATGAAAGTTGAATTTGAAATGACAAGTATACGAAAGTTCGCCTATTTTATAGGAATGAATATTCTAGAAACTTCTAGAGGTATAACACTTCGTCAAGTTAAGTATGCAATAAGGATTCTTAGAAAATTTGAAATACTTGACGACAACTCAAACGCCACCTCCTTAATTAAAACTTATTTTTCTGTTCTTGACAAGAACCTCTCCTTCCACCCTTTCATCTTCTTCCAGACACGACCAATAACAAAGAAAATATTTCATTTTGGATCTTCCAAAAACAATTGGGAAACCTACATATTTTGAATGAGTCATCACAGTCTTTACACCTATCCTGTTACAAATTATGTTTTTAACTTTATCAAACAAATTTTGATTAAAAGATGCCTCTGATTTGTCCAAATTAACCACCTGTCATGAAGCCACTTGGTATTTGGTGAGAGTGTTCATATACAATCAGCTTCCTTCGTGTTTGCACGGCCAAAAATTAAGATATCATATGCGAAAAAACAAGTGGGAGATTATTTGTGCTTTTCTAGCCACATGAATCCCATGAATGTTGTTGGTCCTTGTTTACTTCTTTAGAAATCCAGATATAACATCTGCACACAAAATAAATAGGTAAGGAGAGAGGGGGTTCCCTTGATGTAGCCTTCTCCCAAGATAAAATCCCCTACTAGGTTGACAATTGATTAGGACTTGATATGATACTGGTGATATGCATGTTCAAATAAGCTTTACCATAAGTCTAAGTAATCCCATAGCTTCCAATACTCTATCTACAAAGTCGTATTCTATTTTTTCGTATACCCATAACATATCCAAATTTAGAGCCATAACACATTTCTTTCCCTTGGTCTTCTTTTTTATCCAATGGAAACACACCATCGCAATTAGAGGATTGTTTGTGATAAGTCGATCTTTGACTAACACACTTTACTCCTCATTAATGATTCCATGAAGAATACGCTTCACTCTATTTGTTATTGTCTTGGTGACCATTTTCATGACTATATTATAGAGGCTAATGAGCCTAAACTCTTCTGGCGACTTCAGATTCTTTCATTTTAGAATCAAAGCAATGAAAGTTTGGTTCAACTATATGGGATATTGGTTATTATTCACAATGTCCAACACCTTCTTCTTCACATCTCTATCTATAATGTATGATATTTCTAAAATAAATAGTGTTAAAAGTCCATTCGTCCTAGTGCTTTTAACATGTGCACATTTAAAAAATTGCCTCCCCGACATCTTGTTATGAATATCTCGCTTTGCACCAGTTCTTTTGATCATTGCTCATATTTCCTTGAACAACCTCACAAGTATTCTTGATATTTGTAGGTTCTTAAGATGAGAACATTTTGGAGAAGTAGTTAAGAATGAGTCTCTCGCAATGGTTGTCGCCATTTCCCCAAATAACATTGTCATATTTGAGTTTCTTTATGGAATTAGTTTTCATGCGCTACTCAACTTTACCGTGAATTTTGTGTGTGTTTTGGTCTTCCCCAAGCCAAATCGCCATACTCTTTTGTCTTCAGATCACCTTCTCATATTTCATGAGTTTGTTTTGTTGACCATCGAGATATTTATAGGCTTAACATCCCATTCTTTCCCCGTCCACTTACATCATCCTTTAACATCTCTTCAATTCGCTTGATTTCTGCCATCATCGCCTTGACGTGTACTCATTGAACGCTCTTCTAATTGATTTGAGCTTGTTAGGACCCTAGTTGGTGGTTCCTTCCCAAGTTTGTCGCACCAAATTCTCACACCTTCCATCTATGGGTCATAAATCTTTAAATATGAAAAAATGCCTTCTTTTTCTACTTTCACTCTCTAGTGTTGCCTCCAAGTCTATGCGAATAATTGCGTGATCATAACTAAAACGGGGAAGATGAATGACTTTTGATGAGGGAGAATTTGGTAATGAAGCCTCACATTGCTAATCCTTTATCCCGCCAACATTAGATGTTATCCCCATTTGTTCTTCCATTTAACTATGTAAATTGATATCACTTAAAAATCCAAGTCTTGTTAGGAGTTAGTTAATATTATCTACCTTTGTAAAAATAGTTACAAGCTTAACTGCTCAAAAAAGTAAATATGTTTGGAGTTAAGAGGTGGTTAATGAGCTACAAATCACCATCCCTCATATTCTGCAACTCCTAACTGATACATAATTTCTACAACCAGTCTCTCTCAAATTCTCTTCTTTTTTTTAATTGTTTAAGTTGCAAGAATAATTGTAAAACGAACAGAGTGGAATGAAGCAGAATAAAGTGGAATTGAGCGGATCAAAGCGGAATGGTATAGAACAATTTTATCATTTCGCCTAAATAAAACGATAAAAAAATAATGTAAAATGATAAAATAAGATGAAATACATTTATTCGAATTACCCTTCATTTCGTTCTTTTTTAATAAATTTAAACAACAAACCATAAATTAATATTTTTCCATTCCACCTCGTTCCATTGTATCAATGCAAAATTTACCAAAATCTATTCAATTTCTTAATTATTTCTATCTTGTAATCCTCTATCGTTCTCATATTATTCTTTCTTCTCTATTTCTCCTTAGAACCAAACAAAGTGTAAATACCATGATAAACTATGAATCGCGCGCGAAATATTTATTACCCCTATTGCTTAAAATCGAACCACGTACTTTCCTTCCTCTCATTTCGCATCCTTTCCCTCACTCATTCCTCTGCAATTTCCTTCTCCTCTCCCATGGTTTCTCCCACCAACCCTACCCCCTTTCCACAAAATCCCCCAACAATTCCATAATTTCATGTTCGTGGCATGAAATTTCCAGATCCATGCCACAAATAGCATATCACAAATCAATTCAATTCCTATGAACTTCAAAGCTTGATTTCACAAAATTTTCATCAAGATTATTGGAGGTTTAGGGCAAAGTGAAATAGATCTACATGATTGATGCGAGTTGTTGTTCGTTGAGTTTTGTATTCGGCGGTTTCCATGCCATTTTTTGTGATGGAATGGAAGATCCAGCTAGTTAGGGGAATCATGAAAGTGAAATTATTGAACAAGTTAGTTTCATCAAAGGTTTCTTAATTACTGGTACTTAGCAATGAAATGAGATTACTATGTTTTTATGGAATTTTGGTATTTCTTAGTGTAGATAAAAATGCTGCATTAGGGTTTTAATTTATCGTGTTATGATTAGGAAGAATGTGTATATGTGTTGGTACTATAGACAAATCTCTGTCATGATTTTTTTTCTTCTATTTTTCGGATTGATGTAGTAATCCAAGAGATTGTATTAAACTGATGGCTTAGTTTGTGTTTAGTGGTTCTTATAGCTCTTTCTGGATATGGATTATTAGCTCTGTAGCAACGACACCTTTGAAAAAAGATGTATTCGAGTCACTGGCTGTGTTTTAAACCGATCCTGATACTTGTTACTATGTTTAATTTATATATATATATATATATATATATATATATATATATATATATATATATATATATATATATATATATATATATATATATATATATATATATATATATATATATATATATATATATATATATATATATATATATATATATATATTATTACTTGTATCGATGTGTCAGCACCAAGCACCGGTGTCTGTTTCCAGTGTCCGTGCTTCATAAATTATTAGATTACCCGTTATATTTTGTTAATAATATTTTGCTCTATTCAGAAAATACTATAGGTGAATCTATTCAGAAAACATAGAGATTAGGTTTGGATAAAAACATTATTTATGATAAAAGAGTGACGGGTTTGATTCATGGAACCGATCTCAAATGGCGAGATAAGACTCGGTTGTTTGTAGACGCACATAGTTTAAAGTAAGACATTGTTATTTAAGAATCGGGGAAAAGAAAGCCAAAAATTTGCCTATTGAGACTATCACTGAGATTGTAGTGGAAAATCAAAATTTACCTATTGTAGACTCACATGAGTATGGTTTTAAGTTGCGGTTGTGGTTATGCTGCGAACTGTTATATTGCGGTAAAATGTGGGCAAATGCCACTGATTTAGTCGGAACTGTGGTTGTTATGCTGTTTGGATACCTCTAAAACAATTATATTTCAACTGCAATTGTAGTTTTGGGCTGAAATTTAAAACTATATGATGAGTATGCTGTATCTCTGTATGAACATTTTCAGGTTTATTGGCATTATTATGATGAAACAATTTGAGTTTCTCATGAGAAGAATCTAATCTGAAAATTACTGTTTTTTCATGCACAGAAAATGCTCAGTTAGAAAATTTATTTTTGTTCTAGGATGATGACTGATTTTGATGGTCGTATTAACAAACTCTTAAAGGCATCTTATGTTTGTTGTAACAATTTTGCAGGTTTTCTTCAGATGATATTTGCTACCTGAAACATATTATCTTTCATTTTCACTTCTTTATATTAACAGGGTGTGGTTGCTTGATTTGGTAAGATAACAATTTAAGTTCATAATTCATTTAAATATGTAAAATTTATTTGAAGAAAGAAAATAAATTCGAATTTTTCTATTGAAATGCAACCTCTCTAACAGATGATGTTTTGTATAATCAGGGACTGTGCATCACAGATACTTGTTTACAAGTCTCTATTTGTCCTTATTCAGAATGGCCATCCTTTAGAAGCAGAGCTACAGTTAGCTTCAGGCATTGTTCCTGGTAAGCTCAGATGTGAGGTTAGAACTTGCAAATATGCAACCAAGGGCAAGTACTGGATCTGGTTACCGTTTTAGTGGATCTAGTACGCCTAGCAATTCAAGTGGAGGATCTGATGCAGATGATAATGAGTCACAAGGCGAGGTTTTCATATGGGGAGAGGTTTTTGCAGACGGGGTTCCTTCCAAGACAGATGTGTTGACCCCTAAGCTGTTAGAGTCACATGTTATTCTTGATGTTCGTAACATTGCATCCGGTGCGAGTCACCTTGCTATATTAAACAAGAAAGGAGAGGTTTTTACTTGGGGAGAGGAGTCTGGGGGTAGACTTGGTCATGGAATTGGTAAAGGTTTTGGTAAGCCTCATCTAGTTGAGAATCTTGAAGATGTTACTTTGGATATTGTTGCATGCGGAGAGTTTCATACATGTGCTGTGTCTAAATCTGATGATTTTTTCACATGGGGTGATGGTACACATAATGCTGGACTTCTTGGGCATGGTAATGAGGCTAGCCACTGGATACCAAAGAGTGTCGATGGCTTTTTGGATGGACTTCAAGTTGTATCTGTTGCATGTGGCACATGGCATTCAGCATTGGCAACCTCAAATGGAAAACTATTTACCTTTGGTGATGGAACATTTGGTGTTTTAGGCCATGGTGATCAAGAGAGTGTATCGTATCCAAAGGAAGTACAATTATTAGGTGGACTGAGGACTATTAAGGTTGCTTGTGGTGTATGGCATACTGCAGCTATTGTTGAGGTTGTTTTTCAATCTGGTTCAAATGTTTCATCATGGAAACTCTTCACATGGGGTGATGGCGACAAACATTGTTTAGGCCATGGAAACAAGGAAACCTATCTCCAACCGAAACGTGTTTCACCCCTTATTGAATATAATTTCCAGCAGATAGCATGTGGACACACCATGACTGTTGCTCTCACTACATCTGGCCATGTATTTACAATGGGAAGCACTGAAAATGGTCAATTAGGAAATCCAAATTCTGCTGGGAAAGTACCTACGTTAGTCCAAGATAAGTTACTTGGTGAATTTGTTGAGGAAATATCATGTGGAGCGCATCATGTTGCTGTTTTGACATCAAGAAGGGAAGTATATACATGGGGAAAAGGTTCTAATGGAAGACTAGGGCACGGTGACACAGATGAGAGAAAATCTCCTACATTTGTGGTAGCCTTAAAAGACAGGCATTTAAAAAATATCTCATGTGGTTCAAACTTTACATCTTGTATATGTATCCGTAAATCGCTCACTGGAACTGACCAATCTGTTTGCTTTGGATGTAAACTAGCATTTGGTTTAACAAGAAAAAGACACAATTGTTATAATTGTGGATTGGTTTTCTGTCATACTTGTAGTTCTAAAAAGTCATTCAAAGCTGCATTAGCTCCAACGTTCGAAAAACCTCATCGTGTGTGTGATATTTGTTATACTAAGCTTAAAGTTGTTGACACCAATGATCCTTCAAAGTTAAATGGAAAAACTACTCCTTCTCACTGTTCCACAAATGGTAGGGAAAGATTAGACCAAGGTATTTTAAGGTCTACAAGAACTCTCTTTTCTTCTTTTACTGAACCAATGAAGTACCTTGAAATAAGGAATAATAAGCCTGGAACTGAATACGGTTCTACTTCTTTCGTAAGAGCTTCTTTAGTTCCATCTCTTTTGCAATTGAAAGATATTGCTTTTCCAAGTACACTGAGTTCTATTCAAAGTGTTTTGAAGCCTTCTACTTCTCCTAGTTCATCACAAAATTCTACATCCCCATACACATGTAGATCAAGTCCTCCTCCACCATATGTCGGTCAAAGATTTTCCGGTGGTCTTATCAATAGTTTGAGCAAGACAAATGATGTTCTTAACCAACGGGTCTCAAATTTGCAGAGCCAAGTATGTTTAGTCCCATTCTAAAAATAGCATTGCGGTGTTTTAACAAACTCTAACTGTTCCGCAATGTACGATTTTGTACCAAGTGTTGTCAAATAGTAGCTATAGTAGTATAGCATTGCGAAATTTGAACAAAAAACTATTTTCTGCGATCTGCATGTTGACAACATTGGCAACCATACATTTTTGTTCTTAAACTTGCAGAAATATAGTTTCCACATTAACAAGTTAATACATATCTCTTTGTTTAGATTCGAGATTTGGAGGAGAGAAGTGACATGAAAGATGTGGAAATTCAGAAGCTTCAGAGAAAGACTACAGAAGTTATTGCCTGGGTTGCAGTGGAGTCTTCTTGTCATAGAGAAGCAAAAGAATTTATTGAATCTACTAAACATCAGGTATTTACAATATATATCCTTGGGACAGCTCAAATCATTGAATTAATCATAAGAAATTGATGGAAATGGAATCCAAAATCTAGTAGTAAGATATCCAGATTAGCTATATTGAATTAAATATACAAAATAAACGTTTCTATATCTGTACAAGCCAATGACTAAAATATATAAATCACTAGTAGTAAGATCCTGTGCAAGAGCATGGAATTACAGGAAACATAGGTGAAAAATTCTTCCACATGTCATTAGGGGGAAGACTTTTCTTAGAATAGATAAAAGATAGAAGATAAATAGATAGGTGGCCTGCACCTTGCATTTCAAAAACAAATTTAAAATTTTAATACATTATTGACACGGCATCAAAGAATTTTTACTAACTAGATAAGAGTTTTTCTTAGCTATTCCCAGTCCCACAATGTCTCAATGAACTGGTTCTAACTTTATCTTCACATTTTTCCCAAATGCTTTTAAAAAGGATAACAATAGAGATATAAATCTTTTGCGTCTATATCTTGTAGCCTTGCGTCTCACCCCCTTTAATTTTGAAAAACACAAACCTCCCTTTTCCTCATTCTGTCTAGGAAATTTTAGAGACTAGAAATATTTAAACGAGTGCTTATTTGTGCAGAAAACAGTGAAAGATTGGCCCACATTTTCTACATTCTTTTCAACACATTTTCTCTTATTGGTTGGAATGAAGCACGAATTCTCACATGAACTCCGGACACAACACCGACACGGACACATTGCTAGTTGGGATGTCTGTATCTTTATCTTTTGTTACTCTTAAATTTTTAAAAAACAAAATTAAGAATGAAAATTTTCTAGAGCAATTTGTTTTATTACAAAATATTTCTAAACTAAAAAACATACTTGTATTTAACCTTCATCTATCCATCTCCTACCTTAAAACTGAAAATAATGTAATCATATTTAAAATCATTAATCACCGTCCTTGATCACGGTAGAATATGAAGATGTTGATAAGTGAAAATATGTGCATATGCAAGAATCTTTCAAATACTTCTTTAAAGTACTATTACAATACTTCTAAAAGAGTTTTTGGTTCTAATTTTTCTAGAGGTGTTCATTATTACCTTACATGAGTCTGGTGTGTCGTAACAAATAAAAAGAGTTTTTTTATGACATTTCTCTAAGCTATTCAACACGTGTGGTACCAGTGTCAGACACATATAAGTGTCTGATACCGAGACATACCTAATCCGTGGAGGGTCTGTGCTTCATAGGTTCAAATTCATATGGATTCCACATTCAGTAACATATACTAGATCCACATAATTTAGTTGGCCCTATTTATACAAAGTGGGACCAATTTGAATTCCAAATAATAAGAGATTATTGTAAAGAGTGCATTAAAGAATTTGTACAGCCATAAAACTCACTAGCCACATGAGACAATTTATGAATGAATGAGCAATTATGGGGCAGGAAAAATTGGCTGAGCATTGAGGCGAGAGCAGTTATTGTGAGAGAACATGGCAGGTATGATTTGATGAACGACTGAATTGCACTTTAAATTGCTGGGCCAGATTTCTGTTTGAGATTGACAGCTAGATTGTTGATCTTTTCTACTAATGACTAGAAAGTATTGGCTGGCTCTCATGTCAGTAACATGGCTGGAAATGGATCCCTGTTGAGAAAATTTGTAGAACTCTAGACGGCCGAATTTATGTATAGATGAGAAATAACGTGGCAGCATGTTTATGACTGGATGACATATAGGAATGGCTGCTTCTCCTGTTAACAAACCGTTATGTTGTGGCCCAAATCACAGTTCGGGGCTATTATTTAAAACCGTGTTAACGAGCACCAAGGGATGCATGTGTCACTAAGAAAGATAAGTAAGAGATGTTAGTGTTCATTAAAAAAATAGAACGGCGTGAGTGTCATTCAAAGAGACTTTAGGGAAGATGACTCATGTAGGCTAGTGCAATTTTCCCTTATATTTAATGTGATACATACAACTAATGATAAACTGAATGGGGGAAAAGAAAGAAGATAGCTTTTAAAAAGAAAAATATAATGAATAAGGATTTTTGGTTCCTTGTCCTAAATAGCTAGACTTGTTTTTCATTTTTATCAGTTGAAGGAAATGACTGAGAAGCTACCAGCTGAAATTCCAGAAAGTAATATCTTAAGTACTATGCGAACTCGAGCTGAAGATTTCCTGAAAGAATCTTTTGAATCTGAATCATCAGAGTTGGAGTCCAAGCAACGAAATGCACATGACATATCTGCTGCAGATAATGATGACTCTTCTAAACTAGAAAATATCAGACTAGTAGAAAATGCCGACATTGTAGAAGTTGACTCTTGTCTAGATGAATCAAAGTTAGAGTGTCTGCAACAAAATGCACTTGATATATCTACCACACATAGTGGCAATTTTGAACTACAAGATCATAGACTAGAAGAAAATGCCGACATTGTAGAAGTTGACTCTTGTCTAGATGAATCAAAGTTAGAGTGTTTGCAACCAAATGCACATGGCATATCTGCTGCAGATAACGACTCTTCTAAACTAGAAAATATCAGACTAGTAGAAAATGCCGACATTGTAGAAGTTGATTCTTGTCTAGATGAATCAAAGTTAGAGTGTTTGCAACAAAGTACACTTGATATATCTACCACACATAGTGGTAATTTTGAACTACAAGATGATAGACTAGAAGAAAATGCTGACGTAAAAGTTGACAATTGTCAAGGTGAGGGAAATTTCTATAATGAAATCAATAAACCAACATTGGAGTCAGAGCAACATAATTCACCTGATATAACTACCTCAGATAGTGACACTTCTAAACTGCAAGAACACATTTATGAAAAAATCGACAAGACTGCAAGACGTGATCAATTTGAGACTGGAATAAATGTTCGTCATGAAAGTAATGGATCGTCTATATCTAGTGTTGGAGATGTGATGTCACCCGAAAGTTCAGAAAATGGTTCAATATCAGGGGACAGTTCAAGAGATGGGTGTCTACAAGAAACACAAGTCTTTGAAAAATTTGAGTCTGGTGTTTACGTGTTACTCAAGCTACGGGCTGACGGAATCAAAATTTTTAAAAGAGTTAAATTCAGGTATGTTGCATGTTCCATTGGCTTTTATTTGGTCTTTTTTAGCTTTGCTATTTCTATTTCTCTTAAAACATTTTTTATTCATTCAATGTTGCAGTAAGCGAAAGTTCACTGAAAGTCAAGCAGAAGAATGGTGGAGCCAAAACAAATGTAGAGTTCTTAGGAAATACTGTCCACGTCATCAAAAGCAAAATGGATCATGTAACATTACACCAAATGTTAAAGAAAATATTGAATCATCGCTTTCTTAAACTTAAACCTTTTCTTCATATAGGCATCACCTTAGTTTGATGAAATGATTTCACTTAGAAGGATCATCAATCTAGTGGAAAGTAATGTAGCTTTAACTTAGGCACATTAATTGAGGACGTGTAGATATTTTACAACTCAATAGGCATATAATCATGTATTCAATGAGGATAGGAATTGTAGTGAGGTAGAAGAACAAGTTGATTTATATGTAGGAAAATTAACATTTGATTTGATTTTTATCAATCAAAAAATACCACATATGGTTTGATACTTCTGTATATATAGAAAAATGTGTTCACAAAAAATAAAAGAGTATGTATAACAATGTGTTTGTAACTTGAATACACTGGATAGATCCCAAAATTTGAGCCCTTTTCGACAAGTTTGGGCTTGTGGGTTCCCCCTCTGGGAGCTACTTTTCCCACCTCATGGGATGAAGGGCCACTCTTTGAAAATCTGAATTTGGGTTTCTCATATTTTGAAAGTCCACTTTCGGATGCACCAAAATGCACCCTAAAATATATGAGAATTTTTTAACACACCCTATATCTTTCTAGCGTATCGTGCGAAAATATTTAAATGCTTTTAGATTCCGGAGATACATTTTTAAGACGCACCAAAAATGTACTAAACATACTTTTTCGGAGATGTATTTCCGAATTCAATTCGACTATGTATTTCTGGAATAATGCTTTGCAGAATGCAGAAAAATAGAAATGAAAAACAATATTATAAAATAAGCAATACATAAGGGATTTTAACATAGATCAAACATTACACTTCAACATTCAGGTGGACGTTGCAACATCTTGATAATATCATTAACTGATCTCGAAATAGTCGCATCCAGCTCGATCCGAACTTTTGATTCTAAAAGAGAAAAGTATTCCACATAGTAAATCAGCGTCCATCTTCAGCTCATGGTTGATGAACTCAAGCTTCCCTTCTTTGTAAATGGATGACGAGCGATACCCGATCTTCATAATTTTGCAATTGCCGCCATATGGTAGAAGGTTCTGCAATATGTATTGCATATCTTTAAAAAGGGGCGTACTTGTTGATCTTAAATTCTCGTGATGGTGTATTGCCGGTGTGAACATTTCTAACATGACATTTGAAGTTCATTATGGTTTTTTGTGTTTTGGTATGAAACAATACGACAAGTTAGCTTATTTATAGTAGTGGGATGCTAATATGGACCATACAAACCTATTTTATGACAAAGAAAGTTTCAGAGATGTAACTCTGGAAACACCCTTTATTTGTTTGCAATTGTCGCCATATGGTAGAAGGTTCTGCAATATGTATTGCATATCTTTAAAAATGGGTGTACTTGTTGATCTTAAATTCTCGTGATGGTGTATTGTCGGTGTGAACATTTCTAACATGACATTTGAAGTTCATTATGGTTTTTTGTGTTTTGGTATGAAACAATATGACAAGTTAGCTTATTTATAGTAGTGGGATGCTAATATGGACCATACAAACCTATCTTATGACAAAGTTTCAGAGATGTAACTCTGGAAACACCCTTTATTTGTTTATTCAGGAGATGTACTTCCGAAACTTCCCTAGTACATCTACAAAATGCTGAATTTTTTGGTTAAACTACAAAATACTTATATTAGACAGCATAACACATTAACAAAATGTCATATACAATAACATGATAAATAACTATTTCAATGAACCGAAATAATTGCCGTCGGCCAAATCTATAGGTGGTACCCCATTTGACTTTTCTTAATTTTTCCTATTTCAATGTTGTTCAATTTGGCGTACTCTTGCATCATTTTAATAATTTGGTCCGACCAATTCTCAAATTGGATTGTATTAGAGTATATTAGAGTAAGCTATATTAGTAATGTGTAACTGCCACATGGCAGTAGGAGAGAGCTAGGTAACCTGCTACTGTAGGTTACATCATTACTTCTATAAAATGCAATCAGTTGTAATAGCTGTAACTAACTAATCATTGAATGAATTAACAGAAATCCAGTTGTAACAGAAATATGAAAAGCTCAAACATAGCTTTCTAACATGGAATTAGATTGCTAATCCGATCTCCGACCATGACCACTACACCTCTGGCGTCGCCGCTGGCTTTGCCGTCATCTTTCGCTCACATCTTTAACAATACGACGCCAGTCGCATCGTCTTCTCTAGGAGATCTTCTTCATCTCAATTTCGCTCTCAAGATCACACATAAACTTGATGAGAAGAACTTCCATCTATGGCGCCAACAAGTGGAACCACACATCAACGCACACAATCTCACTGAGTTCGTTATTTGTGCATGCATTTCTCTGCAATTCATCGATGATGGTGCTCACATCACAGGTACGATCAATCCTGTGTACTCGATTTGGCTTCAGAAGTATCAAATGCTGTTATCATGGCTACGATCCACACTTTCGAGCGAGATTCTTTCACGAGTTCTCGGATGCACTCACGCGCATCAACTCTGGGGTTGTTTGTTTAACTATTTTCAGAAGCAAACACGAGCTAGGGAACGCCAATTGCGTGTTGAATTGCATGCGATTACCTTGGATACTCTGTATGTGCAAGACCATCTACTCAAAATTTGCACCATTGTTGATGCACTCACTTCAATTGGTGATCCTGTTCTAGCTTCGCATCACATTGATGTCATTCTCGAGGGATTACCCGTAGATTATGCTCCTGTTGATTCTGTGGTTGAAAGCAAGTTTGGTGTCTTGGATCTTGATGAAATTGAGATACTTCTTGTTTCTCATGAATTACGCCTAACTAAGTTCAAGAAAACTACAATTCCTGATGTAGTTTGTCTCAACCTTACACACAATACTCCTGCTAATCCCTCTCCTGATGATGGTCACATCGCTAGTTCAGATTCTACTCAGTCTCTTATGCAAACTCCTACTTCTGAGACTGATTATCAAGCTCTTCGTGGCAACTATGGTAGAGGTAAAGGCATATCTTGAAGAGGTCTTGGTGGTAGGTCCTCAAACTCTAATATTCAATGTCAAGTCTGCACCAAATTTGTTATTCTACTCTTAACTGCTGGCACAAATTCAATCAGAATTTTCAATCATCTTCCTCAACTAGTACCAATTCCTATGGAAATTCTCAGCAGCCATGGCATGGCTATGCTTATGGTAACAATGTCTGGAATAGACAACCAACAGTTATGAGGCATGCATATGTGGTGCAAGTTCCACCTATGCTACAAGCTCCTCCCAGCACCTTCATTGTTAACTCAATGCCCTCTCCATCTACCTCCTGGTTTCTTGATTCTAGAGCCTATTTTCATGTAACTGGTGATGCTAAGAATCTGCAACACCTTATGTAACACCCTTCTAAATCCAACGAATAATTCATGATTAACTTAATAAATAATTAAACATGAACCACCAACAATGGGTGTCACATCTTTATAAAAACATCTTAATAAAACATCCTGCTCCATAACACAGATTTTTAAAATCATGTCAATCATTTATTTATAAAAATCAACATATAACTTCAAACTTCACAGCGGAATCATAGTCTCAAAATAACTTAGTAAAGTTCATCAACATACAAACCTTTTTGGTCATTATCGAAAGTCGTTATCAAATAAATCCAACATAGTAAAACTCATAAAATAGGTTTATCAAAATAATTGAACTTTAACTCAAGCGCTTCCCTACCCGATGTTACAATTTCAGAGCAAGACCAATAACAGTAACAGAAATAAATGAATAACTTCAAGCTATCCTCAGACTTCTACGAGCTATTCTTGATTACCTGCAAGTTACCCACGTATAGAGGAAACACTTCCAAGTAGAAAGGGTGAGAAATCATGAATCATTATAAAAGATATACAGAATAAATATAGCAGTCACAACAACAATCACCAAGGATTCCACATATTCATCACACTTCACATATGTACTCACACTTTCGCATTACCAATTCATAAATGCTTAATTCATGTTAAAATGTCCTATTAAAACATAGAATTTATCTTACTTAAATGACAAGTTTTTAAAATAAAAACCTCAACTAATGAATAAAAGTTATATTGTGCAAGTCTACTTTGGTTCTGTTATCACTTGTGCAGGTTAAAGGCCTTTTGCAAAAACCAGGAATCAGACACTTCGCTAAGCGAAGTTGCAACGAGCAGGAAAGTCCGCTTAGCGAACTAAGTTCGCTTAGCGAACTATGGCAATTTCTGGAAGATATTTGAAAAGACTTATGGCTAAAGAAAACACCTTCGCTAAGTGAACTAAGTTTGCTTAGCGAACTCCGGCGGTTTCTGGAAGATATTTGAAAAATCTTAATACTGAAGAAAACAACTTCGCTAAGCGAGCCAAACTTCGCTTAGCAAACTCAGAGCAAAAGACTTAGTGCAGAAGAAAACATGGACTTCACTTAGCGAAGTATAGTTTGCTTAGAGAACTCAGGCGGAAAAATTGCTATAAAAGGGACAAAAACTCAGCTGAACAGAGAGAATTCCAGTTTTATCACTTGTAATACAGTTAGTAATATCAGTAGAATAGGTGTAGAGAAGGCTTTAGGTAGAAGGGATGGATACGCATCAAGATTCGGGAAATCATTGTTGATGTTGTTTCAACTTAATTCTCCATTTGTGCTTCAAGCTACCATGGTTAGCTAAATCCCTCTCTTGTTGGGATTATTTGCAGTTCTCCGAAACAATATGTATTTACTTTGATCATGGCGTTACATGCAATTTATGTTTGAATCATTATTGTTGTTATCTTTGTTTTACCGTTTATTTCATGGATAGAATTGATATTGACAAATACAGTTCTAATCTTGATCCGAGATGACAACTATTAAACTCTAAATTCTAGACATAGATTTAGGTTTAATATTCACTAAAGTATCGAATCTTAACGCTACCGTATTATTTAATAGGTTGAGAAATCGTTGATTAAATCATAAGGTAGAAAACGCATCAAAGTTTAGACATGAGCTTTGTTTGTATGCGATACGTGATGATAATGAAACAAGCATAAACAATATATAACTGATATGAGTTTTTCATATTGAATCAGTGAATGAAAACTAATTCCCAATAAGTCTATTCCTCTGAAACTTATCTTTCGTTATTTACGCAATTTACTTTTCCTAAACTTATCAAACAAATCTTGAAACTTATGCTTAGAGTAATAGAAATTGTTGAATGGTTTTGATATCGCTCTAATCCATGCGGATATGATAAAACAATACTTTCATTTGATTATACTCTACATCAAATTGGCGTCATTGGCGTGGATTGGCGCTTAAGATGTTAAAACATCGCAAAAGTTTATATACTTCTAAGTTGTGTAAATTTGAAATATATTGTATATATTTGTTTTTCGCAACATTTGTTCAAGTGTATGTTTAGGTGTGAATTTTCTGTTTATGCTTCAAAGCATGTCGACTCTTCATGGCGAGCATCAGGTTCAATACAAAGACGTACGGCACAAAGAAAATCTGGAATCTTGGAGTTAGGCGCAAATGAAACAATCTTGGCACAAAACAAACTTCTCACCCAAGCAATGGAAGAATTAACCAAGAAACTATCCAATCTTCCATAACAAATAACCTTTTGACAGCTTTGTATAGGTGATCATCCAACCAATTTTTGTCCTCCGATTAATGATGAAATTAATTATTTGGGAGGCAATCATAATCCATAGCAAAGTTACACTCAACTTGACAAACTCTCAAAAATAGAAGACACATTGAATCAGTTTATGCAGCTGTCCATGAAGACATATAGCAAAACAGCTGACTGAACAATAAAAAGGAACCTTCACCACCAACACTCAAAATAATCCAAAAGAAACCTACAATCTAATCACAACAAAGAGTGGTGGAGAGGTTAAAACGAAAGTTGGGGACAATGTTGAAAAGGAGAAAGTTGTTGGTGAAAATCAAGAAGAAAAAGATAAGATTGAGAAAAAGAAGGAAGAAAACAATGTTGATCCTGAAAGCGTGACATTACTAGTTATCATTGAAAATATAAAATTGGATAAAACTTTGATTGACCTTGACTCAAGCACCAATCTTTTTCCGCTGTCCTTCCTTGAAAAGATCGGTAATCTGAATATATAGCCTACAACAATGTTAAACAACAAGGAAGATCACTCAAAGACTAAAACTCCTGATGAAATAAGCCTAGAGTTAAAGAGGATACATATCAAAGTAATGCCAAATGATGATGCTTTGAAGAATTCATATAAACCACCGTAACACAGGCGTCGAGCTAATGACGTCAAACAAGCACTTGTTGGGAGGTAACCCAACCTTTTTAAATATTTTTGTTTGTAATATTGCATAATTAGTCAAATAAAAAGAAGAAAATATCATGAATGAATAGTCATCTCTGTCTGACCGTTCGTCTGCAGATGATATGTGCAACTCAACCACAATTTAGTACCAAAAGCATTATGCAAACCTTCCCATAACTGCGATGTAAACCTCAAATCTTTATCTGATATGATACTTGAAGGTATCCCATGCAATTTCATAATATCATCAATATACACCTCATCCATCTTCTTGATAGGACAATTGATCTTCATCGACAAAAAATGAGCCGACTTAGTCAACCTATCCACTGTCACCCATATCGAATCATTTCCCTTAGCAGTATTCGGTAAACTCGACACAAAATCCATAGAAATACAGTCCCATTTCCATTATGGAATGTTCAACGACTGCATTAGACCCAAAGGCTTCTGATGCTCAATCCTTGACTTCTGACAAGTCAAACAAGCATAAATAAATTTGACAACTTCCTTTTTCATATCGGGCCACCAAAATAGTTTCTTTAAATCTTGGTACATCTTCGTAGCACCAGAATGAATACTTAACCCACTTCTTTGTCCTTCGTCAAGAATACTCTTTGTAAGCTCTGGAACATCCAGAACACACACTCTATTTCCAAACCTCATCACACCATTCTCATCTACTCAGAACTCACCTCCACTACCTTGGTTAATCAAGATCATCTAATCAACCAACTTCAAATCAGACTTCTGACCTTCTCGAATTTCTTCTAAAATACCACTAGTCAGTTTAAACACTCCCAACTTCACACTATCAGGAGTCTCTTCATACACCAAGCTCATATCTCTGGATTGTTCGACCATTTCTAACTCTCGAACCATAAGCACCGACATATGAAAAGACTTCATACTCAATGCATCGACCACCACATTTGCTTTACCAGGATGGTAATTCAAATAAAAACTATAATCCTTCAAAAATCAAGCCATCTTTACTGCCTCATGTTTAACTCTTTTTGATCAAACAAGTACTTCAGACTCTTGTGATCGATGAACACTTCAAATTTAGAGCAAAAATGATAATGTCTCTAAATATTTAACACAAACACAACATCTACTAGCTCTAAGTCATGCGTAGGATAATTCCTTTCATGAACTTTCAGTTGTCTAGAAGCATAAGCAACAACCTGTCCATTTTGCATCAATACAACACCCATCTTAGACGCAGCACAATACATCACAAAAGACTCAATCAGATTAGGCAAAACTAATACCGGAGCACTCGTCAACCTCTTCTCCAATTCTACAAAACTTTCTTCATACACAATATCCCACACATAAGCTTGACCCTTTTGAGTCAATTGAGTTAACGGTAACACCAACCTAGAAAATCCTTCAATGAACCTTTAATAATAACCTGCTAAACCAAGAAAACTTCGAATCTCAGTTGCAGACTTCAGAGTTTCCCATTGCAAAACTGCATGAACTTTAGAAGGATCCAATACAATTCCACTACTAGAGATCACATGGCCAAAGAAACTCACTTCCTTCAACCAAAACTCACACTTAAACAACTTTTCATACAACTTCTTTTCTTTCAACACTTACAACACAATTTTCAAATGCTCCGCATATTTTTCTTCTGATTTAGAATAGATCAGAATATCATCAATGAAAACCACAAAAAACTTGTCTATATATAATGAAATGTTTGATTCATATACTCCATTAAAACACCTGATGCATTTGACACACCAAAAGACATCATGGTGTAATAATGACCATACCTTGTTAGAAAAGCCGTCTTTGAAATATCATATGGTTTAACACGAATCTGATGATAAGCTGACCTCAAATCAATCTTGCTGAAAACACAAGCACCCACCAATTGATCCATTAAATATTTCAGGTCGACACATACTGTTTTGCGGGTCATTGTTTCATTATTTTTAATTCTGAAACTACCCTCTTTGATTGCATGCCAAGTGTTTTACAAATTGTTGAGCTTGTTTAACTCAAAGGAAAATTGCAATGTTTTATCTCTTATTTTCATTTACTCTCTATATGCAATGTGTTAAATGTGTTGTTTAATCGATTGATTCGTATATAAATTCTCTTTGATTATTAAAGTTTAAAGTGCTTTGCTGATTAGCTTATAATCACTTTGGTTGTAAGTGCTTTTGCATACCAACAAGTCTCAAAGAAAATTCTGAAAAATTGATTGCGCGCCACATGTTCGATAAATTGTCATGTTATGTTTTTAATATGATTTCATTGGAAGTATGAAACTACTGTGTTTTATATTATACTATTAATGGAGATATTATCATGTTTATTTATTTTATCATTATCTTAATTCCAAATGGATTGTGCATGTCCGAGTTTCCAATAACTAAGTTTATTTGGACTACTTTATTAATCTAGGCCAAAAACCTTTCACTCAACATTGTTTTCAAAATAAGTTTTTAAATACCTATGTTTGAAAGGTAGTTTCTATTTGGGTATCCATTCATCCCCCTCTAGATACATTTCCGTAATCTAACAAATTCTCTTCTCTTCGCTTTGTACCCTAGCTCTTCACTGTTATCTTTTCTCTTTCACGATTGCACATAATGAAACACTGACACTCACATTTTCTTGTTTAACCCTTGGACCCTTTCTATGGTCTTACCATCTTACTCTCACTAATCTTCATAACATTACCACCTTGCCCACAACACCTCTACACCATATAATCTATCAAACGGTACATAAATGAATAAAAAATGTAATAATACGCAAAGTATACATATTTACAGACAAAGCAGGGAATTATTCAAATAATATTAACAAAAGAACCGATAAGTGCCACAAATTATATACAAAAAATAATGACATTTTTGCACTTATCAAACTCTCCCTAACTTAAACTTGTTTATCCTCAAACAAGGCCAAACAAATCAAAGAACAAAAGTAACAAACCAATGAATCATGAATCAACAAGTTTTTAAAACTAAAAACAAATATATGGTTCAAACAAAAACGCACAAGCAAAGTAAATACTTACCACTATCCTACAATGATAACATGTAAGCGAAACGAATCATAAGTACAAAAATCATACAAAATATTATAAAACAAAACAAGCTCAATCATGAATCACACCTAGCAAAAATTCATCGGTAGATGAAAAACACACAAAAGTGAGGACTTTTGACACTCATCCAACAATCTTGCAAACAAAATACTAAATTATGCATTCATCCAAAAACTCAAATTGAAAATATAAAGACACAAATCACAAGGGATTTTTGAGGTTGTAATGTGGCTTGGTTAACAAACAAGGGATAAGTCCTAAAACTAATCGAAACAAAAATTTGCCTAAACCTAAGAGAGTGATCAACTCACACAAGTTTACACATAAAATTCCAATCAAACTTCTTCATAATCCCAAATTTCATAAACCAATCACATACTTATTAACACAACATTATTCTATTCTCTTTTTGTTTTTGTTTTTCAAAACTTTTTCTCTTTTTTTCTTTCTTTTTCTTTTAAATTATTTTTCACATTTTTCTTTTCTTTTCTTTTCTTTTCTTTTCTTTTCTTTTCTTTTCTTTTCTTTTCTTTTCTTTTCTTTTTCACAACCGCATAGAAACCAACAACATAAGTGAGCAAACATTGCTCTCCCCAACTTGAATTCAACAAACATTAAAGTGAATACTCCCTACTTTTTAAGACAAGGAAAAAATTCAAACTATAAATCATGGTTGAGGGTTCAAGAAAATAAGAATCAACATCCATTCAAAAAGGAAAACCAAAGACTCATAGACAAGCATTAAGTTCAAAAACAACAAGGACATTGACAAAAAGCTCAAAGGTGTTACAAATGATCACACACTCACAAGGTGAATTGACTATTTGGTTAAGGTAGTTGTGCTAATAAATGAAACAAAATGCCTTGATCATTTTCATGCTTTCATACAATAAACGCGAAATAAAATATTAAGCATAATAAAATCTAGCTAAAACAAGAATTGTGGCCTCTAACATATATCAACAATGAAAAGCTTCCTCACATTTAGGGGTAAAAGGGGAACTAAAGTGATTCAATCAAAAGCAAGTAATGCAAAAAGAATGAATGGTATAGTAATTATACGAATGATAAATTTCCTAAACATCTTATGCTATAGAAAGTGATAAACGAGTACCTGACGTGTACCAACTTTGAAAACTATCATTACCACACATCTATAAGTTAATCAATCAAAATCAGAAAATCACCTTGAAATTTTTCAAGTTACCGGACCAAAATTGGACGACAAACACAACAAAAATTATTAGAAAAATAATACTAATGTTATTTACTATTATAGAGCCTTGGTGAAAGTGGGAAAAAGGACGACCAAGTGAAATAAAAAGAGCTCACTGGCGCATCACACCAGAGCATGCTAAGCTCCAAAAATAGGACATCAACATGCAGTCCTAAAACCAACCTCCACAATCACCTACACCATCTCAATTACACAACTAAACAAAATTTACACACATACACACTTTCTCAAGCTAATAAAATCAAGCTCTCAGAAGGTTAAACAAGTTGAAAAGTGAAGATTTGAGAATTTAAAAATAGGTCCAACTTCAACTTGTTTAAACAACAATCAACACACTACCTAACTAACAAAGTGAAAGACAATAAAACATGCTTGTTTTACGTTGTAAGCTTGACGCCTGATATTTACAAACATTTCACATTGCTTTGGATGGACCAAAGTCTTTCACTCCAGCCTTTGTATCAATCTGTTCAAGCTCTAATCAAAATTAATCACCTAACCACACTTTTGGAAAACTTGAAACAAAACAAATATACTATATAATGTACAAATCAAGTAAATGTACAAAATAGACACATATGGATAAAATGTACAAATATACAATATATACATATTTACGTAACTTAGAAAGCAAAACATCGCGATGTAGTTAATATCCACACCAATCCCCGGCAATGGCGCCATTTTGCTGAAGAGAAAAAGCGGAAAGTAAAAGTAAGTATTTAGGGTGATATAGGTTATATTGTATCGCCTCCACAAGGATAAAGGAGAGGGAAAAACTATCGTTCAACAATTTCAATCCTTCTAAGTTTAGAAAAAGGGTTTGTGGAAAAAGTGCAGGAAAAG
This sequence comes from Vicia faba, assembly GCA_948472305.1. Taxonomy (NCBI): domain Eukaryota; kingdom Viridiplantae; phylum Streptophyta; class Magnoliopsida; order Fabales; family Fabaceae; genus Vicia; species Vicia faba. The sequence goes on from OX451737.1 coordinate 1,466,644,291, forward strand.
TAAATAAAGTAATAAATAAAGTGATAAACAATCATCCATAGTTAAGAGAATTTATTCTAGAATTGCATTTCACTCTACTCGTCAAATATTTAAACTCGTCGATCAATTGCACTCAACCTAAATCACTCGTCAATACCATAACGTATCACTCACACTAAGGCTATTTTTAACGCAAAGTGAGACATCACCCGTATTACTCTCGGAGGCGATTTCATGCGCAACTCAAATAACCTGGATACATTTCATAACCGATATCCACATGAACATTAAGCCTAAATCTATGTCTAGAGGTAGAACTTAATATATATTCATTCGAGAAAGAGATTTGGAAAGAATATGTCTACGACAAACTAAAACTCTGCGATAAAGTAAAAATCAAGAACAAACATCAGTATTAATTTTTAAAAGAGATTTCATACAATCCCATGATCAACAAATGTACATACGAAAAGAGTAAATATATACATACAAAACACACGATTGGAATGATACATAGGGAAAAAAGAGATGAATAGGAAACTTCTGGCAGTGTCAACACGATCCAAGACAACCCATAGCCAATCGACAAGATGCACCATCCAATGATGTTGCCTAAACCTCTAAACTATAAAGAATTGGACCAGAGCTCCTCAAAGAGGGAAAGAGATGATAAAAACCCTAAAAAAAAATGTTTTAAGCTATTTATACAAAACTGAAAAACACAGCACGCTAAGCCCCAAAAATCGGGCTTAGCCCCAAAGCGCGCTAAGCCCCAAATTCTGTGCTTAGCCCCAAACTCACAGCCTCTACTATATAATCCGTGTTGGGAGTGTGCTAAGCACGACCCGAAGCCTATTTATTTCTTAATTTTTACCAAAAATGTATATTCGGAGCCGTGCCTTTGACACCTTATTCCTCGATTATCCAAATACGTAACAATACCTATAAAAAGATATTAAATTTATCAAATGGTACGTAAATGAATAAAAAAACGTAATAGTATGCAAAGTATACATATTTACAGATAAAGCATGAAATTATTCAAAGAATATTAACAAAAAAACTGATAAGTGCCACAAATTATATACACAAAATAACGACATTTTTGCACTTATCAGCAAGCCCAAATTCGAGATGAATATTTCTGAATTGCTAGTCAGAAGTATGATAGATCTTCAATAAGGTAAGTATTCCTTCGTTCTGATTATTTTGGTGCTACTTCTCAAAACTTCTTTAAGTCTTAAACTAAGGGGGAGACTCTGAACAAGATTAAACAAGTTTTGGGAATATATAACTCAGGGGGAACTGCTTAGCTAACTCTGGAATTATTTTATGTGATTAAACCAGTATAAATTGTGTATCAAAATACATGGTTTTGTCATCATCAAAAAAGGGGAGATTGTAAGAACAAGATTTGGTTCTGCATCTGGCCTTGAGTGTTTATTAACATTACATGGGTGGTTAGATAACAATTTAGTACCCTAATGGTTTATTTAGTATGTACCCTAATGGTTTGTTCGGTCTCTGAAGAATTGACGTGTGGCGTCATAATATTCTGGACTCAACACACTGAATAATACAAGTTTGAGTTTCATAGCTTAGAATGTGTCTTAAAATAACGGTTATGAAAGAATGTTATTTTTATTGCTTCTATCTGTGACTTTGTAGTAGAGCTTATGATATGTTCTAAATCTCTTAAGATTCCAAGTTATCTTGTCCAAGTTCTGAAGATTCTAAAGACAAGGTTCTGTTGAACGAGTTCTGAAGATTCTGAAGACCAACAGTTCTCTAGACCAACTTCTGAAGACTCTGGAGAAAAGGGTCTGTTTAACTAAGTTCTGAAGACATTGAAGAAAAGGTTATGAACACTCTAAATAATAGGTGCTGAAGACTCTGAAGACAAGGTTCAGGTTGAACAAGTTCTGAAGACTCTGATGACATGGTTCTGAAGACTTAACTTTGATCCTTCTACACATGCTTCAACCATTATACATCCAGAAGCATCTGAAGATTAGAAGAGAAGATCAAATGGTTTCATGTGAGTGATAGTACAAGGTACAACATCACCTCGCCTCCATTGCGCTAGTTTTGTGGTGCAAGGACAGTACTCTCGTACTAGATTATTTACCACTCTCTCACCGACCATTGCAAGAAGACAACTGAAATTTTGGTATTCCTATTCTACCCTCCACCAAATTTCTTTTCAGCTATAAAAGGAAGACTTAGAAGAATTGGAAATGTTGAAGAATCTCACGCTTATTCAAGTTGCTGAAATGCTGCCAAAATAATTGTATTTTTTGTAAAGCAAGAAGTTGTTGCTCGTTAACTTGCTGAAATTTTGGCACTTTCAAATAGATGTTAGGACTGATGTTCCAATACCAAAACAGAATTTCAAGACAAATGTTAAGACATCATCTACCTGATACAACAATTTGCAGAAATTATGAATTATGTATAAATTAAATAGATGAAGATAAATAACACAGTCAATTGTTAACCCATTTCTGTGCAACATCACCTACTCTGGGGGCATCAAGCCAAGAAGGAAATCCACTATGGTAGTATTAGTTCAAAGCTAAACAACCCTAGTTTACGACTTATCACCTAATCACTATATTATGCAACTTATACCTAGGAACATCCTAGATATGAGAACCCTCTCTCACTTCCCACAATCACCTTAATGACAATAATAAGAGACCAAAATAGAAGAACACACTTCCAATTACAATACTCAGTTTTCCTTAACAGCTTTTGACTGAGAACAATAAATTGACACATAATTTACTCTTTTCTTAAAAGCCCATGAGTGATTGATATGTAACAATGAACAATAAATAATCAATCAAACTCTATGTATCAACATGATACATTAGGGACATACACAAAAGCCCATTACTCTAAAAAGACTCACAAACCCTAAGACTCTTGTAGAATAAATTCTCCTTATTTTTTCACCCTTTGCATTGAGTTTAGGTTTTTCCTTTTGAAGACTTCAATTGTCCATGTGCTTCGAATTCTTTGCCCAATTTGTTGTAGATTTACCAACTGATGGATGCACCAAATATGCAGAAAAGATCTCCTTGAATCATGGAACTAAAATATCAAGTTTCCAAAATTGTCTCAACATCCAATTTTAGAAACTAATGTACAACTGGAGATGAAATCAATTATTCCAAATTAAATCTTCTTGACCTGCACAAATAAGTGATATGTATACAAGAGAATCTCACAAAATCAAATCAAATCAAATCAGTCAAGAAAGTAACAACAAAATTTGCTATATCAGTTGGCAAGGATGTCACAACATCTTGCTCAACATCTAGTGGCAGCATCACCTGCTATGACAGTTCTTCAAGATGTCTCAACATCTTGTCCAACATCTGGCTGTGATCTATGTTTTACCAAATGATATTTTACCAAAATTGTTGCCAATCACAAAATCACATACCTAACAATCTCTCCATTTGGAAAATTTAGGCTAAAACAACCTTTGCATAATAATCCTGGAGATAAGGAATAAAACCACAAAATAACAAAACACAACTTCATGAAAAACATGTAAACTTTTTACAAACTGAAAATAGAAAACATCAGAGATAAATGTGGCTACAGAGACCCAACCTCACATAACTCTCCTTCAAAACTCCAAAAATCTCCAGAGATCAGATGTCACGACATGTAGTTTAACATCACATCAACACAGCCGAAAAACAACTCTAACACAACACAACACAACAAACTCAGATAACCTAGTGCTCAACAACTTGAGACAAGTCCATTACTCCCCCTGTCACACATAATCAATACTCCCCCTCAAGGGGACATCCAAACATGAAATGTCGAAGTTCACACATTAGATGCACATGCAGCTGAAGAAAAATAAGCCTCACAAAGAAAACCAATAGAAACCAAGTTCTCCATAATTCTCCACTTCAGGCAAGATGTCTGGACATCTGGGATGACATCATGCACACACACATATATCAGCAGTAGTAGTAGAAGTAAAGTAAACATCAACAAGCATGGCATGCAATCATGCTCCCCCTAAACAGTTTCTACATACATAGTAAGCAACAACAAAGACTACTCTACCTAGGCAATAGTAAAGTCCTATCACAATGTTACTCAACATGTCAAGACGTTTGACATGACATTAACATCTGGACAAAACATAACATCAAGCCATCAAGATGAACACACTAACACTTTACTCCTCCTTTTTAGCCAAAAATTGACAAAAGTAGAGTAAATATAAAATAAAATTGGAACCACACAAGCATACAAGCACAATCAACAGATGGAAACACAAAAGAACAGTTGGAAACACACATTCATTGGTGGAAACACATAAGCATATCATCTTCAGGTGATATTCCACCTTTTACCCCTATCAAAAATCCTTATGCACTTCTTGCTATTGTCACATGTTTTAGAAGTGTTGACACTGAACTCCCTTAGAACATGTCTTCTTAAAACCAGTATTTTTCCTTGCAGAGATCTTTTGTTCCATCCTTTGACAGGTTTAACACTAGTAATTAACTTAGGCATATCATGCCTAAGAACCTAGAGGAAATATAGAGTATTTGTTACACTCCTCCATACCTGTAATTGCTATAAATCCATAATAGTGCAAGTTCCTAACCCACTACTTATATTCTCAAATTGATTTGCATATAAGGATTTAGTAAACATAACAGACAGTTGTTCCTTAGTGTCTACATGCTCCAGAGTAACAACCTTGCCTTCAACAAGATTCCTGATGAAATGATTATGACTGTCAGAGTTCTTGTTCCACCTATATTGAATGAAATATTTGATCTTATTCATATCTTCACAATGTATTGTCATGACATCCTTCGTGATATTATATTCTTTCAAAATTTGTTTCATCTATGCTAGTTGAGAGAAACTTCTTCTTGTTTCAGCTTTAGCTTCAACAATACACCAGGAAGCACATATTTGCTTCTTATTGAAACAGAAAATCAGACTGTTTCTCAAGGTGAAACATCCATCAACACTATTATCCCACTTTTCATTGCAAAATTCCTTCAACATGAAAATCATGTCGTGAGAAAATAACACACCATAAAAACTTACACCAATGATACATTTCAGAATTCTATTTTCTTGAATAATGAGACTTATCTTAAGTTCAAGTTTAGAGACAAGACATGAATTGGATATCTCCTCATTAGATCCAGTGGTGTTCACTTCTTCAATGTATTCTATAATGAGTTCCTTGGAATGATATATTTGAATTTTCTCAGAGAAACCTTTGTTGACTTGAGAACTACCTGATTTAATGCTTATGAACTCACAAATTACCTCTCTTTCCGCCTCATCAGCCCGCACATAAAATGTTCCAACATTGTCTTTGACATCCATCTCTTTTTCAGTAATTGAATCATCAATCACCACACTTGTGGATTCCATTGCAACTCAAGTTCTGGAGTTAAAAACTCTATAATCTCTGCTATTCGAAGGGTAACCCAGAAATATCCCTTCATCACTTATGGGATCCATCTTATTCCTTTGATCTTTGTTAGTCAAGACATAACATTTACTTCCAAAGATATGAAAGTATTTGACTATAGGCCTCCTTCCTTTCTATAGCTCATAGAGAGTGGCTGAAGTGCCTACTTTCAAAGTGACCCTATTATGAATATATCATGAAATATTCATAGCTTTGACCCAAAAATGAAATAGCAATTGCTTAGCATGAAGCATGACTCTAGCTCATTCTTGTATAGCCCTAGTATTTTTTTCAACAATTGCATCTTGCTTATAAGTGATGGAAAAAGAAAATTCATGACTGATACTCTTAGAAGCACAAAATTCATAGAATTTTGCATTCTCAAACTCCTTGTTATGGTCACTTCTAACCTTGACAATCACATTATTATGCTCCTTTTGAATATTTTGACACAAATTTTTGAAGACTTTAAAGGTGTCTGATTTTTCTCTAAGAAAGTTCACCCATGTAAACCTTGAAAATTCATCTATAACCATATAGACATACCTATTTCCACCTAAGATTTCTATCTGCATTGGTCCCATTAAGTCCATGTGAAGAAGTTCTAGCACTTTGGAAGAATTCTGGTGTTGCAACATTAGGTGTGACACCCTAGTTTGCTTCCTAATCTCACACTTACCACATACTTTCCTTTCCTCAACTTGAGTTACAAAATTCCTCTAACAGCTCATTCAGATATGGTTTCCTTTATTCTTTTGAGATAAAGGTGTCCAAGCTTCTGGTGCCATAACTTCATTCCACCCTCCTTGGTTATTAAATATATGGAAGAGTAATCAATTATTTGAGGTTCCCATAGATAACAATGTCTTAAGACATTATACCCTTCATCATAACAACATCTTTATCATCTTTAACTAAACATCCTAACTTTGAGAAATTGACTAACAACCCTTGGTCACACAACTGACTAATGGTGATAAGATTACCAATTAGTCCTTCCACCAGAAGAACATCTTCTAGACTAGGAGAGCCATCACACATCAATTTTCCAACTCCCTTGATTTTACCTTTGAATCCATCAAAAAATTTGACAGAACCTGTGGGTTAAGACCTAATATCCACTAATAACTTTTCAATCCCTTTCATATGTCTAGTGCATCCACTGTCAAAGTACCAATCTTTTCTAGTTGAAGCTCTCAAAGAAGTATGAGCTATAAGGTTAACATCCCTATCTTTAGAACTCCTCTTTTTATTTACTTATTTATCCTTAGAATGATTTGAAGGTTTTTGAACTCCATACAATTTGTAATAAAAAGGATTTATATGACCATACTCACCACAATAATTACATTTCCAAGTCGAGGATTGGATTTTAGTTGAAGTTACATCATGTCTTCCAGGATGTAGTAACATGTGGGTGGACATGGTGATCATTCTCTTCTTTTTAGAAGGAAATAACTTTTTTGTAAATCTTTCCTTTTGTTGATTATTAGATGGATAATTACCTCCTATATCTCCAGCCTCTTTCATCATATCAACTCCATTTTTCATCCTTCTCAAGGAATCTGTCATGTTATAAATCTAGGAATTTAAGAGTGTTATCTCATTTTGTAGATGAGAAACAGTGCATAGAAGTTCCTTCTTCTCATTCTCCAATTGAGCTATGAGTTTTCTCTGAATTTCTTCTGTCTTAAGATTTTCTTCACACCTGTCACAAGTTTCCTTGTAGGACACATCCAGATCTTCATATAGAACATTTCATTGCAAGATTCTACTTCATCTACCTGTCTTCCAGTGAGAGAAGTCACAAGTTTGACAATCTCAGAGTTAGGATCATCTTCTGACTAATCCTCATCAAACCAAGATGCATAAAGTCCTTTTTTCTGTTTCTTGAGATATGTGGTACATTCTGGCCTAATGTGACCAAATCTTTCACACTCAAGACATTGAATGCCCTTGCTTTGATTGGACTTCTCTTTTGTTTTGATATTTTTCTAGAAATCAGAATTATTGCCGATGTCAGATGAGATGTTCTTGACATCTGGTCTTCCTCTACTGTCCAATCTCTTCAGAATTTTATTGAATTGCTTCCCAAGTAACACAATGGTATTTACAATCCTTCCCCAATATCTAAATTAGCCTAATTCTCTTTATCTTCAGCATTGCATACAAAAGCTATGCTCTTCTTCTTTTTCTCAGACTTGTCACTAATAGCCCATTTAAAAGTTTGAAGTAACCCAACAATTTCATTAACCCTCATGCTGCTGATGTCATGAGGTTTTTCAATGGCTGTTACTTTCATGTCAAATTTCCTAGGTAGAGACCTAATAATGTCCCTAACAAGCTTTTCTTCTGACATCTTCTCCCCTAAGGCACTAGATGCATTTGATATTTCAAGAACCTTCATGTGAAAGTCCTGAATGCTTTCATCATCATTCATCTTTAGATTCTCAAATTTAGTAGTGAGAAGCTGAAGTCTTGAAATCTTTACTTTATGAAATTCTGGCACTTGCAATAATAGAAGTCAAGATTGATGTCTCAACAATGCATAATGTCACAACAGATGTTATAACATCTGTTGACAGAAAAAAAGACTTTCTAAAAACAAAAATATTGTGCAGAAAAGTTAATTCTATAAACTTAAAGAACACAATCAAATGTTAACCCTGTTTGGTGTAACTCACCCACTCTGAGGGATATAAAGCTAGAAAGGAAATCCACTATTAGTAATATCAATTAGAAGCTAAACAATCCCAGTTTACAACTTCTCACTTAATCCCTACCCAATGGAATTTCTACCTAGGAACCTCATAGATAAGAGAATCCCCTCTCACTTCCAATCACTGCAGTGATATCAAACACTCCTAATCCTAGGGAATGTCTCAAGAAACCAAAACTAAGATTTCAGTTCTAATACAAAAATACTTATTTTGCTTAAAAGCTTCACTAAGATCAATAGTCAACTCTTTTCTTAAAAGCTTATAGGAGAACAATAACTTGATAAATAAGTAATAATCAGTCAACTCAAATACATCAAAAGATACATGAGGACGTACAAAAACACACGAAGAAACTAAGGAACTCTCAAAGTCTAAACCCTTATTTTCCCAAGGTTTTACAAATAAAACAATGCTTACAAAACTAGGTCTTGAACGTCTCTTTATATAGACTTCTGCAGTTGGGCTTGAAATCTTCAATTAAACCCAATCTTTAGCTCTAAATCCCTACAAAATCTTCTCCACAAAAATAGAAACAAAAAACAAATCTTTCAAATATTTCCTAAAAAGTCTCAAATATCCTTTTTATGAAACAAATCAAATATGCAATTGTTCCTAAAAATCCTTGATTGCATGCGCCTGTTATGAGTACTAGAAGCCTCCAGAATCTCATATTTTTCAATCAAATCTTCAAGGATATTATCCAGCTAAACTGTCATGATGTTTTGTTACAAAATGTTACATATGATGGAACATCTGTCAAATAAGTACCAGCAGACTCTACTGTACCAGCCGATCAAGATGTTATGACATCTTGTTCAACATTAGGATGCAATAAATGTTTTTCCCAATGAAACATATTTTGATAAAAGTTTTGCCACCTATTTGTTTTATCAAATTGTTGCCAGCCATAAAATCACATACCTAAACCTTTAGATGTGCCTTCATGAGTTGTTTTGAGGTTTCCCAAGCATCCTTGGCTACAGTACATAAATTTATTAATCTGAAAACATTCTTGTACACTCCATCGAATAGAGCATTCAAGGCTTTGGAATGTCCAAGAGATAATTCATCTTCCTCCTTGGACAATTCTTCGCATGGCTTCAAAGACTCATTCTCATCTTTGTCCTTAACAACAGGATGATTCCATCCTTTCAAACCAACCTTCCAAGATTTGTTGTCCAGGATAATTCATAATAGTTTTAATAATTTATATATTTTTTAACATGTACCGAATTTACATATTAAACACACATTGTATTTCAAAATATATTATATTTTTAAAAGAAAACATCATTCTATATATAATAGACTATTTTAGAATTTTTTTTTGAATAAACTTTTGTATTTTATAATAATAAAAGTATAAGTATATTATATTATTTTTTACCACATTATCAAATATTTCCGGATTCATCACTGGTTCTATATCACCGTTCATAAAACAATTCTGATTAAAGTTTACATTACTTTTATCAAATAATTCTAGTTTCACTGTGTCATATCCTAATGTTTACCCCTAATATTCTACCTATAATATCATTTACATTTAACCCAAGATCACATACATGACATCCTCCAAACCTTTACCCCTTTAGGTTAACCTTTATGGAAGATCACCAAACACCTTATGTCTTTCTTTATGCATCAATGCTTGTTTACATTTTAATTTTACTAACCTTATTAAAAATTAAAACAAGTGTTGCTTTCTCTTCTTATTGTACAAGGTAGAAACTTGAAACAAAAGGATCAAGCTTGGTTTCTAAATTAGGGTTTTGGTTCTCAAGGTGTTGGTCAACAAGTGGCCCAAAAGAGCTTTTTATTTAAGGCATGACCTATAACCTTATGTATTATTCATGTCATGCTTCATTCAAATTCATTTGGTCAAGAAAAGTTCAAGTTTGGTACATGTTTTCAAAGTTGATTCAAGAATGATTCATGTGTTTATTTCCATGCCATCTCCATCATATTCTCAAGAATTTCTCAAAATTATTCAAGGAACAATCAAGTTTACTTCATTTGGTATTCAAATATTCATCATTGGGCCTTTAGATGGTAGAAAATAACAAAAAATCAGAAGTTGGTGCATGATTGGTTGGCCTAAAATTAAGTATGGCATGTCAGTTGGTCCAAACACCATAACTCTCTCATTTCTCAGCATTTTTGGAATCTACTTCGAGCCAAATGTCACATTTAAACTCATCTACAACTTCGTTTCACGGGTCAAAAATTAATTTTGCGTCTAAGGACTTCATTTTTGGAATCGGACAAGATGCCCAAGAGCTGGTCCAAAACATGGTTCAACCAATTGCCTGACCCATAAATCAGGTCATGACCTGAACTTTTCATCCATGCCATTTTCAACTTTAGCATAATTTTGAAGTGATTCTTTTTGAGTTTGATTCTTCATGATGAAGAGATCATTTGGCACGAAGAACATCTCAAAACACGCAAGTGGATTTCATTTTACCTAAGCTCCAACATGGTGCCCTAAACTCAGCGTTTTACGCATGACTTGTAATCCAAAATCCTCCAAAACCTTCACTTGAGACCACCAATAAATGTGCAACTTATCTTTCCTTCCAAAATACGTAGAGTAAAGTGCAAAATGAATTGAATTCCTGCCAAGCTCACACATTTCACCCCTCATTTTCACACAGATTTCAAAACAAGAAATTCCAACTTGGTTAACAAAATGATTGCAATTCTTATAAATAGAGCATCATTTTCCCCTTATTCGGAAGCTTAGAAAGCCACAAAACCTCTACCATTTTCACTCACGAAAAGCTTCAAACACCAGAAACCCTCATTTAATTTTAAGCTCGTTTTAACTTCAAATCTCTGCTCAGAATTACTCATCAACACCATCTGAAGCTAACTGAACCATTACAGAATCATGTAACCTCCTGCAACCTTGAACTTGATTTTACCATTGTTGAACTTCGAAGCTTCAACTGAAAAGGTAGTTACGAGTTAAATTTCTTAACAAAGAAGTTACAACACTCTTCGTCCCGATTCACTGATTCAAAGCCCTCACTTACCTGGAATTTTTTCTTCGTATTTTCATTTAATTTTACTTTGAAGAAATTAGGTTCCTTAATGTTTTGAGCAAATCTCTCTGCTCAGAGCCAATCAATGGCTCTGATGCAGAAAGAAATTAATGATGACATGAGTAGAAGCTTAACCATGTGTTGTTTGAGCTTAAAACTCAGAGTCATGATTTGCATAAATCATCCAAAGGTTGAAGATGCAGTTCACGCGCTTTGGTGGGAGAATTTGAATTCCAACCAATCATAGCATGCCACGCAGTCCAATCATTGGTTTTTATTTTATTTTATTTTTTAATTGATTTTTATTTCCTTTCTCTTTTCTGATTTATTTTAAATATCCCCCTTGACCTTTTTGACCCCTCTTTGACTTTACTGATTTAAAAAAATCATTTTTAGCAGTTTTTTGCTATTTTCTTTCCATTTAACAATTTACTTTCATGCATTTTTAAATATTTTGCTCTCTAGCTTCTGAGATCCAATTATTTAGAGTATTTCTGACTTTCTAAAAATAAAATTGGCAATTTAATTGATGTTTTGATGCCTCTTTGAAATTTTATTATTTAATTTCCATTTTAACTTTTTTAATCATTATTTTAATCCATTTTTTGTTTGACTTTTTTTGACCTTGGATCTTGACTTGGTTGATCAATGTTTCATCAATTTCAATTGGTTTTTGAATGATATTTTGGTTGTATGAACTTTCATTATTTTAAACTTATCATTTAAATGGTCATTTGATCATTTTTGGCACTTTTGATTAATGATAAGTTTATCCCATTACATTGTGAACTTGAATGGATGAAATTGATGATAGATGATCTGCTGTTACATTTCAAATGTAGTTGCTCATTTTCACACTGTGTATAATGCGAAAAGTGTAGCGGTAAAAATTTGAGTTTAAGCCATCAATTGACTTAACTCACACAATGAAATCGCCACCACACTTTATTGTTTCCGAAGGGAAATGGGAAAAAGCTAACAAATCCAAAATAAAATAAAATAGAGATCAAGATACAAGGGTTGGTTATGCAGAGGGAAAATATTAGCATCTTAAGCATCTAGGGTACTCCGCAGGATCCACTTTGTTTGTTTCAAATTCGATGAATGTGTTTTCTAAAGGTTAAACTTGCTAAAGGGAAATGAATGAAACAATTATTAAAGAAACAAAAGAAAAATGTTTTTTAATTATTGCATCCGCCACAATCGTGAACCTTTGTGCCTATGTACCACTTCATGCAATATGGGATCAGGGAACTCGTAGTTCCTTTCAAAAAAGAACAAAACTTGATGTATTGATTGATTTTAAAAGTAGATACAATTCATCATTTTTAAGGAGAAGAGTCTTCTAAACGCCCACATGTTATAATAAAGAAAGACTATGCACGAACATGAGGGAGGGTTTGAGAACGCCTCTAGTACTCAAGTGGAGAAGTCGACAACCATGGGGATAGAGGAATAACATCTCGGTTAAAAATTAATCATGTCTAATCTTGAAAAGGTTTTAAAGAATAAAAGGTGCTCGAGCCCACACAAAGATTTGAATGACTTTAAATGTTTTTTAGTCTTTTTGAAAGTGTAAGAATATACTTATGTGGTTTAGCATTTATTATAGAAAAGAAGCTTGAAAAGGCACTTGACAAATTCAAGGTTTATTATGAAAGCGGTTAAAGTTTAGAAAAAAAGAAGGTTTTGAGAAAAGATGAGAAGGTTTTGAAAAATGAAGAATGTAATGAGATGAAGAGAGTATCCTATTTACAGGAAAGTAAAAAGTAAAGGTAAATAGGATCTGACCGAATAAGAAGCTGATCAAGATGTTATGACATCTTGTTCAACATTAGGGTGCAATAAATGTTTTTCCCAATGAAACATGTATTGATAAATTTTTTGCCAACTATTTGTTTTACCAAATTGTTTCCAACCATAAAATCACATACCTAACACTTTAGATGTGCCTTCATGAGTTGTTTTGAGGATTTCCCAAACATCCTTGGCAACATTATATAAATTTATTAACCTGAAAACATTCTTGTACACTCCATCGAATAGAGCATTCAAGGCTTTGGAATTTCCAAGAGATAATTCATCTTCCTCCTGGACAATTCTTCGCATGGCTTCAAAGACTCATTCTTATCTTTGTCCTTCACAATAGGATGATTCCATCCTTTCAAAACAACCTTCCAAGATTTGCTGTCCAGGATAATTCTTAATAGTTTTAATAATTTATATATTTTTTAACATGTACCACTTTTACATATTAAACACACATTTTATTTCAAAATATATTATATTTTTAAAAGAAAACATCATTCTATATATAATAGACTATTTTAGAACTTTTTTTGAATAAACTTTTGTATTTTATAATAATAAAAGTATAAGTATATTATATTATTTTTTTACCACATTATCAAATATTTCTGGATTTGTCACTGGTTTTACATCACCGTTCACAAAACAATTCTGATTAAAGTTTACATTACTGTTTATTAAATAATTCTAGTTTCACTGTGCCATATCCTAATGTTTACCTCTAATATTCCACCTATCATATCATTTACATTTAACCCAAGATCACAGACATGACATCCTCCAGACCTTTACCTCTTTAGGTTAACCTTTATGGAAGATCACCAAGCACCTTGTGTGTTTCCTTATGCATCAATGCTTGTTTACATTTTAATTTTGCTAACCTTATTCAAAATAAAAAAATATGTGTTGCTTTCTCTTCTTATTGTACAAGGTAGGGACTTGCAACAAAAGGATCAAGCTTGGTTTCTAAATTAGGGTTTTGGTTCTCAAGGTCAAAGTGTTGGTCACCAAGTGGCCCACAAGAGATTTTTATTTAAGGAATGATCTATAACCTTAGTTATTATTCATGTCACACTTCATTCAAATTCACTTGGTCAAGAAAAGTTCAAGTTTGGTACATGTTTTTAAAGTTGATCCAAGAATGATTCATGTGTTTATTTCCATGCCATCTCCATCATATTCTCAAGAATTCCTCAAAATTATTCAAAGAACAATCAATATTCCTTCATTCGGTATTCAAATGTTCATCATCGGGCCTTTGGATGGTAGAAAATAGCAAAAATCACAAGTTGGTGCATGATTGGTTGACCTAAAATCAAGTATGGCATGTCACTTGGTCCAAACACCATAACTCTCTCATTTCTCAACATTTTTGGAATCTACTTTGAGCCAAATGTCACATTTGAACTCATCTACAACTTTATTTCATGGGTCAAACATAAATTTTGCCTCCAAGGACTTCATTTTTGGAATTGGACAAGTTGCCCAAGAGCTGGTCCAAAACATGGTTCAACCTATTGCCTGACCCAGAAATCAGGTCATGACCTGGAATTTTCATCCATGCCATTTTCAACTCTAGCATCATTTTGAAGTGATTCTTTTTGAATTTGATTCTTCATCATGAAGAGATCATTTGGCATGAAGAACATCTCAAAACACACAAGTGGATTTCATTTTACCTAAGCTCCAACATGGTTCCCTAAACTCAGCATTTTACGCATGACCTGTAATCCAAAATCCTCCAAAACCTTCACTTGAGACCACCAACAAATATGCAGCTTATCTTTCCTTCCAAAACACGTAGAGTAAAGTGAAAAATGAATTGAATTCCTGCCAAGCTCACACATTTCACCCCTCATTTTCACACAGATTTCAAAACAAGAAATTCCAACTTGGTTAACAAAAAGATTGTAATTCTTATAAATAGAGCATCACTTTGCCCTTATTCGGAAGCTTAGAATGCCACAAAACATAAGCCATTTTCACTCATGAAAAGCTCTAAACACCAGTAAGCCTCATTTCATTTTAAGCTCGTTTTAACTTCAAATCTATGCTCAGAATTACTCATCAGCACCATCTGAAGCTAACTGAACCATTACAAAAGCTTGTAACCTCTAGCAACCTTCAACTTGATTTCACCATTGTTGAACTTCGAAGCTTCAACTGAAAAGGTAGTTACGAGTTAAATTTCTTAACAAAGAAGTTACCACACTCTTCGTCCTGATTCACTGATTTAAAGCCCCGACTTACATGGAATTTATTCTTCGTATTTTTCATTTAATTTTACTTTGAAGAAATTAGGTTTCTTAATGTTTTGAGAAAATTCTCTCTGCTCAGAGCCAATCAATGACTTTGATGCAGAGGGACATTAATGATGACATGAGTAGAAGCTTAACCATGTGTTGTTTGAGCTTAAAAATCAGAGTCATGATTTGCATAAATCATCCAAAGGTTGAAGACGAAGATGCAGTTCACGCGCTTTGGTGGGAGAATTTGTATTCCAGCAAATCATAGCATGCCATGCAGTCTAGCCGTTGGTTTTTATTTTATTTCATTTTTTTAATTAATTTTTATTTCCTTTCTCTTTTCTGATTTATTTTAAATAGCCCCCTTGACCTTTTTGACTCCTCTTTGACCTTCCTGATTTAAAAAATCATTTTTAGCATTTGTTTTCTATTTTCTTTCCATTTAACAATTTACTTTCATGTATTTTTAAAAATTTTGCTCTCCAGCTTCTGAGATCCAATTATTTGGAATATTTCGGACTTTCTCAATTGGCAATTGTGATACGTCGGGAAAGAACTGACTGTTTTTGGAATGCTGGTTCATGTTTTGCGTTTGTTTTTGTAAAATGTCGCGGTAAGCAAGAGTCGCCACCGTCTTTTATTTTATCCAACAAGGAAAGGAAAAAAGCACAGAAAAATTCTTTTTTCGAGATGTTTCTCGGGTCCGGGGGGTAGATTATAGAAAGGGAAAGTGTTATAACCCTTTCTATCCGTGGTTATCCACGGGCTCTTAGGTACTTGCTCAAAGTGTTTTCAAAATTTGCTTTTCTTTGTGTTTGTGGGTTTGAAAAAAGTTTTTGTTTGAAAGGTGTAAGTGCGAAAAGTTTTTGTTTTGTTTTGAAAGAGCAAGTACTTAAGAACCATCCACCTACTCGAAAAAGGAATCAATCTGTACTAATGTCCTTTAGACAATTCTATCCCACTATTGATGAGTAGGTAGCATCGTCGTTGGAGTTTAAGGGTCAATTCGATTAAGGGACGTGCGGTCACTAAAGCAATGTTAGGACGCCTTAGTGATAACCCTAATGTCTTAGATCATTTTTCCGAGGCAACCGTTTCGAGGCAACTATGATCTTTGGACAAGAGGGAGACCTCTAAAACTTCCTATACTCAATGACCGCGTTCGAAGGAAACCAAGTGAGGTGTACCCTAAGAGTGCGCATGTGCGAGTGTGTCATTTTCAGTTAATTTGTCTTTGTACATGTTAGTGGTTATCTATGTTGATTTTAGGTTAACATTCGATCTTGTCATGCATTCCCTATTATCAAACATCTAGCAGTTCATAAGTTGCGGAAATTAAATTGCGGAAATTAAACTAGCTATTACAAGGCGTCGGGTATTTACATCGCCAAAAGCAACCCTTGAAATTAAAATGCGGAAAATAAATAAAGCGATAAAATAATTAAAGTTCTATTAAACTATTACATTCCGGGAAACAGATACAATATTGAATAAAATAGATCGCGTGCGGGAAATTAAATCGAATGCGAGTTTTTAGGGTTTTGACCCTTTAATTATTAAAGAAAAGATTTTTTTGGTTGTTTTTGAATTAAGAAAGAAAATAATCTAAATTAATTATTAAATTAATAAATTAGTTAATTAATGAATATAAATATTTTTTGGATTTTTGATATTTAGAGAAATAGCAAATAAATTTAATCAAAGTTAATAAAAACCTAATTGTCTAAATTAATTTTAATTATTGCAAAAAATATTAAAGTTATTCCTAATTAAAACTAAATTAATTAAATGATTTTATTAACAAAAATGAAAATGCTGAAATTAAATAAAATATTTTGTAGTTTTTTAATTTTATTAGGAAAAATTTTTTGGTTAGTTAAATAATAAAAACAATAACAATGATTAATTAAAAGAAATAATAAAAGAAAAGAGAAAAAATAGTGAGGGTTTGGGCCTGTATAGGGGGTGAGAATGGCAATTTCAAGGCCCATTTGCATGCTGGCCTGGTGGACTTTTCCTGATTCCCCGTGGCATGTTGACTAGGGCATATGGTGGATATCACATATGGACCACCAGATCTGGCCTGGGGCCATCTGGCGCTTTGAGATTTGAGGGAGTATGATGCATCACATGCTTGGGTTCACATTGAATAGCCAGTAGAAAAATAAGAACAAATGCATGGGGGACCTGGGATTCGAACCCGGGTCCTATTGATCATTGGACAACGCTTCCACCACTCAACCAACGTGCTGTAGTTGTTAATATAGTGGACAACAATTATAATATGGAAAAAAACAATAATATGCCAAAAACAAAAAAATAAAGCGCGGATATTTGAACCAGCCACTAAGAGGGGGACACGTCTTCGTCTTCCTCATTCAACCCTGGATATTTACCTGCGGATTTATATCCACCGCTAAATTCGCATGTTCAACCTAAAATCCATTCTAGGCCATGGAAATTGATTACAAGCACATGGTTGTGCTCGTCTAGGTCTCATGAGCAAACCTATATCTCTCTTGAGTCTTGATTTCGCATGCAAAAGAAATGCTCAAAAAACACAAACCACGAACCCTAGATTCAGCTATGGGGTTACAGGCCAGATAAATGCAATTGGCTAATGCAAAATGCTTCTAAATTGAACGATAATCATGAATATGCAAATATTTTGTAAGAAAAGTGCAAGAACAATAATATACGAATTCAACTGAAAAGCATATTTTTGAGACACTTACAGAGCTTTAGGGCACGTATGAGGGCTTGTTAGGGATTGGTTTTGCTTCAATGATTTCCCAACAATGGATTAGTGTGGAGATTTGCTTCTGAATTTGCCTCTATGCACGATTTCAGTTTCACACTTTTTCACCTTTTTCAAGTTTTGCTTTTGATGATTCTGCAGCCTCTAGCCCTTAAACTCGTGTGCTCTCACTTGTATATGTATGATGCAATGTATTAGGTCAACTTTTGGGTCTTGAATCTTTGTACATTGATGTCTTGAGATTTGATTTGATTCACTATTGATAACCTTCCAATTTTGTCCAAAATCCAATCTTTTTGCACATGGAATGTATGATACAAATTTGATACACTTGATGATGATGATTCAATCCTGAAATAGCCAAAAAGAGATCAAATAATCAATGTTTGGATTTTATTTGATTTAAAATGAAACAATTCATTAAAAAATCAAATTAAATAATAAAATTGATAAATGGTCACAAGGCTGAAGCTAGGACACGTGTGTAGTGTGACGAGATCAAATCAAGTGGAAAAGAATGGGCCCATTTGACAAAATTTTGAGTTTTGGGGATAGTTGACTTTTGGCAATTTTGCAAAAATGCCTAACTTCAACAATGCATAACTTCATCAATTTTTGACTTTTGGAGGTGTTATTGGACTTTTTAGAAAGCTTGAGATGTTTTATAACCAACCCTTTTGGTATCATATCAATTTGATATTCCATGCTCAAGTTATAGGCTTTGGAAAAAAAGGTGTTTTTGTTGACTTTAAAAAATGACCTATAATGTCCAAATTTATAACTTCTTGTGAGTGCATTTTATGATCTTGGGGTGTGAATATGGATTATAGGAAATTGAATCCTATTCAAAATGAGATTTGGATGGGTCATTTCTAATAAAGTATGAGAATGTTATTCTTGGTCAAAGTTGAGTTGACTTTTCCTATAAAACCCTAATTTAGCAACTTTTGAGTCTTGATGAATTTTGAGAAATCCTTGATGAATCATGATCAACCCTTGATGAAATGATGAAATATCCTTCAAAATAAGAATGTTGACAAAAAATCTTGAAGTTTGACTGTTTATAGGTCACAGTTGACTTTTGCCCTAGCATAGTCGATTTTTGGACCCTTTGAGCAATTGACTGAGCAAACTTCCTCTGCAAGGCTTGAAACTTGACATGGATGATCTTGAGAACATATTAGGACATTGGGGAGAACTTGAGGTCATTTGGATTCAAGGATCTTGATGCAACACAAAACCCTAATTTGAGGTTGACTGCCTTAGGAGATGACATGTCTGACCCACTCTTGAGCAATCTTGAACCACTTGGAGATTTTTCTTGCAATGTTTTGAGAAATATGAGAGGCAAAATTTTGGGGTACAACAACTGCCCCTGTTCAATTTTCTTAAACCTGAGGATGTAGATTGGCTTTCGGGCCTTTCGTGATCTGAAGGTGGAAGATGATTGAACACTAGAGTGCCCAGAAATTTGCACTTGCATGAAGTGGCATCAGCATTGTGATGTCGAGAATGGGCTTACAGATGCCATTTGGATACTGTTGATAGGTGGTTCGGAATTCGGCTGGAATATGAATCAGGGAGATCTTATCGTCGATCTGACTGAACCAGGGAAGGTCTTGGATTAACTTTGACTGGATAAGAATAAAAAAAATCTTCGGATCGATTTAGCTGAACCAAACAAAAGTCTTAGAATAATTTCAACTAGAATACGAATCAGGGAGATCTTATCATCGATCTGACTGAGCCAGAGGAGGTCTTGGATTAACTTTGACTGGATCGGCATCAGAAAAAATCTTCGAATCGATTTAACTGGACCAGAAGAAAGTCTTGGAATAACTTCAACTGGAATACGAATCAGGGAGATCTTCGCGTCGATATGACTGAACCAGAGGAGGTCTTGGATTAAATTTGACTGGATCGACATCAGAAAAATCTTCGAATCGATTTAACTGGACCAGATGAAAGTATTGGAATAACTTCAACTGGAATACGAATCAGGGAGATCTTCGCGTCGATCTGACTAAACCAGAGGAGGTCTTGGATTAACTTTGACTGGACCGGCATCAGAAAAATCTTCGAATCGATTTAACTGGACCAAACAAAAGTCTTGGAATAACTTCAACTGGAATACGAATCAGGGAGATCTTCGCGTTGATCTGACTGAACCAGAGGAGGTCTTGGATTAACTTTGACTGGATCGGCATCAGAAAAATCTTCGAATCAATTTAACTGGACCAAACGAAAGTCTTGGAATAACTTCAACTGGAATACGAATCAGGGAGATCTTCGCGTCGATCTGACTGAACAAGAGGAGGTCTTGGATTAACTTTGACTGGATCGGCATCAGAAAAATCTTCAAATCGATTTAACTGGACCAGAAGAAAGTCTTTGAATAACTTCAAATGGAATATGAATCAGGGAGATCTTCGCGTCGATCTGACTGAACCAGAGGAGGTCTTTTGACATAGCTGAGAACTTAACTGCATCTTTCATGAAAGGTAAAGGTCAGTCATATGCAATGCATGATATGGATCAAGCAATGATGTTCTCAAAATAAATGAGATTGTGTTATATGATGCGTATATGCATGTATCATGATGTATGGAAATGTAATGTTTCTAGCCGGGGAAAATAAATCCCGGATAGCTGCTGGAGAATAGAGTTGAATTCTTCGTTTCCGCTGGGGATGATGAACGGAGAGAATAAACCTGCAGGAGAGGATGACTCCGTTGGGGGGAATAAACTGATGAGGAGATTACTCTGTGGGGAAGAGAGGCTCTGCGGAGGATTCCACTGATAAATTCCGTCAGGAGGAATTATCGTTGCTGGCGATATTGAATCTGTTGAGGACTGAATTCCTGTTTGTGAAAGGAAAGGACTCCGCTGGGGATGATCTCTCAGTTGTGACTTGCTGGGGATAACCCTGTTAGACTTTTGTGGGGATAATCCTTTGAGTTCTGCCGGGAATGATCCTTTGAACTCGGCTGGGGAGATTTTTTTTACTCCAACTTCCAGAGTCGACTGGGGATGATGCTTCAACTCCGTTGGGGAAGCTTTTTCAGAATGAGCTGGGAAAAATTTAAACTCCACTTGGGGTATCTTGTATTCTGTCGGGGAGCATTCTTATATTCTGTTAGGAAATATTAAGACTGCCGTGGATATTAAGCTTTTTCAGTATTGATGGTAGATAAACTCTATTTGGGTAGAATATTGCTGATTCGTTCATAGTTGCAATTCTCAGCTGGAGGAGAGCTACCATTAATGTCTTACTCTGCGGGGAGTGAAAGTATCTTAGCCATATTCTTCAGCTGAATCTACCTTTGTACCTGGTGGATAGAGCAACTGTATAGTTTGGACAATTTTTATTGCCCCTGTTTCCGATATTACCCGTAATCGTCTTTTGTTTCGCATGTAAATATTTATGATCAACAATTAATGTCAAATGCATATATCAAAAATGAACATTGGACGTTCTTTGCAAAACAAAATAGATAAAGGAAAAACAGTTTGAAATTTCTTTGAAAATGAATTGTATTGATTTTGAAGTTTGGCCTGTAAATAGGCGTTTTTGTACAAGAGGCTGACGTCCTAGTAAGAGAACGCCGCCGAGCAGATAGAATTTACACAAATTGTGAAAAACAAAACAGCTATGTGAACAATCCCACTGGGCTCCAACTTTGCTATTGCCTTTATGTCCTCGAGCATCTCATCACTTTGCTACTTGGTTGAAGGTAGATCAGATTGATTAGTGTCGTCCGAGCTTGATAGTTGATACCGAAGTCTGGATGCAAGGTGATCCAATAAGACATAGTGTTACACTTTGATCCCTAATTTTTTCCTGGACCTCCCTTTCGGGTTTTCAGTCCACCGGGATACCCTTTTTTGCCCAAACCTCCTTTTCAGGTTTTCGACTTGCCAGGTGTACAGATTTTTTCATTTTCATCCCTCATTTTTGCCCGAACCCTTTTGGTTCGCCGGGAAGCCCTTATTTTTGCCTAGGCGAGTCAACCTAGCGGGTCTTTGATTATGCGTAGTATCTTTTCACTATGTATGCATTGACAGGGTGAGGAAGGTCGTCACCGTCCATGGTGGTTAGAATCATAGCTCCTCCTGAGAAAATGTTCTTAACCACAAATGGCCCTTCGTAAGTAGGGGTCCATTTGCCCCTGGGATCATGTTGAGGTAGTATAATGCGCTTGATCACCAGATCCCTAACTTGATACTCTTGTCGTGTAACTTTCTTGTTAAATGCCTTGATCATCCGTTTTTGATACGTTTGACCATGACAAATAGCAGTAAGTCTCTTTTTGTCGATTAGGTTCAGCTGATTAAGCCGGGTCTGAATCCAGTCATCTTCGCTCAAACCTGCATCTTTCATGATCCGAAGAGAGGGTATCTGAACTTCAATGGGCAAGACTGCCTCCATGCCATATACCAAGGAATAAGGTATTGCCCCTGTTGACGTCCGCGCTGAGGTACGGTACCCGTGAAGAGAAAATGGTAACATCTCATGCCAATCTTTGTATGTTACTGTCATCTTCTGCACGATCTTCTTAATGTTCTTATTAGCTGCTTCTACAGCCCCATTCATCTTCGGCCGGTAGGGAGAAGAGTTGTGATGCTGTATCTTGAATTGCTTGCAGAGCTCGGTGATAATCTTGTTGTTGAGATTGGTACCATTGTCCGTAATGATCCTCTCCGGCACACTGTATCGACAAATTAGATTATGCCGAATGAACGAGGCCACAATGTTCTTGGTTACAGTAGCAAAGGAAGCTGCTTCAACCCACTTTGTAAAGTAATCGATTGCTACCAGGATGAAACGGTGCCCGTTGGATGCTGTAGGTCTGATCTCGCCGATCATATCAATGCCCCACATTGCAAAAGGCCACAGAGCTGTCAAGACGTTTAGAGGGACTAGAGGTATGTGCACCTTGTCAGCATAGACTTGGCACTTGTGACATGTCCGAGAATGCTGATGACAACCAGCTTCCATTGTGGACCAATAATATCCTGCCCGTAGGATTTTCTTTGTCATGGTATGTACACTGGAATGAGTCCCGAAAGTACCTTCATGCAACTCTATCATGATCCTTTCTGCTTCATTCTTATCCATACATCGCATTAAGGTTGAATCATGGTTACGCTTGTAAAGTATACCGTTACTGATGAAGAACTTCACCACGAACCTCCTCAGAAACTTCTTGTCATTAACAGATGCACCCTCGGGGTATTCCTGAGCCTCAAGATACCTTTTCACCTCATGAAACCAGGGTTTATCCGCTACCTCTTCAGTCTCAATGTCACAGCAATGGGTGGGTTCGTCCAATCTTTAAATGATGATCCGGGGAGCTTCGTTGTCCCAATTGACTTTGAACATAGAAGACATCGTAGCCAGCGCGTCCGCCAACTGATTCTCCTCTCTAGGGAAGTGTTCAAAGGTTATCTCCTCAAAGTGGGGAAGCAATGTCAACACATACTCCTTGTAAGGAATAAGATTTGGGTGTTTCGTATCCCACTCGCCTTTGATCTGATTGATCACGAGAGAGGAATCTCCGAAGACACTCAGAAACTTAATCCTTAGGTCAATTGCTGCTCGAAGACCCATGATGCATGATTCATACTCCGCCATATTGTTGGTGCAGTTGAAACATAGTCGGGCGGTGAACGGAGTATGAGAGCCTTTAGGAGATATGATTACGGTGCCAATACCATTACCCAAAGCGTTCGAAGCTCTATCAAAGTACATAGACCATCGAGATCCTTCCTCAGGTCCTTCATCCTATCCAGGTGTCTCACAATCAGTTACCAACATGATATTCTCGTCTGGAAATTCAAAGTTCATAGACTGGTAATCATCCACTGCCTGATGTGCCAAATGGTCTGCCAACACACTTCCCTTGATTGCCTTTTGGGTCGTGTACTGGATGTCATACTCAGTCAAGATCATCTGCCATCTTGCTATTCTTCCGGACAAGGCAGGCTTTTCGAAGATATACTTGATTGGATCCATTTTTGAAATCAATAGAGTAGTGTGAGCCAGCATATACTGTCTCAGCCGACGAGCAGCCCATGCCAAAGCGCAACAAGTTTTCTCGAGCAGTGAGTATCGGGTCTCACAGTCGGTAAACTTTTTCCTAAGGTAATAAATAGCATGCTCTTTTCGGCCAGACTCGTCATGCTGACCCATCACACACCCCATTGAGTTGTCGAGTAATGTCAAGTATAAGATCAAAGGTCTCCCTTCAACTGGTGGCATCAGAATATGTGGCTCTTGGAGATACTCTTTGATTATTTCGAAAGTGGCCTGGCATTCATCGTTCCAATGTACTACTTGATCTTTATTTAGCAACTTGAAGATTGGTTCACAAGTAGCGGTTAGGTGTGAGATGTATTGGGCAATGTAGTTTAGTCATCCCAGAAAGCCTCTGACTTCTTTCTCTGTTGGGGAGCTGGCATCTCTTGTATGGCCTTCACCTTTTCCGGATCCACTTGAATACCTTTATCGCTTACGACGAAACCCAGTAGCTTACCAGATCTCACCCCGAAGGTGCACTTGTTCGGGTTTAACCTCAGCTTGTACAACTTCAACATGTCAAATAGCTTCTGAAGGTGGTCAAGGTGTTCTTCCTCAGTTTGAGATCTTGCAATCATGTCGTCGACGTATACCTCAATCTCATGATGGATCATGTCATGAAACAAAGAAACCATGGCACGCTGATACGTTGCCCCAGCATTCTTCAATCCAAAAGGAATGACCTTGTAGCAAAAAGTACCCCACTGAGTAACGAAAGTTGTCTTCTCCATGTCTTCGGGAGCCATTTTAATCTGATTATAACCGGAGAAACCATCCATGAAGGAGAAGACTTTATGCTGAGCGGTGTTGTTAACCAGAACGTCGATATGAGGTAGAGGAAAATCATCCTTGGGGCTTGCCCTGTTCAGATCCCTATAGTCAACACACATTCGAACCTTACCATCCTTCTTCAGTACAGGAACCACGTTGGCCACCAACTGAGGGTAAGAAGTAACTGCTAG
The DNA here is from genome assembly GCA_948472305.1 of Vicia faba. Taxonomy (NCBI): domain Eukaryota; kingdom Viridiplantae; phylum Streptophyta; class Magnoliopsida; order Fabales; family Fabaceae; genus Vicia; species Vicia faba. The sequence goes on from OX451737.1 coordinate 1,466,669,367, forward strand.
AAAACCAGCGTCAAACTGCTTCATCACTTCAGCTTTGATTTTCTCAGACATCTCTGGGCGCATCCGACGAACTTTCTGTTTCACTGGAGGACATTCTTCCTTGGTAGGTAAGCGGTGAACCACAATATCGGTATCCAACCCAGGCATATCTTCATAAGACCAGGCAAAGATCTCGACATAGTATCACAGCATCTGAATGAACCGTTGCTTCACACTAAGCTCCAGATTTGCCCCGATCTTAACTTCCTTCTTGTCTGTCTCTGTACCCAGATTCACTGTTTCCACTTGCTCTTCATGTGGCTGTATAGCCCTCTCTTCTTGAAGTAACAGTCTTGCAAGTTCACCAGGAACTTCGCAATCATTTTCACCTTCCTCTTTGGCTAAGTTGATCGGATTTTCGAAGTCATAACTGGCAGTAGCAGAGTCGTTACCAGTGAGATCCAGAGTGGATGTAGACCTGTATATGTGAGTGTGTGTAAAATAACTGTTTTGCAATATACAATAAAATAAAAACAAGGAGCGCAAGATTTTGAAATGCAAGAAACGTCCAATGCTTTTATTAATGATATATGAAAATGACACACATAGAGCCCTCACAAATGAAGCCACGGTGCCCCGGGTAAGACACCGGGCCATAAAGTTTTAAAACATTGTCTGTTACATATTCAAAACAAAAAGTTTCATTACTGGGTAACAAAAGAAATAGGGACGAAGTCCTTTGCTGTTCAATTGCTTAGTCCACCGTCGGTCATAGGATAGATCCAGCTATCGAACTCAGACTCTTCCACATCGTCTTCAATGACATTCACTCCCGAGTTGCTGATGAACATAGGAGGTCTTCTGATCCGTGCATTCCGAACAGCCTTTTGAGCCTCTGCAGTGAAACCCAAACCAAACTTGTTAGTCTTCTATGTGAAATCAGGGAGGCGGCCTCAATTTTCACACTCACCTTTCTCGACAACAGCCCGGACATCTTTAAAGGAAGCCATCTTCATAGGAGAATCTTCAACAACAACCTCAGCTGACGCCAGCGTCTGGGGAACCTCTTCAAAATGCTGAAATGGGGTCTCAATGAACTCCCCATCCATCTCTACATATCGGAAAGAGTTGAGGTGGCTAACCATGTACTCCTCTTATCCTTGTACTGTCACAATCTTCCCTTTTACCGGGTACTTCAGCTTCTGATGGAGCGTGGAGGTTACGGCCCCAGCTTTGTGGATCCATGGACGACCCAACAAACAAGAATAAGATGGACAAATGTCCATCACATAGAACATAGAGTTGAAAACCTGAGAACCAACCTTAATCGGAATATCCACTTCTCCATGCACCATTCTCTTAGACCCATCAAAGGCCCTAGCAACAATGTTGCTTGGTTTCAACTCCAACCCTTCACAGTCTAACCGGTCTAGAGCTTTCTTGGGCAAAACGTTCAATGAGGAACCAGTATCCACTAATACATGAGCAAGAGTAGTGCCCTTGAATTCAATGGAGACATGCAGGGCATCGTTGTGATTCTTCCCCTTAGTAGTCAAGTCGGCGTCAGAGAAACCCAACCCATCATCGACAGTCAGACTAGCCACGCAATCTTTAAACTGATCAGCTGATGTCTCTTGTGGTACGTGTGCAGTCTTCAGGAATGCAATCAGAGCCTTGGCATGGGCCTCTGAGCATAGCAACAGTGACAACATAGAGATTTTGGACGGGGTCTGCCCTAGCTGTTCAACTACATTGTAGTCACTCTTTTTGATGATCTTCAGAATCTCTTCCATCTCTTGTCTAGAAGCTTCAACAGTAATTGTCTTTGGTGCCTCCGTCTGGGCAGGCTCACTGGTGGTCCCTTTGCCCTGAGTATTAGATGACTCGGCGACAGGGGTAAGAATAGGAGCTTGAACAGGAATAGCAGCAGGTACACTGGCGGGTGTAATAACAACGGGTTTTCGGGCAGTTGGTGGAGAGATATCAGGTGAGAAAAGTCTTCCGCTGCGGGTGACTTTAGCAGGTCCAACAATATTGCTGACGTCAGTATCAGCATCCAACTCTTGTTGAACTCCATGAAAATAAACATCAGCCCCGCAATTCCAAGGGACAACTTTATCAGAGGTGTAAGGGATAGGCCCAGGAACAATGATGATCAATGGTGCGATTCTTGGAACATATGTAATTCTAACAGGCTTTCTTGAGGAAGCCTTGGAAGAATTGTCGAAAATGGTAATAATAGCAACTTCTTCAGTATGAACTAAGGGAACAATAGTCTTCTCAAACATAATTTCTTTACTATCCATCAGGCGTTGGGCGCCTGATTTCAAAAGTGGGCAACCGGTAGGTAGAATAGAACACATACGACAACCTTCATCACAGCCTGGAAATAAACCGGCTAGAAAAAGGTTCTTCTTCACAGTCATCAAGGGAGTAGCAATATCTTTCACAGAAACCACAAACGAGTCTTCTTCTATAACATTCACTCCATGCTTGGGCATAGGAGCAGTCACAACATTAGGTCTTTCGGGCGCTTCGAACTCAATCTCCTTAGCATCAATTAAGTCCTGTATTTTGTTCTTCAAAGACCAACAATCATCTGTATTATGCCCCGGGATATCAGAGTGAAAAGCACAGCAGGCATTAGGGTTGTACTTCGGTGATGTTGTATTTGGATTCTTCGGGGCCTCCCTTGGAATCACTAGATTGGTCTTTAACAACTGCGGCAGAATCTGAGACAGAGTCATGCTGAGACGGGTGAATTTCCTTCGAGGTCTCTCGTCCTTTTGTTGATTGTTGTGCAGAGTAACACCAACAGGTCTTGAAATAACAACCACATTAACAGCTTGGCGGCGTTCAGGTTTATTCTGGCTTTTCGAACTGTAGACAACACTTGACTCTTTCTTAACAGGCTTCTTCTCGGTGCTCTATGAAGCACCATTTTGTATCTTACCAGCCTTAATACCAGCCTCAATCCTTTCACCAGTCATAATTAACTCTGTAAACCCAGACGAAGAGCTTCCAATCAGATAGTTGAAAAATAGACCAGACAAGGTCCCCAGAAACACATCCACAAGCTCCCGATCAGCCAAGGGTGGTTGCACTCTTCCAGCGAGGTCCCTCCACTTCTGCGCATAATCTTTGAAACCTTCGCCCATTCCCATTGAAATACCCTGGAGTTGGGTACGCGTGGGAGCAAGGTCAGAATTGTATTGGTACTGCCTGTAGAAAGCAGTAGCCAAATCCTCCCAACTGCGGATACTGGCTCCGTCCAACTGGTAAAACCATTCAAGCTGAGTCCCTGAGAGACTGTCTTAAAAGAAGTGGATCCATAGGTTCTTATCAGCGGTGTACGGCTGAATCTTCCTTACATATGACCGGAGGTGAAACTTCGGACAAGAAACTCCGTCATACTTAGCAAAGGTTGGTGCCTTGAACTTGTGGGGAATTACCACCCCAGATGATAGACCTAGATCACCAAAGTCCAGACCAGGCACTTTCTGAACTTCCATCGCACTCAACCGGTCTTCCAGTTGCTTGTATCTATCCTCGGACAGAGGATACTGGTCTTCATCGAAATCTGTCTCGTTGTCTGAGACCACAGGGCTAGGAGCCCTCCTTTCTTCTTGACTATCTTTCCCTCCAGATGAGGTGGTCAAATCAACTTCATCTCATAGCCTGTTTCCAAACCGGTGACCTGTGTTAAACAGGACTGTCCTCTTCTTCTTCTTCTTCTTCTTCTTCTTCTTCTCTTTCAGAATCAGGGTCTTCAGGTCTTGCTGACCCTTAGCTAGATTCACGAACAACTCTTGAAATTGGGCATTCTAAGCCTGTAGGGCCTTGATCGCTTACTCAGTTGATGGTTCAGCAGACATGATGCTGAAATAAATAGCGAAGAAGATAAGAGACCTGTAATGGGTACCTGTTATGAAGTGCATGGGATGAAATGCGTATGATATGATTTCAAAGACAATCGAGAGATTCAAATTTGTAAACAAGAAATGAAACACACTTTTATTAGATAAACTTTGAAATTCAAATTGTTCAACAGACGCCCTTAAGGCGTTACAAGAAAGGAAATACTGAAAAGTAAATGAAAACCTGAGAGGAAATAATCAAAGGACAATCAGTGCTCCCATGGTTGCTTCTTGTTGGTGCGGACATAGTCATTGAGAATCCGCTCGTTCTCCAGCTGCCTAGTCAACTTCTGGATCTTCTTCTCTTGCTCGTTAAACTTTTCTTGGTAAGCATCCCTCTCCTCTCTCAGCTGCATCCAAGACCTTTTCAGTTCCCCAATGTCAGTGGGCATGTAAGGATGGAGGATGGTAGGAAGAACCCCCTCTTCATTAGCAACTTCAACAATGATAGGCAGGACGGCTTCATATGGCACACCCAACTTTTGGGAACGGATACAAACCCATCTGAGATATGGCTCCATTGGAAGAGAAGTCTTTGGACCCAGCTCATGTGGATCAGATCTGTGAACTCTATCCCAAGCCCTTATGAACCTGCAGTGTTGCTCGTCGCTATCCCCTTGAAAATCAAAGATAATACTAGGCATTAGCAGCTCATGAGGTCCTTCTCTTCTGGCTCGCCCAAAGTGACGTAAGGCCAAGCATGGATTATAAGAAATTCCTCCATGGGTTCCTATCAGTGGAACATTGGGGTACTCCCCACAACGATCAATAACGGCCACCTCGTCCATACCTTTGATAGTCTAGATAATGTCATTATGAGAGAGAGACATAACCCTATAGGCCCTGCCCATGCCTTCTTTGTTCTTCAACACTGATTTGGGGAGGTGCGAAATAAACCACCTCGCCAATAATGGAGCACATCACATCAAGGTCCCCCGCTTTCAAGCAGTACGAGCATAAAGATGATGAAGAATGTCACCCAAGAGAGTGGGTACAAGATTACGAGAGATGAAGATTTTCACCGCATTCACATCAACAAAGGAGTCAGGATTCAGAAACAATACCAAGCCATATATCAGAAGAGCCAAAATATCTTCGAATGCCTTAAAGTCTAGACTATCCCAGAAATAATTAGCTTTGCCAACCAAGAACTTAGTCAGAAAGCCCTTTTCTCCACTTCTAGTCTCCCAATTAGCCATTACCTCATCCTTTGTCAAATGAAGGGCTGCAGCAATCTCTTCTGTCCTAAGGATCTTCTCCTAACCAGTAAACGGGGTCTGCTCCAGAATAGAGATACCGAGCAGATCAGAAAACTCTTCTAAAGTGGGAACCAACTGGTAGTCTTAAAAAGTAAAGCAATGGTACAACGGATCATAGAATTGGACCAAAACACTCATCATCTGCTCGTCCAATTTAGAGGTAACCAAACTGAGAAGATACCCATGTCTTCTGATGAAGGAGGTAGTATCAGGCATCTTTGTAATCAATTCTTTAAGCATGGTGGGAACCTAGACAAAGTTGATCCGGATGGCATTCCTACGCATGGGCATCATGACCTACAAAATAGAACAAAGATGAATCCCTCCCGTCTTTGAAATAGGTTAGTACAATGCAAGATGTATGCAATGTTATGATGTCATGATGTCATGATAGAAAGCACACCACAAGTATCCACAAATAGAAAACATGGTAAAGGCACACAAGTCACACAGAGAGCCCTTAGATTTCAGACTGGCAAGGAGCTTAGGTACTACCCTCTTTCAGTTCAGTTGGTTTAAACCTGTCCTAAAAATAGTAATCGGGTTCTAGAGGATCTTAATATCACTGACTACCCTCAATCAGTCATAATTCCAGTTTTACAACCTTTTCTTGCAGCCGGAATCATCGCGAGAGTTTAGTCTCAATGAGTGTAGCATACTGCTACTGTTCTATGGCCAAGTTGGTCAATTTAAAGGTTCTAAGGTCAGTTGGTGCTTAATGACCCCTTAGATGACCCATATTCTCCTCGTTCCAACACAAGGGATATCGGTACAATCTAAAGTGCCACACCAACGTAGCTACTGCTTCAACCGTATCGGTCTACGCCGTACAGTTCCCTCACAGTTTATTGCTACTTACCTAAAGGGTATCCCCAGATCCGGGTTAGGATCTATAGCAACTCCGATACAAGCCCACAAATATAAAGCATACAAAGCAAACAATTGAAAACACAATGATCTAATCCTAAGGTACACCCAACTTATTAAAATGTCCCCAGCAGAGTCGCCAGTTCTGTGATACAGTGGGAAAGAACTGATTGTTTTTGGAATGCTGGTTCGTGTTTTGCGTTTTTTTTTGCAAAATGTCGCGGTAAGCAAGAGTCGCTACCGTCTTTTATTTTATCCAACAAGGAAAGGAAAAAAGCACAGAAAAATTCCTTTTTCGAGATGTTTCTCGAGTCCGGGGGGTAGATTATAGAAAGGGAAGGTGTTAGCACCCTTTCTATCCGTGGTTATCCACAGGCTCTTAGGTACTTGCTCAAAGTGTTTTCAAAATTTGCTTTTCTTTGTGTTTGTGGGTTTGAAAAAAGTTTTTGTTTGAAAGGTGTAAGTGCGAAAAGTTTTTGTTTTGTTTTGAAAGAGAAAGTACTTAAGAACCATCTACCTACTCGAAAAAGGAATCAATCTGTACTAATGTCCTTTAGACAATGCTATCCCACTATTGATGAGTAGGTAGCATCGTCGTTGGAGTTTAAGGGTCAATTCGATTAAGGGACGTGCGGTCACTAAAGCAATGTTAGGACGCCTTAGCGGTAACCCTAATGTCTTAGACCATTTTTCCGAGGCAACCATTTTGAGGAAACTATGATCTTTGGACAAGAGGGCGACCTCTAAAACTTCCTATACTCAATGACCGCATTCGAAGGCAACCAAGTGAGGTGTACCCTAAGAGTGCGCATGTGCGAGTGTGTCATTTTCAGTTAATTTGTCTTTGTACATGTTAGTGGTTATCTATGTTGATTTTAGGTTAACATTCGATCTTGTCATGCATTCCTTATTATCAAACATCTATCAGTTCATAAGTTGCGGAAATTAAATTGCGGAAATTAAACTAGCTATTACAAGGCGTCAGGTATTTACATCGCCAAAAGCAACCCTTGAAATTAAAATGCGGAAAATAAATAAAGCGATAAAATAATTAAAGTCCTATTAAACTATTACATTCCGAGAAATAGATACAATATTGAATAAAATGGATCGTGTGCGGGAAATTAAATCGAATGCGAGTTTTTAGGGTTTTGACCCTTTAATTATTAAAGAAAAGATTTTTTTTGGTTGTTTTTGAATTAAGAAAGAAAATAATCTAAATTAATTATTAAATTAATAAATTTGTTAATTAATGAAAATAAATATTTTTTGGATTTTTGATATTTAGAGAAATAAAAATAAATTTAATCAAAGTTAATAAAAACCTAATTGTCTAAATTAATTTTAATTATTGCAAAAAATATTAAAGTTATTCCTAATTAAAACTAAATTAATTAAATGATTTTATTAACAAAAATGAAAATGCTGAAATTAAATAAAATATTTTTTGGTTTTTTAATTTTATTAGGAAAATGTTTTAATTGGTTAGTTAAATAATAAAAACAATAACAATGATTAATTAAAAGAAATAATAAAAGAAAAGAGAAAAAAGTGAGGGTTTGGGCCTGTATAGGGGGTGAGAATGGCAATTTCAAGGCCCATTTGCATGCTGGCCTGGTGGAATTTTCCTGATTCCCTGTGGCACGTTGACTAGGGCATATGGTGGACATCACATCTGGACCACCAGATCTGGCCTGGGGCCATCTGGCGCTTTGAGATTTGAGAGAGTATGATGCATCACATGCTTGGGTTCACACTGAATAGCCTGCAGAAAAATAAGAACAAATGCATGGGGGACCTGGGATTCGAACCCGGGTCCTATTGATCATTGGACAATGCTCCACCACTCAACCAACGCGCTTTAGTTGTTAACATAGTGGACAACAATTATAATATGGAAAAAATAAATAATATGCCAGAAACAAAAAAATAAAGCGCGAATATTTGAACAAGCCACTAAGAGGGGGACACGTCTTCGTCTTCCTTGTTCAACCCTCGATATTACCTGCGGATTTATATCTGCAACTAAATTCGCATGTTCAACCTAAAATCCGTTCTAGGCCATGGAAATTGATTCCAAGCACATGGTTGTGCTCGTCTAGGCCTCCTGAGCAAACCTATATCTCTCTTGAGTCTTGATTTCGCCTGCAAAAGAAATGCCCAAAAAACACAAACCACGAACCCTAGATTCAACTATGGGGTTACAAGCCAGATAAATGCAATTGGCTAATGCAGAATGCTTCTAAATTGAACGATAATCATGAATATGCAAAGATTTTGTAAGAAAAGTGCAAGAACAATGATATACGAATTCAACAGAAAAGCATATTTTTGAGACACTTAGCTTTAGGGCACGTATGAGGGCTTGTTAGGGATTGGTTTTGCTTCAATGATTGCCCAACAATGGATTAGTGTGGAGATTTGCTTCTGAATTTGCCTCTATGCACGATTTCAGTTTCACACTTTTTCACCTTTTTCAAGTTTTGCTTTTGATGATTCTGCAGCCTCTAGCCCTTAAACTCGTGTGCTCTCACTTGTATATGTATGATGCAATGTATTAGGTCAACTTTTGGGTCTTGAATCTTTGTACATTGATGTCTTGAGATTTGATTTGATTCACTATTGATAACCTTCCAATTTTGTCCAAAATCCAATCTTTTTGCACATGGAATGTATGATACGAATTTGATACACTTGATGATGATGATTCAATCATGAAATAGCCAAAAAGAGATCAAATAATCAATGTTTGGATTTTATTTTATTTAAATTGATTTAAAATGAAATAATTCATTAAAAAATCAAATTAAATAATAAAATTGATAAATGATCACAAGGCTGAAGCTAGGACACGTTTGTAGTGTGACAAGATCAAATCAAGTGGAAAAGAATGGGCCCATTTGACAAAATTTGGAGTTTTGGGGATAGTTGACTTTTGGCAATTTTACAAAAATGCCCAACTTGAACAATGCATAAATTCTTCAATTTTGGACTTTTGGAGGTTTTCTTGGACTTTTTAGAAAGCTTGAGATGTCCTATAATCAACCCTTTTGGTCTCATCTTAATTTGATATTCCATGCTCAAGTTATAGGCTTTGGAAAAAAGGGTATTTTTGTTGACTTTAAAAAATGACCTATAATGTCCAAATTTATAACTTCTAGTGAGTGCATTTTCTGATCTTGGGGTGTGAATATGGATTGTAGGAAATAGCATCCTATTAAAAATGAGCTTTGGATGGGTCATTTCTCATAAAGTATGAGAAAGTTATGTTTGGTCAAAGTTGAGTTGACTTTTCCTACAAAATCCTAATTTAGCAACTTTTGAGTCTTGATGAATTTTGAGCAATCCTTGATGAATCATGATCAACCCTTGATCAAATGATGAAATATCCTTCAAATTAATAATGTTGACAAAAAATATTTAAGTTTGACTGTTTATAGGTCACATTGGACTTTTGCCCTAACACAGTCGATTTTTGGACCCTTTGAGCAATTGACTGAGCAAACTTCCTCTGCAAGGCTTGAAACTTGACATGGATGATCTTGAGAACATATTATGACATTGGGTAGAACTTTAGGTAATTTGGATTCAAGGATATTGATGCAACACAAAACCCTAATTTGAGGTTGACTGCCTTAGGAGATGACATGTCTGACCCACTCTTGAGCAATCTTGAACCACTTGGAGATTTTTCTTGCAATGTTTTGAGAAATATGAGAGGGCAAATTTTGGGGTACAACATCAATTTAATTGATGTTTTGATGCCTCTTTGAAATTTGTTTATTTAATTTCCATTTTAACTTTTTTAATCATTATTTTAATCCATTTTTTTCTTGACTTTTTTTGACCTTGGATCTTGACTTGGTTGATCAATGTTTCCTCAATTTCAATTGGTTTTTGAATGATATTTTGGTTATATGAACTTTCATTATTTTAAACTTATAATTTAAATGGTCATTTGATCATTTTTGGTACTTTGGATTAATGATAAGTTTTTCCCATTACATTGTGAACTTGAATGTGTGAAATTGATGATATATGATACGCTGTTACATTTCAAATTTAGTTGCTCATTTTTGCACTGTGTATAATACGAAAAATGTAGTGCTAAAAATTTGAGTTTAAGCCATCAATTGACTTAACTCACACAATGAAGTCGCCACCACACTTTATTGTTTTTGAAGGGAAATGGGAAAAAAGCTAACAAACCCAAAATAAAATAAAATAGAGATCAAGATACAAGGATTGGTCATGCAGAGGGAAAATATTAGCATCTTAAGAATCTATGGTACTCCGCAGGATCCACTTTATTTGTTTCAAAGTATATGAGTGTGTTATATAAAGCTTAAACTTGCTAAAGGGAAATGAATGAAAATATTATTAAAGAGACAAAAGAAAATGTTTTTTAATTATTGCGTCCGCCGCGGTTGTGAACCTTTGTGCCTATGTACCCCTTCATGCAATACGGGATCAGGACACTCGTAGTTATTCTCAAAAAAGAATAAAACTTGATGTGTTGATTGATTTTAAAAGTAGATACAAGTCATAATTTTTAAGGAGAAGACTCTTCTAAACGCCCACAAGTTATAATAAAGAAAGACTATGCACGAACATGAGTGAGGCTTTGAGAACGCCTCTAGTACTCAAGTGGAGAAGTCGACAACCATGTGGATAGAGGAATAACATCTCGACTAAAAATGAATCATATCTAATCTTGAAAAGGTTTTAAAGAATAAAAGGTGCTCGAGCGCACACAAAGATTTTAATGAGGTTAAATGTTTTTGTCTTTTTGAAAGTGTAAGAATATACTCATGTGGTTTAGCATTTATTAAAGAAAAGAAGTTTGAAAAGGAACTTGACAGATTCAAGGTTTAGTATGAAAGTGGTTAAAGTTTAGAAAATAAAGAAGGTTTTGAGAAAAGATAAGAAGGTTTTGAAAAATGAAGAATATGATGAGATGAAGAGATTATCCTATATACAGTAAAGTAAAAAGTAAAGGTAAATAGGACCTGACCGAATAAGAAGCTGATCAAGATGTTATGACATCTTGTTCAACATTAGGGTGCAATAAATTCTTTTCCCAATGAAACATGTTTTGATAAAATTTTTTCCAACTATTTGTTTTACCAAATTGTTTCCAACCATAAAATCACATACCCAACACTTTAGATGTGCCTTCATGAGTTGTTTTGAGGATTTCCCAAGCATCCTTGGCTACAGTACATAAATTTATTAACCTGAAAACATTCTTGTACACTCTATCGAATAGAGAATTCAAGGCTTTAGAATGTCCAAGAGATAATTCATCTTCCTCCTTGGACAATTCTTCGCATGGCTTCAAAGACTCATTCTCATCTTTGTCCTTCACAACAGGATGATTCCATCCTTTCAAAACAACCTTCCAAGATTTGCTGTCCAGGATAATTCATAATAGTTTTAATAATTTATATATTTTTTAACATGTACCACTTTTACATATTAAACACACATTGTATTTCAAAATATATTATATTTTTAAAAGAAAACATCATTCTATATATAATAGACTATTTTAGAAATTTGTTTGAATAAAATTTTGTATTTTATAATAATAAAAGTATAAGTATATTATATTATTTTTTTACCACATTATCAAATATTTCTGGATTTATCACTGGTTCTACATCACTGTTCACAAAACAATTTAGATTAAAGTTTACATTATTGTTTATCAAATAATTCTAGTTTCATTGTGTCATATCCTAATGTCTACCCCTAATACTCCACCTATCATATCATTTACATTTAACCCAAGATCACAGACATGACACCTCCAAACCTTTATCCCTTTAGGTTAACCTTTATGGAAGATCACCAAGCACCTTATGTGTTTCTTTATGCATCAATTCTTGTTTAAATTTTAAATTTACTAACCTTATTCAAAATAAAAAAAATATGTGTTGCTTTCTCTTCTTATTGTACAAGGTAGGGACTCGAAACAAAAGGATCAAGCTTGGTTTCTAAATTAGGGTTTTGGTTCTCAAGGTGTTGGTCAACAAGTGGCCCAAAAGAGCTTTTGATTTAAGGCATGACCTATAACCTTAGGTATTATTCATGTCATGCTTCATTCCAATTCATTTGGACAAGAAAAGTTCAATTTTGGTACATGTTTTCAAAGTTGATTCAAGAATGATTCATGTGTTTATTTCCATGCCATCTCCATCATATTCTCAAGAATTTCTCAAAATTATTCAAATAACAATCAATATTACTTCATTTGGTATTCAAATATTTATCATTGGGCCTTTGGATGGTAGAAAATAGCAAAAATCACAAGTTGGTGCGTGATTGGTTGGCCTAAAATCAAGTATGGCATGTCACTTGGTCCAAACACCATAACTCTCTGATTTCTCAACATTTTTGGAATCTACTTTGAGCCAAATGTCACATTTGAACTCATCTATAAATTTGTTTCACGGGTCAAACATTAATTTTGCCTCTAAGGACTTCATTTTTGGAATCGAACAAGATGCCTAAGAGCTGGTCCAAAACATGGTTCAACCTATTGCCTGACCCAGAAATCAGCTCATGACCTAAACTTTTCACCCATGCCATTTTCAAATCTAGAATCATTTTGAAGTGATTCTTTTTGAATTTGATTCTTCATCATGAAGAGATCATTTGGCACGAAGAACATCTCAAAACACACAAGTGGGTTTCATTTTACCTAAGCTCCAACATGGTGCTCTAAACTCAGTGTTTTACGCATGACCTGTAATCCAAAATCCTGCAAAACCTTCACTTGAGACCACCAACACATGTGCAACTTATTTTTCCTTCCAAAACACGTAGAGTAAAGTGCAAAATGAATTGAATTCCTGCCAAGCTCACACATTTCACCCCTCATTTTCACACAGATTTCAAAATAAGAAATTCTAACTTGGTTAACAAAATGATTGCAATTCTTATAAATAGAGCATCATTTTGCCCTTATTCGGAAGCTTAGAAATCCACAAAACCTCTGCCATTTTCACTCACTAAAATCTCCAAACACCTGAAACCCTCATTTCATTTTAAGCTCGTTTTAACTTCAAATCTCTGCTCAGAATTACTTATCAGCACCATCTGAAGCTAACTGAACCATTACAGAAGCTTGTAAACTTCTGCAACCTTCAACTCGATTTCACCATTGTTGAAATTCGAAGCTTCTACTGAAAAGGTAGTTACGAGTTAAATTTCTGAACAAAGAAGTTTCCATACTCTTCGTCCTGGTTCACTGATTCAAAGCCCTCACTTACCTGGAATTTATTCTTCGTATTTTTCATTTAATTTTACTTTGAAGAAATTAGGTTTCTTAATGTTTTGAGCAAATTCTCTCTGCTCCGAGCCAATCAATGGCTCTGATGCAGTTAGACATTAATTATGACATGAGTAGAAGCTTAACCATGTGTTGTTTGACCTTAAAATTCAGAGTCATGATTTGCATAAATTATCCAAAGGTTGAAGACGAAGATGCAATTTATGCGCTTTGGTGGGAGAATTTTAATTCCAGCCAATCATAGCATGGCACATAGTCTAGCCATTGGTTTTTATTTTATTTTATTTTTAATTGTTTTTTATTTCCTTTCTCTTTTCTGATTTATTTTAAATAGCCCCCTTGACCTTTTTGACTCCTCTTTGACCTTCATGATTTCAAAAATCATTTTTAGCATTTTTTTTGCAATTTTCTTTCCATTTAACAATTTATTTTCATGCATTTTTAAATATTTTGCTCTCCAACTTCTGAGATCCAATTATTTGGAATATTTCTGACTTTCTCAAAAAAAAATTGGCAATTCAATTGATGTTTTTATGCCTCTTTGAACTTTTTATATTTAATTTCCATTTAAACTTTTTTAATCATTATTTTAATCCATTTTTTGTTCGACTTTGTTTGACCTTGGATCTTGACTTGGTTGATCAAAGTTTCATCAATTTCATTTGGTCTTTGAATGATGTTTTGGTTGTATGAACTTTCATTATTTTAAACTTATCATTTAAATGGTTATTTGATCATTTTTATACTTTGGATTAATGATAAGTTTATTTCATTACATTGTGAACTTGAATGGTTGAAATTGATGATAGATGATCCCCTGTCACATTTCGAATGTAGTTGCTCATTTTCGCACTATGTATAATGCGAAAAATGTTGCAGTAAAAATTTGAGTTTAAGCCATCAATTGATTTAACTCATACAATGAAGTCGCCACCACACTTTATTGTTTCTGAAGGGAAATGGGAAAAAAAGCTAACAAACCCAAAATAAAATAGAGATCAAGATACAAGGGTTGGTTATGCAGAGGGAAAATATTAGCATCTTAAGCATCTACGGTATTCCGCAGGATCCACTTTGTTTGTTTCAAATTTGATGAATGTGTTTTCTAAAGGTTAAACTTGCTAAAGGGAAATGAATGAAACAATTATTAAAGAAGCAAAAGAAAATGTTTTTTAATTATTGCGTCCGCCGCGATTGTGAACCTTTGTGCCTACATACCACTTCATGCAATATGGGATCAGGGAACTCGTAATTCCTTTCAAAAAAGAACAAAACTTGATGTGTTGATTGATTTTAAAAGTAGATACAATTCATCATTTTTAAGGAGAAGTCTCTTCTAAATGGCCACAAGTTATAATAAAGAAAGACTATGCATGAACATGAGGGAGGGTTTGAGAACGCCTCTAGTACTTAAGTGGAGAAGTCGAAAACCATGGAGATAGAGGAATAACATCTCGATTAAAAATGGATCATGTCTAATCTTGAAAAGGTTTTAAAGAATAAAAGGTGCTCGAGCGCACACAAAGATTTGAATGAGGTTAAATGTTTTTTAGTCTTTTTGAAAGTGTAAGAATTTACTTATGTGCTTTAGCATTTATTAAAGAAAAGAAGTTTGAAAAGGCAGTTGACAAATTCAAGGTTTATTATGAAAGCGGTTAAAGTTTAGAAAACAAAGAAGGTTTTGAGAAAAGATGAGAAGGTTTTGAAATATGAAGAATGTGATGATATGAAGAGAGTATCCTATGTACATGAAAGTAAAAAGTAAAGGTAAATAGGATCTGACTGAATAAGAAGCTGATACATGACATAATAAAGTCAATACAAAGTTTTTATCCCTTTGGATTTAAAGCCACAAGCAGATAAATAATCCAAGAGTATACCAAACCTTAGGTGAAAATAAATCACAAGCAGACAACATCAAAGAAATCCAAGGCATCAGATAAAACTCAAAGCATCAGATAAAGCGCATCGAGTGAAAATAAATCACAAGCCGGGGAAGTGTACGGGTAAACTCAAGGTGTCAGATAAAATCCCTGTATCAGATAAAGTTCCCAACAAACAAATAAAACTAGGATAGCATAGAAATAATTCGAACATCTCATGTGAAATAAGAAACCCAAGTCAAGTGGACTAGAAACCTCTATTAAACTAAAGTGAAATAAACGAAATATGGAAATTGATGCTTCATTAATTAACTTAAAAGTTGATTAAGTTAATTAATTAAGTTAAAAAAAGGTTAATTAGCCAAAAATAATTAATTTTTAATAACGAAATTAAATAACTAAATCGACTTTTAGTTAATTAACTAAAGCAACAAACTAACAATAAGATGAAATGAAAGTTTAATAGATAAACCAAGAGTTGATTAATATAATTAATCGAGTTAAGAAAAATAGATTAGTAAACTAATCTGTTTTTAATAACGAAATCAAGTAAATAAATTATAACTTGATTAATCAATCAAAATAAAATGAAAGGCGTTAAGAAGAAGCGACCACTTGACCTGCCTTTAGAAACTTGCACAAACCCACAAAAAAGTTAGTAATCACAAGTGAAATTGTTACCAAATAAAACTTGCATGAATGTAACATGAACAAATGAATACTTCTTAATTAAGAACCAAGAAAACAAGTTAATATTCATTGTAAATACAAAAATCAGCATTGTAATTACTATGCTAACCACATTTAAAGTCAAGCAAACACAACGGTAAACATTATTTTTCGATCACAAATGAAACAAGGATCAAAGCTTCACGTTGCAACATGAAAAATAGAACTCAAAATAGGCTTTAAACCCTTAAATAAAAATCCAAATAACCACTATGAAATCTTAATAACGCTCTACAAAGTCCATCTCAAATGATCAGATTCAAACTCAAAAACCAAGAGATACCATAGCCAAGTTTACCGTTCAAAATCCAATCAAATTGCACAACAACGACAACCAAGATTAATCACAATTAAACATGCTATGTATTCTAATCCATAAAGGTTACCACAATTTTTCAATTCAAAAGTGGAAACAAAGGTCAAGAATTAACGTTATTACTCGATTCAAGTTTAAGACATGAGAAATCAAGTTAAACGCAAGCTTAAATCAACCAAAACAAATTCCAGGCACCAACTCAACTTACGCATCAATGTTCAAAAATCAATGTAAATAAGTTAAAATCAAAGAGGAAATGATTTACAAACTAAACCAAACTTCAACACCAAGTTTATCATTCAAAAATGTTACAAATGAACTCAAATGAAATCACCAATATCTCTTCCTAGTTGATTCACACAAAAAAGATGCGACGTTAAATTCAATCAATAAAAAGTGATGCCATCACCGATTCACCATTCAAAATTGTCCCGAATAACAAACTGAATCTAAAACTTCACTCATATTTAACAAAATTAAGCATGGTATCATAAACGAAACTTCATCACAATCTATTGTTAAAATGCAGATTTATCACCGACAAAAACATATCATCAACAAAACACTATTTTTGATACCAAAACAAAATGTCATCATGATAGTTTCTACCCAAACAAAGCGATGCCGACATGATGATTTTAACATCCTAGTTTAACATGACATCAATACTATCAAAATAATCATCATTCAAATTCAAATTATCATGGTACTGACACGTAAAAAAACAAATTATGTGAATTATCCATCTCTTTTATCCCTAGTCAGGATATATAAGAATTATCCTCCTCAGACAAGTCGGAAGGTTATCCATCTCTTTTATCCTTAGTCAGGGTATATAAGAATTAAATTCCCCAGTAGAGCAATGAACAACCAATGTTCCTAAAACTCTTCTCCCCAAAGCAAAAATCAACATTCTCCTACAGAGTTTCCTCAAAAGACAAGAATCCCCAGCAGAAGCATTCTAGACAAGATTGAAGATACACATACTCTTAATCCTCAACAATAGTCAGGTATTTATTTTCCCAGACAGAAATAATGCACGAGCTTATAAATACACTTCACAATATTTCACATTCATACGTCATAGTATTTGCATACGAAACGCATGCATCATAGTCTCATTTATTTTGATAACATCATTATGCAATGCATTTCATACATCATGACATTGCATACTACTAACTCTTTACCTTTTCAGGAATGATCAATCAACAAGTGAATATCATCAACAATTCTCAAAACCGATTGTAGATTAATTCCCGAAACAAGATGGGGCAAATATCTAATGATAAATACTTCATTCAAACCTCTTTTGGCTCAGATTAAATCGACCAAAGATTCATTTTGATACTTCTTCTAGTTAAAGAAAAAAGACATCTTCTGGCTCAGATTAAATCAACCAAAGATTTATTCGGATACTTCTTCCAGTAGACATTTTCTGGCTCAGATTAAATCGACCAAAGATTTATTCTGATGCTTCTTCCAGTTAAATACAAAGGATATCTTCTGGCTCAGATTAAATCGACCAAAGATTTATTCTGATACTTCTTCCAGTAGACATTTTCTGGCTCAGATTAAATCGACCAAAGATTTATTCTGATACTTCTTCTAGTTAAAGACGAAAGATATCTTCTGGCTCAAATTGAATCGACCAAAGATCTATTATGACACTTCTTCTAGTAGACATTTTTTGGCTCAGATTAAATCGACCAAAGATTTATTCTGATACTTCTCCTAGTAGACCTTTTCCAGCTCAGATTAAATCGACCAAAGATTTGTTCTGATACATCATCAATTAAAGACAAAAATACCTCTTCTGGCCCAGATTAAATGGACCAAAGATTTATTCTGATACTTCTTCCAGTAGACATTTCCTAGCTCATATTAAATCGACCAAAGATTTATTCTGATACTTCTTCCAGTAGATATTTTCTGGCTCAGATTAAATCGACCAAGGATTTATTCTGATACTCCTCCCAGTTAAAGACAAACGTAGATATCTTTTGGCTCAGATTAAATCGACCAAAGATTTATTCTGATACTTCTTCCAAATTAAATTGACCAAATATTTATTCTGATAGTTCTTCCACTTAAAGACAGACATAGATATCTTCTGGCTCAGATCAAATCGACCAAAGATTTATTCTAATACTTCTTCCAACAGGCATTTCCTGGCTCAGATTAAATCGACCAAAGATTTATTCTGATACTTCTTCCAGTAGACATTTCCTGGCTCAGATTAAGTTGACCAAAGATTTATTCTGATACTCCTTCCAGTAGACATTTTCTGGCTCAGATTAAATCGACCAAAGATTTATTCTAATACTTCTCCCAGTTAAAGTCGAGCGTAGACTTAGTCTAATTTCTCTATCAACAGTTACTTTAGATGGCATCTATAAGCCCATCTCCAACAACTCTTCATTACCTCTCCAAATCGAATCTTTAAGCCCATTCCTGACATAATCAACCAACATCATTACTTCGTGCACAAGCGAGTGCAAATTTCGGGGCACTTATGTGTTCAATCATCTTCCACCTTTAAGTCACGAATGGCGGACATGCCAATCTAACTCTTCAGGTTTAAGAAGATTGAACAGGGGAAGCTTTTGTATCCAAAAAATTTCCCTCCCTTTTTCTCAAGACATTTCTTACAAAGTTCTCAAATGCTCAAGGATTCTCAAGATATGATCAGACAAGCTCACCTCCTAAGCACTGGGTCCATAACTAGGGTTTTGTTTTTCTCAAGGAAAATTGGACATCTAATTACCCAAGTGACTTTCATGGTTCATAATAAGTCTCCAAGAATTTTCATACCAAGTTTCAAGTCTCGCATCACAAATTTGCTCAGTCAATTGCTCAGATGACTAAAAATCAGCTGTATTGGGTAAAAAGTCAACTGTGGTCAACATATAATCAAACTTCAAGATTTTTTTTCCAACATCAACATTTTGATATGATATTAATCATTTGATCAAGGGTTGATCACAATTCCTCAAGGAAAACACTCAAATCATCAAAGGGGCAAAATTGTCAAAATTAGGGTTTTGAGTGAGAATGACTGATCATTGATTTTTGACCTAGTGCATGACCTAATGACTTGAAGAATGATCTCAAGGATTAAAATACAACATATTGACCTAGTTACATGGCTCAATACATTCCCAAAGATCAAGTTATTGATATTTGAAATTTGAATCAATTGATGAAAAAGTTAATTGTCACACAAAAGTCAAACTTTAACTTTTTTTGGTAAACATTGAACTTCAAAAATCAAGAATCATCAAGACATTCAAAATTATCAAGCTTGATCAACAAGAATCAACAAAGTCAAGAAAAGTCAACAAAAAGTCAAGATTTCCAATACTTAGAAAAAATTCTAAGTGTTTTGACCTTGATAAAATTCACTACTTCATGACCATTTTTCACTAAGATGCAAGATGATTCAAGGAAAACTTTCAACATGAAAGTTGTAGAGCAAGATGAATTATACAACTTTTTCCTTGAGGGTTGATGTCCAAAAAATTCTTGGATTAGGAGATATAGGCCCATGAAGTCATGACATTTTTATATAAACACTTAGTGAAATTTTCAACAAGTTTGGTCAGATTTTTGTCCCAACTTCTTGGCCAATTTTCACCATGTTCCAAGTTGATTTAGCCAAAGTGGTCAACATGAAAGTTGTAAACAATGTTTCAAGCTTTCCAAATTTCCAATAACACATTTTTATCATGCTTGAGCTAAGAGATTCGAAGAGATGAAGTTGGGCATCCATTCTTGAATTACAAGTCATTTCCTTGATGAACATATAATCAAATCCTCATGCCATGCTGCATAATCTTGCTTTGCAGGCCTTCTAACTTGCAAATATCACCATAATTAAATGTTTGCACAAATTTTGAGCTATGTTCCATTTGATTTAAGCATTGTCCAAACCACTTTGCCATTTTTGGAAAAAAAGGCACCATTGCCATTCTTGAAAAGCAAGCTTTATACATAATGTCAACTCCTTGAGCCTCTAACTTGTTCCCTCTGATCACACTCTATCTAAAAATTCAGAAGCATTATGTTTAAAGTGCTTAACCACTCTATGAGCAATGGTACATACAATGAAATTTGATTTCTCAAGAAATCACATGTGATGTTTCAAAAAACCATAACTCATCAACTTGCAAACCAGATGTTCTCTTTCCCTCCAGTCTTTCCCTATAAATAGAAGATCCTTTTGCAAGCCAAAGAACGAGTTCATAAGTCCTCTAACCCTCTCAAACTCTCTCAAGTCATAATTATACACAAACCTCCATTATTTGCAAATTCAGACCTTGAACTTCAAACACGTAATCTACTCGTGTGTTTTCATTTTAAATCCATAACAAAGCTTCAATAACTCATTTAGAACCTATTCAAAGCCCTGTTTCATCACTGTAACACCATCTTCATCATCCTCCATTTTCAAAAAAATAGAGCTCTGCAACTTGACTTGTCCAGAGGAATCCAACCACTCTCAATCCAAAGTAAGCATTGAAATAGCTTCCTGGGAGTTCAGTGAAGCTATCCAGATAATCACAACACCTCCAGGAGTGCTCCAACTTCAAACATGATTCTCACTTTTGAGGTTAGTTTTCTAAACTATGAACTTTCTATCAAGCATCATTAATGTTTACTTTCTGAATAAAAAATGTAGACATCATTGCCCTGACGCTAACCATGTGCTTACATTTCATTTATCTTGCCTGAGTGATGAGAATTTTGGATTTGAAATTTCTGAAATATTAGGGTTCAGTTTGGTACCAACAAAAATTCACTTTAATATTTGAGTGTTAGCTTATGTTAATGGCATGGTTAGATTCATGGTGAAAAAACAAGCAAGTTTCATGTTTACACTTTTAAAAATGGTGGAGAAATGAAAGAGTTTAAATATTCAAAAATGATGTCCATGTCTTCTGGCGCGAGGAAGAAGATGAAGTACATTCAGAAAGGCGTTTGTAATATAGTTAATAGTTATTGCTTTAACTACCGGATGTATCACCACCCCAGTGGTTAAACGTGCGCCCGTGACTATAGGAACCTGTGTTCGAGCCCCAGTGATACCCTTTTATTTGTTTCACATTTATTTCTTGAAGATTCCATGCATACAAGCCTAAGGCACGCACGCTATACCCTCTCATCATCACCATTTGATCTCCCCATGGTCAGATCACACGCCCCATAAGGCAAGCGCATGATACACTCCCAAGAGGCAGCCACACTGAATCCCTAGGCGCCTGGACTTTTGTTTTGGGCTAGGATGAAATTTCTTTCATGCACATCCCTTTTACTTCTATCTTAGGTCCATTTTTTTTATTCAACAAAAATTAGTTTTAGGCCTAGTACTCCTTTTCACACCCTCCAATTTCATTTTACTAACGCATACCCAATTGTTTTTTTAATATATTTTCTTTTCTTTACTTATTTCATTTAATTCAAATACAAAAAATATATTTTTTTTTAATAAAAAATTGGATTTAGGTTTCTTTAATTAATTAATTTAATTGTTGATAAAAATTGATTTGTTTTAATCACCTTAATTTTGTAAGAATTAGGCTATATTTCAAATATCTTTTTCTAAATAAAACCCAAAAACATTTTCTAAATTATTCAGATTTCTTTAGGTTTTACTTTAATTAATTTTGTTTTGATAATAAGAGTTTATTTAATCACATCTTATTTCCTGGTAAACAATTAATTTGTAAATAGAATTAGGTCTAAATTCTTTATCTCACATCTCAAATACTTTCTAAACAAAGAAATAACAAAACATTTTAATACTTAGAAATTTGTTAGGGTTTTGAACATTTTCCCTTTTTATCATCTCCGCGCATTTGCTTATTTTTCACACAATTTTTTCATAGTCATGTAATTGCTTATGGATTGCAATAGTTTAATTAAGGTTTATTGCTTTCCTCCCCGTTTCACAAATTTCTACCCCCCATTCCCAAAGCATTGTAATAGCGTAGGACATTTAAATTCCGCAATTTATCGCTTTCCTTATTATTGTTAGTAATTAGGGTTTGTATGGCAAGATTAAAAACAATCATAGGAAAAACCCTAATCCAAGATAAAATAACTGAATTGAACATACTTTTTACATATGCACCTCTAGGATAAACCTCACTTGTTGCCTCAGATTTAAACAGTCATGTCCCTCGAACGTGAGATGCTTTAGCAAAAGACCCTTGATTAAAAGATCATAGTCCCTTACAACAATTGCTAAAGCGTCTTACAAGTTGCCTTCTATGACTGTGCGATGACCCACTCCTGTCCCTCACATATAATGATAGGGATTTCTACTAACTAATGGTAGGATAGAACTATCTAAAGGAAGAGGAAAAAAAACAAAGATTTTTTGAGTAGGTAGATTGCTCTTAATCGCTTTCTCACAAAACTAAAACAATTTCCACACTTCACACTTTTAGAATAACTATATTCAAAATACTTTTCAAAATAAACATTTTGTATACATTCTCAACAATACGAGAATAATTACAAAGTTTCCTTACATTAGAATTTTCAAAACATCTTTCCAAACACTCCCTCTCAACAAATATTTTCAAAACAAATATTTTTTATACATTCTCAACGATACGAGAATCATTACAAAATTGCCGCACTTAGGCATTTTCAAAATATTTTCAAACATACACTATTTTACCCAAAAATTTGCCCTCTCAAATTCCTCAAAACATTGCAAGAAAAATCTCCAAGTTGCTCAAGTTTGCTCAAGAGTTGGACAAACAAGCTATCTCCTAAGGCAGTCAACCCCAAATTAGGGTTTTGTGTTGCATCAAGATCTTTGAATCCAAATGATCTCAAGTGCTCCCCAATGTCCTAATATGTTCTCAAGGTCATCCATGTCAAAATTCAAGCCTTGCAGAGGAAGTTTGCTCAGTCAATTGCTCAAAGGTCCAAAAATTGACTGGCTAGGGCAAAAGTCAACTGTGACCTATGAACAGTCAAACTTCAAGATTTTTTGCCAACATTCTCATTTTGAAGGATATTTCATCATTTGATCAAGGGTTGATCATGATTCATCAAGGATTGCTCAAAATTCATCAAGACTCAAAAGTTGCTAAATTAGGGTTTTGCAGGAAAAGTAAACTCAACTTTGACCAAGCATAACTTTCTCATACTTTATGAGAAATGACCCATCAAAAGCTCATTTTGAAGAGGATGAAATTTCATACAATCCATCTTCATACCCAAAGATCAAAAAATTCACTCACAAGAAGTTATAAATTTGGATATTATAGGTCCTTTTTGAAAGTCAACAAAAACACCTTTTTTGCCAAAGCTTATAACTTGATCATGGAATATCAAAATGAGACGAGACCAAAAGGGTTGGTTAGAGGACATCTTTCTAAAAAGTCCAAGAACACCTCCAAAAGTTCAAAATTGAAGAAGTTATGCATTGTTGAAGTTGGACTTTTTTGCAAAATTGCCAAAAGTCAACTATCCCCAAAACTTCAAATTTTGTCAAAGGGGCCCATTCTTTTCCACTTGATTTGAGCTTGCATAGTTGCCCACGTGTCCTAGCTTCATCCATGAGCCCATATTTTATTTTTATTATTTAATTTGATTTTTAATTGAATTTATTCATTTTAAATCAAATAAAATCATATAAAATCTAAAACTTTGATAATATAAGATTTTTTTGGCTGTTTCAGGCTTTGATTACCATCATTATCATCATCAAACTCGAATCAAACCAAATCATGTGCAAAAATATTGAAATTGGACAAATTTGGAAGGTTTTAAAGAAGAGATCAAATCAAATTCATTGGAATTGATATGAAGGGATTAAGTCCATGATTCTTACCCTAATACATTACATAATACATAAGCAAGCTAGAGGATACGAAACAAGGGTTAGAAAGTGCAGAGAGAGGCAAAACAAAAGTTGGAAAATTCACAAAAAAAGCTTGAGATCGAAATCATAGCTAGAGGTGTTTTCAAGGGCTGAGACATATCTCAATTGATTCTTGGGCATTCACTCAAGCCACCTGGATCCAAAGCAAGCTTGTTCAGACGTCCAAACGCGCTGTAAGTGTCACGATAACCACCCCTGTTCTTGATTTCGCAACTCTGAATTTAAGCATCCTTTTCATGAATCAATACCGTATTTTGAATCTACATAACATTTGCAAGCGATTGGTATTATTCAACTGCGTTTATCTGGCCTGAATAAAGAACCACCATAGCTAGGGTTCTTCGTTTGGTTTTTAGGGTTTTCCGTTTCAGGTAAAATTGGGACTCAAGAAGAACATGGCTTTGATCAGGAGGCCATAACGAATCCAACCATGTTCTTAGAATGGATTTATTTGGCCTGGAGAGATTTTTAGCATAAGCCTGCGTTTTTTGCTGCAGATTGAAATCCGCAGGTAATGTTGTTACATGTCTGAGGACAAGGATGAGATCGTGTCATCCTCCAATTGGCCAATTCAAATAATTTTTGCGCGTTTTATTATTTTTGCTGGCACTTATTTTGTTTTAATATATTATGATTAATATGTATTATAAGAACAAATGAAGCAGCGTGGTGTGGTGGCAAGGCAAGCGTTCATATCTCCTTCAGGACGTGGGTTCGAATCCCAGGTCCCCAACTTTCTCAATATTTTTTTCTTTCAGGTGATTGTGTGCGTACTCAAGCTTGTAGTATACCATGCGCCATCGGTCATCTAATTGCCAGATGGCCAAAGGCCATATCCGAAGGTCCAAAGCTGAAGGTCCACCATAGACCAAGTCCAAGCATGCACATTGAATCCCAAAAAGTCAAAGAAGGCCAGCATTTTTGGGCTTAAGGAATTGCTTCTCATACTCCCAAATTCAGGCCCAAACCCC
Organism: Vicia faba; assembly: GCA_948472305.1. NCBI lineage: Eukaryota > Viridiplantae > Streptophyta > Magnoliopsida > Fabales > Fabaceae > Vicia > Vicia faba. The sequence goes on from OX451737.1 coordinate 1,466,694,488, forward strand.
TCCTCTCTTCTATTTATTTATTTTATTTTATTAATTGTTTTATTATTTTTGTTTAAATTCTAACCAATCACAAAATTTCTTTTTATAAAATAAAATCACCAAAAAAATATTTTTATTCAATCAAATTTTAACTTTTATTTTTTATTAATAAATACTAATTAATTAATTTAGGTTTTAATTCTAGAATAATTTTAACCTATTTTGCAAATAATTAAAAATTAACTAGATTTAATTAGGTTTTAATTACTAATTCAATTAATTTTATTTTCTTTCTTAAAATAATAAAAAACTCCAAAAATAATTAATTTTTTATTTAATTAATTTATTAATTTAATTTAGCAATTAATTTAGGTTAATTTCTTTCTTAAAATAAAAACAACAAAAAAGATATTTTCTTTAATAAAAAGGGTCAAAACCCTAATCATGCGTCCGATTAAATTTTGCGCCGCGATTTATTTTCTTTTATCCAATAATGTACTTGCTTTCGGTTTGTAATAGTTAAATAGGACTTTTATTTATTTTTATCGCTTTATTTATTTTCAAAGGGTTTGTCTTTGGCGATGTAAATACCCGACGCCTTGTAATTTAAATTCCGCATTTTATTTCCGCAAATTATAACTGTTAGATGTTTGATAATAGGGTTGCATGACAAGATTGAATGTTTTAACCTAAAATCAACTTAGATCACCCTTAACATGTACAAAGATAAAAATAACTGAAAATGACACACTCGCGCATGCGCACTCTTAGGGTACACCCCACTTGGTTGCCTTCGTACGCGGTCATTGAGTATAGGTCGTTTTAGAGGCCGCCCTCTTGTCTAAAAGATCATAGTCGCCTAGAAATGGTTGCCTCAGATATTGTTGCCTCAAAACAAATGATCTAAGACATTAGGGTTGCCGCTAAGGCGTCATAACATTGCTTTGGTGACTGTAAGTCCCTAGTTCGAATTGACCCTCAAACTCCAACGACGATGCTACCTACTCATCAATAGTGGGATAGCATTGTCTAAAGGAAAATATCATATAATGATTCCTTTTTCGAGTAGGTAGATGGTTCTTAGATACTTGCTCTTTCAAAAATTAAAGCTTTTCACACTTACACTTTTCGAACAAAGTTTTCAAAATACTTCATTACACTCTTGAGGACAGAAGCAAGAGTTAAATCGAAGTTTTAAAATAAAAACTTTTTCAAACCCACAAGCACAAAGAAAGAAATTTTGAAAACAATTGAGCAAGTACCTAAGAGCCCGTGGATAACCACGGATAGAAAGGGTGCTAACACCTTCCCTTTCTATAATCTACCCCCCGAACCCGAGAAACATCTCGAAAAAGGAATTTTTATGTTCTTTTTTCCTTTCCTTGTTGGATAAAATAAAAGACGGTGGCGAATCTTGCTTACCGCGACATTTTGCGAAAACAAACACAAAACACAAACCAACATTTCAAAAAAACAGTCAGTTCTTCCCACCGTATCAAAGAACTGGCGACTCTGCTGGGGAATATTTTTACAAGTGGGGTGTACCTTAGGAATAGTTCATATTATTTTCAATTGATTGATTTGTATGCTTTATCTTTGTGGGTTTGAATCGGAGTTACTATGGATCCTAACCCAGATCTGGGGGATGCCCTTTAGGGAAGTAGCAATAAACTGTGAGGGAACTGTACAGCGTATACCGATACGGTTGAAGCAGTAGCTACGTTGGTGTGGCACTTTAGTTTGTACCGATATCCCTTGTGGCGCAACAAGGAGAATATGGGTCTTCTAAGGGGTCATTAAGCACCAACTGACCTTAGAACCTTTAAATTGACCAACTTGGCCATAGAACAGTAGCAGTATGCTACACTCATTGAGACTAAACTCTCGCGATGATTCCGGCTGCAAGAAAAGGTTGCTAAACTGGAATTATGACCGATCGAGGATGGTCAATGATATTGAGATCCTCTAGAACTCGGTTACTATTTCTAGGACAGGTTTGAACCAACTGAACTGAAAGAGGGTATTACCTAAGCTCCTTGCCAGCCTGAAATCTAAGGGCTATTTGTGTGACTTGTGTGCCTTTACCATGTTTGCTATTTGTGGATACTTGTGGTGTGTTTTCTATCATGACATCATGACATCATGACATTGCATGCATCTTGCATTGGACTAACCTATTTCAAAGACAGAAGGGATTCATCTTTGTTCTGTTTTGTAGGTCATGGAACCCATGCGTAGAAACACCATTCAGATCAATTTTGTCCAGATTCCCACTCAGCTTAAGGAATTGGTTGCAAAGATTTCAGATACTACCTCCTTTATCAGAAGACATGGGCACCTTCTTGGTTTGGTCACATCCAATATGGATGAACAGATGATGAGTGTCTTAGTCCAGTTCTTTGATCCACTGTACCACTACTTTACTTTTCCGGACTACCAGTTGATCCCCACCTTGGAAGAGTTCTCTGATTTACTTGGTATCTCTATTCTGGAGCAGACCCCGTTCACAGGTTGGGAAAAAGTCCTTAGGCCATAAGAGATTGCTTCAACCCTCCATCTGACAAAGGCTGAGGTAATGTCTAATTGGGAGACTAGAAGTGGGACAAAAGGCTTTTTGACTAAGTTCTTGGTTGGCAGGGCTAATCAGTTCTGGGACAGTCTAGACTTTCAAGCATTTGAAGACATTCCGGCTCTTCTCATATATGGTTTGGTGTTGTTTCCTAACTCAGATTCTTTCGTCAACGTGAATGCAATGAAGATTTTCATGTCCGATAATCCTGTGCCCACTCTCTTGGGTGACATGTTGCATTCTCTTTATGCCCGTACTGCTCAGAAACGGGGAACCCTTATGTGTTGTGCACCATTGCTGGCGAGGTGGTTTATTTCTCACCTCCCCAAATCAGTTTTGAAGAACAAAGAAGGCATGGGTTGGGCTTATAGGATTATGTCCCTCTATCACATGGACATCATTTGGACTATCAAGGGCATGGAAGATGTGGCTATTATTGATCGCTGTGGGGAATACCCCAATGTTCCACTGATAGGAACCAATGGAGGAATCACCTATAACCCCTGTCTGGCCTTACGTCAATTTGGGCGAGCTAGGAGGGAAGGACCTCATGAGTTGCTAATGCCAAGTATTGTCTTTGATTTCCAAGGGGATAGTGACGAGCAACGCCGCATGTTCATACGAGCTTGGGATAGAGTACACAGGGCTGATCCACACGAGCTAGGTGCGAAGACTTCTCTTCTGATGGAGCCATATCTCAGATGGGTTCGAATCCGTGCCCAGAAGCTGGGAATTCCGTACGAAGCCGTCTTGCCTATAATTGTTGAAGTTGCTGATGAAGAAGGGGTTCCTCCTACCATCCTCCATCCTTACATGCCTACTGACATTGGGGCATTAAAGAGATCGTGGATGCAACTGAGATAAGAGCGGGATACTTACAGAGAAAAGTATCACGAACAAGAGCAGAAGATTCAGAAGTTGACAAGGCAGTTGGAGAATGAGCAGATCCTTAATGACTATGTCAGCACCAAAGGGAAACGACCATGGGAGCGCTGATGTCCTTTTATTATTTCTAGTTTTTATTTACTTTTCAGTATTTCTTTTTTTGTAACGCCTTAAGGGCATTTTTTGAACAATTGAATTCAAAGTTTATTTAATAAAAGTGTGTTTCATTTTGGTTTACGAATTTGAATCTCTCGACGTCTTTGAAATCATATCATACGCATTTCATTCCATGCACCTCATAACAGGTACCCTTACAGGTTTTCTCATCTTCTTCGCTATTTATTTCAACATCATGTCTTCTAAACCATCAACTGAATAAGCAATCAAGGCTCTGCAAGCTCAAAACACCCAGTTCCAGGAATTATTCATGAATTTGGCTAAGGGTCTGCAAGATCTGAAGGCCCTTATCTTGAAAGAGAAGAAGAAGAAGACGGTCCTATTTAATATGCGTCGCAGATTCGGAAACGATTTGCGAGAAGAGGTTGATTTGACCCACTCATCTGGAGGGGGAGAAAACCAAGAAGAAAGGAGGGTTCCTAGCCCTGTGGTTTCAGACAACGAGACTGACTTTGACGAAGACCAGTATCCTCCTGCTGAGGATAGATATAAATAGCTTGAAGACCGGTTAAGTGCGATGGAGATCCAGAAGGTACCTGGATTGGACTTTGGTGATTTAGGTTTGTCATATGGGGTGGTAATTCCCCACAAGTTTAAAGCACCGATCTTTGCTAAATACGACGGGGTTTCTTGCCCAAAACTGCACCTCCGTTCGTATGTTAGAAAGATTCAGCCATACACCGCTGACAAGAACCTCTGGATCCACTTCTTTCAAGATAGTCTCTTAGGGACTCAGCTTGAATGGTTTTACCAGCTGGAAGGAGCTAGTATCCGTAATTGGGAGGATTTAGCTGCTGCTTTCTACAAGCAGTACCAATACAATGCCGACCTCGCTCCCACGCGTACCCAACTTCAGGGTATGTCTATGGGTGCGGGCGAAGGTTTCAAATATTATGCTCAGAAGTGGAGGGACCTTGCTGGAAGAGTGCAACCTCCCTTGGCTGATAGGGAGCTAGTGGATATGTTTCTGGGGACCTTGTCTGGTCCGTATTTCAACCATCTGATTGGAAGTTCATCGTCCGGTTTTATAGAGCTGATTATGACCGGGGAAAGGATTGAGGCTGGTATAAAATCTGGTAAAATACAGAAGGGTGCTTCATCAAGCACCGAGAAGAAACCTTTTAAGAAGGAATCCATTCCAGTTTACAGTTCGAAAAGCCAGAATAGACCTGAATGCCGCTGCGTTGTTAATACGGTTGTTATATCAAGACCCGCTGTTGCTCCTCAACACAACAATCAGCCAAGGGCCGAGAGACCGCGAAGACCATTCACTCAGCTCAACATGACGTTATCTCAGATTCTGCCGCAGTTATTGAAAACCAGTCTGGTGATTCCAAGGGAGGCCCCGAAGAATCCAAATACAATATCACCGATGTACGATCCGAATGCCCGCTGTACTTTTCACTATGATAGCCCGGGGCATGATACGGATAACTACTGGGTCTTGAAGAACAAAGTACATGACTTGATTGATGCGAAGGAGATTGAATTTGAAGCACCTGAAAGACCTAATGTTGTGACTGCTCCTATGCCCAAGCATGGAGTGAATGCTATAGATGAAGACTCGTTTGTGGTTTCTGTGAAAGACATTGTTACTCCCTTGATGACTGTGAAGAAGAACCTTCTGTTCGCCGGTTTATTTCCGGGCTGTGGTGAAGGTTACCATCTGTGTGCCGTATTGCCTACCGGTTGCCATCTTTTAAAGTCAGGTGTCCAACGCCTGATGGATAGTAAAGAAATTCTGTTTGAGAAGACTTTTGTTCCTTTGGTTCCTACTGAAGAAGTTGCTATAATCACCATTTTCGACAATTCTTCTAAGGCTTCCTCGAGAAAGCCTGTTAGAATTACATCTGTTATAAGAATTGCACCATTGATCATCACCATTCCTGGGCCTATCCCCTATACATCAAATAAAGCTGTCCCTTGGCACTACGGGGCTGATGTGTATTATCACGGAGTTAAACAAGATTTGGATGTTGATATTGACGTCAGCAATATTGTTGGACCTGCCAAAGTCACTCATAACAGAAGACTTTTCTCCCCTGAGATCTCTCTACCAACTGTCCGGAAGCCTGTTATTATTACACCTGCCAGTGCACCTGATACTGTTCCTGTTCAAGTTCCAATTCTTACCCCTGTTTCCGAGTCATCTGACACTCGAGGCAAAGGGACCACTGATGAGCCTTCCCGAATGGAGGCACCGAAGACGATTACTGTTGAAGCCTCTAGACAAGAGATGGAAGAAATTTTGAAGACCATCAAAAAGAGCGACTACAATGTAGTCGAACAGCTGGGGCAAACCCCATTCAAAATCTCTATGTTGTCACTATTGCTATGCTCAGAAGCCCATGCCAAGGCTCTGATTTCTTTCCTGAAGACTGTGCACGTGCCACAAGTGACATCAACTGACCAGTTTAAAGATTGCGTGGCTAGTCTGACAGCAGATAATGGGTTGGGTTTCTCTGATGCCGACTTGACTGTTAAGGGGAAGAATCACAATGACGCCCTGCATGTCTTCATTGAATGCATGGGCACTACTCTTGCATACGTATTGGTAGATACTGGGTCATCGCTAAATGTTTTACCAAAGAAGGCACTAGACCGGTTAGACTGTGAAGGGTTGGAGCTGAAACCAAGTAACATTATAGTCAGGGCTTTTGATGGGTCCAAGAGAATGGTACACAGAGAAGTGGATATTCCGATTAAGGTTGGTTCTCAGATTTTCGCGTCTACATTCTATGTGATGGACATTCGACCATCTTATTCTTGCTTGCTGGGTCGCCCGTGGATCCACAAAGCTGGGGCAGTGACCTCAACGCTCCACCAGAAGCTAAAGTACCCAGTGAAAGGGAAGATTGTGACAGTACAAGGAGAAGAGGAGTTCATGGTAAGCCACCTCAACTCTTTCCGATACATAGAGATGGATGGGGAGTTCATTGAGACCCCGTTTCAACACTTTGAAGAGGTTCCCCAGACATTGGCATCAACTGAGACTGTTGTTGAAGATCCCCCAATGAAGATGGCTTCCTTCAAGGATGCCCGGGCTGTTGTTGAGAAGGGTGGGTGTGCAAATTGGGGCCAACTCCCTGATTTTGCACATAAGACTAACAAGTTTGGTTTGGGTTTCACTGCAGAAGCTCAAAAGGCTGTTCGGAATGCACGGATTGGAAGACCTCCCCTGCTCATCAGCAATCCAGGAGTGAATTCCATTGAGGACTACGTTGAAGAGTCTGAGTTTGACAGTTGGATCTACCCCACTGCCGATGGTGGATTAAGTAATTGGACGACAAAGGACTTCATCCCAATTTCTTTTGTTACCCAGTAATGAGACTATTCGTTTTGAATTTGTAACCGACAATGTTTTTAACTTTAAGGCCCTGTGTCTTACCCGGGGCACCGTGGCTTCATTTGTGAGGGCTTTATGTGTGTCATCTACATATATCATTAATAAAAGCATTGGACGTTTCTTGCACTTCAAATTTTGCGCTCCTTGTTTTTCTTTTATTATATATTGCAAAACAGCTATTTTACACACACTCACATATACAGGTCTACATCCATTCTGGATCTCACTGGTAACGACTCTGCTACTGCCAGTTATGACTTCGAAAGTCCGATCAACTTAGCCGAAGACGAAGGTGAAGATGATTGCGAAGTGCCTGGTGAACTTGCTAGACTGTTACTTCAGGAAGAGAGGGTCATACAGCCGCGTGAAGAGCCAGTGGAAACGGTAAATCTGGGTACAGAGATAGACAAGAAAGAGGTCAAGATCGGTGCAAATCTGGAGCCTAGTGTTAAGCAACGGTTGATTCAGATGCTGCGAGACTATGTTGAGATCTTTGCCTGGTCTTATGAAGATATGCCTGGGATAGATACCGATATTGTGGTTCACCGCCTGCCTACCAAGGAAGACTGTCCTCCAGTAAAACATAAAGTCCGCCGAATACACCCTAAGATGATCACTGAACTCTGCAAGCAGTTTAAGATACAGCATCACAACTCTTCTCCTTACCGGCCGAAGATGAATGGGGCCGTCAAAGCGGCTAATAAGAACATTAAGAAGATTGTGCTGAAGATGACGGTGACGTACAAAGACTGGCACGAGATGTTACCTTTTGCTCTTCATGGGTACCGTACCTCAACACGAACGTCAATAGGGGCAACACCCTATTCCTTGGTTTATGGCATGGAGGCAGTCTTGCCCATTGAAGTTCAAATACCCTCTCTTCGGATTATGAAGGATGCAGGTTTAAGCGAAGATGACTGGATTCAGACCCGACTTGATCAGCTAAACCTAATCAACAAAAAGAGACTTACTGCTATTTGTCATGGTCAGACGTATCAAAAACGGATGATCAAGGCATTTAACAAGAAAGTTAGACGACAAGAGTATCAAGTTGGGGATCTAGTAATCAAGCGCATCATTCTACCACAAGGTGATCCCAGGGGCAAATGGACCCCTACCTACAAAGGGCCATTTGTGGTTAAGAACATTTTCTCAGGAGGAGCTATGATTCTAACCACCATGGATGGTGACGACCTTCCTCACCCCTTTAATGCAGACATAGTGAAAAAATACTACGCATAATCAAAGACCCGCTAGGTTGACTGGCCTAGGCAAAAATAAGGGCTTCCCGGCGAACCAAAAGGGTTCATGCAAAAATAAGGGATGAAAATGAAAAAATTTGTACACCCGGCAAGTCGAAAACCTGAAAAGGCGGCTTGGTTAAAAAAGGGTATCCCGGTGGACTGAAAACCCGAAAGGGCGGTCCAAGCAAAAATTAGGGATCAAAGCGTAACACTATGTCTCGTTGGATCACCTTGCAACCAGACTTCGGTATCAACTGTCAAGCTCGGACGACACTGATCAATCTGATCTACCTTCAACCAAGTAGCAAAGTGATGAGATGCTCGAGGACATAAAGGCAATAGCAGAGTTGGAAGCCAGTGGGATTATTCACATAGCTGTTTTGTTTAGTTTTTCACAAATTGTCTAAATTCTATTATTCAACGGTGTTCTCTTACTAGGACGTCAGCCTCTTGTACAAAAACACCTATTTACAGGCCAAACTTCAAAATCAATACAATTCAATTTCAAAGAAATTTCAAACTGTGTTTCCTTTTTTCTGTTTTGTTTTGAAAAGAACGTCCGATGTTCATTTTTGATATATGCATTTGACATTAATTGCTGCTCATAAATACTTACATGCGAAACAAAATACGATTACTGGTGATATCAAAAACAGGGGCAATAAGTTTGTCCAAGTTTTAGAGTTTCTTTATCCATAAGGTACAAAGGTAGATTCAGCTGAAGAATATAGCCAAGGTGCTTTCGCTCCCCGCAGAGTAAGAAAAAGACAGTAATGATAGTTCTCCCCAGCTGAGACTCGCAACTGTAAATGAATCGATAATATTCTCCCCAGGCAGAGTTTATTTACCATCAGCATCGAAATGTCTTAATATTCCCCAATGGAGTATAAGAATATTCCCCGGTGGAGTACAAGATATCCCCAGTGGAGTCTGTAATTTTTCCCAGCGCAGTCTGAAAAGCTTCCCCAGTGGAGTTTGGAGAATCATCCCCGGTAGACTTTGGAAGATTTCCCCAACATAGCTCAAAGGATTATCCCCATTAGAGTCTAAAAGGCTATCCCCAGTGAAGTCGCAACTGAAAGATCATCCCCAGCGGAGTTCTTTCCTTTCACAAGAAAGAAACTCAATCCCCAACAGGATTCAGTATCACCAGCAACGATAATTCATCCCCGGCGGAATTTATCAGTGGAATCCTCAGTAGAGCATCTCTTCCCCACAGAGTAATCTCCTCATCAGTTTATTCCCCAGCGAAGTTATCCTCTCTGGCAGGTTTATTCTCATAATCATCTTCATTCGCTATCCCCAGCGGAAACGAAGAATTCAACTCTTTTCTCCAGCAACTATCCGGGATTTATTTTCCCCAGCTGAAAGCATTACATTTCCATACATCATGACACATGCATATACGCATCATACAACACAATCTCATTTACTTTGAGAACATCATTGCTTGATATATATCATGCATTGCATACGACTGACCTTTACCTTTCAGGAAGGATGCAGTTAAGTTCTTAGGTATGTCGAAGTACTGACCAGTTCTTAAATCTCAACTGAATTGGTCTCGGTTAAATTACAGATAAGGTTCTAAATCTCAACAATTTTCCTCCATCGAAGTGTGGACGAGTTCTTAAATCTCAACAGAATTATCCTCCGTTGAAGTACAGACAGTTCCTAAATCTCGATGAAGATGTTTCCCTCAATCGAAGTACTGACCGGTTCTTAAATCTCTACTGAATTAGTCTCGGTTGAATTACAGATAAGGTTCTAAATCTCGATAATTTTCCTCCGTCGAAGTGTGGACGAGTTCTTAAATCTCAACAGAATTATCCTCCGTTGAAGTACAGACAGTCCTAGATCTCGATGAAGATGTTTCCCTCAGTCGAAGTACTGACCGGTTCTTAAATCTCAACTGAATTAGTCTCGGTTGAATTACAGATAAGGTTCTAAATCTCGACAATTTTCCTCCGTCAAAGTGTGGACGAGTTCTTAAATCTCAACAGAATTATCCTCCGTTGAAGTACAGACAGTCCTAGATCTTGATGAAGATGTTTCCCTCAGTCGAAGTACTGACCGGTTCTTAAATCTCAATTGAATTAGTCTCGGTTGAATTACAGATAAGGTTCTAAATCTCGCCATTTTTCCTCCGTCGAAGTGTGGACGAGTTCTTAAATCTCAACAGAATTATCCTCCATTGAAGTACAGACAGTCCTAGATCTCGATGGAGATGTTTCCCTCAGTCGAAGTACTGACCGGTTCTTAAATCTCAACTGAATTAGTCTCGATTGAATTACAGATAAGGTTCTAAATATCGACAATTTTCCTCCGTCGAAGTGTGGACGAGTTCTTAAATCTCAACAAAATTATCCTCGGTTGAATTACAGACAGTTCCTAAATCTCGATGAAGATGTTTCCCTCAGTCGAAGTACTGACCGGTTCTTAAATCTCAACTGAATTATCCTCGGTTGAATTACAGATAAGGTTCTAAATCTCGACCATTTTCCTCCATCGAAGTGCTAATGAGTTCTTAAATCTCAACAGAATTATCCTCGGTTGAATTACAGACAGTTCCTAAATCTCGATGAAGATGTTTCCCCCTCAGTTGAATTATGGACAAGTTCTTAAAACTCAGCAGATATCTTCTATCAGTTGAGGTACAGACAAGTCCCTAAATCTCAACAAAGATCAGACTTTCCCAAGCGGAATCTTCCACAACAACAGGTATGCAAGTTCTCTCTAAGGAGTCTCTTATGAAATCGAAACCCCTTCAAATGGCATCTTTAAGCCCATCCTCCCGCCAGCAACCTCCAAATGGCATCTGTAAGCCCATTCCCGACGTCATAAGGCTGATACCACTTCATGCGAGTGCAAATTTATGGGCACTCTAGTGTTCAATCATCTTCCACCTTCGGATCACGAAAGGCTTAAAAGCCAATCTACATCCTCAGGTTTAAGAAGATTGAACAAGGTCAGCTGTTGTACCCCAAAATTTTCCCTCTCATATTTCTCAAAACATTGCAAGAAAAATCTCCGAGTTGCTCAAGTTTGCTCAAGAGTTGGACAGACAAGCTATCTCCTAAGGCAGTCAACCCCAAATTAGGGTTTTGTGTTGCATCAAGATCTTTGAATCCAAATGACCTCAAGTGCTCCCCAATGTCCTAATATGTTCTCAAGGTCATCCATGTCAAAATTCAAGCCTTGCAGAGGAAGTTTGCTCAGTCAATTGCTCAAAGGTCCAAAAATCGACTGTGTTAGGGCAAAAGTCAACTGTGACCTATGAACAGTCAAACTTCAAGCTTTTTTGCCAACATTCTCATTTTGAAGGATATTTCATCATTTGATCAAGGGTTGATCATGATTCATCAAGGATTGCTCAAAATTCATCAAGACTCAAAAGTTGCTAAATTAGGGTTTTGCAGGAAAAGTAAACTCAACTATGACCAAGCATAACTTTCTCATACTTTATGAGAAATGACCCATCAATAGCTCATTTTGAAGAGGATGAAATTTCATACAATCTATCTTCATACCCCAAGATCAAAAAATTCACTCACAAGAAGTTATAAATTTGGATATTATAGGTCCTTTTTGAAAGTCAACAAAAACACCTTTTTTGCCAAAGCTTATAACTTGATCATGGAATATCAAAATGAGACGAGACCAAAAGGGTTGGTTAGAGGACATCTTTCTAAAAAGTCCAAGAACACCTCCAAAAGTTCAAAATTGAAGAAGTTATGCATTGTTGAAGTTGGACTTTTTTGCAAAATTGCCAAAAGTCAACTATCCCCAAAACTTCAAATTTTGTCAAAGGGGCCCATTCTTTTCCACTTGATTTGAGCTTGAATAGTTGCCCACGTGTCCTAGCTTCAGCCATGAGCCCATATTTTATTTTTATTATTTAATATGATTTTTAATTGAATTTATTCATTTTAAATCAAATAAAATCCAAAACTTTGATAACATAAGATTTTTTGGTTGTTTCAGGCTTTGATTACCATCATTATCATCATCAAACTCGAATCAAACCAAATCATGTGCAAAAAGATTGAAATTGGACAAATTTGGAAGGTTTTAAAGAAGAGATCAAATCAAATTCATTGGCATTGATATGAAGGGATTCAGTCCATGATTCTTACCCTAATACACTACACAATACATAAGCAATCCAGAGGATACGAAATAAGGGTTGGAAAGTGCAGAGAGAGGCAGAACAAAAGTTAGAAAATTCACAAAAAAAGCTTGAGATCAAAATCATAGCTAGAGGCGCTTTCAAGGGCTGAGACATATCTCAATTGATTCCTGGGCATTCACTCAAGCCACCTGGATCCAAAGCAAGCTTGTTCAGACGTCCAAACGTGCTGTAAGTGTCACGATAACCACCCCTGTTCTTGATTTCGCAACTCTGAATTTAAGCATCCTTTTCATGAATCAATACCATATTTTGAATCTACATAACATTTGCAAGCGATTGATATTATTCAATTGCATTTATCTGGCCTGAATAAAGAACCACCATAGCTAGGGTTCTTCGTTTGGTTTTTAGGGTTTTCTGTTTCAGGTAAAATTGGAACTCAAGAAGAACATGGCTTTGATCAGGAGGCCATAACGAATCCAACCATGTTATTGGAATGGATTTATTTGGCCTGGAGAGATTTTTAGCATAAGCCTGCATTTTTTGCTGCAGATTCAAATCCGCAGGTAATATTGTTACATGTCTGAGGACAGGGATGAGATCGTGTCATCCTCCAATTGGCCAATTCAAATAATTTTTGCGCGTTTTATTATTTTTGCTGGCACTTATTTTGTTTTAATATATTATGATTAATATGTATTATAAGAACAAATGAAGTAGTGTGGTGTGTTGGCAAGGCAAGCATTCATATCTCCTTCAGGACCTGGGTTCGAATCCTAGGTCCCCCACTTTCTCAATATTTTTTTCTTTCAGGTGATTGTGTGCGTACTCAAGCTTGCAGTATACCATGCGCCATCAGTCATCTAATTTCCAGATGGCCAAAGGCCAAATCTGAAGGTCCAAAGCTGAAGGTCCACCATAGACCAAGTCCAAGCGTGCACATTGAATCCCAAAAAGTCAAAGAAGGCCAGCGTTTTTGGGATTAAGGAATTGCTTCTAATACTCCCAAATTCAGGCCCAAACCCCTCCTCTCTTCTATTTATTTATTTTATTTTATTAATTGTTTTATTATTTTTGTTTAAATTCTAACCAATCACAAAATTTCTTTTTATAAAATAAAATCACCAAAAAAATATTTTTATTCAATCAAATTTTAACTTTTATTTTTTATTAATAAATACTAATTAATTAATTTAGGTTTTAATTCTAGAATAATTTTAACCTATTTTGCAAATAATTAAAAATTAACTAGATTTAATTAGGTTTTAATTACTAATTCAATTAATTTTATTTTCTTTCTTAAAATAATAAAAAACTCCAAAAATAATTAATTTTTTATTTAATTAATTTATTAATTTAATTTAGCAATTAATTTAGGTTAATTTCTTTCTTAAAATAAAAACAACAAAAAAGATATTTTCTTTAATCAAAAGGGTCAAAACCCTAATCATGCGTCCGATTAAATTTTGCGCCGCGATTTATTTTCTTTTATCCAATAATGTACTTGCTTCCGGTTTGTAATAGTTAAATAGGACTTTTATTTATTTTTATCACTTTATTTATTTTCAAAGGGTTTGTCTTTGGCGATGTAAATACCCGACGCCTTGTAATTTAAATTCCGCATTTTATTTCTGCAAATTATAACTGTTAGATGTTTGATAATAGGGTTGCATGACAAGATTGAATGTTTTAACCTAAAATCAACTTAGATCACCCTTAACATGTACAAAGATAAAAATAACTGAAAACAACACACTCGCACATGCGCACTCTTAGGGTACACCCCACTTGGTTGCCTTCGTACGCGGTCATTGAGTATAGGTCGTTTTAGAGGTCGCCCTCTTATCTAAAAGATCATAGTCGCCTCGAAATGGTTGCATCGGATATTGTTGCCTCAAAACAAATGATCTAATACATTAGGGTTGCCACTAAGGCGTCCTACCATTGCTTTAGTGACTGTAAGTCCCTAGTTCGAATTGACCCTCAAACTCCAACGACGATGCTACCTACTCATCAATAGTGGGATATCATTGTCTAAAGGAAAATAGCATATAACGATTCCTTTTTCGAGTAGGTAGATGGTTCTTAGATACTTGCTCTTTCAAAAATAAAAGCTTTTCACACTTACACTTTTCGAACAAAGTTTTCAAAATACTCCATTACACTCTTGAGGACAGAAGCAAGAGTTAAATCGAAGTTTTCAAATAAAAACTTTTTCAAACCCAGAAGCACAAAGAAATAAATTTTGAAAACAATTGAGCAAGTACCTAAGAGCCCGTGGATAACCACGGATAGAAAGGGTGCTAACACCTTCCCTTTCTATAATCTACCCCCCGAACCCGAGAAACATCTCGAAAAAGGAATTTTTCTGTGCTTTTTTCCTTTCCTTATTAGATAAAATAAAAGACGGTGGCGACTCTTGCTTACCGCGACATTTTGCAAAAACAAACGCAAAACGCAAACCGGCATTTCAAAAAAACAGTCAGTTCTTCCCACCATATCACATACACCAAACACAAAGCATTTTTCAAAGTGAGCTAGCAATTAAGAGCCCGTAGATAACTACAGATGGAAAGGGTTCTAACACCTTCCCTTTTCATAACCTACCTCCCGAACTCAAGAAAAATTCTCAAAAGGTCTTTCAGGTTCTTTTCACCCTTTCCTTTATTGGTTAAAAGAAAATTTAGTGGTGACTCTTGCTATCCGCAACATTTGCGATAAAAACGCAAAACCCTCAAGTTAGTTCTCCCACCGTATTACACACATGGACATTCAAACACACTTTACACACTCCTTTATGACACATGTTTGATCACACCATCCACAGAACTCCTTTGTTGATCACACAGGAAACATGTCCTGAAAAATGTCCAGACATCCAGTCAAACATTATCTTCTTTCTCTTGAATGCACAAACCCGTGACCAACACATCTTAAACCATCAGTTTAAAAATGCTTCACAAAATTATCCACACATGTTCTGAAGCATAAACACAATTCCTGCAACTGGACTCTAAGTGTACTCCTTTCACTTAGATTTAATGACACACACCAAACCATCAGAATATCACATATGTGACATCTCTCAACAACAAAGACCCTTAGTGAGTCCCTTCAAAATGTGAAGAGAAAAATAAACTCTCCCAAACATAACTATTAACCACTAGAGAGATATGTGTGCTTATGATTCAATAACCCATCCTCACATGACTTAACTCAAACATGTCCTTCCAACAAAGATCGACACCATTTCAACAACAATCCATAGATAAGTACTTCACTCCCCATGTCATGGATAACCAATTCTCCAGCTGAAGATGAAAACTTGAGCACCAGATGAAGACTCATGAAGTACTTCATACTCTAATGTTGAAGGGAAACAACTTCACACATGTTAAACACTATCCTCACAGATCCACACACCGTATCACGACCTATTGAATATGCAAGGTGTCATGCATGCTAGGTGTGACATCACTCACAAGCTCCAAAAATTCTTAGTTTGCATACAAGATTTACTAAGATCCATATTTATCCTAATCTCTTGTAGAGTGACTTGCAGCAGAAAAAAAACTTTCAAAATATCCTAATAAGATCAGACCTCAGTATCTGATAACATTCTTCTTCCCTTACATCAACTAGTAGTTGCTGATACCAGTGAAGTCGTCAAAAATAGTAGTCATACATTGCCAGAACATACTACTATAAACAAGATTAGAATCTCCACATTCTAATCTGCATCGTTAGAAATGCCTCTTCTGACAATAATGGTTGAGCATTCAACTCCACATGCATAATTCCAAGCATCTTCCAAACACAATCCAACATGATGTTCCAACATCATTTGGGACATCAGCTTCTCATCACAGAACCCAATCACCTTGGTTCTTAAAACATCATTCAAAGTGAAGCTAACGGAAAAAAACACAGAGCCGCCAACAAACTTTATTTATCCCGAAGGAAGGGGAAATATCGAGAAAACCACAAGAGGACGGATAAGATGGTCTTACGACCAAGAGAAAGGGTAAGGGAGTCGGTTATCCGAGGGGAAGGTATTAGCACCCCTCACATCCATTATACTCAACGAGGTCCATTCTGTTTATTTATTCCTAAGGGTGTGTTTATCTATAACTATACTTGCTAAGGGGAAATAAATAATTTTTAATAGTGCGTTCGTGAGGGTCTCGCCACCCTTTTCCTATGTATCCAATGAAGGAATCCGAACACCGTAGTTCTTCTAGAAAATGTTGGTTTGTTGGTGTTTTTTAGTGGGCAAAATTAGCACACGCATTCTAGTAATAGGCACGACCGGTATCGCGGTATGTAACACGGTGGGAGAACTGACTTGGGTGTTTTGCATTTGATCACAATTGTTGTGGATAGCAAGAGTCGCCACCGACTTTTCTTTTATATAATAAGGAAAGGCTAAAAAGAACAGGAACGACCTTTTGAGATTATTTCTTGAGTTCAGGGGGTAGGTTATGAAAAGGGAAGGTATTAGCACGCTTTTCATCCGTAGTTATCTACGGGCTCTTAGTTTCTTGCTAGATCACTTGCTTTTGTTTGAAAATGTGCTTGTGGTGTGGGTTTTGAAAGTATTTTGAAAAGTATATTTGTAATGGTTCTCGTTTCTATAAGAACATGTACAAAAATATTTGTCTTTTGAAAATGTTTCAAATGAAAGTGTTGGTGTATAAAATGTTTTTGTTGTGAGCAAGCGAGTAACTAGGAGCATCCTACCCACTCAAAAGGTCTATATTCTTTTCCTCCTCCTTTAGATGTTGCTAGCTTACCATTGATTTGGTAAGAAACCCCATTATTGGATGTGAAGGGACGGGCGTGGGACGTTTGTATAGTCATAGAAGGAAACCTATGGGACGTCTTAGAAATTTTTGTTTAGGGAATAGATCGTTTACCAAAGGCAACATTGAGGGTCATCGAGGGACTACGATCTTTTATCAAGGGTCTTTGCTAAAACGACCATATTCGAGGGACATGACTATTTTTTCGAGGAAATAAGTGAGATTACCCTAGGGGTGCATGTGTGTGAATAATGTGTTTGATTTGCATGCATTTTACTTTGATTTTTGGGTTGTCTACTTGTTGGTTTTATCTTACCATACATCTTAATTACTAACATTTGTATAAAAGAAATAAAAATGTAGAAAATAAATCCTACTCTATTACAACCGTATTGAATAGCAAGAAAATATAAAGACAAAATAAAAATAAAAGGAAGAAAAATGAACTTTTCGATCTAGGAAGACACACCCTTCGATTCTTCCCTTTCAGGCATCCTTCAATTTCGGCCTGGAATCAGTAAGGTCATGTCTTTCGATTTCACCCCTTTCCTGTTTCTTTCGAATGGAACATGGAAGTCAATGTGGCCATCCTTCTGGATGCTTCTTTCGTTTGAGGCCTGGAGTCAAAGTGAGGTACACTCTTCGCCTCAAGCTTCTTGCTACCTTCTTCGAATGCAGGAATGCTAGGCCCTCAGGTTGAGATTCGAAAGGCTTGAGTATTTAGCCAAATGAAGGATATAGGGAACCTGTTTTAAACTTTTAAACATGCAACATTCAAGTGTAACTTTCGAAAGCTACATGCCAGGGGTTAGCATAAGATTATTGGGTCTCAAAATCCAAAGTCTAACTAGTCAGGGTTGAAACTTTCAACATATATGCAGTCAAGATCGAAGGTTAAAGCATAGTCAAACTCCTTAGATGATATATCTACATTTATTTTTTATTGGTATGTACACATGATATTTAAATGAAAGAGGTCCAATTTTAGAGAGAACTTACCTCTTGAAGCACTTAAATCGAAAGAAATGCAAGTGACTTCCTTAGTGATGAATAGAAGTTCGTTGGAGTCTCCCTGAGGCTAGTCTAGTTACTACTTTGTTTGAGTAGTCATTGAATCGAAGGAGGGTATATGAGTGAATCGAAAGTTACTCTATCACAGGTAAGGGAGTGAATCAAAAGATTATTATTTTGCAGTTGGGGGAATGGGTCGAAGGTTAGTTATCTGGCCACTTGAGGAGTGAATTGAAGGGTTCACTTAGTGTGTGGAGGGGTCTGAGTTTTTTTAGAAGTGTTTGGAATATTTAAAAAAAACGTTGGATAGTGTTTGAGAGTTTTTTGAGAAATTTATCACTTTTCTCACAACAAAAGTTTTCTTGCAAATATCCAGGGGCCCCTAAGATGTGTGGTGGAGGCTCATATTTATAGGTTATTTGGCTGATGTTTTAGGAGGGAAAATAAAAGAAATTTGAACAAAAAGGGCATGCTATTCTTGTAGCTTTCGAGGGGCATTATTCGTATGCCAAATTGGTGCAAGAATAAGGGCAGTGTTGTAGGACTGCTGTGCAGCAGTTTTGGAGTGTTATGGCCAGTGTATCAGGCTTGAACTTGGCAGCACATGGGACTCTGGCCAATAAGTATCTTTGGATATCTCAACCTTTTGTTTTGACCCCCTAGCCCTATCCTTCGACCAGAATTCTCAACAACATTTCTTTTCAAATCAAAGTGTCCTTTGAATGGCTCATATGTGTATTTTTTTTGAAGGGGCCCAAATAGGTGTCTTTCGAATAGGCCTTTTGTATGTTCCTTCGAATGGACCAAATGCATGCCCCTAAAATGGATCACCAAAATATGTCATTCGATTGGGACATCCAGGTATGTCTGGCAAGTCCTTCGAATGTGCCACCATGGTACGTCTTTCGAATGAGACAATGGCTATTTGTCATAGTGTAGAAATTTTATGTTGAAGAAAACTATTTCTAAGGGAGATACTGCCTAGTCGAAACATGCATGAAAGTAGCCAATGCTTTGTGGGTGCCATTGCCTTGCGAATGCTAGCCATGGGGATGTTTTTGCCTTGTACATTCTGGCTTAAAGGAAGTCCTGGTTTTTGTGAGTCGAAGGGATCATGCAGAGGAAAAATGGCCTCTAAATTGAAGGAAAGCTTTAGGAGGTTATTGCTTTATGACTCCAAGCAATCATGCAAGGAGCCTTTGCTCAAACGAAAGCTTTCATGAAGGGAGCCACATGCCCAAACAAAAGGTGTAACCAAAACTTGTATTGAAGGGGTCCACACGCTCCAAACAAAGAATGCATGCAGATCTTTGCATTTGAAGGAAGCCCCACGCCCCAAATGAAGAATGTATGCAGGGGGCTAAAGGGCACAATCGAAGGAACCCAGAAAAGAGGCCTCTGCCTCCTGAATCAAAGGACATCAACATGAGGCTTTTCCTCTTTGAATTGAAAGAGGCCACAAGAGGTTTCTTTTCCTTGTGCATGCTGGCCTAGTGGTAGCCTCTTGCTTTGAAGCAATGCAAGAAGTAAATTACTTCTCAATTGAAGGTGGTATGTAGCCAGCCATTACTTTGTGAATCAAAGCAAACATAGAGAGAATTATTTGTCCAATCAATGCAGGCATCAAACGTCTAATCGAAGCAGGCATGTAGGCCATCATTACATTGTGAACCATGTGAAGCTTACATGCAGGAGGTCATTGCCTTGTGGATTGAAGGAGGCATGAAAGAGACCATAGCCTAATCGAAGCAAGGGGAATCGAAGAAAACTTATTTTTTCTCCAATTTTATCAAAAAGATTATTTTTATTTGTTTTGCCCTTTTTTAACAGTTTCCTTTTTAACTTGATGCTGGAAAATCCAATTGTACTTGTGCAAGTTTAAATTTTGAGAATCCTTGTGAGAAATGCCTTGAGAAATGAGAGGGAAAATTTTGGGGTACAACATGGTAGAACAGAGATAACAAGCCCTTTTGGGAAGTTTTGATTGGTTGAGTGTTTTTGCAAGTTTTAGAATGAGTTCAAGTAATGATTAAATGTTTTCGAATTTTTGATTTGTGGATGATAAGTTTTAATTACAAAAGAAGAAAAAGTTAAGATGGAGACTAAGAAATCCTAATGTTTTCATGCATGGGTTTCAACCTAAGGTCTAATTAGTTCCCATCCTAAAGAAGAGGAAACTATCATCCTAAGAGAGCATGTTATGATCACAAAGTAAAAGTGAAAGTGTTTGTGAAGAGTGATCGTGCATGGTGATCATAGCAAAAAGTGACAACAAAATGAGTAGTATCATGAAAGGTGTAAATAGAATACTCGATGTATGGGGATTGAATTTGGTTATGATTAACCAAGGGGTGTACTTGATTAATCTCGTGAGAGTAGGTGCTCCTACCCTCAACCATGAGACCTTTTGTGCATGGAAACACTTGGTATACAAACCAAAGTTGTTAATCCAGGTTATGGTTAACCAAGGGAAAAACTTGATTAACCTTGTGAGAATGACCACGCCCAAACTCAACTATGAGACCCTTTAGGAAGATGCTTGTTATGTAAACCAAGGGAAGAGAAGTGGTTTCATTGTATAAGATAAAATCAAAAGCCCATACAAGGTGGCTATATGCATGCTCCTAGAAAGTGGGACTAGCGTTGCACTAGTATTCTAAACGACCAATTGCAAAAAACGATCGAATAGTTGTTGCTGTAAAAAAGCTCAGGAACAAACTATGAAATGTGTGCGAGTGTGCCTTTGTAAGTGGATACCTGCTCATTGATGATGAGCCAAAGAGGAGGCCAAGTGTTCTAATTTGGACAAAATATGAATAATTAGCAATTTAATCATGTAAAGAAAATAGCAAAGAAAGAAAAATTCTAAACTATTACAAACCATATGGGGATGGGGGGGGTACAAGTTTATGAAGGGGGATGAGTTGAATCGAAAGTTCGACTAAAAAAATATAGTTAAACAAGCAATACAACCAAATCAAAAATTAACAACTAACTAATTAAACTATCTATGAAATTAACTATTCTAAATGACTAATAATATTAAAAATTTTAGTTTAATAAGTTAAAAAAAGTAATCATATTGTTGTATTTTTATATTTTTTATGAAATTTTAAGTAATGAAAATACTAAAAGAAAATTAAAACTTAAATGCTAAACCTATTTTTTTGTGATTTTTTTTAGTAAAGAAGATATTAAAAGAAAATTAAAACTAAACTTAAATATTTTTTATTTTTAATTAAAGAAAGAAAATTTAAAATAAGATTAAAACTAAACTTAAATATATTTTTATTATTTTCATGTAAAGAAATGTAAACAAGATTTAAAAAAAAAATTCTATTCTAACACATCAAACCAAATAGAGATTGTAATAATGAAAAAAAAGGGGTTTGAAGCAGAATTATGGGGGATGGGGTAAATAAACTCGGAATGGGCTAAGCCCATATTCTACAAATAAGAAAAAAAAAGAGTAAATCAAATAAAAAATCAAACAAAACAAAAAAAACTGTTGGGCCGGACCGGGTCAGTAAGGTCTGAACCAACACAATTAAAACAACAAAAACAACATGGATTGATGAAAACCCTAACTCTGTATTCCAACACTCCACCGATTGTTATAGTTGGTTTTTTGCTTCTCCTTCATCTATAAACCTCTCTCGAAAACTCCCTCTGTTCTTCATGATAATATCCTCTGTTCTTCGCCTTCTCCGATTTTCTTAATCTCCCCACCGTATGATTCAACCCCCTTCACCATAGAAGTTACTTACCTCGATTCTTCCATGCATCACCTCCTAAAATCCAAACAAAACTAAAAGAACAAACCTAGGAAAATTATACTAAAATCTGAATGCTAATGGTACGGTTTAGAAGCTTAAAGCATTAGGGATATTATTCAAATAGAAAAGACACACAACATGACTACAAGCTCGATGTAAAAGGATTAAGAGATGAGGGAGATTTAGGCTTACCTACTGGAGATAAGTCTGATGCTTTTCCAATTGCGATTATGAAGAAGGAGAACCAACTTTAGATGCTCAGGTATTTTCTCCCCTGGTTTTCTTCGACCCTTCTTCTAATTTTGTGTTGTTATTGCTACTGTGTATTAACTTGTGTGGTTTTGACGCAATATTTATGAAGGTGCAAATCAGTGACGAGTTTTGTGCTTATCAGTTATTAGATAAAGCAGTAGTGTTGAATCAGGGCATCAGTAAGTGGACATATTTGGCATTTTAGGAGGTCATTTTTTGAAGGATAATGATGGTGGTGATTTAATGGCGAAGGTTATTGATGGTAGAGGTGGTAATGTTTGTTAGCGAATGCATTTAAGAGTGAAGGAAGATCTTGACTGAGTTTTGAGCAATGGTTTTTTCTCTCTTTTCGGTTTTTTTGCTATGTGTAGTTTCATAACAGCTGAGAGGTGGGGAGTTGTGGGGAAATGTTTGAGAAATTTGAATATAATTGTTTTGATGACTTTTTGCTTTTGGGATCCAGGGATATGTTGCCTTATTTGATGTTATTTTTAGACAGTTTTGGACAGGTTTGGTGTTGTTTTTATAGGTTTGGGGCAGGGTCTTTGTTTGCATTATGTTCAGCTATTTTGTCTCAACAGACAATAGGGTTTGTACTGGTTTTTGGTATTATTTTTGGACTGGTTCTTGTGGTCTTATGCAGGGCTTTGGACTGTCGCAGCAGAGTTTGCAATTTAGGGACATCAACCTATGCTTGGACTGTTATGCTCTGGGTGACATCTTTCTAACCCTATTCTTTTCCTCTTTCTCTGTCAATGATGTAGAACTGATATTGATAGCTTGCACTGTTTTTATGAACTGCTGTTGTTTTATATTTTCTAGCTGTTGCTTTGCTAGTTTAGAGTTGCTGCCGTTTGGCTTGTTTTTGTTTGCTGCAAGCCTGCCCTTTGCTTATCATGGCTGCTGTTTGTATATTTGCTGTTGTTGTTTGTTAAGGGCTGCTTTGCTTGCAGCTGCTATTGTTTTGCCTTTGATCGCAGCTACCGTTTGGTAGTTTTGCTGTTGTTGTTTGTTGAGGGTTGCTTTGCTTGCAGCTGCTTGCTGTTTTGCTACTGTTTTGGATCTTCTGTTTGTTGCTTTGCTATTGGATTTCAGCTGCTGTTTTCTTTTGATTGCAGATGTTGTTTGCTGTCTTTATTTTCCTGTTTTGGGCTGTTTTGCTTTTGATTGCAGCTGCTGTTTGCTGTTTTTGTTTGCCTGTTTTGGGCTGCTTATGTGCAAATTTTTCCGGTGAAACAAATTGTTGGCAGTATTGCTTGTTGACTTGGTTTTTGTAGTGAAGTTGTTTTGAATTTCCTTTCCTTTTGTGAACCAAATCTCAGACTTTGTGTTTTGCAATTGGGATATGGCCCATGATTAAGACAATGTAATTCTGATTTTTATGAGGCTTTGAATTTAGGCTTAACACATGATTGAAAACACCCCTAGAATTTCTGATTCCAAACACGAACCCTAATGATGAAATGAAAATTCTCTCTTAACCATTAGTTCTTGTTTGGAATTTCATTCAAATATTGATGTTTTCTAACTCTTTCCATCTTTCTTGTTTCATGAGCTTGATGATGTTAGAACATAATTTGGTTCTTCATCCCTGTAAGAGTTTTGATGATAACAAACACATGATATATATATATATATATATATATATATATATATATATATATATATATATATATATATATATATATATATATATATATATATATATATATATATATATATATATATATATATATATATATATATATATATATATATATATATATATATATATATATATATATATATATATATATATATATATATATATATATATATATATATATATATATATATATATATATATATATATATATATATATATATATATATATATATATATATATATATATATATATATATATATATATATATATATATATATATATATATATATGAAGAACAAATATGCTCGCTAATAAAAGTATCCTTATATGCAGGAAGTTCTAATCTACTAGAACATAATAGAAGTTCTGATGTAAGAAGCATAGAAGATCTGCTAGAACATCTGGAAGTTCTGATATAAGAAGATGATAGAAGTTTTGTTTTAAAGATCTGTTCAGACACAACATTCTTAGAAGCAAATATGTGTAATGTGCTGAATGAAGAAGTTCTATGTTACAACTTCTGAATGCATCAATGCTGTGTAACAGGATCTCTGATACTCTGATCTGTAAAGTTCTGATACAAGCAGTAAGGGACTCCCAACGATATCATTCATCTTCTGATGTGAGAAGTTCTGAAGCGTTACAGTTTATCAATGCATATCAAAAGTAATGGCTATAAAGAGACAAGAATCTCCTGGTTTGGAAAGATCATTCATTCATGTTATGAACATTCCAAAAGCATCTTATCATGTCACTGTTGCATGGCCTATATAAAGAAGACGAAAAGAAGAATTCAAGTGAAGAACTACTGCACACGAAAAATAAAAGCATATTTACCCAGTTCTACCTAGCAATCTTAAATTGTGTAATACATCATGGTTGTGATATTGTTTTATTTAGAAAACATATTTGTACACACTCAATTATATTATTTTGTAATTCCTTGAGAAAACCGGGTTGTGGTTTTAGACTCAAGAAGAATTTGACAGTTGTCATTGTGATTTGTAATCAAGATTTATTAGTGGATTAAGACCTCGTTGGAGAGAGGCAAAATCACCTTGGTGGGTGTACTGGAGTAGTTTGAGTTCAAACGAACCAGGATAAAAACCAACGTGTTCTTTTCATTAAGTTTTAAGATCTAAATTCAACCCCCCTTCTTGTGTTTTTCCCTTCTTCAATTGGTGTTAGAGCACCTGGATCTGGGTGCAAACACTTAACTGTGTCAGAAAAAGATCCAAGAAGGAAAAACACTATGGTGGGACCAAGTCAAAACATCACCAATAATCATCATGATGAGAAAGATAGAATCAACAGTAGACCCCCAATATTTGACGGTGAAAAGTTTGATTACTGGAAAGACATAATCAGAAGTTTCTTTCTAGCTTATGACGCCGATCTTTGGGATATGGTGACTGATGGGTACATACATCCTATTGATGAAAGCGGTTAGAAGATTGACTGAAAAATAATGACAGATCATCAAAAGAGAGATTTCAAAAATCATCAAAAGGCCATAACTATTCTCTTAAGTGCTATCTCATACTCAGAATATGAGAAGATCACAAACAGAGAGATAGCAAAGCACATGTTTGATTCCTTGAGAATGACGCATGAAGGCAACACACAAGTCAAAGAAACCAAAGCCCTTGCGCTTATTCAAAAGTATGAAGCCTTCAAAATGGAAGAAGATGAAACCATTGAAATAATGTTCTCAAGATTTCGAATTCTGGTTGCTGGGCTAAAATTTCTAGATAAAGGGTACTCAACTTCTGACCATGTAAAGAAGATCATCAAAAGTTTACCCAAGAAATGGAGAGCCATGGTCACAACATTAAAACTAGCCAAAGATTTGGATAAAATTTCTCTTGAAGAACTTGTCAGCTCTCTGAAAAGTCATGAGATAAAATTAGAACAAGAT
Source organism: Vicia faba (assembly GCA_948472305.1). Taxonomy (NCBI): domain Eukaryota; kingdom Viridiplantae; phylum Streptophyta; class Magnoliopsida; order Fabales; family Fabaceae; genus Vicia; species Vicia faba. Next base: position 1,466,720,225 of record OX451737.1, read on the forward strand.
GAGCCTCAGAAGCAAGGTAAGTCTCTCGCTCTGAAATCTAATAAATATGAAACCAAATTCTTGCAAGAAAAAGCAAAAGCAGAAAACTCTGATGGATCCTCGTCAGAAGAAGACAAACTGTTCCTTCCCTCTAGAAGAATCAATCATCTATGGAAGCACATGCAGAGGAAATTCAGAAATTCCAGTAGAACAAGGAATCACTCTGAACAACCTTCTGGATACGGAAAATCCAATAACAAAAACATTACCTACTACGAATGCAATGAACAAGGTCATTACAGGAGCGACTGTCCAAATCTTTAAATAGAGAAGCCTAAAAAGAAGCTCTTTAAGGAAACAAAGAAAAGTTTTATGGAAACATGAGATGACTCTAAATGTTCTGAAGATGGAATCGAATCAGAAGATGAACGAGTTAATATAGCTCAAACGGTCAACTTATCAAATGTCTCTGAATCATCTAAATCTGAATCAGAATTAAAATCAGACTCAGAGTCAAAAGAGGCATTTTCTAACTTTTCTAGAACTCAATTAGAAGAGAGTCTGTCAGAAATTCTAGAAAGGTATCAGAAACTTTGAGTCATAAACAAGAACCTGAAAAATGATCTAGTTTCTGACTATGAAGAAACTAAGACTCTGAGATTTGAAAACTCTGAGTTGAAAGAAAAAAATTCAAAACATGAAAATGAATTACAAAATACCAAGAAGGAAACAATCTCAGAAGTTCCTAGTAACCTTGATAAGATCATAAACAATTATGATCATAGCTTTCAGAAATTCCTCGCTAAAAACATAGATAAAAGCAAGATGGCTTCAATGATCTATGGAGTTAGCAAAAATGGTAGAAAAGGAATAGGATACAAAGGTAAAGTATCCTAACCTAAGAAAGTTAAGGATTTGGTTATTAAACACACTCCTCTTTATTATCACTTCACCTCTGGGAAAACACATGATATAAAAAATACTAGTAAGGGGTTTTATGCTAAACCAAAATTCAAATAGAATTTTGGAAACTCTAACAATCATGGACCCAAAAAGATATGGGTACCAAAGGATAAAATCATCTATGTTTCAGATATTTTTAACAGCAAGGTTGAAACACCAGTCTTAACACCTGGATTCTGGATGCTCTCTACACATGACGGGAAGAAAGCATATGTTCCAAAGCTTAGAATTTAAAGGATTTGCAGGTTTCAGAGGCAATAAGAAAGAAAAGGTTATTGGCTCTGGAATTATTGGGAACGGTAATGAGAATACAATATCAGAAGCTCTCTAAAGAATCTCAGTTGAATATAGAATAGAATGTCACACCTTTTCAAGCAACTTCTACCAAAGCAAGACAAATAGAGTTTTTACTACTTTTTGATTATTGACAAAAAGGGGGATAATGAAATATATTTTGACTCCTATCAGAAGCTATATCAGAAGATCATCATGGAAGTATTTTATTTTCCTGTTATCTGAGTATTCTACTCAGGGGGAGTTTTTATTTTTATTTTTTTTCTTCTTTATATTCCATCAAAATATACAAGTTTTTGGTCATCATAAAAAAGCGGTAGATTGTTACAACATAATTTGGTTCTACATCCCTGTAAGAGTTTTGATGATAACAAATACATGATATATATATATATATATATATATATATATATATATATATATATATATATATATATATATATATATATATAAAGAACAAATATGCTCGCTAATAAAAGTATCCTTATATGCAGGAAGTTCTCATCTACTAGAACATAATAAAAGTTCTGATGTAAGAAGCATATAAGATCTGCTAGAACATCTGGAAGTTCTAATATAAGAAGATGAGAGAACTTTCATTTTGAAGATCTGTTCAGACACAACATTCTTAGAAGAAAATTTGTGTAATATGCTGAATGAAGAAGTTCTATGTTACAACTTCTGAATGCACCAACATTGTGTAACAAGATCTTTGATACTCTGATCTGTAAAGTTTTGATACAAGCAGTAAGGGACTCTCAAGGGTAACATTCATCTTCTGGTGTGAGAAGTTCTGAAGCGTTACAGTTTATCAATGCATATCAAAAGTAATAGCTATAAAGAGACAAGAATCTATTGGTTTGGAAAGATCATTAATTCGTGTTATGAACATTCCAAAAGTATCTTCTTATGTCACTGTTGCATGGCCTATATAAAGAAGACGAAAAGAAGAATTCAAGTGTCGAAATACTGCGCACGAAAAAGAAAAGCATATTTACCCAGTTCTACCTAACAATCTTAAATTGTGTAATACCACATTTGTGATATTGTTTTATTTACAAAACATATTTGTACATACTCGATTATATTATTTTGTAATTCCTTGAGAAAACCGGGTTGTGGTTTTAGACTCAAGAAGACTTTGACAGTTGCCATTGTGATTTGTAATCAAGATTGATTAGTGGATGAAGACCTCGTTGGAGAGAGTCCAAATCACCTTGGCGGGTGGACTGGAATAGTTTGAGTTCAAATGAACCAGGATAAAACTAACGTGTTCTTTTCATTAAGTTTTAAGATTTCAATTAAAACCCCCTTCTTGTGTTTTTCCCTTCTTCAGAGGATTGGATGGAAAAATCAAGGTTGAAAGATGAAGAAGCCATGGCTAGCAAGGAGTGATGACAAATTGCATGAAGATGAAGCAAAGAAAACTTGAAGAACGATCATTTCTTTCTTTGTAAACAAAACATTTGTAACTTGTATTTCAAATTTGTAAATTGCTTTGTAAATTTCCTACAAATGTAATGAATACGAAACATGAATGTCTTCTCGTTATACCTTATGAACGATGAATTTGTTGTATGGAAATTAGACAGTTCTTGAATCTCGATTAAAATTTGAAATTCCCACTTGAATGGTTTGAATGATACATCTTGCCTTTGTAACTTGAACTTCAAGAAATCACAAATGACCTTTGTAACTTGTATTACAAGTAAACCATATGTCTTGTTTTCTAACCTCACTCTTCATATCGTGTCCAAATCAAACTTGAATTCTCAATGAGAACCTTAACCTTGATGTCCAAACTACAAGTGACTTGTAACTGAAGTAACAAAAACATTCCTTGATTATCATACGAGTTCGCAACATCATTTCTTGTTTCATAGCTCAAACACTTGCAATATTAGTCACAAACCCTTGACCACAATTTTGAAATATTTAACAGGCTCAAATATGATGATGCACATTGATGAAGAAAGATCTCGAAGTCTTAAAGATAATAGAAACCCTAATCCAGGACTTTGAAGAATATCCCCGTGACTTGACGAAGAAGGAAACCCATGATACCTCAGAACTTCATTCCACAATCCACTAATCAATTACCAAATGAAACTTCCCTTAACCTGATGAGGAAACTTCAAAACAAAATTAAACATAAGGATGGCATAACCCTAATGCTTTGAACCAAAGTTCCTTATTCTATGAGATGCATGATATGCAAATGACTTACTGAAAATGATGTAAATGGGATGCAAAGTCTAAGCCTGACAAAAGTAAAAGGTAGGTCAAATTTGGGGTACGACAACTGCCCCTATTTAATCGTCGTAAACTTGAAGGTGAGATTAGCGTCAGCCGTTAGAAAGTTCAAGGTAGAAGATGATTAAATACCAGGACCTGAAATTTGTCCTACAAAGATGGTGTGAGTGTTATTTGTTTGTGATATATGCTGGGGAAAGAAAAATTTGTTTTATAGTGAACTGGTCATGACAGATAAACATGGTTGAATAATGATAGCTTGTATTGGGGTAACGGTGCCAATACAAGGTCCTCATGTAAGTATGCGTTAAAGTGACTGAAAAGATATGGTTGAAGATGTCGTGGTGACTGAAAGTAGGATTACTGACAAAATGATAACTTAAAGACGATGGGTAGAACTCAACGACAACAGAGAATCTATCGTGTGGAATTCATAACCTAAAGAGAAAGGTATAGACAACGGGTAAGAATTGGCGTATGATTTATGACTCGAGAGAAAGGATATCACAAGGGTAAGACTGGTGAGCGACCTACAATCCTAGAAAAGATAGCACGAGGGTGAGATCTACAGACGACCTACGACCCTAAAAAGATAATGCGAAGGTAAGAACTATAGACGATCTACGACCTTAAAAAAGATAACGTGAGGGTAAGATCTACGGAAGACCTATGACCTTAAAAATGATAATGCGAAGGTAAGATCTACGAGCGACCTACGACTTTAAAAATGATAATGTGAGGGTAAGATCTATGGACGACCTACGACCCTGAGAAAAGATAATGTGAGGGTAAAGTCTACGGATGACCTACGACCTTAAAAAAATGACGATGCAGAGGTATGATCTAGGGACAACCTACGACCTTAAAAATGATAATGCGAAGGTAAAATCTATGAGCGACCTACGACCTTAAAAATGATAACATGAGGGTAAGATCTACAGACGACCTACGAACCTAAGAAAAGATAATCCGAGGGTAAAGTCTACAGACGACCTACGACCATAGAAAAGATAATGCGAAGGTAAGACCTACGAGCAACCTACGACCTTAAAAATGATAACATGAGGGTAAGATCTACGGACGACCTACGATCGTAAGAGAAGATAATGCGAGGGTAAAGTCTACGGATGACCTACGACCCTAGAAAAGATAACACGTGTTAGACGGTGTGGAAAGTGATCGAGAGGGGGGAGGGGTGAGTAGATCACCCCCTACTTATTCAAGGATTTAAAATTAGTTTATCAAAGCGTGTTGAAAGCAGCAGAAAATTAATGTGCTGAATCAATTCCGTCTACTTTGAACTGACTACTAGAAAACCGGACATGTGAAAAACTTGCTGAATTTTATTAGATGAAATTGATGAATATACAACTCAGATTTCTTAACGTTTCAATGCACTTATCATTAAAGCAGTATTTCCAATGAATTAAGAAATTTGTTAGGAATTTTGTCAAACACTTGGCATATGCTTGTTTAATGATTTAATAGCGGTGGTTTGATGAAAGCATTTGAACCACTATTTTTATCATTAGGCAGAAAAACTCAGCAAGCCAATTGAATTACAAAATTATGGAACATGTAAAAAGATAAAGAGAAAGAAAGAAAGAACGATATGTAGGAAGTTTGGTAAGGAAGTTCCCCACTGTCGTCCTCGCGTGTGGGTACGTCTCCCTCTCAATTTCACAATTGAAATTGAGAACTTTTATAACAATATGATGAATGTTTGATAACAAGGTTACACTACACAGACAAATAAAAATACCTATGATCTTCTTCTTCTTGTAAGAACCACCACTTGATATGAGCTATATCAAGATTCCCTGCAAGATCCACAATCGATCCTCCGCTTCCACGACCTGTTTGCAAAAATCCCTCTGATTTCCAAACCCCTCGCTACGGCTGAATCTGACTTGTGTGACCGTGACTAAAAAATCCTCAAGAACACACCCGTTCTTGAAGGATAAAACCCTTGGTTTATTTCTTGAAGCCTCCTTTACAATCTCCAACTCAGCTGTGATTCTTTCAATACACAGCTGAACGTTATCTCTGACCTCTTGATCCAATTCAACAAGGATGTTTGATTTTCGTTGTTGTTGTTGAATGAAGATGATTGAGAAGGTGATGAAGATGAAGTTTCTTTCAGGCTTCTAGCTGCTCACAAATGTTTGCACACAATTCTGATATGTTGCAATCACTTTGCTGTTGAGAAAAATACTTGCTTATATATGTAATAGAAAACGGTTCGGCAAAAGAAAATATTATGAGTCGATGCATGTTGGTCATGAGTTGGCTCATGTTAGTTATGAATTACAGGATGGGTCGACACATGTTGTTTTGAGTCGATGCAAGATCATATCATAACATTTTACAGAACCAACTATTTTACATCTGTCGATGCATAACACGTATGTGTCGATGCATACTGATTGTATTTTTAATTTTTGAACATAAAACATGGTATGAGTCGATGCATGATATTATGTATCGATGCATATAAATTCAAAAATGTTTTCCAGGAGCATCAGAATGTCATGTGTCGATGCATGAGGTTTTGTGTCGATGCATACAAGTTTAATTTTGCATTATAGGGGCATCAAAGTGTTATGTGTCGATGCATAAGATTTTATATCGATGCATAATAGTTGGAGATAGTATTCCAGGGGCTTCAGTATGTTATGGATCAATGCAAAACCTGTTGTGTCGACTCATAATGATGCATTATGAGTAAAAAACATTTTTAACTTATTTTAAACATGTTATATTATATTTTTGTAATGCACACCTGTATTTATTATTTCACATATATTTGCAATCATTCAAAACCAATTATGAAGGGGTTCCTCACAAACCCCCCCTTTTTGATGATGGCAAATATCTGATATTGTGTGGTGATATAGTGTAGATGAATAAGCTTGCTCCCCCTGAGTTTGCGCATCTTCTTTCTAACACTAACACAATCTTCTTCCCCCCCTTTGACCACATCAAAAAGAGAATAAGCAATATTTTCAGCAATCTCAACACATAAGAAAATTGATATGCAATTTCAGCAAATATTGTCTTGGCATTCACACAGAATGTCTTGGCATAAATTTATCAATAACTGAGTAAATAATTGAGTAACCAGGAAGTAATCAAGTTGAAAGTAATTAATGCAGATAAGAGTTAGTTTAAATAAGCAAAATAGATTGTTTGAAGGGGATTTTAATACAAATATTAGAAAAAGAGGCATGGATTAATGGTGTGAAATGTATGACATGGAGATATAGACTAGGGATTATGCCCATCACAGGATTCGTCATAGTTGGGTTGGCCCAATTCAAATTAATGACATTTATTATTTTTATGTGTCGACACGAAATTCGTATGTGTCGACACATCTTGTATTAAAGAATAGTTTTTTTTTTGTTTTAAATGTTTTGCATCGACCCAAGAATCCTATGAGTCGACGGGAAGTAATATGTGTCGACCTGAAACCAAATCTTAATTTCTGTTTTTATAAATTTTTTTGATATGAGTCGACTCATAACTGTATGTATCGACTCATAACATAAATTTTGACAGAAGTGCAGTTTTTCACAAGTTCTAGTTAACAGATGGATATGGTACCCAATTCAAATTTAAATGATTATGAAAAATGAATCATCTGAAGAGTATTATGCATGCATAATGATGTAATGCAATTTTCATATGTCAAGTTCAAATAATTTATGTAAAAGAGATGTACGTATAGACATTATCAATGGAACATTACAGTTAACTTATAAGTAATTGAGAGTTCTTATAGAGAAAGTAGATAGGAAGGGTATTACCTCGTTTGATGAGATGTTAAGACACATGTACTAGAGCAAAAAAAAAACACATCTCAACAGTATGGTGAGACATAGATATATTTCAAATACATATATGCTTAAGACATCACGTAAGAGAGATCTAAAATCCCTAGCTCACGACGAATGTTGAAGAAGAGTTCTGTTGCTAGTGGTTTTGTAAAGATGTCAGCAAGTTGATTTTTAGTATCAACATGCTCAAACGTAACATCTTCCTTTTCAACATGATCGTGAAGAAAGTGATGCCTCATCTCTATATGTTTAGTGCATGAGTGTAAGACTGGATTCTTAGTGAGATTTATAGCACTTGTGTTGTCACATTTTATTGGAATACGTTTTAATTGAATATCATAGTCTTGTAATTGTTGCTTCAGCCATAATATTTGAGCACAAAAACTACTGGCTGCAACGTATTCAGCCTCAGCAGTTTACAAAGCAACAAAAACATGCTTTTTGCTATGCCAACTTACTAGAGAAGTTGAAAGCAAGTGACATGTTACCCTAGTGCTTTTCCTATATGATTTGCAGCCAGCAAAATCAGAATCGGAGTAACCTACTAAACTTCAACCGCTTCCCTTGGAATACCATAGCCCATACTTAGATGTATTATTGAGATACCTAAGTATACGCTTGAAAACTTTCAAGTGGGATTCCTTAGGATCCGATTGATATTGTGCACACATGCAAACACTAAACATGATTTCAGGCCTAGATGCTGTAAGATACAAGAGGGATCCGATCATACCTCTATATTTTTTGACATCAACACTCTTACCATGTTCATCCTTGTCTAAATTCCCGTTGGTAGGCATGGGGGTGTCAATTGATTTTGAGTTGTCCATTCCAAATCGTTTAAGCAACTCTTAGAAGTATTTTGTTTGACATATAATTATGCCTTCATTGAGCTGCTTTATTTGGAGACCGAGGAAGTAGTTTAGCTCCCCCATGAGACTCATCTCAAATTCACCCTGCATGACTTTGGAAAATTCTTCGACCAAGTGTAGATTAGTTGAACCAAAAATAATATCATCTACATATATTTAGACTAAAAGGATGTGATTTCCTTTACGTTTAATGAAAAGAGTAGTGTCCACTTTACCTCTTGAATAACCATGATCAAGTAGAAATTTACTAAGTCTTTCATACCAGACCCGAGGGGTCTGTTTAAGACCGTATAAAGCTCGTTTTAATTTGAAAACATGATCTGGATATTCGTTATGCTCAAAACCAGGAGGTTGTGAGGCATACACCTTTTAATTTATGACTCCGTTAATAAAGGCACTCTTTACGTCCATTTGATAAAGCTTAAAATATTTTGCACACGCATAAGCAAGCAAGATACGTATAGCTTCAAGGCGAGCAACTGGAGCATAAGTCTCCTCATAATCAATGCCCTCCTCTTGGTTATACCCTTGTGCTACTAAGCGTGCTTTATTGCGGGTTATCATTCCATTTTCATCAAGTTTATTTCTAAAAACCCACTTGGTGCCTATGATATGATGGTCTCGCGGACGAGGGACAAGTTCCCAAACGTCATTTCTTTTAAACTGATTTAGCTCTTATTGCATGGCCATTAGCAAAAATTCATCAATCAAGGCCTCTTTAGCATTTTTAGGTTCTACTTGTGAAACGAAGCAAAATGATAACAAAAATTACTTATCTTGGAGCGAGTCATTACTCCTTTTGAGATATCTCCCAATATGTTGTCAATGGGATGGTTTTTAGAGGACTTCCAAGCTGGTGGAAGATCATTAGCTTCCATTGGCTCTTCTTCCTCATCTTTTGAAAAGATTGTATCTTTTTCTTCCTCATCGTCAACTATTTTAGACTGATCAATTTCCTCAACAGTTTCTTTGAGTATATCTTCAGTAGATACACCTGTACCATCAAGAGAAATACCTTTTCCAACATGTTTCGGATAAGATTCATCAAAGGAGACATGAACTGACTCCCCAACTGTAAGTAAACGTTTATTGTATACCCTATATGCTTTGCTTGATTGTGAGTATCTGAGAAAGATACCTTCATCTGCTTTTGCATCAATTTTTCCAAGATTTTCTTTTCCATTATTCAAAACAAAAAATTTGCAACCGAATACATGAAGATGTGACAAGTTTGGCTTTCTCCCTTTTAAAATTTCATAAGGTGTTTTATCCAAAATGGGACGAATTAATATTCTGTTTAAAACATAACAGGCTGTGCTAATTGCATCATCCCAAAAATATTTTGGTAATCCACCTTCATTGAGCATTATTCTCGCCAACTCCTCTAAGACGCGATTTTTGCGCTCCACAACTCCATTCTACTGTGGAGTTTGAGGTTCTGAAAAGTTATGCTCAATACCATTCTTGTCACAATACTTATCAAAGAGATGGTTTTAAAATTCACCTCCATGATCGCTTCGAATTGCAATTATTTTCAATTCCATTATGTTTTGAGATAGGTTGGCAAAACTCTTAAAAGCAGAAAGAGTTTCATTTTTGCTAGAAGGAATATAGTCATAGTAAATCTAGAGTAGTCGTCAACAATCACAAAACCATAATAATTTCCTCCTAGACTTTTTGTTCTAGAAGGTCCAAAGAGGTCCATATGGAGAAGCTCAAGGGGTCATGAAGTTGAAATCATATTTTTAGATTTAAAAGAGACCCTCGTTTGCTTTCCCATTTGGCACGCATCACATAGGTGATCCTTTGTAAATTTTATCTTTGGAAGACCTACTACTAGATCCTTGGATACAACCTTATTAAGCAAATCAAAGTTAACATGCGCTAGACATCTATGCCAAAGCCAAGAATCATCATTCAAGGTGACTAGACACTTGGTGCTTGTTAAAGGTACACAAAAAAGGTCAAGCATATAGACGTTGTTTACTCTAGTTCCCTTAAACACAATATCCTTTTCAGTATTTTCAATTATGCAACAAGTGTTTGTGAAGGTAACTTTATAACCCTTGTCACACAATTGACTAATACTCAGTAAATTATGTTTAAGCCCCTATACTAAATGGACATCAGAAATAGTAGTGGTAGAGCGATTACCTACACTACCTTTACTGAGTATAGCTCCTTTGTTATTGTCTCCATAAGTGACAAATCCTTTCTTCTTTTCTTTGAAGTCAATGAAGAGCGATATGTCACCGGTCATGTGCCTTGAACACCCACTGTCTAGAAACCATCTTCTATCCATGGATGTAAGACCCTTTTCCTGCAATATCAAAAGAGAGAGGTAGGTACCCAATTTTTATTGGGTCCATGTGGGTAAGTGGTAACACGGTTGCCTTTAGGCCTCCATTGGTAAATGCCTTTAGGAACAAGGAACCTCTTAAACTTACATTTTTCAATGGTATGACCAAAATGACAACAATAATGGCATAAACCATGATGATGATGTATTGTTTTACTTTTGCTCATTGGATCCTTTTGTATATTTTCAACAAAAGAATATTTTGAATATGGTGGATTCAACATTTTCTTAAAAACTCTAGGATCAACTGCAAAAGTAACCTTGGCCTGTAAAGCTTTTTCTAATTTGGCATTAAGAGTTCTAACCTCTTGTTTCCAAATATGATAAACTTCACATTCCCTTCTGGGAATACATCATGTAACATCCTTATCCTTTGAACTTTATGCAATACTAGCTTTTAGACTTTTTAAGTCTTTTTCAGCTTTATAGACTTTACTCTCCAAAAATGAAAATATTTGTTTATCGGGGGATAATATCTTAAAAGCACCTTCGGCTTTGTATTACAATTTTTCAAAAGCTATTTTTAGTTCAGAAAAAGACATAGAAGAAAAATTGTTAGGATATGCTTGTCTTACTTGCTTGTTGTGGTTGTCTTTCTTGTGGTAGGACTGATTATTGGTATGTGCCATCAGACATAGATTTGCACTCTCATCACTATCACTTGAACAGTCATCGTTTGATGAATCACTATCGCTTTCCCACGCAATGTAAGCTCTTCTTTTCTTGTTGAAATTCTTTGGTGGAGCTTTTCCTTTATCCTTTTTCATCTTTGGACAGTCTGGTTTGTAGTGTCAAACTTTACCACAATTGTAACAAAGTCCTTTACCTCTTTGCTTTTTATTTTCTTCTTGCCTTGGCTCTTTGGATTGTTTTCAAAATCTTATGAGATTCTTATCGGAGTGCTTGATTCCATTCTTTTGAATAAACCTATTGTATCTCCGAACAAAAAGTCCCATTTCTTCATCATCAGAATTTTCATCACTAGTCGAGTCATTATCACCTTGCTCTTTGGTTGAGGACTTAGAGCTAGAAGCCATTAGAGCTATTGACTTCTTCTCACCCTCCCCGTCTTTGTTCCTCTATTTCTTACTCTTGTTTTCATATTTTTCAATACTTTGCAATTCTTGTTGATGTTCTTCCAGCTTTCCAAACAGAGTTTGTAATGGTAAGCGTAGTGAGGTCATTTGCTTCCTTAATAGCTGTTACTTTAGGTTGCCATTCCCCGCTAAGACATATCAGAATTTTATTAGTAGCAATTTCATTGGAAACAAGTTTTTCAAGTGCATTTATACGGCTCAAAAGATGAACTAATCTCTTCATCATGTCAGAGACAAATTCTCCTTGTTTCATGCGAAAGTGCTCGAACTCTTGATTGAGTGTGTTGATGCGGGACTATTTAACTTCATTAGTGCCTTCATGGGAAATTTCTAAAGCATCCCACATTTCTTTAGCGGACGTGTAATGAGACACCCTATAATACTCATTAACACCAAGTGCTGAGATTATCATATTTTTGCCTCTCCAATCGCACGACCATTTCTTTTCATCCATTTCATTCCATTGATCCCCAGGTTTAGGTACTATTGCACCTGCATCATTCCTCATGGTAATTTGAAAGGGACCATTTTGAATGGCAGTCCATACATTCCTGTCAATGGAATTTATGTGTACTCGCATGCAGTCTTTCCAGTAGCCATAGTTTTCACCATTGAAAACAGGAGCTCTATTATACGCCCCCTTTGGTTCAAAGGCCATAGCATTACTAGTAGACACAAAGCACCAGCTAACCGGTGCTCTAATACCACTTGTTAGATGGTGTGGCAAGTGATCAAGAGGGAGGGTGAATAGATCACCTCCTACTTATTCAAGGATTTAAAATTATTTTATCAAAGCGTGTTGACAGCAGCAGAAAATTAATATCCTGAATCAATTCCGTCTACTATGAACTGACTACTAGAAAACCGGACATGTGAAAAATTTGCTAGATTTTATTAGATGAAATTGATGAATATACAACTCGGATTTCTTAAAGTTTCAATGCACTTATCATTAAAGTATTATTTCCAATGAATTAAGAAATTTGTTAGGAATTTTGTCAAACACTTAGCATATGCTTGTTTAATGATTTAATAGCGGTGGTTTGATGAAAGTATTTGAACCACTATTTTTATCATTAGACAGAAAAACTCAGCAAGCCAATTGAATTACAAAATTATGGAACATGTAAAAAGATAAAGAGAAATAAAGAAAGAACGATATACAGGCAGTTTGGTAAGGAAGTTCCCCACTGTCGTCCTCGCGTGTGGGTATGTCTCCCTCTCAATTTCACAATTGAAACTGAGAACTTTTATAACAATATGCTGAATGTTTGATAACAAGGTTACACTACACAGACAGATAGAAATCCCTATGATCTTCTTCTTCTTGTAAGAACCATCACTTGATATGAGCTGTATCAATATTCCCTGCAAGATCCACAATTGATCCTCCACTTCCACGAACTGTTTGCAAAATTCCCTCTGATTTCCAAATCCCTCGCTACGGCTGAATCCAACTTGTGCGACCGTGACTAACAAACCCTCAAGAACACACCTATTCTTGAAGGACAAACCCCTTGGTTTATTTCTTGAAGCCTCCTTTACAATCTTTAACTCAGCTGAGATTCTTTCAATACACAACTGAGCGTTATCTCTGACCTCTTGATCCAATTCAACAAGGATGTTTGATTTTCGTTGTTGTTGTTGTTGAATGACGATGATTGAGAAGGTGATGGAGATGAAGTTTCTTTTAGGCTTCTAGCTGCTCACAAATGTTTGCATATAATTCTGATATGTTGCAATCACTTTGCTGCTGAGAAAAATACTTGCTTATATATGTAACAGAAAACGGTTAGGCAAAAGAAAATATTATGAGTCGATGCATGTTAGTAATGAGTCGACTCATGTTAGTTATGAATTATAGGATGGGTCGACACATGTTGTTTTGAGTCGATGCAAGATCATATCATAACATTTTACAGAACCAACTATTTTACATCCGTCGATGCATAACACATATATGTCGATGCATACTGATTGTATTTTTAATTTTTGAACATAAAACGTGGTATGAGTCAATTCATGATATTATGTATCGATGCATATAAATTCAAAAATGTTTTCCAGGAGCATCAGAATGTCATGTGTCGATGCATGAGATTTTGTGTCGATGCATACAAGTTTAATTTTGCATTACAGGGGCATCAAAATGTTATGTGTCGATGCATAAGATTTTGTATCGATGCATAATAGTTGGAGATAGTATTCCAGAGACTTTAGTATGTTATGGATCGATGCAAAACCTATTGTCTCGACTCATAATGATGCATTATGAGTAAAACACATTTTTAACTTATTTTAAACATGTTATATTATATTTTTGTAATGCACACATGTATTTATTATTTCACATATATTTGCAATCATTCAAAACCAATTATGAAGGGGTTTCTCACAACACGAAGGTAAGATATACGAGCGACCTACAACCCTAGGAAAATGATAACATGAGGGTAAGATCTACGAACGACCTACGAACTTAAAAATGATAATGCGAAGGTAAGATCTACGAGCTACCTACGACTTTTAAAATGATAACGTGAGGGTAATATCTACGGACGACCTACGACCCAAAGAAAAGATAATGCGAGGGTAAAGTCTACGGATGACCTACGACCTTAAAAAAATTATGACACGAAGGTAAGATCTACAGACGACCTACGACCTTAAAAATGATAATGCGAAGGTAAAATCTACGAGCGACCTACGACCTTAAAAATGATAACGTGAGGGTAAGATCTACGAATGGCCCAAGACCCTAAGAAAAAATAATGCGAGGGTAAAGTCTACGGACAACCCACGACCCTAGAAAAGATAACACGAAGGTAAGATATACGAGTGACCTACGACCATCGGAAAAAGATAACGTGAGGGTAAAGTGTATGGATGACCTACAACGCTAGAAAAGATACTACAAAGGTAAGATCTACAGACGACCTACGACCTTAAAAATGATAACATGAGCGTAAGATCTATTGACGACCTACGACCCAAGAAAAGATACAGTAAGGGTAAGATCTACGGATGACCTACGACCCTAGAAAAGATACAGTGTGGGTAAGATCTACAGACGACCTACGAACCTAGGAAAAGTAAAGTTATGGTAAGTTCTACGGACGACCTACGACCCAAGAGGAGATAAAGTGAGGGTAATATCAATGGACGACCTACGACCCAAGAGGAGATAACGTGATGGTAAGATCCACAGGCAACCTACGACCCAAGAGGAGATAATGTGAAGGTAATATCTATGAGCGACCTACGACCTTAAACAAGATAAAGTAAGTATTGAGAGTTGGGGAGCACAATGTACTGGAAACATGGCTTATTTTGGTTAGTAGTGTAATGATAGATGTTAACTGGGAATTTTAAGGATGATATTCCTTGTGGGGATGTTTTGTTGATTTGGGGATTTCGTGAAAGGTACCTGTTGTACCCCAAAATTTTCCCTCTCATATTTCTCAAAACACTTCAAGAAAGATCCACAAGTTGCTCAAGGTAGTCCAAGGGTTGGCTAGACAAGCTCTCTCCTAAGGCAGTCTACCTCAAATTAGGGTTTCATGTTGCATCAAGATACTTGAGTTCAAGTGACCCAAAATGCTCACCAATGTCCTAATATGTTCTCAAGATCATCCATGTCAAGTTTCAAGCCTTGCAGAGGAAATTTGCTCAGCCAATTGCTCAAAAGCCTGCAAATCGACTGTGCTAGGGCAAAAGTCAAATGTGGCCCACATACATTCAAACTTCAAAAATTTTGGTCAAATCCTCATTTTGAAGTATATTTCATCATTTGATCAATAATTGATCATGATTCATCAAGGATTGTTCATAATTCATCAAAACTCAAAAGTTGCTAAATTAGGGTTTTGTAGGAAAAGTCAATTCAACTTTGACCAAGCATAAATTTCTCATACTTTATGAGAAATGACCCATCCAAAGCTCATTTTGAAGAGGATGAAATTACCTACAATCCATCTTCAGCTCCCAAGTTCAAAATATACACTCACAAGAAGTTATGAATTTGGACATTATAGGTCATTTTGAAAAGTCAACAAAAACACCTTTTTTGTCAAAGCTTCATACACGAGCATGTAATACCAAATTGAGATGCGACCAAAAGGGTTGATTAGAGGACATCTAAAGATTTCTAAAAAGTCCAAGAACACCTCCAAAGAGTCAAAATTGAGGAAGTTATGCATTGGTGAAGTTGACCTTTTTTGCAAAATTGCCAAAAGTCAACTATGGCCAAAACTTCAAATTTTGCCAAATGGCCCCGATATTTTTCACTTGTTTTGAGTTGACAACATAGCCCACGAGCTCTAGCCTTTTCCACTTTTCCATATCTTGTTTTTATTATTTATTTTGATTTTTATTTGAATTAATTCAATTTAAATCAAAACAAATCATATAAAATCAAAAATATTGAAAAATAAAGATTTGGAGATTGTTTCAGGTCTTAAATTACAGATGCCAATCATTCAAACTCGTGTAAATGCATAGCGTGCACAAAAAGATTGGAAATAGGCCAAATTTGGAAAATCTTCAAAGTGAATCAAATCAAATATCCAAATCATTGATGGAGGAAGATTGGATGCAGTTATCAACCCTAATCCCTTCACTAATACATAAGGAGGCGAGGCAGACCTAAAAAGAGGCTGGAAATGGGCGCAAGAGCAAGAACCAGATTTGAAAAAAATCAAGAAAAGTGTGAGATCAAATTTGCACTTAGAGGCATTCTCAAGACCTTTGAACAACCCCAATCGACTCCTGGGACTTTCAGCAAGCTAAAGCGATCAAGAACAAGTCCATTCCAGTCCCAAAATGCACTGTAAGTCGCTCACGACATAGCCATGTTCTTGAATTCGTATCTCATGATATATGCATTGTTAGATGGAATTAATCACATATTGTTGGTCTATGAGACATTTGCAAGCTTTCTGCATCGTTCAATTGCATTTATATGGCATGTAGCAAAATTCACCATTGTTAGGGTTTTGGAGTTTGTTTTAGGGTTTTTGATTACAGGGACAATTAGCCTTGATGAAGGGTACTATCACGTTCAGGAGGAAGAGACGAACACAACCATGGCTTTAGATGTTTTTTCCATGGCCTGTGGAAGATTTTGAGAAAGCTCAGGTCTATAGCAACAGACGTTTGTCCGTAGGTATAGGTTATCAAACCTTTAGCCACAGAGAGAGGAAGGAGACGATTTGATGGCACCCTCCTATTGGGTCTTTTGAATTTTCGCGCTGAAATTCTATTATTGCGTTTGTTTCTTATTTGTTTATTATTTTGCGTTATTATTACAACAAAAACAAATGGCCCAGTGGTAGCCAGCTGGTTGTTAAGGCATTGGGAGGCTGGAGGTCAGGGGTTCGATCCCTGCCTCCAACATTTGTTATTTTCTTGTTTATTTTCAGGCAATTCAGTGTGCGTACAAGCCAGGAGACCACCATAGGTCTTCATCATCAATCATGCCAAGTGGCTGGATGGCCAAATTTGATGGCCATCCAGGAAGGAACACCATAAGCCAGGGTCAACGCATCATACTGGATCCAAAAAGTCAAAACGGATCTCATAAAATTGGGCCCATTTTCTGATATCCTCACCTCCCCAAAGTTGCTAAATTCAGGCCCATTTTCTCTCTTCATCTCTTTTTATTTATTTTATTTTAATTGTTTATTTATTTACTAACCAATAAATTAATTTTCTTTTTTTATCAAAAAATCACCAAAAATATTTTTATGTCTAATTAAAATTAGAATATTATTTTTCATTAATAAATTAATTAATTTATTTAGGTTTATTAATTTTAGACAACTTTAATTTCTTTTTGTATAAATAAAATTAATTAGAATAAATAGGTTTTATTACTAACTTAATTATTTTATTTCTTTCCTAAAATAACAAAAACCCAAAAAATATGTCATTTAATTATTTTCGTTAATTAATTTAATAACTAATTAATTTAGCATTTAATTTAAAAACCTTAATTCTTTTCTTTAAAAATATTAAAAACAACAAAAACCATTTTTTCTTTTAATTAGGTTAGAAGGGTCAAAACCTTAGTTTCACATTCGATCTAATTTGTCATCGCGCGCTTTATTATTTTTATCCAATTATTGTATCTGCTCACAGTTTGTAATAATTTTAATTAGGAATTTTACTTTTACCGCTTTTAATTTCAAAAGGTTTGTTCTTGGCTATGTAAATACCTGAAGCCTTGTAATAGCTTAGTTTAACTCCGCACTTAAATTCCGCAAATTATTAACTGTTAGATGTTTGATAATAGGATGCATGACAAGAATGTATGGCTAATTTTAAAACAGTTAGATCACCCTAAATGTGCAAAGATAATAATCTGAAATTGAATCATTCGCACATGCGCACTCCTAGGGTACACTCCCACTTGGTTGCCTTCGGTAAACGGTCATTGAGTATAGGTTGCTTTAGTGGTCGTCCTTTTGTCCAAAGATCATAGTTGCCTCGGATATTGTTTCCTCGAATAAATGATCTAAGACTTTAGGGTTACTACTAAGACGTTCTAACATTGCTTTAGTGACCGTACGTCCCTTTCGAATTGACCCTCAAAACTCCAACAATGATGCTACCTACTCACTAATAGTGGGATAGCATTATCTAAAGGAAACAAGCATATAACGATTCTTTTTTCGAGTAGGTAGATTAGTTCTTAAGTACTTGCTCATCCAGAACAAATTTTTTTTACACTTACACTCCTTTCCAAACAAGTTTTCAAAAACACTTCATTACACTCTTAAAGACAGAAGCAAGAGTTAAATCGAAGTTAAAACAAAAACTTTTTAAAGCCCACAAACACAAATAAAACAATTTTGAAAATGATGAGCAAGTACCTAAGAGCCCGTAGATAACTACAGATAAAAAGGGTGCTAATACCTTCCCTTTCTATAATCTACCCCCCGTACTCAGAAATATCTCGAAAAAGGAATTTTTCTGTGCTTTTTTCCTTTCCTTGTTGGATAAAATAAAAGTCGGTGGCGACTCTTGCTTACCGCGACATTTTGCAAAATTCAAAACGCAAACTAGTATTAACAGTCGATTCTGCCACCGTATCACAGAACTGGCGACTCTGCTGGGGACTTAATAAGTGGGGTATACCTTAGGAATAGTTCATCATATTGTTTTCAATTTTTTGATCTGTTTGCTTTATCTTTGTGGGCATTGTATCGGAGTTACTATAGATCCTAACCCGGATCTGGGGACACCTTTTAGGTAAGTAGCAATAGACTGTGAGGGAACTGTACAACGTAGACCGATACGGTTGAAGCAGTAGCTACGTTGGTGTGACACTTTAGTTGGTACCGATATCCCTTGTGGAGGAACAAGGAGAGTATGGGGCTGCTAAGGGGTCATTAAGCATGAACTGACCTTAGAACCTATAATTGACCAACTTGGCCATAGAAAAGTAGCAGTATGCTACACTCATTGAGACCATACTCTCGCGATGATTCCGGTTGCAAGAAAAGGTTGCTAAACTGGAATTATGACCGATCGAGGATGGTCAATGATATTGAGATCCTCTAGAACCCGGTTACTATTAATAGGATAGGTTGAACCAACTAAACTGAAAGATGGTAGTACCTAAACTCCATGCCATCCTAAAATTTAAGGGCTTTTGTGTGACTTGTTTTCCCTTACCATGTTTGCTATCTGTGATACCTGTGGTGTGTTTCTATCATGACATTGCATGCATATTTCATTAGACTAACCATTTCAAAGACCGATGGGATTCATCTTTGTTCTGTTTTATAGATCATGGCATCTATGCGCAGAAATACCATTCAGATCAACTTCGTACATATACCTGCTCAGCTTAGAGAGTTGGTTTCAAAAGTTCCTGATACTTCTTCCTTTGTCAGAAGACATGGCCATCTCCTGGGTTTGGTCACTTCCAAGCTGGATGAGCAAATGATGAGCGTCTTGTTCTAGTTCTTTGACCCATTACATCACTGTTTCAACTTCCAAGAATATCAGTTGGTCCCTACTTTGGAGGAGTTCTCTGATTTACTTGGCATATCTATTCTAGAGTAGACACCCTTTACAGGTTTGGAGATAGCTCTTAGGCCAGAGGATATTGCTTCAACCCTCCATCTAACAAAGACTGATGTAGTATCTAACTGGGAAATTCAGAGTGGGGTTAAAGGCTTCCTGGCTAAGTTCTTGATTGACCAAGCTCAACAGTTCTGGGACAGTTTGGACTTTCAAGCATTTGAAGACATCCTAGCACTCCTCATCTATGGCCTGGTTTTGTTCCCAAATTCAGATTCTTTTGTCGACGTGAACGCGATCAAGATCTTCATGTCCCGTAACCCAGTGCCTACACTCTTGGGTGATATTCTACATTCTCTTTATGCCCGTACCGCTAGGAAAAGGGGAACCCTTATGTGTTGTGCACCGCTGCTGGCGAGGTGGTTTATTTCTCACCTCCCTAAATCTATTTTGAAGAATGAGGAAGGAATGGGTTGGGCCTACAGGATCATGTCCTTTGCTCACACGGACATCATCTGGAGTACTAAGGATATGGAAGAGGTAGCTGTCATCGATCACTGTGGGGAATACCCCAATGTTCCATTGCTTGGAATTAGAGGAGGAATAACCTATAATCCTTGTCTGGCCTTACCATAGTTTGGACAGGCTCGAAGGGACGATCCTCATGAGTTGCTACTTCCAAGCGTTGTCTTTGACTTCCAGGGAGATGTTGAGGGACATCGCTGCAGGTTCATACGAGCTTGGGATAGGGTTAACAGGTTTGATCCGCATGAGCTTGGAATGAATACTTCTCTCCCAATGCAACCGTATCTCTGGTGGGTTCGAGCCCGTGCTCAGAAGTTGGGGATGCCATACGAAGCTATCTTGCTGGTAATTGTGGAGCATACTGATGAAGAAGGGGTTCCTCATACGGTCCTACATCCATACATGCCTACTGACATTGGAGCATTGAAGAGGTCTTGGATCCAGCTAAGGGAAGAACGGGACACCTACAGAGAGAAGTATCATGAACATGAGCGGAAGATCCTGAAGCTTACAAGGCAGCTGGAGAACGAGAGGGTCCTCAACGATTATGTCAGCACCAAAGGAAAACGACCATAGGAGTGCTGACGTCTTTTGCTATTTCTAGTTTAGATTTGCTTTTCAGTATTTCTTTTGTAACGCCTTAAAGGCATTTGTTAAACATTGTTTCAAGTTTCAATCTAATAAAAGTGTGTTTTATTTTGGTTTACAAATTTGAATCTCCCTAAGTCTTTGAAATCATTTCATACGCATTCCATTCCCATGCACCTCATTACAGGTACCCTTAGAGGTTTCTTAGCTTCTTCGTTGTTTATTTCAGCACAACATGTCTTCTGAAACACCTACTGATCAAGCTATTAAGGCTCTTCAAGCTCAGAATGCTCAGTTCCTGGAAATGTTCATGAACTTAACCAAGGGTCAACAAGATCTGAAGACTCTTATCTTGAAGGACAAGAAGAAGAAGAAGAAGACGGTCCTCCTAAATATGGGTAACAGATTTGGGAACAGGTTGTGAGAGGAAGTTGATTTGTCTCACTCATGTGGAGGGGGAGAGAATCAGGAAGAAAGGAGGGCTTCTAGCCCTGTGGTTTCAGACAATGACACTGACTTTGATGAAGACCAGTATCCTCTTGCTGAGGATAGGTATAAGCAGCTTGAAGACCGGTTGAGCGCAATGGAGATCCAGAAGATACCTAGGTTGGACTTCGAAGATTTGGGTTTGGCATCTGGGGTGGTGATCCCACGCAAGTTTAAGGCTCTTGTCTTTGCTAAGTATGATGGGGTATCCTGTCCGAAGCTACACCTCCGCTCGTATGTTAGAAAGATTCAACCATATACTGCTGATAGGAACCTCTGGGTTCATTTCTTTCAAGATAGTCTGTCAGGGACTCAACTTGAATGGTTCTATCAACTAGAAGGAGATAACATACGTAACTGGGAGGACCTTGCTGCTGCTTTTTACAAGCAGTACCAATACAATGCCGACCTTGCTCCCACGCGTACCCAACTTCAGGGTTTGTCTATGGGTGCGAGCGAAGGTTTTAAGGACTATGCTCAGAAGTGGAGAGATCTTGCTGGAAGAGTACAACCCCCTCTGGCTGATAGGGAGTTGGTGGATAAGTTTCTGGGGACTTTGTCTGGTCCGTATTTCAATCATTTGATCGGAAGTTCATCGTCTGGTTTAACTGAGTTGATTATGACTGGGGAGAGAGTTGAAGCCGGTATTAAGAGCAGCAAGATACAGAAAGGCGCATCGTCAAGTACATAAAAGAAGCCTTTCAAGAAGGAGTCTAGTGCAGTTTACAGCTCGAGGAGCCAGAATCGACCCGAACGCTGCCAAGCAGTTAATGCGGTAGTTATATCAAGACCAACTGTTGCCCCACAATGCAACAATCAGCAAAGGGTAGAGAGGCCTCAAAGACAATATACTCGGCTCAGTATGACTCTATCTCAAATTTTTCCGCAATTGTTGAAGACCAACTTGGTGATTCCGAAGGAGGCTCCAAAGAATCCCAACACCACATCACTGCTGTATAATTCAAACGCCCGCTGTGCTTATCACTCTGATAGCCCAGGGCATGATACCAATAACTGCTGGGCTTTGAAGAATAAAGTGCAGGATCTGATAGACACTAAAGAGATTGATTTTGAAGCGCCGAAAAATCCTAATGTCATGACTGCTCCTATGCCCAAGCATGGAGGGAATGCTGTGGATGATGACTGGTTTGTGACTTCCGTGGAAGATGTTTCTACTCCGTTGATGACAGTGAAGACGAACTTATTGTTGGCCGGTTTATTTCCGGGCTGTGGCGAAGGTTGCCACCTATGTTCCATCCTACCTACTGGTTGTCATTTGTTGAAATCAAGTGTCTAACGCCTGATGGATAACAAAGAAATATTGTTCGAGAAAGCTATGGTTCCATTGATTCCTGTTGAAGATGTTTCCATAATCACCATTTCCGCCAATTCTTCCAAGGCTTCCTCGAGAAAGCCTGTTAGAATTATATCTGTTCCGAGAATTGCTCCATTAATCATTACTGTTCCTGGACCTATCCCTTACACGTCAGATAAGGCTGTCTCGTGGCACTATGGGGCTGATGTGTATTATCACGGGATTAAACAAAACTTGAAGGATGAAGGGGCTAATACTGATGTCAGCAATATTGTTGGATCTAGCAAAGTCAGCCGAAGCGGAAGACTTTTCTCTCCGGAGATATCCCCACCAATTGTTTAGAAGCCTGTTGTTATTACACCTGCCAGTACATCTGCTATCGGCCCTGTTCATGTTCTAATCCTTACCCCTGTCACCGAGTCATCTGACGCTCGGGGCAAAGGGATCACCGGTGAGCCTGCCCAGACGGAGGCACCGAAGAAGATTACTATTGAAGCCTCTAGACAGGAGATAGAGGAAATTTTAAAGATCATTAAGAAAAGCGTCTACAATGTAGTCGAACAGATAGGGTAAACCCCGTCAAAGATCTCTATGCTGTCTTTATTGTTGTGCTCAGAAGGCCATGCTAAGGCTCTGATTGCTTTCCTGAAAACTGCGCATGTGCCGCAGGAGACATATGCTGATCAGTTCAAAGACTGTGTGGCTAGTTTGACCGCTGACAACGGTTTGGGTTTCTCCGACGCAGACTTGACTGCCAAAGGAGAGAATCACAATGACACTCTGCATGTTTCCATTGAGTGAAGGGGCACAACTCTAGCTCACGTGTTGGTGGATACTGGGTCCTCGTTAAATGTTTTAACCAAGAAGGCGTTAGACCGATTGGACTATGAAGGGTTGGTGCTGAAGCCGAGTAATATTGTGGTTAGGGCCTTTGACGGGTCCAAGAGGATGGTACATGGAGAGGTGGATGTTCCTATTAAGGTTGGTTCTCAGACTTTCGTGTCTACATTCTATGTGATGGACATTCGACCATCTTATTCTTGTTTGCTGGGTCGCCCGTGGATCCACAAAGCTGGGGCAGTAACTTCTATGCCCCATCAGATGCTAAAGTACCCAGTGAAGGGGAAAATTGTTACAGTACAAGGAGAAGAGGAGTACATGGTGAGCCACCTTAACTCTTTTCGGTATGTAGAGATGGATGGGGAGTTCATTGAAACCCCGTGTCAACATTTTGAAGAAGTCCCCCAGACTCTGGGGTCGAATGAAACTGTTGCTGAAGATCCTCCAATGAAGATGGCTTCCCTCAAGGATGTCCGGGCTGTTATTGAAAAAGGTGGGTGTGCGAATTGGGGCCAACTCCCTAACTTTGCACACAAGACTGACAAGTTTGATTTGGGTTTTACTGCAGAATCCCAAAGGGCTGTTCGGCGTGCGTGAATTGGAAGACCTCACCTGCGTATCACTAATCCGGAAGTGATTGCGATTGAAGATGATGATGAAGAGTCTGAGTTTGACAGCTAGATTTACCCGACTACCGACGGTGGATTAAACAATTGGATGGCGAAGGACTTCGTGCCTATTTCTTTTATTACACAGTAATCAAACTTTTGTTTTGAGTTTGTAACAGACAATTTTAAAACTTTACGGCCCGATGTCTTACCCGAGGCACCGTGGCTTTGTTTGTGAGGGCTTAATATTTTTCATTTCCATATATCATCAATAAAAGCATTGGACGTCTTTCTTGCATTACAAATTTTGTGCTCCTTGTTTTTCTTTTCTATCTTGCAAAACAGCTATTTGTCTTACACACACTCACATATACAGGTCCACATCCACTCTGGATCCCACTGATAACGACTCTGCTACTGGCAGTTATGACTTTGAAAGTCCGATCAACCAAGCCGAGGACGAAGGTGAGGATGATTGTGAAGTTCCTGGGGAACTTTCTAGACTGTTACTTCAGGAAGAGAGGGCCATATAGTCGCATGAAGAGCCAACAGAAATGGTAAATCTGGGTATAGAAGTAGACAAGAAAGAGGTCAAGATCGGTGAAAATTTGGAGTCTAGCGTCAAGCAACGGCTGATACAGATGCTGCATGACTATGTTGAGATCTTTGCCTGGTCTTATAAAGATATGCCTGGGTTGGATACCGATATTGTGGTTCACCGTTTGCCAACTAAGGAAGACTGTCCTCCAGTGAAACAGAAAGTTTTCCGAATGTGCCCGGAGATGTCTGAAAAAATCAAGGCTGAGGTTATGAAACAGTTTGATGCCGATTTTCTAGCAGTTACTTCTTACCCGCAGTGGGTTGCCAACGTGGTTCCAGTACCGAAGAAGGATGGTAAGGTTCGAATGTGTGTTGACTATAGAGATCTAACCAGGGCAAGCCCCAAGGATGATTTCCCTCTTCCTCATATCGATGTACTGGTTGACAACACCGCACAGCATAAGGTCTTCTCCTTTATGGATGGTTTTTCGGGTTACAATCAGATTAAAATGGCTCCCTAGGATATGGAGAAGACAACGTTTGTTACGCAATGGGGTACCTTTTGCTACAAAGTCATGCCTTTTGGATTGAAAAATGCTGGGGCAACGTATCAGCGCGTCATGGTCGCTTTGTTCCACGACATGATTCATTATGATATTGAGGTATACGTTGATGACATGATTTCAAGGTCCCAAACTGAAGAGGAACATCTTGACCACCTCCATAAGCTATTTGACAGGTTGAAGTTGTACAAGCTAAGGTTAAACCCGAACAAGTGCACCTCCGGGGTGAGGTCTGGTAAGCTGCTGGGTTTCGTCGTTAGTGATAAAGGTATTCAAGTGGATCCTGCAAAGGTGAAGGCTATACAGCAAATGCCAGCTCCCCGAACAGAAAAAGAAGTCAGAGGCTTTTTGGGACGGTTAAACTATATTGCCCGATTCATCTCACACCTGACTGCTACTTGTGAGCCAATCTTCAAGCTACTGAAGAAAGATCAAGTGGTAAGATGGAACGATGAATGTCACGCCGCCTTCTAAAGGATTAAGGAATATCTCCAAGAGCCTACTATTCTGATGCCTCCGGTTGAAGGGATACCTTTGATCCTATACTTGACAGTACTCGATAATTTAATGGGGTGTGTGCTGGGGCAGCATGACGAGTCTGGCCGAAAAGAGCATGCTATTTATTACCTTAGCAAAAAGTTTACCGACTGCGAGACTCGATACTCGTTGCTTGAGAAAACTTGCCGCGCTTTGGCATGGGCTGCTCGCCGGTTGAGACAGTATATGCTGACTCACACTACTCTATTGATATCAAAGATGGATCCAATCAAGTATATCTTCGAGAAGCCTGCCTTGTCCGGAAGAATAGCAAGATGGCAGATGATCTTGACTGAGTATGACATCCAATATACAACCCAAAAGGAAATCAAGGGAAGTGTGTTGGCAGATCATCTGGAACATCAGGCAGTGGATGATTACCAGTCTATGAACTTCGAATTCCCGGATGAGAACATCATGTTGGTAACTGACTGTGAGACACCTGGACCGGATGAAGGACCTGAGGAGGGATCCCAATGGTCTATGTATTTTGATGGAGCTTCAAACGCTTTGGGTAATGGCATTGGTGCCATGATCATATCTCCTGAAGGCTCTCATACCCCGTTCACTGCTCGACTATGTTTCACATGCACCAACAATATGGCGGAGTATGAAGCGTGCATCATGGGTCTTCGAGCAACAATTGACCTAAGGATTAAGTTCTTAAGTGTATTCGGAGATTCCGCTCTCGTGATCAGTCAGATCAAAGGCGAGTGGGATACAAAGCACCCAAATCTTATTCCTTACAAAGAGTATGTACTGACATTGCTTCCACATTTTGAGGAGATAACCTTTGAACATTTCCATAGAGAGGAGAACCATTTAGCAAATGCGCTAGCTACGATGTATTCTATGTTCAAGGTCAGGTGGGACAATGAGGCTCCCCAGATTACCATTGAGAGGTTGGACGAACCTGCACATTGCTGTAACATTGAGACTGAAGAGGTAATAGAAAAACCCTGGTTTCACGAGGTAAAGAGGTATCTTGAGGCTCAGGAATACCCTGAGGGGGCATTTGTTAATGATAAGAAGTTTCTGAGGAGGTTCGCGGCAAAGTTCTTCATCAGTAATGGTATCCTTTACAAGCGTAACCATGATTCGACCTTACTACATTGTATGGATAAGAACGAAGTAGAAAGGATTATGGCAGAGTTACATGAAGGAACTTTCGGGACTCATTCCAGTGGAGACACCATGGCAAAGAAAATCCTTCGGGCAGGATATTATTGGTCCACCATGGAAGCCGACTGTTATCAGCATTCTCAGACCTGTCATAAGTGCCAAGTCTATGCTAATAAGGTGCACATACCTCCAGTACCTCTGAACATCTTGACAGCTCCGTGGCCCTTTGCAATGTGGGGCATCAACATGATCGGCGAGATTAGACCTACTGCATCCAACGGGCATCATTTCATCCTGGTAGCAATTGATTACTTTACAAAGTGGGTTGAAGCAGCTTCCTTTGCTACAGTAACCAAGAACGTACTGGCACGGTTTATTCGGCACAATTTGATCTGTCGATATGGTGTACCAGAGAGGATCATTACGGATAATGGTACAAATCTCAACAGTAAGATAATCACCGAGCTCTACAAGCAGTTCAAGATACATCATCACAACTCTTCTCCTTACCGGCCGAAGATGAATGAGGTTGTTGAAGCGGATAATAAGAATATCAAGAGGATTGTGCAGAAGATGACGGTGACATACAAAGATTGGCACGAGATGTTACCTTTTGCTCTTCATGGGTACCGTACCTCAGCGCGGACGTCAACAGGGGAAACACCCTATTCCTTGGTATATGGTATGGAGGCAGTCTTGCCCATTGAAGTTCAGATACCCTCTCTTCAGATTATGAAGGATGCATGTTTGAGCGAAGATGACTGGATTTAGACCCAGCTTGATCAGCTGAACTTAATCGATGAAAAGAAACTTACTTCTATTTGTCATGGTCAAACGTATCAAAAGCGGATGATCAAAGCATTTAACAAGAAAGTTAGACGACAAGAGTATCAAGTTGGGGATCTGGTGATCAAGCGCATCATGTTACCTCAAGGTGATCCCAGGGGAAAATAGAACCCCTACATACGAAGGGCCATTTGTGGTTAAGAACATTTTCTCAAGAGGAGCCATGATTCTAACAACCATGGATGGTGACGACCTTCCTCACCCCGTCAATGCAGACATAGTGAAAAAATACTATGCATAATCAAAGACCCGCTAGGTTGACTGGCCTAGGCAAAAATAAGGGCTTCCCGACGAACCAAAAGGGTTCGGGAAAAAATAAGGGATGAAAATGAAACAAAACTGTACACCCGGCAAGTCGAAAACCTGAAAAGGCGGCTTGGGAAAAAAAGGGTATCCCGGTGGACTAAAAACCCGAAAGGGCAGTCCAGGCAAAAATTAGGGATTAAAGCGTAACACTATGTCTCATTGGATCACCTTGCAACCAGACTTCGGTATCGACTATCAAGCTCGGACGACACTAAACAATCTGATCTACCTTCAACCAAGTAGCGAAGTGATGAGATGCTTGAGGACATAAAGGCGATAGCAGAGTTGGAACTCAGTGGGATTATTCACATAGCTGTTTTTCTTTGTTTTTACAAATTGTATAAACTCTATTGTCGGCGGCGTTCTCTTACTAGGACATCAGCCTCTTGTACAAAAACGCCTATTTACAGGCCAAGCTTCAAAGTCAATACAATTCACTTTCACAAATAAATTTTTCTTTTTCTGTTTTGTTTTGCAAGAACGTCCAATGTTCATTTTTGATATATGCATTTGACATTAATTGCTGCTCATGAATCTTTACATGCGAAACAAAAGACGATTACTCGTAATATCAGAGGCAGGGGCAAAAATAAGAAGTGTCCAAACTGTACAGTTGCTTTGCCCACCAAGTATAGGGATAAACCTAGTTGAAAAAAATAATTAAAGGTACATTCACTTCCCGCAGAGTAAGAAAAATACAGTAATGCTAACTCTCCCCAGCCGAGGATCGCAATCGCAAATGAATCGGCAATATTTCCCCCAAGCAGAGTTTATCTATCACCGGCACTGGAAGACTATTCCCAGCGGAGTCTAGAAGGCTATCCCCAGCGGAGTCTAGAAGACCATCCCCAGCGGAGTTTGAAAAAATTATCCCCAGTGAAGTTTGGAGAACCATCCCCCAGTAGACTCTGGAAGATTGTCCCCAGTAGAGTCTAAAAGGTTATTCCCGGTGAAGTCGCAACTGGAAAATCATCCCCAGAAGAGTTCATTCCTTTCACACCAGAAACTCAATTCCCAACAGGGTTCACTATTACCAGCAACGGTAATTAATCCCCAGTTGAATTTATCAATGGAATCCTCAGCAGGGCATGTCCTCCCCACAGAGTCATTTCCTCATCAGTTTATTCCCCAGCAGAGTTATCCTCTCCTGCAGGTTTATTCTCACAATCATCTTCGTTCGCTATCCCCAGCAGAAACGAAGAATTCAACTCTTTTCTCCAGCAGCTATACGGGATTTATTTTCCCCAGCTAAAAACATCACATTTCCATACATCATAACACAAGCATATACGCATCATACAACACAATCTCATTTATTTTGAGAACATCATTGCTTGACACATATCATGCATTACATACAGCTAACCTTTACCTTTCAGGAAAGATACAATCAAATTCTCACAGAATTCAAGCTATGAAGCTTTTACCTCAGTTGAATAATGGATGATGGAAGTCTCCTAAATGTCAGCAGAGATGTTTTCCTCAGTTGAATAACGGATGACGGAAGTCTCCTAAATGTTAGCAGAGATGTTTTCCTCAGTTGAATAACGGATGACGAAAGTCTCCTAAGTGTCAACAGAGATGTTTTCCTCAGTTGAATAACGGATGACTGGAGTTCCTAAATGTCAGCATAGATGATTCCTAAGTTGAACAACGGATGACTCAAGTTCCTAAATGTCAGCAGAGATGATTCCTCAGTTGAATAAAGGATGGCAGAAGTCTCCTAAATCTCAGCATAAATGTTTTCCTCAGTTGAATAACGGATGACAGAAGTCTCCTAAATCTCAGCAGAAATGTTTTCCTCAGTTGAATAATGGATGATGGAAGTCTCCTAAATCTCAGCAGAAATTTTTTCCTCAGTTGAATAACGGATGACAGAAGTCTCCTAAATCTCCGCAGTGATGTTTTCCTCAATTGAATAACAGATGACGGAAGTCTCCTAAATCTCAGTAGAGATGTTTTCCTCAGTTGAATAACGGATGACAGAAGTCTCCTAAATGTCAGCAGAGATGATTCCTCAGTTGAATAACGGATGATTGAAGTCTCCTAAATGTCAAAAGAGATGGTTTCTCATTTGAATAATGGATGAGCTCCTAAATGTCAACAAAGATGTTCTTCTCAGTTAAATAACGGATGACTGAAGTCTCCTAAATATCAGCAGAGATGATTCACAAGCAGAATAACGGACGGCCAAAGCTCCAAAAATTCTACTTCCCTCAACAGAGATCAACATTCCCTAGCGGAATTTTCCTCAATAACAGGTATACAGGCTCTCGCTAAGGAATCTCTTATGCGATCGACGCTCCTCCAGATGGCATCTTAAGCCCATCCCCTCGTCAGAAATTTCCAAATGGCATCCGTAAGCCCATTCCCGATATCACAAGACGGATACTACTTCATGCGAGTGCAAATTTCTGGGCACTCTAGTGTTCAATCATCTTCCACCTTCGGATCACGAAAGGCACGAAAGCCAATCTACATCCTCAGCTTTAAGAAGATTGAACAAGGGAAGCTGTTGTACCCCAAAATTTTCCCTCTCATATTTCTCAAAACACTTCAAGAAAGATCCACAAGTTGCTCAAGGTAGTCCAAGGGTTAGCCAGACAAGCTCTCTCCTAAGGCAGTCTACCTCAAATTAGGGTTTCATGTTGCATCAATATAATTGAGTCCAAGTGACCCCAAATTCTCACCAATGTCCTAATATGCTCTCAATATCATCCATGTCATGTTTCAAGCCTTGCAGAGGAAATTTGCTCAGCCAATTGCTCAAAAGCCTAAAAATCGACTGTGCTAGGGCAAAAGTCAACTGTGGCCTACATACAGTCAAACTTCAAATTTTTTGGTCAAACTCCTCATTTTGAATTATATTTCATCATTTGATCAAGAATTGATCATGATTCATCAAGGATTGTTCATAATTCATCAAGACTCAAAAGTTGCTAAATTAGGGTTTTGTAGGAAAAGTCAACTGAACTTTGACCAAGCATAACTTTCTCATACTTTATGAGAAATGAACCATCCCAATCTCATTTTTAAGAGGATGAAATTCCCTAAAATACATCTTCAGCTCCCAAGTTCAAAATATGCACTCACAAGAAGTTATGAATTTGGACATTATAGGTCATTTTGAAAAGTCAACAAAAATACTTTTTTTGTCAAAGCTTCATACATGAGCATGGAGACCAAATTGATATGATATCAAAAAGGTTGATTAGAGGACATCTCAAACTTTCTAAAAAGTCTAAGAACACCTCCAAAGAGTCAAAATTGAGGAAGTTATGCCTTAGTGAAGTTCACCTTTTTTGCAAAATTGCCAAAAGTCAACTATGCCCAAAACTTCAAATTTTGCCAAATGGCCCCAATCTTTTTCACTTGTTTTGAGTTGGCAACATAGCCCAAGAGCTCTAGCCTTTTCCACTTGTCCATATCTTGTTTTTATTATTTATTTTGATTTTGATTTGAATTAATTCAATTTAAATCAAAACAAATCATATAAAATCAAAAATATTGAAAACTAAAGATTTGGTGATTGTTTCAGGTCTTAAATTACAGATGCCAATCATTCAAACTCGTGTAAATGCATAGTGTGCATAAAAAGATTGGAAATAGGCCAAATTTGGAAAATATTCAAAGTGAATCAAATCAAATATCCAAATCATTGATGGAGGAAGATTGGATGCAGTTATCAACCCTAATCCCTTCACTAATACATAAGGAGGCGAGGCAGACCTAAAAAGAGGCTGGAAATGGGCGCAAGAGCAAGAACCAGATTTGAAAAAAAGCAAGAAAAGTGTGAGATCGAATTTGCACTTAGAGGCATCCTTAAGACCTTTGAACGATCCCAATCGACTCCTGGGACTCTTAGCAAGCTAAAGCGATCAAGAACAAGTCCATTCCAGTCCCAAAACGCACTGTAAGTCGCTCACGACATAACCCTGTTCTTGAATTCGTATCTCATGATATATGCATTGTTAGATGGAATTAATGACATATTGTTGGTCTATGAGACATTTGCAAGCTTTCTGCATCGTTCAATTGCATTTATATGGCCTGTAGCAAAATTCACCTTTGTTAGGGTTTTGGAGTTTGTTTTAGGGTTTTTGATTACAGGGAAAATTAGCCTTGATGAAGGGTACTATCACGTTCAGGAGGACGAGACGAACACAACCATGGCTTTAGATGTTATTTCCATGGCCTATGGAAGATTTTGAGAAAGCTCAGGTCTATAGCAATGGACGTTTGTCCGTAGGTATAGGTTATTAAACCTTTAGTCACGGAGAGAGGAAAGAGACGATTTGCTGGCACCCTCCTATTGGGTCTTTTGAATTTTCGCGCTAAAATTCCATTACTGCGTATGTTTCTTATTTGTTTATTATTTTGCGTTATTATTACAACAAAAAAAAATGGTCCAGTGGTAGCCAACTGGTTGTTAAGGCATTGGGAGGCTGGAGGTCAGGGGTTCGATCCCTGCCTCCAGCATTTGTTATTTTCTTGTTTATTTTCTGGCAATTCAGTGTGCACGCAAGCCAGGAGACCAACATAGGTCTTCATCATCAATCATGCCAAGTGGCTGGATGGCCAAATCTGATGGCCATCCAGGAAGGAACACCATAAGCCAGGGTCAGCGCATCATACTGGATCCAAAAAGTCAAAACATATCTCATAAAATTGGGCCCAGCTTCTGATATCCACACCTCCCCAAAGTTGCTAAATTCAGGCCCATTTTCTCTCTTCATCTCTTTTTATTTATTTTATTTAAATTGTTTATTTATTTACTAACCAATAAATTAATTTTATTTTTTATCAAAAAATCACCAAAAATATTTCTATGTCCAATTAAAATTAGAATATAATTTTTCATCAATAAATAAATTAATTTAATTAGGTTTATTAATTTTAGACAACTTTAATTTCTTTTTGTATAAATAAAATTAATTAGAATAAATAGGTTTTATTACTAACTTAATTATTTTATTTCTTTCCTAAAATAAAAAAAACCCAAAAAATATGTCATTTAATTATTTTTGTTAATTAATTTAATAACTAATTAATTTAGCATTTAATTTAAAAACCTTAATTCTTTCCTTTAAAAATATTAAAAACAACAAAAACCTTTTTTTCTTTTAATTAGGTTAGAAGGGTCAAAACCCTAGTTTCACATTCGATCTAATTTGTCATCGTGCGCTTCATTATTTTTATCCAATTATTGTATCTGCTCACAATTTGTAATAATTTTAATTAGGATTTTTACTTTTACCTCTTTTAATTTCAAAGGGTTTGTTTTTGGCTATGTAAATACCCGAAGCCTTGTAATAGCTTAGTTTATACTCCGCACTTAAATTTCGCAAATTATTAACTATTAGATGTTTGATAATAGGATGCATGACAAGAATGTATGGCTAATTTTAAAACAGTTAGATCACCCTAAATGTGCAAAGATAATAATCTGAAATTAAATTATTCGCACATGCGCACTCCTAGGGTACACTCTCACTTGGTTGCCTTCCGTAAACGGTCATTGAGTATAGGATGCTTTAGTGGTCGTCCTTTTGTCCAAAGATCATAGTTGCCTCGGAAAGGTTGCCTCAGATATTGTTGCCTCAAATAAATGATCTAAGACTTTAGGGTTACTACTAAGACGTCCTAACATTGCTTTAGTGATCGTACGTCCCTTTCGAATTGACCCTCAAAACTCCAACGATGATTCTACCTACTCACTAATAGTGGGATAGCATTATCTAAAGGAAACAAGCATATAACGATTCTTTTTTCGAGTAGGTAGATTAGTTCTTAAGTACTTGCTCATTCAAAACAAACTTTTTTTAAACTTACACTCCTTTACAAACAAGTTTTCAAAAACACTTCATTACACTCTTGAAGACAGAAGCAAGAGTTAAATCGAAGTTAAAACAAAAACTTTTCAAAGCCCACAAACACAAAGAAAACAATTTTTAAAATGATGAGCAAGTACCTAAGAGCCCATAGATAACTACAGATAGAAAGGGTGCTAATACCTTCCTTTTCTATAATCTACCCCCCGTACTCAAATATCTCGAAAAATGAATTTTTCTGTGCTTTTTTCCTTTCCTTGTTGGATAAAATAAAAGTCGGTGGCGACTCTTGCTTACCGCAACATTTTGCAAAATGCAAAACGCAAACCAGTATTAATAGTCGGTTCTGCCACCGTATCACAGTACCAAATCTGGATCATGCTTCATATGCATTTTGAAGTGTTGCATGATGATCCATGGATATGCTATGCATTTGAGGATGCAATGTAATATGCAGTGATGATTATTGTATGCAGAGTGCCCAATATTAGGCTCATTGGGATCTGTTTCCCATTGTCTTGAGATACCAAAACATATTGGTGCTTGAAAACTGAGAGAATTGAGTTATAGCCTTGTCGAGTTCACAGGGGATTAAATCATTCCGAGGAGGATTAGCTTGATCTGACTTTCTTCATATGCTGGACTTCTTATGAATGACTGAGTAGAGACATGGATCTTATCAAATTCCCCAAGTTTCTCGGTGTTGGAGAATCGGGTGCTCAGCCGTCTGTAAGGAGGTGACAAAGACGAAAGCTTGGTCGAGGTGACCGTTATGACTTGATACTTTCATAGAAAAACAAACACTTGAATGCCATGGAATTCCCTTGGGATGCCTTTATATCCATGTAATGCCATGTTTCACATCTTAGCTTGTGATTATTATTGCCTTATTATTTTCAATGCAATGCTTAACAAAGAATTTAAATCACAATTCACATATGAAAAATAAAGTAAAAGGACATAACAAAGACTTTTTGGTGGAAGGGGAAAACTTGTATTAATAAATTTGACCTGTGAATAGGAATTCGTACATGGAAATAACTCCTAAATGAGGAAGTTGCGAAGAAAAGATAAAATGCAACAGGTAAAATGGCAATAAGAAAAATCTCAAACTTCCATTAAAACAAATATTGCTATAGTTCCCATATCCTGGATCGTTCTAGTGTTGTGCTTCCGAAGGATAATAGTTGAATTGACCCATCCCGCGTTAGGAGGGTGTACTTGTTATTCGTGAAGAGTCTTTAGACTACAGTCTCTTGCTTTTTGTCCCTAATTTTTGCCTGGATGGCTCTTCCGGGTTTTCAATCCACCGGGATACCCATTTTTGCCTAAGTTTCCCTTTCGTGTTTTCGACTTAGCAGGTCATTCTTTTTTATCTTTTTCTTTTTTTAGCCCTAAATTTTTCCTAAGCTGCCCTTTTGGGTTTTCGACTTAGCGGGTCTTTTTATGCGTAGTATTTTTTGAATGAGTCTGAATTGACTGGAAGTGGAACGTCTTCCCCATCCATGTTTGTCAAGATTAGAGAACCTCACGAGAAAGCTTTCTTCACGATGTACGCCCCCTCATAGTTGGGAGTCCACTTGCCTCTTGGATCAGAGTGAATAGGGAGAACTTTCCTTAAGACCAGGTCACCTGTGCAGAACTCTCGAGGTTGAATCTTTTTGTCAAATGATCTCTTGAGACGCTGTTGATATAACTGACCGTGACAAATGGCTGCTAGGCACTTCTCTTCGATGAGATTGAGTTGGTCGAGCCTTATTTGAATCCATTCAGTTTCATCAAGCTTAGTATCCATCAGAAACCTTAATGAAGGAATCTTCACTTCGACTCAGAGCACCGCATCCATAACATAAACTAGTGAAAAAGGAGTTTCCCAAGTGGAAGTACACATTGAATTTCGATAGCCGTGCAGGGCAAAAGCAAAAATCTCATGCCAATATTTGTATGTTCTAACCATTTTCTGGATGATTTTATTTATGTTCTTGTTAGCGGCTTCGACTTCCCCATTCATCTTCGGCCGATAGAGTGATTAACTATGGTGCTCATTCTTGAATTCTTCACACATTTACTTCATCATTTTGTTGTTGAGATTCGACCCATTATCAGTGATGATCTTGTTAGGAGTTCCATAACGGCATATGATTTATTTCTTGATGAAGCGGGTGACAACTTGCTTGGTCACATTCTTGTACGAAGCTGCTTCTACTCACTTGGTGAAGTAGTCAATAACAACAAGAATGAACCTATGTCCATTTGAAGCGCTCGGCTCGATCCGTCCGATCATATCAATGCCCCACATTGCAAAGGGCCATGGTGAAGTCATCACATTCAAAGGGGTGGGAGGAATATGTATCCTATCTACTTAAACTTGACATTTGTGGCACATCTTCGCATATACACAACAGTCACTTTCCATCGTCATCCAGAAATAACATGCTCGTAGGATTTTCTTGGCCATGGAATGTCCACTAACATGAGTCCCAAAAGAGCCCTCGTGTATTTCTAGTATGATGGATTCTGCTTCGTGTCTATCCACGAATCCGAGCAGAACCGAATCATAGTTTCTTTTGTACAGAATGTCTCCTAACAATAAAAACTTGGATCTAACCTTCTAAGAGTCCGCTTATCACAAATTGTAGCACCCTCGGGGTACTATTGCTTCTCAATATATCTTTTGATGTTGAAATACCATGGCTTTTCGCCCGACACATCTTCAGTTGTGAGACAATGAGCAGGGAAAACGTGTGCTGGTTCCTTATAACGAAGGATTCTTATATTGGGAGCATGATTCAGATAACTGACTTTGAACATTGCTGCTAAAGTGGCCAGAGCATCTGCCAGTTGATTTACTTCTCTAGGAATATTCTCAAAGGTGATCTTATCAAAAGCGGGCAACAACTCTAATATGTAATCCCGATATGGAACTAAATAAGGGTGTCGTGTATCCCAATCACCTCGTACTAGATATATTACTAAAGTAGAATTCCCATAAACTTCAAGAATCTTGATCTTCAAATTAATGGTTTCTTCAAGACCCATTACATAATATTCATATTCTACGACATTATTTGTGCAATCAAAACATAGTCTTGCTATGAAAGGTATGTGAGTATTGTGTGGAGAAGTCAGAACTGCCCCAATACCATGGCCTATGGCATTTGATACACCATCGAACATGAGAGTCTATCACTCTCCTGGTTCGGGTCCTTCCTTATCATCAAGTCTCATAACATCCTCGTCTGGAAAATTAAACTTCATTGACTGATACTCTTCCAATGGCTGGTGGGTGAGATGATCAACAAGAATGCTACCTTTGACAACCTTTTGTGTGACGTACTGGATGTCATACTCATACAAAAGCATTTTCCATCAAGCCAATCTCCCTGTAAGTGTTGGTTTCTCGAAGATGTACTTTATTGGATCCATCTTAGATATCAAAAGTCTAGAATACGTCAACATGTACTGCCTCAAACGTCGAGCTGCCCACGTAAGAGCACAACAAGTTTTCTCAAGTAATGAATACCTTGATTCACAATCAGTAAACTTCTTGTTCAGGTAATAGATGACGTGTTCTTTTCGTCCAGTATCATCATGTTGTCCGAGCACACAACCCATAGATCCTTCAAGCACAATCAAATACATGATAAAAGGTCTCCCTGGAACTGGAGGTATGAGTATTAGTGGTTCTTGAAGGTATTGCTTAATCTTTTCGAAGGCCTCTTGACAGCTTTCATCCCAATGAACATCTTGATTCTTGCGTAACAATTTAAAGATGGGTTCACAGGTAGCAGTAAGATGAGAAATGGACCTATATAATTCAACCTTCCAAGAAAACCTCATACTTCTTTTTCATTTTTCGGTGCCGACATATCCTATATTGCTCTTACCTTGTCAGGATCTACTTCAATTCCTTGTTGAATTAACGATAAAACCAAGTAA
Organism: Vicia faba; assembly: GCA_948472305.1. Classification (NCBI taxonomy): domain Eukaryota; kingdom Viridiplantae; phylum Streptophyta; class Magnoliopsida; order Fabales; family Fabaceae; genus Vicia; species Vicia faba. The sequence continues at coordinate 1,466,757,955 of OX451737.1, forward strand.
CTTTCCCGATCGAAGCCCAAAGGTGCACTTGTTGGGATTAAGCCTTAACCTGAAATTTCGTAAATGATCAAACAACTTATGTAAATGGACCAAATGTTCTTCCTCAGTTTGTGATTTTGTGATCATATCATCCACATACACATCGATCTCTTTATGAATCATGTCGTGAAAGAGATTCACTATAACTCGCTGATACGACGCACCAACTTTTTTGAGACCAAAAGGCATGAACCTATTGCAAAAGGTACCCCAAGGAGTTGCGAAAGCTATTTTATCCATGTCTTCAGGAGCCATCTTTATCTAATTCCCCACTATCTTCATTAGCATGGTCAACTGAATTCTCAAGGACATTAGGAACCATAGCATTATCATTTTTGATGGAGTTCGAGACGGATCTGCATGATTGATGGTTTTATGTTTTATTTTAGAAAGTGAAAGAAAATATTTAGAATATGAAAAGAAAAGCATTGCCATTTTTATTTTGAAAAGTAAAAGTAAAAGAGAAGACATGGAACAAAATTATATGCTGAAGTGCGATTTTCATTCAATTTTAAATGGAGATTAAAATGTAAGGGGCCCATTCTACAAAATGTCTTTATGCCTTGGGCTAGGCATATGACTTAATGGAAACAGAAAATTACATAGCAAGGAAAACAACTTCAGGGATGTCCACGGCAGTCTAATTGCTGAGCTCCTGGTCTGGCGCAATCTGATAGATAAATCTGGAAACATCTTCATCGTCACCTTCATCATCTGTTGAGAGCACTTTTCCTTCTTTTCTTGTACCAGCACTGATGAACACTTCATATATTGGGGGAACCTGCTTTCCTTTGAGAGGAACCAAACTAGCTTGCACGAAGGATGATCGCGGATACCCAAGACCATAACAATCTTTCTTCTTAGGTACTTCAATCAATTTCCCCCAACCATCATGAGGAGATCTAGCTTCTACGTGGGCTTTGGCATCATTCAAAGAGGCCATAGGTGCTTCATATTTCTTACTTTCCATGACAGGGAACTTTTCAACAGAAATAATCTCTAGAGCTTGAAAGGGAAACTCTTGAACCTCACCTTCCACTTCCATATAACGACAAGTTGTAAGATTGTTAATCACCACATCTTCTTCTCCACAAATGACAACAACTTGGTCATTCACAATGAACTTCAGGCGTTGATGAAGAGTAGATGTCACAACTCCTGCTACATGGATCCATGGGCGACCCAAAAGGCAATTGTAGGATGGAAGAATGTCCATAACATAGAATGACAAATAGAAAGTGTGGGGACCAATCTTGACAGGAAAGTCCATTTATCCCTCCACAGATCTTCTTGTACTGTCAAATGCTCGAACACTTAGGGTGGAAGGCCTCATCATTACCCCATCCATATTCAACTTAAACAGAGTAGCCTTAGGAATTACATTGAGTGAAGAACCCGTATCTACCAAAACTCGAGATAAAACCGTATCTAAACACTTCATGGAAACGTGTAACACTTTGTTGTGGGCTCTGCCTTCAACTGGGAGCTCATCATCACAAAAACCCAAACAATTTCCTACAACAATATTGGTTACGATCCCTTCAAACCGGGCCACAGAAATTTCTTGAGTAACATTGGCAGAACACAAAATCTTCAGTAAAGCATTGTGGTGGGTCTACGAACACAAGAGGAGAGAAAATATGGAGATCTTGGATGGCGTCTGGTTGAGTTGATCCACCACTTTGTAATCACTTTACTTAAGAATCCTCAAAAGCTGCTCCGCTTCTTGTCCTACAGAAGGTTCAGGTTGACTATCAATCACTTGCTTGACCTTAGCCTTAGCCATAACATCACTGTTAGTTTCTTTGGGAGGCGGCGGTGGGGGAGAAAAGATCCTACCACTACTAGTCTTGTTACTGGTTCCTGCAATGTTGGTAATACTCTTGTCAGCCATTAGAGGACAGTCGTATTTATTCCCAAGAATATAGACCACACTATACTCCCACGGAACTACCTTCGAGTTGTTACGAGGGTAACTGGAGTTTGAATCATTAACGGGGTAGTAGGAACTTGAATTTCCAACGGGGTGCCTGATGTTACTGAGATGCTTCTCGGATAATAAGGAATTTTCAAGACATCAATTTCTTCTTCTTGAAATATCTTCTCTACCTGTAGGACACCTTCATCCATTAGCTGTTGGATAGCCGTCTTCAAACTAGTACACTCTTCAGATTTAGAGGAACGTGTTAAGCAAGAATCATAGAGTTCTTGCAGCACCCTGTGCTCCAACAAATGTTCTCAAATATTTCCTAATGACATCTTGATCTCGCCAACCTTGGTTACTGGAGCCTGTTCACAACTTTCTTCAATAGCATTGACCGCTGCCCCTGGGTGAGGAGGCATGGGATTATTTTGAGTATTGGGACCAACAGGGTTGAAATTTATGGCCTTTTCATCGAGGAGGTCTTGAACTTTACACTTAAATGCTCTACAATTCTCAATCGTGTGGCTTGGGGCTCCAGAATGAAATTCACAATGAGAATTAATGTCATACCCCCTGGGGAGAGGATTAGGTGGTGGACCAAGTTCACGTAGTTGAACAAACTAATTGGCAAGTAACTGAGGGAGAAGCTGAGCATAGGACATAAGAATGGGATCAAATCTTCTTTCAGGCGCTCTTTGTCTTTGTGGAGCTCTCGGACCTTGAGGTTGCTGATTCTGTTGTTGATAATTTGGAGGTGGTGCAAATTGTTGTTGTGGAAGATACTGTGGTTGAGGAGTGAAAGGCTGTTGTTGGGCCATTCAGGGTGCTGGAGTTGTAGCAACATACACTTGAGGAACATATTGGTTAGGAACTGTTGCAAGTGTTGGAAAATAAGGAAACCAAACTTGAGGATATGCATGAGCTTTCCCTTGGTTGATGGTAACAACACTAGTCTCACCCTATTTCTTCTTGACGAAACCAGAAAACGGCTTTCTATCAATGCCAGTATTGTTGTTGGTATTATTGGGGACACCTTGGATCGTTCCAGCCTTAATACAAGTTTCAACACATTCTCCAATAATGACCATATCAGAAAGAAGTAGAGGTACTTCTGAGCATGTGTTAGAGATAAGGACCTCATAGAGTACCCATAAACAAATCAATCAGTTCACTATCCAAGAGAGGAGGATAGACCCTTGTAGCCAGTTCACGCCACCTTTGGGCGTACTCTTTGAATGACTCTTCAGATTTTTGTATCATCCCTTAAAGTTGAGTGCAGCTAGGAGCCATGGCAGTATTATAATGATAATGTTTCAAAAAGGCGTCAGCAAGTTCTCCCCAAGTACTGACATGAGTTCTTTCTAGTTGAATATACCAGTCTAATAATTCTCTGGTCAAGCTATCTTGGAAGAAGTGCATGAGTAACAGTTCATTTTTAGCATATGCCGCCATCTTGTGACATTAGGAACGAAGATGAGTCTCTGGAGAGGAGGTGCCTTTGTATTTGTCAAAATCAAGAACCTTGAATTTGGGAGGAATAACTACCCCAGGCACGAGACACATTGCAACAATATTGAATCCCGAAGTCTTGATACCTTCCATGGGTTTGAGACGCTCTTCGAGAGCATGGTACATTTTTGCAGTTTTAGCAACTCCAGCGGCAAGATTCATCTGTGGTTCATCAAGATCAATGAGGTCGTGATGATCATCAACATCATTCCTAGGAGCTCCAATAGGGGTCTCAACATTCACATTATTGTTCCTCCCATTAGAAGAAGTGGATGGAGCAGCAGTAGCAAGCTTGGCAACACTTTGATGTAGCTCTTCTTGACCCTTGATAACAACATGAAGGGTCTCCATAAGCTGATCCATGCGAGTGCCCATGGTGTCCATATCTCGGCAGAGAGCATTATGATTCTCTTCAAAAAGATCCATAAGTCTTTGCTGGTTGCTTCTTATACGGTAGGGATGTGGAGAATTTATCTTTGTTGTTCACTGAAGTCTGATGGAAAAGGGAGCCCAATATGTTTCTGTTGTGAATAATGAATGCATGATAGTATGAATGAATGTTTTATCTTTTTCGAGGAACTCTAAAGACTCGTCTATCTTTTCAAAATTTTGTTTTCGTTTTTGAAGAGCTCGACCAACGAGACTTGTCTTTGGAATTCCTTAGATATGAGATATATATACATGATGGAATGATGCTATGGTATGCTACGGCATGAGATTTCAGCTCCATATATTCTGGATAACCATTGTGTAGTCCTTTGCATAAACTGAATGTAACAGGATCAAAAGTCTGACGTCACAAGCATGGAATCAAAGTAACCACCCATAAGGTATGTACTAGGGGCTCATCACCTACCGGATAAGGTTCTAGGGAAACCTCAGAGTCTACACTCTTCCTTTGGATATTACCGACGTCCCGATTACTCGGTAATCAACAATATTCACAGGAAAAACTCGTCCGAGTGCAGCATCACGTGAAAACTATTTTTGGATTACTCGGTTATAGTCTCCGTACTACACCCAAAAAGGCCAGGAGGGGTTAATGGTTCTACGACCCTTAGCTTCTCTGGTTCCCAGGTTGAAAGCAACAATGTCTTCCTAATTACTCGATAAACAACGCTACTTTCAAGGGGACCTCCACTGAGTCGGGGATTTTCATGCATCCTTCTTCGGGATTACTCCCTCAAAGTTAGCATGACTTTACCGCCCGTCATAATCTAGATGTAACCCAAGTCTGGGTATAAGACTTATCAAATGTAATCACCCACCCAACATCACATCATATCCAGAATATGTGAGTAGCAACAATATAATGCAATATATACAAAAGCAAACAATAAAACAAAGAAATAAAGCGGTAAAGCAAATAAAGCAAATAAATGAACACCCAAAGAGACAAATAAATAAAACTAGGATAGACGCACGAAAGAAAGGTCCCTAACAGAGTCGCCAACTGAAGCTACAGGAAAAAAACACAGAGCCGCCACCGAACTTTATTTATCCCGAAGGAATGGGAAATATCGAGATAACCACAAGAAGACGGATAAGATGGTCTTACGACCAAGAGAAAGGGTAAGGGAGTCGGTTATGCGAGGGGAAGGTATTGGCACCCCTCACATCCGTTGTACTCAACGGGATCCATTTTGTTTATTTGCTCTTAAGGGTGTGTTTATCTATAACTATACTTGATAAGGGGAAATAAATGATTTTTTATTAGTGCGTTCATGAGGGTCTCGCCACCCTTTTCCTACGTATCCAATGAAGGAATCATAACACCGTAGTTCTTCTAGTAAATGTTGGCTTGGTTGGTGTTTTTTAGTGGGCGATGTTAACGCACGTATTCTAGAAATAGGAACAACCGATATCGCGGTAGAATGGAGATAACATGCCCTTTTGGGGAGTTTTGATTGGTTGAGTGTTTTTGCAAGTTTTAGAATGAATTCGAGTAATGATTAAATGTTTTCAGATTTTTGATTTGTGGATGATAAGTTTTAATTACAAAAGAAGAAAAAGTTAAGAGGGAGACTAAAAAATACTAATGTTGTCATGCATGGGTTTCAACCTAAGGTCTATTAGTTCACATCCTAAAGAAGAGGAAACTATCATCCTAAGGGAGCATGTTATGAACACAAAGTAAAAGTGAAAATGTTTGTGAAGAGTGATCGTGCATGGTGATCATAGCAAAAAGTGACGACAAAAAGAGTAGTATCATGAAAGGTGTAAATGGAATACTCGGTGTATGGGGATTGAATCGGGTTATGATTAACCAAGGGGTGTACTTGATTAATCTAGTGAGAGTAGGTGCTCATACCCTCAACCATGAGACTCTTTGTGCATGGAAACACTTGGTATATGGACCAAAGTGGTTAATTTGGGTTATGGTTAACTAAGGGAAAAACTTGATTAACCTTGTGAGAATGGCCACGCCCAAACTCAACTATGAGACCCTTTAGGAAGATGCTTGGTATGCAAACCAAGGGGAGAGAAGTGGTCTTAATGTATAAGATAAAAATCAAAAGCCCATACAAGGTGGCTATATGCATGCTCCTAGAAAGTGGGACTAGCATGGTACTAATATTCTAAACAACCAATTGAGACAATCACTCAAATAGTTATCGCTGTAGAAAAGCCCAAGACCAAACTATGAAATGTGTGCGAGTGTACCTTTGTAAGTGGATATCTGCTCATTGATGATGAGCCAAAGAGGAGGCCAAGTGTTCTAATTTGGACAAAATATAATTAGAAATTTAATCATGTAAAGAAAATAGCAAAGAAAAAAATTCTAAACTATTACAAATCATATGGGGATGGGGGTACAAATTTATGAAGGGGGATGAGTTGAATCGAAAGTTTGACTAAAAAATCTAGTTTAACAAGCAATACAACCAAATCGAAAATTAACAACTAACTAATTAAACTATCTATGACATTAACTATTCTAAATGATTAATAATATTAAAAAATTTATTTTAATAAGATAAAAAAAAGTAATCATATTTTTGTATTTTTATATTTTTTATGAAATTTTAAGTAATGAAAATACTAAAAGAAAATTAAAACTTAAATGCTAAACCTACTTTTGTGATTTGTTTTTTAGTAAAGAAGATATTAAAATAAAATTAAAACTAAACTTAAATATTTTGTTATTTTTAATTAAAGAAAGAAAATTTAAAAGAAAGCTAAAACTAAATTTAAATATATTTTTATTATTTTCATGTAAAGAAATGTAAACAAGATTTTTAAAAAATTTCTACTCTAACACATCAAACCAAATAGAGATTGTAATAATGAAAAAAAGGGGTTTGAAGCAGAATTATGGGGGATGGGGTAAATAAACTCGGAATGGGCTAAGCCCATATGCTACAAATAAGAAAAAAAAGAGTAAATCAAATAAAAAATCAAAGAAAACAAAAAAACTATTGGGCTGGACCGGGTCAGTGAGGTCCGAACCCAACATAATTAAAACAATAAAAACCACATGGGTTGATGAAAACCCTAACTCTGTATTCCAATTTTCCGCCTTCATCTGTAAACCTCTCTCGAAAAATCCCTCAGTTCTTCATGATAATCTCCTATGTTCTCCGCCTTCTCCGATTTTCTCAATCTCCCCGCCTAATGATCCAAACCCCTTCACCATTGAAGTTCCTTCCCTCGATTCTTCCATGCATCGCCTCCTCAAATCCAAACAAAACTAAAAGAACAAACCTAAGAAAATTGTACTGAAATCTGAATGCTAGTGGTACGGTTTAGAAGCTTGAAGCGTTAGGTATTTTATTCAAACATAAAAGGCACACGACATGATTACAAGCTCAATGTAAAAGGTGAAGAGATGAGGGAGATTTAGGCTTACCGACCGGAGATAAGTCCGATGATCTTCCAACTGCAATTATGAAGACGAAGAACCAACTTTAGATGCTCAGGTACGTGCTTTTCTCCTCTAGTTTTATTTGATCCTTCTTCTAATTTTTTGTTGTTATTGCTACTGTGTATTAACTTATGTGGTTTTGACGCAGTATTTATGAAGGTGTGAATCAATGACGAGTTTTGTGCTCATCTGTTGTTAGATAAAGCAGTAGTGTTGAATTGGGGCATCAACAAGTGGACATATTTGGCATTTTAGGAGGTCGTATTTTGAAGGATAGTGATGGTGGTGATTTAATGGTGGAGGTTATTGATGGTAGAGGTGGTAATGTTTGTTAGCAAATGCATTTAAGAGTGAAGGAAGATCTTGACTGAGTTTTGAGCAGTGGTTTTTTCTCTCATTTTTGTTTTTTTTTGCTCTGTGTAGTTTTATAACAACTGAGAGGTGGGAAGTTGGGGGGAAATGTTTGAGAAATTTTAACATAATTGTTTTGCTGACTTTTTTCTTTTGAGATGCAGGGTTATGCTGCCTTATTTGATTTTATTTTTAGACTGTTTTGGATAGGTTTGATGTTGTTATAGCTGGTTTGGGAAAAGGTCTTTGTTTGAATTATGTACAACTATTTTGTCTCAATGGACAGTAGGGTTTTTACTGGTTTTTGGCATTATTTTTGGATTGGTTTTTAGGGTCTTATGAAGGGCTTTGGACTGTCGCAACATAGTTTAAATTTTAGGGACAACAACCTATGCTTGGACTGTTATGATCTGGGTGACATCTTTCTGACCCTATTCTTTTCCTCTTTCTCTGTCAATGATGTAGAACTGTTATTCCGCTTTTCTTGTAATTTCTGAAGGGTCCGGCAGTTTTAGGAAAATGATGACACAATCAGGGTTCTAGCTATTTGATAGCTTGCACTGTTTTTATGAACTGCTATTGTTTTATATTTTCTAGCTGCTGCTTTGCTAGTTTGGGGTTGCTACCGTTTGACTTGTTTTTCTTTGCTGCAAGTCTGCCCTTTGCTTGTCATGGCTGCTGTTTGTATATTTTCTGCTGCTGTTGGTTGAGGGCTACTTTGCTTACAGCTAGTATTATTCAACCTTTGATCGCAGCTGCCGTTTGGCAGTTTTGCTGCTGTTGTTTATTGAGGGCTTCTTTGCTTGCAGCTGCTTGCTGTTTTGGTACTGGTTTGGATCTTCTATTTGTTGCTTTGCTGTTGGATTTTAGCTGCTATTTGCTTTTGATTGCAGCTGCTGTTTTCTGTTTTTATTTACCTATTTTGGGTTGCTTTGCTTTTCAATGCAGCTACTGTTTGATGTTTTTGTTTTCCTATTTTGGGCTGCTTATATGCAGATTTTTTCTGTGAAACAAATTGTTGGCAGTATTGCTTGTTGACTTGGTTTTTGCAGTGAAGTTGTTTTGAATTTACTTTCCTTTTGTGAACCAAAGACCAGACTTTGTGTTTTGCAATTAGGACATGGCCCATGATAAAGGCAATGTAATTCTGATTTTTATGAGGCTCTAAATTTAGGCTTAACACATTATTTAAAACACCCCTTGAATTTCTGATTCCAAACACGAACCCTAATGATGAAATGAAAATTCTATCTTAACCATTTGTTCTTGTTTGGAATTTCATTCAAATAGTTATGTTTGCTAACTATTTCCCTCTTTCTTGTTTCATGAGCATGAGGATTAGATGGCAAAAGCAAGGTTGAAAGATGAAGAAGCCATGGCTAGCAAGGAATGATGACAAATTTCTTGAAGATGAAGCAAAGAAAACTTAAAGAATGATCATTTCTTTCTTTGTAAACAAAACATTTATAACTTGTATTGCAAATTTGTAACTTGCTTTGTAAATTTCCCACAAATGTAATGAATACGAACTTGAATGTCTTCTCGGTGTACCTTATGAATGATGAATTTGTTGTATGGAAATTAGATAGTTCTTGAATCTCGATTAAAATTTGAAGTTCCCACTTGAATGGTTTGAATGATACATCTTCCCTTTGTAACTTGAACTTCAAGAAATCACAAATGACCTTTGTAACTTGTATTTCAAGTAAACCATATGTCTTGTCTTCTAACCTCACTCTTCATATCATGTCCAAATCAAACTTGCATTCTCAATAAGAACCTTAACCTTGATGTCCAAACTACAAGTGACTTGTAACTGAAGTAACAAAAACATGCCTTGATTACCATACGAGTTTGCAACATCATTTCTTGTTTCATGGATCAAACACTTACAATATTAGTCACAAACCCTTGAACACAATTTTGAAATATTTAATAGGCTCAAATATGATGATGCACATTGATGAAGAAAGATCTCGAAGTGTTGAAGATAATTGAAACCCTAATCCAGGACTTTGAAGAATATCCCCGTAACTTGACGAATAAGGAAACCCATGATACCTCTGAACTTCATTCCACAATCGAATGCTCAAGAACCAAATGAAACTACCCTTAACATGATGAGGAAACTTCAAAACAAAATTAAACATAAGGATGACACAACCTTAATGCTTTGAACCAAAGTGCCTGATTCTATGAGATGCATGATATGCAAACAACTTAGTGAAAATGATGTAAATGGGATGCAAAGTCTAAGCCTGATTAAAGTAAAAGGTAGGGAAAATTTGGGGTACGACACAAAGGACTCATTATGTAGAGAAATCCTTCAAGAAGCTCCCAATAGAATACAACCAGTGAAACTCATTCAGGTTATCACACTCACCTGAACACCATAGAGAGAAATAAACTCTCACATTCTCTGAAACATATGTTCAGACTACAGACTTGCATAATCCTCAGATAAATACTCAGCTCCCGTAAAAGTATCTACCATCAGTCGTATGTACAACCTCATCAGAGGACAGACAAATACTCATCTCCCATCAAAGTATTTACCATAAGTCAGATAAGATTACCTTCTCACATAAGGTAGGACATTCTGTTTGACATTCTTTTTCTGCACACCTCTAGAACCATCTGATTCTTCTTCACGACTATCGGTCATGAAATTCATCCACACCATAAATCATTCCAGATTAGGTCAGTGGCTTGACCTTACACTCCACCACGAGTAAAACAAGCTTCCTTGGCTAAAGAAGTAAATCCTTGAGATGATGTTTCAACATCAATTCTGACATCAATCTCAATCACATGATGTTACCAATTACTATGATTCTGGAGATAACATCCATAGTAATCCAAATACATCTATTGCAATGGATACAAGAGGATCAACCATCAGTAGCTGATCAACCTTCAAACTTAAACCCAAATATATGTAAAACATGCAAACCTCAAGAAAATTTATTCTTATAAGCACAATGTCCAGACCGCCTCTCTGACTTTGAGGTGTTAAACTTCATTCTTTTACACCTAAAGAGGAGATTCCCTTTTACAGTTATATGGGGTAGACTTCAACAAACATGGCATTTACTGATCATTATACCATAAACAGACTATTCAGAATAAGTCGTTTTCTCCCAATCTTCTAAAACACAAGGATTCCCTTCAATCCTTGTAAAAACAAATGTTTCATCATGTGAGGCCACCATATAAATGAACAAATGCTTGAGGAGAAACTTCCCAAACAAAAAGAACCATGATCCTTTGGTTCCAAAGCAAACTCCTCCTCCTTACTCAAGACAAAAACTGAAATGCTCATCCTAGGTGATTTAGATGACACTTCAACAGTGCAGACACTAATCAACCACATAATTCCGGTTGATACATCTTCAATGCATACAATCCTTGAAAGACTTTTTCATAACAACAGAACAAGAGTTCCATGCTCTCATATAATTATTAAGAGATATCAAGTTTGAGTAAACAACCTCTATCCTGTTAATGAGAAATACCACCAGTCATATTCAACACAAGGATGTCAAGGCATTATGTATGAAATTTATTCAAGTTCTTCTAGCTTCAGATTAAGGACTCTCCCTTATTAACTGCTAAGAATTCCTTGAGAGTCATACATTCTCACCTCCAATAGTTGCACATTCTGTGGTTGGTACATGCAATCTACTCTCCTCAAACAAAATATGTTTTATGGCCACAAACAAGATTCCATCCAAATCTGGTTTCTTTGATCAGAAGAATAAACCAGATGTCAGAGAGGATGTCCTTGACATTTAACCTTTATGTACAAGGAACCTAACTGAGATAACACTTCTCTACAGGACTCTAGTGCTCAACCTCTGCACTTATACTAATTAACTTGGATCAGAAATAAACTGAACTAAGAAGTAACCAAATGTTTGATCTATATTCAACCATCCCACCAATATAAGACATGTTTTCTGGATAAAACATCTTAGATACACAGCCAGACACCCCCCTTCCAAGTCAGGAGTAGGTTCCAAACATATGTGATCATCACACATTTGTTTAGCACCCAGAGCATATGCTATTCAATAGGAAGTTGCACACCTACTGACATAATGTCCCAACATCTGGTAGGACATCAGGTCCCTTCTTATGGAACATAAAAGAAGGGGAAAGATTTAAGGTAAGGGGGTTGGTTATGAAAGGGGAAGTTATTAGCACCCTAAACATCTACGGTACTCCGCAGGAACCTCTTTGTAAAATATGTATAGTTTGGCTATAAAATGTTGTATGTAAAATAGTTGGTGGAGGTGAGAAAAGAACTATATTTTTTATGATTTTTGTACCCGCCGCGGTTGCGAACCTTTAGTGCCTACGTACCACTTTTCGTGCAATAGGGGGTCAAGGTACACGTATTTCACCTTTAAAAATTTTAAAACACAAATGTGTTGATTAATTTTAAGAGATAAGACATCACCGTCATTGTCCGTGTGGAAAACATACTTACTACCCACAATCATGAGAAAGGAGAATTTGCATCATCTCAAAGTGGAGGATATGGCTTGGATTTTAAAATCAACAATGCCTCACTCAACACCCAAGTGGAAAATATATCTTTTCACTACATATTGTAGAAGTATAGTTGTTTACATCACTACAAGGATTGACAAGAGTCCAATCTTTTGAGAAAGGTTTTAAAAAAAAAAAAGCCTAAGCGGCAAAATGGTTTGAAATGAGATTGATTGACTTTTAGTCTTCTCACAAAAAGGTCAAGGATTTATTAAATTGATTGGAGTTTATTTATGAAAAATCTTTTGAAAATGCATGGACATAAGTCCAAGTTTATTATGAAAGTGGTTCAAGTTTCGAAACAAGAAGGGTTTACAAAAGGAGGGAGAATATTTTTGAAATTAAAGAAGGTGAGAGGAGAAGAAGAGACTACCTTAAAGCATAAGGTAAAAGCTAGGGATAAGAAACATCTAACCAACAAGAAGCCAATACTTGACATTATGAGTCAAGATAGAATTCTCATTCTTTGGATTGAAACTAGGCAAGCAAAGATACTAGACCTCTTGAGAGAACCAAACTTCATATGTATTAAGTCTTCACAAAAATTGGGCAGAGTAACGGCTGTATACGGGTGAATTCTAGATTACAAATAAAGAATGCATTCACAATAACCTGCACACAAAACAAACAAACAACCCAATGTCTTGAGGTAAACCTCAAGAACTTCAGACAAAATATCAATTAAGGTCACAAGGTCTCCAACATAGGCCAAGTTTTCTAATCCTAAGTCTAAGAAGTCCAATAATCCATAATGCCAAGGATAGTAACCAAATAGTCCAAGTATCATTGAAGTTTTTATGGTTCATGTTGATTATTAAGTATCTTAAAAAGAAAAGAAAAGCTCAAGTGAGCAAAATAAAAATGATAAGAATATAAAGGAGCTCAAGTGAGCAAAGATGAAAAATAGCATGAAATGAAATGCTTAAAGTAAATGGTGCATAAAATAAAAGGGCATATAATAAAAACATAAGATAAAGTCAATTATTAGTAATTAGTGGTTAGTTGGATGACCATCTTGAAACTTGCATTTGGAACTCATAAGAGGATTGGTAGAACTAACGCCTCCACACAACAAGTTGCATTTGCTTTTTGTCAAGTATATCATCCATTTGAGAATTCTCACAAGTACCATTTAATGATCAACAATGTTTAAGTGATCCGCGTTGACCAAAAGTGATGTAGATCCATTAGAGGATTGGTAGAACCAAAGCCTCCACACAATGAATCTCAAGGTTATTGGATCAAAGAGACCAAATTAACATACTTGGGCTTGCAAACATAGGTTTGTGCCACAAATGATCATTTATTCGAATCGGGACAAAATTTAGCGCTATGTTAAGCAATCGTAAGTGGACTTATATAGAAGTCACACCTATTTTGAGGTCGGTCAATAGAAATCTATGCACCATTGTTAGAACATAGTTTGATTATACAACCCTTAATTAGAGTTTTGATGATAACAAACACAAAGAACAAATATACACTCTAAATTTGGTATATTTTGTATGCAGAAATTCTGACCAAAGTAGCAATAGAAGTTAAGCTATATAAGCTTTCAAGCTGAGGTAATCATAATTTTCACTGAAGAATGATGATCAGAACCTGCGCTGAAGTGAAGAATACTCTGATTCTGAACATAAGTTTCATATACCATCAGATCCTCACATCTCTGAGTCATCAATGTTCTGAAGCAATTGCATCATGTAAGATTCTAAGATTCTGAAGCGTTACTATTCAATCAAGACAGCATCACATGCAACGACTTCATTCAGACAAGAATCTTCTCAATATGGAAACAGCATTGAATGTCCATTATCACGCTTTATGTTGGACAAGATTTCTATTCCTAAATAAACAAGCTAAGAGGACAAATTGTTTACGATTTTGAACGACTGCAATACATCTCAAAAACGCTGCAAGCTTACATATTCTTTTCTACGCTCAAAATTGTGTAAAATATCACAGTTGTGATACTGTTTTTGTAAAGAAAAACAACCATACACAAAATACTTTTTTATCTTGATTAAGCTAGTTTTCCTTTAGATTAACCGGGTTGTGGTTGTACTCAAGAAGACTTTGGCAGTTGTCAAAGTAGTGATTGTAATCAGTTTTTGATTAGTGGATTAAGTCCTGGTTGGAGAGAGGCGAAATCACCTTGACGGGTGGACTGGAATAGTTTGAGATCAAATGAACCAGGATAAAAATACCTTGTCTACTGCGCATTTTATTTTAAGTTTTCAATTCAACCCCCCTTCTTGTGTTTTTCACTTCTTCAACCATTTGTCTTGAGACAGGATATAGAGATCATGCTCCAATAACACTTAGTGTAACAATAAAGGGATAAGATGAAGAGGAATGGGAAAGAATATACAAACCACTTTTGAATTAAAATTTAATCAAACTATTATTAAAATCATTCATCCATTTTTTATGGGGTTAGTCTCAACACGATGGATCCAATGATGTTAATAAAGTTCATGATCAAAACTTCAACCCAAGATCAACCAGAAAATAATCACAAAATAATATTACATTTAATATATACATTAAAAAAGGTTTTAAAAATGTTTTAAAATAGAAATAAGAAATAAATATATCAACTATGTTCAAACTAATTAAGAAAAAATAAGTAGGACTATAGAAAAATCAGAAATGGACTCAAATATTTTTATAAAATTTTTGGTAATTTTTTTAAGTCAGAAACTATTTTTAAACTAATTAAAATTGCTCAAACAAATAGAAAATAGATAAAAAATAGTAAACATCAATATAAAATTACATAAAGTTTTGCAATAAGTCAGAAATATGTAAAATGATATTTATGAATTTTTTTTAGAATTAAAAAATACCATAAAATATTTTTAAAGTAATTAAAAGGAAGCATATAATACAAAAAATATAAAAAATATCAAATGTCAAAATAAAAATGTCAAAAAATAGTCATGAGATCAGAAATAACTCAAAGTATTTTTGTGAATTTTTTCATAATTTTTGGATAAAAAATAAAAGAGTTATGAATTTTTAAAAATTAAATCAATTAAAATATGAAATCAGAAAATAAAATAAAACCAAAAATATGTGGGCCATCAGATCATAGTTAAAACGTGTTAGTAAGCTGATCCAATGGACCAGATGCGCCGTGCTTGATAGGGACCTTAATGAGATACGCATAGGATCAAAAAAAAGGCAACCAATGAAATTAAAACATTTGGCACGCTATCATTGGCTGAGACGGGACATGTCATCGTCTTCAATCTCCAGACACCCTGCAATGGAGATTTTGTGAGATCCTTCAAATGGAAAAATTAGCATCCTAGACTAGTATCATTGGATTCGTCTCTTTAAGACGACCATAACACCACCATCGCGCCAAATTTATATAAGATATGCAAAGAGATATGAATCAAAAACCCAGAAAATAGAGAGCACCTTTAATTTGAGATTTCTCTCTCAATTCTCAATGGGTTTAAAAACTGTAAGAAGCACAAGAATCAGGAGAAAGAGTAGAATAGGTTAGTGCTTTATTTGGATCCAAATTGTGGAGAATTCTACCTTTTTGAAGTTCAAGAAAGAAGCTCTGAAACTGGACTTCTGTAGCTTGAATTATGGCTCGTTTTGCTTGGTTTAAGTGCTGGAGAGTTTGTATGATGCTGAAGGATGATGAATGTGAAAAGAATTTTGGAAGAAAAGGCTTGAATCTTAGAAACTGATTTCAAAAATTTGAAGTTCGTGTGAGGTTTTGACAGAGTGTATTTCGCTCTCAAAGCTTGAGGAAATGAATGGGGGATGACCCTCTATTTATAAGGAATCAAATGGAATGTTCAAGCGTGTAAAATGATAAAGTTTGGAGGGAAATCGTGTGAACCTGATACACGAGCAAGGTGTGGTATGTTTTGCATCAATACTCATCCAATCCTTGAGTTTTAAGGCTCTAATCCACTTTGGAAACTTGGTTAAACATGTTTAGATCACAAACGCGTGCTAATTTGATGTTTAGAAGACAAAATATGAATTTCAAATTCTGACTTATGAAGAAACTTCAATTCCAAGTTACCAAGTTCAAGTCAATGGCATTCCCAGCTCAAGGAGTCTTAAGGCATGATTCTTGATGCTTTAGAAAGATGAGATTACAAGATTTGCAATGGAAAATAATGGAATCAAATGGATGCTTGAGATGAAAGTTGCAATGAGTCAAAGTTGGGGAAAAAAAGGTTGACTTTCCATACTAAGAAATATTTCAAAATTTTCTTCAAAAGTGACCTATAATGTTTTGCATCCAAACATGGCCTTCAACTAGGAAATTTCTATTGACCAAAATATATGGCATGAAATAGACCTCTTGAATGATATTTTGAGACTTGAACCATTCAAAATATCCAATAATTGAGAGAGTTATGAATTATTGAAGTTGGCAAAAAATCATGAAATGACTTATAATCTTTTGCATCCTTAGGGCATCTTCCATCCATTTTCTCACTTTGCACATAAAAGAAGGCCTAAAGTTCACATCCTCAAGATCATTGTGGAAAAATAATGGGCTCAAAGTGATAAAAATTGACCAAGTTATGATCATTTGAAGTTACACCTGAGAAATTGGAGGCTCATCTGTAGGACTTGTAATCTTTCCTCAACATTAAGTTTCTTCCACATGAAAACTCCTTGAAAGTTTTGAATTGATTTGTTGATAACCCTTTGAAGAGAAGGTTGTATTTGGAATCACTCAAAAATACCAAAAGATGAGCAAGATATACTTCTTTGAAGTTCAAAACCCTAGCTCCTAGATTAAGAAAATGCTTTGAGGAACTTTGACAATTTTGAACAACCTTATTGTACCAACACATTTGCTTTGTAAATATAAGTTGTTGAGGATGATAATAAGAGCTCATAGCAACCGAAACCACTTCCATATCTTGATAATTAAGATAAATATGCACTTGTGACCAATGGGAACAAGACCTTGTCCAAACATGACAACTCCTTTAATCAACCCCTTGTACTTTTGAATCAATCTTGATAAATTTTTAAATGTGGTGAACCAAAATGAACCTACCATGCCATTTCTTCCAAAATAACTTTGATGGTGAGGTTTGAATTTCTCAAGATTTAATGACTAGGGCATGGAAATAAACTCATGAAACTATGGATCAACTTGCTAAGCCATATTGCATTTACCTACATTATTAACAAGTAAGACAAACCAACATTGCATTTTATT
Organism: Vicia faba; assembly: GCA_948472305.1. Classification (NCBI taxonomy): domain Eukaryota; kingdom Viridiplantae; phylum Streptophyta; class Magnoliopsida; order Fabales; family Fabaceae; genus Vicia; species Vicia faba. The sequence continues at coordinate 1,466,775,412 of OX451737.1, forward strand.
AATTAAAAGGAGAGTAAAAACAAAACATGTATGATCACAAAAGAAAAACAAGTCAAGGTGCTTGGTTATTCCTCAAAGAGCAAGACTAGAGATAGGGAGGAGAACCAAAAGCCCTAATGTGATCTTGTTATGATTGAATCAACATGATATGATGAAGGGATATTAGGGGAAAAAATTGGGGTACAATAGCTACCCTTATTTAATTTTCTTCTATCCAGAGATACGAAGGATAAAAATCTTCGTGTCGACGCGATCGGAGATACTTAAATATAAAAAAACCCTATTTTTGGCCCTAAGATGCCATGCAATACTTATGAGCATGAATGCATATGAACAAATTCAAAGAGACGCAAAACACCACTGGGGATGTAGCAAAGGAAATAAGGATCTGAAAGAGAAACCCAACCAGGAAAATAAATCACTGGTGAATCAAAAAGACCCGACTCATAGAGAATTGTAAAAGGTCAATGAATACACCAACTTTTACTGAAAGCGATACTACCAACGTCCACTGAAGGTAGAATGAGAAACGAAATAATAGCACCGACATTCATTGACGGTGAGCTACCAACGTTTACCAAAGGTAGAGAGAAAATAAAAATCATTGACATTCACTGACGATGAACTACCAACTTTCACTGAAGGTAGACATAGAAAATATCATAGCATCGCCATTCACTGACGATGAACTACCAACGTTCACTGAAGGTAGCAAAAAGATAACAATCACCAACTTTTACTGAAGGTGACCTACCAACTTTCACTGGAGGTAGAGAGAAAATATATCATAGCATCGCCATTCACTGACGATGAACTACCAACGTTCACTGAAGGTAGCAAAAAGATAACAATCACCAAATTTCGCTGAAGGTGACCTACCAACTTTCACTGAAGGTGGAGAGAAAATATATCATAGCATCGCTGTTCACTGATGATGAACTACCAACATTCACTGAAGGTATCAAACATATAACAATCACCAACTTTCACTGAATGTGACCTACCAACTTTCACTTAAGGTAGAGAAAAAATATATCATAGCATTTCCGTTCACTGTCGATGAACTACCAACGTTTACAGAAGGTAGAAAAAAATAACAATCACCAACTTTCACTGAAGGTGACCTACCAAATTTCACTGAAGGTAGAGAGAAAATATATCATAGCATCGCTGTTCACTGACGATGAACTACCAATGTTCTTTAAAGGTAGAAAAAATTTGACAAGTCTTTTCCCAAAATTTCGGCATTTCGTCTAGGACGGGTCTCAACTTCTTCTTTAACCAAGGTATTCTTCCTGGAAAGGGTAATATATAAGCTGTCTCAAATAAAGAGACTACCACTTGCAAATATTTCACAATGAATTGTCTCTGTGATATTGAAGAGACTAGCCATCCACTGGAGTAATTTGACAATGAACTGCAAACTATCCACACATAGTGAAGATAGCAAAAAAGTAACGTCGACTTTTAGGTGGAAATACAAGTTGCTCAAATAAAGAGAACTGCTACTTGAGGTTATGGAGGATTGTCAAATGACTTCCTGGGGAAAATGTCATGACTTCCTGGGGAATGAATCATGACTTCACGGGGAAGGCAGTATAGCTTCATGGGGAAAACAAAATGGCTTCCCAGGGAAAACAAAATGGCTTCCTGGGGAAATGCCAACATATTCTTGCTGAGGAGATAAAGTCTTCTCGTGCAAAATAAATGCACACTCAAGCCAAGGCTTGAAGCTTGCATATATCAAAAGTAATAATATTGCTGGGAAGTAAAGATTCAAACCAGAAATAAACTGGAGTAAAACAGTCAGCCAAAACACCTCCTTCGAGAAATAAACTCAAAGGGGAAAACCAAAATCATCCAGACCAAGGGCTGTACAGGAAGGCTAAAGCAAAAAAAAACTTCCACGAGGAATAACTCAGTTGGGAAATTGAAAGAATATACACTTTCTGCTTAAGGCTGTCACTCTATTGGAGAGAGGACAACACAACTCTGCAAAACAGGGTAATATGTCAACAAGATATTGATGAATACGAATGAGCAATGATTTCCTAAATTTAACTATGCATGATGTATGTATGAATGTATGAGCGCTATCATGTATATGCTGACAAAACAAGCATATAATACTGGGGATAAACAAACAAAACCAACTCGGGCACAATCAACACCCGACTAAATCACATCCAAGACAATCATTCCATAAGAAAAATAAGCACCAACTGAGGAAACAAATTCCTACTGCATGGCTTAACTTCACTGGGAAGAAACATAATCCGGAAGTAAACAAATCATAGTGACAAAGTAGTACAGATACAAAGATATAACATCCTTCTCCAGGCTTCACAAGGGAATAGCACTCAGACTTCAATGGGGAAAACAAATGTTTTCATGTGTAGCACTTCTACTGGGGATTGCAATACTGATTTCAAATAAGGCAGATGGAAACCATATTGGCAAAATATCAACTGAGGATTTCGAGCTGACTTGATTGGGGAAATAACATACTGACTTCACTAGGGGAGATAGCGCCTTATCATCAAGACATCACCTGGGGACTTCGTGCTGACTCCATTGGGGAGGTCAACACCACATTGAAGAGAGGAAACCCATATACGTTCTTCACTGGAGAAAATAGGGATACGTTCTTCAATTTTGAGAGTAAGCATCGCACCAACTTCTCTGGGGAAAGAGTATGAAATCTCATGGGGATAACAACTTGGAGAGTTAAGAAGTCAAACATTATAACAAGGAATCAATCTTATGGGGATTTTAAATCAAACCCAACTCTTGGAGAGCGAAAACTCAAAAAGTTGGTAACCAATTCAACACTTCTTAAATAAAACACTGCCCTTGCCTGATTATCGGGCAATCAAACAAAATGCAAATACCACTGAAAGGAGATGCTTCACAAACGAGTCAAATCTCAACATGCACGGGGAGGAAAAACTTCTATGAAGTAAGTGAGGCCTTCACTGGGGAATTTCAGATTGAGTCTTCATATCACACAAACCTATTCCAACAAAAGGAAGCCCAAGGATAGCCTTCATGGGGAATTAAGAAGTCAACATATAGAAAAAGGTCAAACTCTTGGGGATTTGAAATCAAACTCCACACTGGGCAGGTGAAAACCCAACAACTGAAAACTGTCTCAACACTTCTTAGAAAATATACTACCCTGGTTCAGTTACCTGGGAAATAAATACCAATAATAATGCCAACACTGCCAAAAAGAGAAACATTTTGCAAATAATCCCATCTCAGAACACCTAAGGGGACGAGACATTTTGTCATATGAGAGAAGACTTCGCTGGGGAATCCGGAATAAAGAACTCAGACCAAGCAAACCCAAAAAGTCAAAAAAATGAACCGACACTTGACTGGGGACACTGGGATCATAAACCTGGTACTGCACCTTACGGAAATCAGTATCGTCTTCAATATACAACGAACACGCATATATCAGCGAAAACAACCCGAGAAAACCTTCCCGGGGAAAACAAAACTTCTCAAATTTACTGGAGTTCGTCCATTCTTGCGATCACCACTTTTGTTTTCCTCTTGAATCAAAAAATCTAAAGTAAAATTAAGTTGTAAATTATTTTTGAATTTTTTTTTGTTATTTAATCTTTTTGCTTTAAAAATTATTATCAATAATAAATGGAGTCTTTGTAAGCTAAATAAAATAAGAAACACAAAGAATTGGGTAAAAGCTCAACTTTTATTGATATAATGGTAGTCTGTGAATGGCGAGACTCCATGGATAATTACAAAGTTTAGAAAATGGTAATATACAATGGAAAAGATACATTGAGATACAATGAAAACCATTCCCTCTAACAACTTTGAAATCCTGAGCAGCAGCTTCTGTTGAAGTATGGTGAGGACCCAAGAAGATTATTGCTTCAATGATCAAGTCTTGTCTGATGCAGTTACTTTCCAAGAAAGTCCTTAACTTTTGCCTAAGCTGCCCTTGCGGGTTTTCAACTTAGCGGGAAATTTTATTCTGTTTATGTCTCTAATTTTTGCCTAGATCGCCCTTTCGGGTTTTCAACTTAGCGAGCTGTTCTTTTATTTCTTTAGGCGAAGTATTTCTTGACTGCATCAGCATTCATGGGATGTGGGAACTCCTCCCCATCCATAGTTTCAAGAATTAATGCACCGCCAAAGAAGGCTTTCTTGAAAACATACGGGCCTTCAAAATTGGGAGTCCACTTGCCCCTAGAATCAGCGTTAAAAGACATGATCTTCCTGAGCACGAGGTCGCCTTCTCTGAATTCACGAGGTTTGACTTTCTTATCAAAAGCTTTCTTCATTCTCTTCTGATATAACTGCCCATGACACAAAGTCGTCATTCTCTTCTCTTCGATCAAATTCAATTGGTCAAACCTGTTCTGGACCCATTCAACCTCTGACAACTTGGTTTCCATTATCACACGCAAAGAAGGAATCTCAACCTCGATTGGGAGCACAAATTCCATTCCGTACATAAGGGAGAACATGGTTGCTCCTGTTGAAGTGCGGACAAATGTCTGATAACCATGTAAAGCAAAAGGGAGCATTTCATGCCAATCTTTATAAGTAACAACCATCTTCTGGATGATCTTCTTGATATTCTTATTAGCAGCTTCAACAGCCCTATTCATCTTTGGCCTGTACGGAGATGAGTTGTGTTGGGCAATCTTGAATTCTTCACAAAGTTCTATCATCATCTTGTTGTTCACATTCGAGCCATTATCGGTGATAATTCAGCTCGGCACACCATACTGACATAAGATATTATTCTTAATGAAGCGCACAACCACTTGCTTAGAAACATTAGCATATGAAGCAGCTTCCACCCATTTGGTGAAGTAATCAATTTCTACCAAGATAAAACGGTGTCCATTCGAAGCTTTGGGTTCTATCATCCCAATCATGTCAATACCCCACATAGAGAAAGGCCATGGGGAAGAAATAACATTGAGAAGTGTCGTAGGCACATGAATCTTGTCCGCATAAATCTGGCATTTATGGCACTTCTTTGCGAATTTGTAACAGTCAGATTCCATTGTCAGCCAATAGTAGCCCGCCCTTAGCATCTTTTTAGCCATTGAATGTCCATTGGCATGAGTGCCAAAGGAACCTTCATGAATCTCATGCATCAACATGTCTTCTTCGTGTCTATCCACGCATCTGAGCAAGACCATGTCATAATTTCTCTTGTACAACACATTTTCACTAAGGAAGAAGCTGCCAACCAATCTTCTCAACGTCTTTCTATATTTATTCGATGCACCAATCAGGTATTCCTGAGTCTGGAGAAAATGCTTGATATCATAATACCAAGGTTTCTCATCTACTACCTCCTATATTGTAAACACATGAGCGGGCCTATCCAGTCGCCGAACCATAATTCGAGGTATATCATTCCAAGTATTCACTTGATACATAGAATCCAGAGTTGCTAGAGCATCCGCCATTTGATTTTCATCTCTGGGGATGTGATGGAATTCAACTTTATTAAAGAAGGGTAACAATCTTCTAACATAATCTTTGTAAGGGATCAAGCCGAGTGACGAGTATCCCATTCTCCTTTAATCTGATTTATTACCAAAGCTGAATCGCCATACACATCTAGAATTTTAATTCTGAGATCAATAGCTTCCTCGAGACCCATGATGCAAGCCTCATATTCTGCCATATTATTAGTATAATCAAATGTCAACCTTGAAGTAAAAGGAATGTGTGATCCATGTGGAGTGACAATCACAACACCAATTCCTTTACCATAAGCATTCACAGCTTTATCAAATATCATACTCCAGCGAGATTGAGGATCAAGACCTTCCTCAGGCAATGATTCATCGCAGTCTTTCACTTTCAGAAACATCACATCCTCATCGGGGAAATCATACTTCACAGACTAATAATCATCAACTAGTTGGTGAGCAAGATAATCTGCCAACATGCTGCTTTTAATAGCTTTTTGAGTGCGGTATTCGATGTCATATTCAGATAACAGCATCTGCCAACGGGAAATCCTCCCAGTAAAAGCAGGCTTTTCAAAAATGTACTTGATTGGATCCATTTGGAGATCAACCAAGTAGTGTGATTCAACATATATTGCCATAAATGTTCTTACGCTCAGGCCAGAGCACAACATGTCTTTTCAAGCATGGAATACCGTGACTCACAACCAGTAAACTTTTTACTGAGATAATAAATGGCATAATCTTTCTTCCATGTTTCATCTTGTTGTCCCAGAAGACAGCCCATGGAATTATCTAACACTGTCAGATACATAATCAATGGTCTTCTTTCAACAGGAGGGATCATCATAGGAGGTTCAAGAAGATATTATTTAATACTTTCAAATGCCCTTTGGAAATCATCTGTCCACAGACAACCTTGATCTTTCTTTAACAACTTAAAGATTGGTTCACACGTTGCAGTCATGTGGGAAATGAATATGGAAATATAATTCAAACGCCCGAGGAACCCTCTGACTTGCTTTTTAGTTCTCGGCACTGGCATTTCTTGAATTGCTTTAACTTTATTAGGGTTAACTTCAATCCCTCTCTGGCTAACAATGAAACCCAACAATTTCCCTGATCGAACACCGAAGGTACATTTATTTGGATTCAAGCGGAGACGATACTTCCTCAAACACTGAAACAACTTCAACAAATCTTTTACATGCCCTTCTTCAATTTGGGATTTAGAAATCATATCATCAACATATACCTCAATTTCCTTATGCATCAGATCATGGAATAGGGTTGTCATAGCCCTCTGGTATGTTGCACCAGTGTACTTCAACCCGAAGGGCATCACTCTATAACAAAATGTTCCCCAGGGTGTGATAAACATTGTTTTTTCCATGTCCTCATGCGCCATCCTTATTTGATTATACCCAGAAAATCCGTCCATGAACGAGAAAAAATTGAATTTTTCTGTGCTATCCACTAACATATCAATGTGTGGCAATGGAAAATCATCTTTTAGACTAGCTTTATTTAGATCTTTGTAATCTACGCACATGCGAACTTTTCTGTCTTTCTTCGATACTGGGAAAATATTGGAAATCCACTGAGGGTACACTGATGTCACAAGAAAACCGACATTAATCTGCTTTAGAACTTCCTCTTTGATCTTCACTGCCATATCTGGGTGAGTTCTTTGCAACTTCTGTTTGATTGGTGGACACTCTGGCTTCAACGGCAAACGATGCTCTACAATATTTGTATCTAGACCAGGCATATCTTGGTAAGACCAAGCAAAAATATCCACATACTCTTTTAACATCTCAATTAGCCTGCTCTTCACATCAGGATGTGTTGTACCCCAAATTTTGACCTAAGATACCATCTCCCATCTGCATCATTGCGTTGCAAGGGTTTTGACCTATTTTTATCATTTTTCCAAAGCAGATTAAAATTCATAGCTTTTTCAAGTCGAGAGCTGTTTATTTTTGAACGCTAAGTATTAACTGATCGAGACTTAAATGATGTTTATTAATTAATTATTATCTTAAATTTAAATAATTGGAATTTATTTTCAGTTATTATATAATTGAAAGATTTATAAATAGTATAATAAATATTGGAAAGGAAGTTCATTAATTGATCAACAATGTTATTTAATTATTTATCATCCTAAGTTTAATAGTTGAAATTTATTTTTTCGGTTATTATAATTTAGAGAATTATAAATAATGAAATGGATTGAAGAAAATTTATTGATCAAATGATGGTTATTTAATTATTTATTATTCTGAATTTAAGTAATTGAAATTTATTTTCAATTATTATATAATTTAAAGAATTATAAACGATAAAATAAACAATTAGAGAGAAGGAAAGAATTAATTGGCAAAATATTGGAATTTTATTCATTTTATTCTAAATGTACAATTGTTGTGTAAATACTGTATTTATTTACAACGTATTTACAATAATAATTTTTACAAAGTTTGAAATGAAATAAAAAACTATTCTAATTTTTTTCCTAAATTCTAAATCTTCATCTTCTATCCAATGCCTTTTTGTCTGCTCATTTAATTTTACCTGCAAAAACAATTAAAAGAAAAGTTAGAAATAAACAAATAATTAAAAGCAGAAAATTATTTATTAGTGTTCATCATTAAAAGCAAACGGCTGGAATCAGTTTTTACCCTTTTTGCAAATCGCGGGATTTCTCCCGGTTCACAAAAAGGGATGGATTTTATTTTCAAAATGAAAGCACAAATTTAAAAGATGCACAAATTCATTTTTTATTTTCAAAACTGCATAATTAAAATCAATTGCATTTTCAAAAATCCCATGCATATTTCAAAGGCATAAAGCAACATCATATGCATAAACATTACATATGCAAGATATCCCAACGTAAACTATGCAACAACATAAGAAGAAGCCAAAATACAATAGGCTCCTACTGTTACATTGGGAGACAAAGATGATATGCATTTTAAAACCAATTTGCAAGCAAAGCATATTTCCTATCATTTCATCATTTTCCAGCATGTTTACTTTTTCAGAACAGTTGAAGTACACAACATTTTAGTGTTTCATTGTACTAAGAGAGAGAAGAGAGATAAAAGTATGGTTTTTACAGGTTTTGGTTTAGGCAGAAGTGGATACAAAACAAAACTACAGCAATAACACAGTAAGAGGAAAGAAGCATGAAATAAGATATCAAACAAAACTGCTGTAACAGTAATATGCAGAAGGCCAAGAAAGCTAGTTAAATATTCAAACCTGAGCCATCAAGTTATGCCAAGCAAACTGTATAACATAACACAAACCCCTTCAAAAACAAGAAGAGTTCATAACCTGCAAAAAACCCTTCTACACAAAAACTATCAAAGCAAAAAACCATTTTGCTCCAAGTCTAAAAACAAGGAACCACTATAACCTGTCAAACCTGCACATAACCATAAACAACATCATGGCCTAAACCATTCCAAAACCCTTCCCACTGCATAATACCACTAAACCAGAACAACCATAACCATTCCAAAAAAAACATGGCCTAAACCATCAAACCTTTTGGCCTAAACCTGTTAAACACAACCTTATGGCCAACCAAAAAAAACAGTAGGAACCTACTACCATAAACCATAAACCTGCATAAAACCAAAATCATATGGCCTAAAACCATAAACTGGTACCATCTTAACCTGTTGCCCAGCCTAACCAATAAACCAGTATACACGCCCAAAACCAGAACCATTTTCAAAACTTGCCATCACAAACCAAAAAAACCGGAATAGCCATTTCATAACCATGGCCTAAACCATGACCATTTCAAAATCATTAATTTGCATAAACCATCAAACCAACATGGCATAAACCAGTAAAATCTGTACCATTATCAAACCTTAAACCACAAAACTGTCCAACAAGAACCAGAATACCATAGCATAAACCATAAAAAGTGTACAAAGCATCAAAGCCTCAACATATCATCATAGGTCAAATTCCAGGCAACCAAGCATCATATATGGAAACAAGTCAGAAAAAGAAGAAGAAATACCAGGGTACCAAGCGAAGCACAGCGTCACCGTCTCCCTTGCCCCGGCCTCCTAAGAGTTTCCCTCAATCTCCTTCCTCCGTCTCCAGGTAACCTTTCCTCCTCCTCTTTTACTTTCATAACACCTCCAATAAACATAACAATGTGAATAAGAATTAAATAGATAAAAAAATCATGAACATGCAGTAGCGAGAACCCTAACAAAATCAAAAAAACAATCGTACCGTGAATCCATCGCCGTAGCTTTTGGTTGGAGGGAAGAAGAAGAGTGGAAGCTGGTGGCCTTTGGGACGAAGGAGAGCTCAGGCAAAAGGTTCAGAAGCGAACGAAAAGGATACCACGCGGAGAAGACGAAGGCCAAGAGAGAATGAGCGCCGCTCTGCCAAAACCTTAACCCTAATTCAACTAAACAAATCATGTTTAACCCCTAATGAATTATGTTTGGACCAACCGGTTCTGCCTAAGGCCCATGCGAATCTAACAAGACACACCCCCCCTCTTTTTGTTGTTACCTCTGTTTGGGCTCCCTTAAGACTTTTTTTTGGCCCATAAACTATCTATTACCCATCTTTTTTATATACCCTTTTCTATTTACTTCCCTTTAGTTTTTTAGATCATTATTAGTTTAGTTAATTAATAGAACTTAGTCAAATAAATTTAATTAAAACATTTTAATCATTTTACCTTTTGTTTATTAAGTTTAATTTTAGGTTTATTTGGTAATTTTAAATATTCCCTTTTTTCAATTAGGTTTTAAGTTAATGACTTTTAAGTATTCATTTAGTTTGATTATTTAATAATTCTTTAAAATAATGCCTTATATAGAACTCTAAAAAATATATAAAAAATAGAAACTTAAGAAACTTAAAAAAAACATTTTTTTTATTTTCCTTAATTAATTCTCATTACTTTTATCCATATTAAAAAATGCGTAAAAAATGAAAACTATTAAAACATTTTCTTTTCATTAATATTAAACAAAAATCCAAAAAAATGCATATTTATACGACTTAGTCTTTTATTTAAATTGTTGTATATCATTTATTTATCATAATTTTCTGTTTACTCGATTATTCTGTTTACGTTCAAATCCAAGGGAAAAAATGATTAAATTGGCCGACTTCATGTCCTCAAGTCTAATCGCGCGAACATTCGCATTTCATTAAAACTTAGGATAATTTTTCCTCAAAACTCAATCTTTTCAAAACTTATACCTTTTAAGCAAAAACTTCGACATTAGGTCGTCGTCTCTTCAAAAACCCATCCGTACCCCTTTTTCGGCCAAAACGATTCATTTTTCAATCAAACGAACAATTTTAATAAACAGATATTTCAAAAGGTTCCTATAGAGTACTATAGATACATTGGGTGCTAATACCTTCCCATTGTATAACCAACCCCCAAACCATAGATCTCTTTTCAAAAACGCCTTGTATTTTTATTACTTTTAAAAGTATTATTTACATTGCATATTTAGGGTTTTATTTCGCTCTTTCCCCTTTTCCCTTGGAAACAATAAAGCGCGGTGGCGACTCTTGCTTTTGCGAGACGAATTAATCAATAATTCGATCTCCGATTTACCCCGCTACATTTTTTATCGCTACAGGATGCAGTAATGCTCCAATCTTGACTTCCTTCAGATCTTCTTCTGAACCCAAATTGATTACTTCCAATGGCTCTTTATATGGCTGAATAACATTCTCCCCGCGCTCAGGAAACCATGAGACTTCTTCTGGAATCTCATCATAGTCTTCTTCTTCGGCCCCATACACAAGACATTTAAAGTTGGGAGAGGGTGCAGGGTCATTGTATTCAACGAGTTTTTTAATTAATCTGCACATATGATTTATGATTGCTTTTAGAAACTAACACATATAACAAGTGATCATGCAAATAGAATTTCAGTTATTATTTATTTTGAAAGGTTTTTTCTGATTACCATTTTCCAAGAAAAAGCATAAAATAAAGACACAATTTGGGAAACAAAGATAACTTTTATTATTGATTTTAAAATCACAGCAAACAGAAAAGCCCATACAATATTAGTACTTTCACCTTGGGCATAGTGAAAGTTTTTTTCAAAAATATTAAGACAAACAAATTACTTTGAAACATGTATGCAAGAGGGAACATCAATGGTGATCCAGTTCTGAACCCTAACTCTGTGCGTCACATAATTCAACATTTCTGGATCTGCTTTATCTTCCATGATGGCATTAATCTTGGAAACAGTTGGATGAAGATAACCCCCGCTATGAAAGATGTCTTAATACTTGCCTACAGCAGACTTCGGCTTCATGCCCTTGCCTTTATCATTCTTCACAGAGAACCCCAAGCCAACTCTATTCTTGTTTACAGGTGGATCAACAATCTGTCCCCATACTTTGCTTTGGACTTTACGCACAACCTGCTGGGAATCCTTAAACTAAGCCATATAGTTCTCATTTCCTCTTACGTTATCAATGGATAAAGCTTGGAACTGGGTTCCAACAGTAGCTTCATTCGCCTCCATAATGCTGAACTAGGACAAATGAGATATCAATAATGCCTGTTCTCCATTTATAATTACCACTTTTCCTTCACGCACAAACTTCAACTTCTGGTGTAAAGTTGAAGTGACAACCCCTGCCTCATTTATCCACGACCGTCCCAGCAAGCAACTATAAGTGGGTACAATATCCATGACCTGGAAAGTAATCTGAAACAAATGTGAGCCTATATGAATAGGCAAGTCCACTTCACTAACAACAGATTTCCTTGATCCATCAAACGTTTTCACAATAATGCCACTTGGGCGCATGGGCGTTCCTTCAGATTTCAACTTCATAAGAGTGCTCCTCGGTATAACGTTCAGTGCGGATCCATTATCAATCAGCACATTGGATAATGAATCATTCTTGCAGTTCATAGAGATGTGGAGAGCCAAATTGTGATTCCTTCCTTCATCGAGTAGTTCTTCATGGCAGAAACTCAGGTTAATACATGATGTAATGTTCCCTACCACACATCTGAATTGGTCTACAGGCATATCACTTTCCATGAAAGCTTGGTACAATACCCTCATCAAAGATTCTCTGTAAGAAGAGGAGTTCATCAATAAAGCCAAGATAGATATTTTTGGAGGAGTCTATAATAGCTGATCTACAATTCTGTAGTCGCTCATATTGATTAGTTTCAAAATATCATCGACTTCCTTTTGTAGCATATCCCCACTAGATTCACTCACTACCTTCTTGGTTTCAACATCTTCAACAATTTTCTTTCCAGTACTAACATCTCCATGAACAACTGGTGTAAATACACGACCGTTGCGGGTCACCCTGCCAGTCTCAGCAATATTTCCAACATTAGGCATTGGCTGGATGGGAACTTCCACACCATCCTCTAAGATTGTAGCATTATATTTGTAGGGTACAACCTTATCTGACTTGTAGGGGATAAGACCCGGCAAACTAATCACCAATGGAGTAATAGCTGGCTTGCTATGATATTCAACTTCAAAATGGGCGGGTGCACCAAAACAAGGCACAATAATGTTTATTCCCTCTTCAACATAATCAGTCATTACAGAGTCATCTCTGCAAAAAAAAATCCTCATCTGAGGAGAAATACTCACCTGAAGAGGCATACTCATCATCTGAATCCTCTTCAGCCAAACATACTTCAATCACATCAACTTCATGGTAATAATCCCTTTGACCTGTAACCTTGATGGTTCCATTATCCAACAAAAACTGAACACCTTTCCTTACAATTGAACATCCTCGGGAGTCCCGACAGCAAATTTGGCAAGATCCATATTGATGTTCTATCTGACCAGCCATGTGGCAGAAAGTAGCGTGCAATTGTACAAGATCCTCATTCATTTGTTCGACATCAAAGATTCTGAACTCTCCAGGACATCCACAAACCATGTTTACTTCCTCTTCATACTCTTTCCTAGGCCTGATTATGTGGATGAGGACCTCATCCATCATCTCCTGCAAATCAGCCTTTATCTTGTCACAACCCTGTATATCTGTGTTGTACCCCAATTTCCCCCCCTAAGATCCCTTCATCATACCATGTTGATTCATTCACAACAAGATCACACTAGGATTCTTGGTTCCCATCCCTACATTTAGTTTTGCCCTTTTTGAGGGATTACCAAGCACCTTAAATTATGTTCCTTTTGTGATCATGAATATTGTTTTGATTTCTTAATTTAACTAATGATATGCAAGGTTGGTTTGTCTTGCTTGTTATCCATGTAGGTAAAGGCAATGCGATTTAACAAGTTCCCCCATGGGTTCATGAGTTTATTTCTGAAGTGGTGAAAAACACAAGAAGGGGGGGTTGAATTGTAAAACTGAAATCTAAAACAATTGACAAGATATTTTTATCCTGGTTCGTTTGATCTCAAACTACTCCAGTCCACCCGTCAAGGTGATTTCGCCTCTCTCCAACGAGGTCTTAATCCACTATATTCAACTGAATATTACAGACTGCTTTAACAACTGCTAAAGCCTTCTTGATTCAAACCACAACCCGGTTTGTCAAGGTAACACTTTCTTACAAAGAGATAAAACTATGTGTGTGGATGTTTTCTACAAAACTGTATCACAACTGTGACGTATACACAAATTGAAGCTTAGAAACTAGATTGCTAAACAGTAATGGAATATCAGAGTGTGTGGTTTAGCAAAACTGGTAGAACGAGGATTATGGTTCAGCTTTTGTGCGTGTAGAGATTTGGAGAGCATTAACCATTTCAATCTTCAAAGCTTTGTTTATATAGCACTGAGATGATGAACGTTGGATGCAATATTCTTGATTCAATGCTAATAACAAACTTTCCTTATTGAGCAGATCTTGTCTGGAATGAGGCCGTTGGAATTAATTAGCTTTCAATGCACAGTACCGTTGCTTACTTAATGCAAGTTCTGGCTTGGCTCATTCTGATTCTGCTTTGCTGCTGATGAACTATTGTGTTTCTGTATCAGAGTATTAAGCGCAGTCTTGTTCATCAGGCTTCAACATGTACGTGAGTTGATCATCTGATTTTGACGTTCTGATCTAGCAACTTCTGATGCTGGTGTATGAAATCAAGTTATGATGCTGAATAGATGTGATCTTGCTTATATCCATCAGAGTATCTGCAAGTCAGAACATAATATTTTTAGGCAGCAGATAGTTCATACATGAAACTTATAAATACTATATCTTTTCACTTTGTTATCATCAAAACTTAAATATAGGGTAGTAGATTCAAACTTTGTTCTAACAATCTCCCCCTTTTTGATGATGACAAAAACTAGATATTTTAAATGAAAATAACGTGAAAAGGTGTCTGGAAAATGTATCAGAATAAGAAGTAAGGAGAAGTCAGAGTTAAGAGATACTCCCCCTGAGTTGATTACTTCCCTTGATTATACGCGTTCTTCAGGATCAGATCTTTTTCTTTCTTTGAACATCAGATTATCAGAGTCTTTGACTTATCAGAAGCTTTGTGTCAGAGCAGAGCTTCAGAGCTTTTCTTGTCAGAGCTTTGCTTTGGATCAGAGTATTAGGACGATCAGAACTTCATATTGATCAGAGCAACATTGATCAGAGCTTCTAGTCTTCAGAGTGTCCAGGAGCTTCCTTGTGCCTGTAGACTTTAAACAAAACAGAAAAAACATTTCAAGTAATAAAGTTAGAATGTTTGAGAATTTCTGTCTAGTTAGCCGTTATTGATTTAAATATCATTCTTGTTCTCCCCCTTTTTGTCAGCAATCAAAAAGTGTTGGTGATGTGCTAAAACAATTAAGATCAGAAAAACTAATTATATTAATATAGTTCAGAATCAAAACAAGAAAATATTACAAAACATATACAATCAGTGCATCAGAAAATCAAGGAAAACATGAAAAAGGTCATGCATGAAAGAAAAGATTTAAGGTTGAGGAGGCAAGCGTGTGAACAGGCTCTCCAGCATGGCTTGAATCTTTTCAGAAGTCTCATTCTGCTTATGCACCATGCTGACAACAGTGTCAATCTTGCTGTCCTGCACATCCATTCTCTCTTTCATCTTCTGATCGTTTTCATCCATTCGCTGCTGTAGACGCATGTCATTCAGCCTTAGTTCTTCCAGAGTCTGCCTGTCCAAGGCAGCTTGAGAAGCATCAGATAGAGGAGGCTTCTCAGAACTTTCAGCAACATCCTCTGCTTGACTATCTTCAGCTTGAATGGTCTTGTCTTCTTCTGATTGAATGGTCTTGTCCTGTACCTTTGCAGCTTGCTGTTTCTCAGACCAAGGTTTACTGTCCAGAGGGAGCACGTCCTCTTTCAGAAGCATACTTCCAACTTCATTCAGAAGCTTGCTGAAATTTTGTTGTGCCTGCTCATAGTTGATATCCTGCAACTTGAGGGCTTCAGTACGTACCCAAATTCTGAACTGTGACCAGAGCTGATCAGAAGCAGCTGGGTCAATCATTCCCGGACAGACTTGCTTCAAAGAAGCAATCCATTGCAGCACACCTGTTTCAAAATTCAAAATACCGGAGCCAACATCTGGTTGCTTTGGTTTTGGGATGGCAATTTTGTGTTTTAGATCAGCAAGACGGTCAAGACTGGTTAAGTCAATGAAAGTCCTGCTGGGGGTTTCAGAGGTTTTCTGAGAAGCTGTTTGTTTTGGAGAAGGGGTATCAGAGTCAGATATTTCGATTGGAGTGGGTGGTGTTTTGGGAGTATTTGGTGGTGTCGATTCTGATGAGGACGGTAACTGGGGCATGATAACAGTGGTTCCACATGGCAGTTGGATTGCCAGCGGTGATGGTTGAGGTGAGTGAGGGTCAGGTTGATGAGGAGAAGGAGTTTCAGAGTGGTGAAACTCTGTTTGTGGTGAAGGTGGATTTATTTCTGGTTGGGGAGAGGGAGGTGGAATCTCTGATTGCTCAGGGATCAGAGGTTCTTCTGAGAGTGGTTGTTGTTGTTCTGGTTCTTCAGCAGATTGCTGTTGTTCTGGTTGTGGAGGAGGAATATTTTATGGTTCAGAGTTTGGTTGAGCAGGGGCATGTTGACGCTCAATATCAGACAGCACTTGGTCAAGTGCTGATGTTGTTGAAATTGTTGGTTGTTTGGGGTGTTTGGTTCTAGGTCTTCTGAGTTTTAATGCCTCAGAAGGGTCTTCTTCTTGTACGGTTTCATCAATGGTAGGGATGGGAATTGATATTCTATGAGAGGTTTGAGGAGGTATAGATGTTGGAATAGTAGATGAAATTAAAACAGGGGCAACAGATGAAATACCTCTTTTCTTTGGAGTCTGCTGAGATGATCCTTCTGATGGCGCTTTCCTCTTCTTTGTCTTCTTCAGAGTCACTTCTGGTTGGGGTTGATGCAGATCTCTGATATTCAGCTTTGGATCTGTACCATCTGCCTTGTACGCATCCAAGTGCCTGAGAATCACCTCTGGTTTGGATTCAGTTTCAGAGAATAACGGAAAATCACTCAGAGGCACTCTTCTGCTGGAGATATCAGCAGTGGAAGTAGCTCTGGGTTCCTTCTGAATATTCTCTATCAGCTTCATCTTTTTCAGGTTCTTTGCATTCAGAGCTTTCCCAATTGTTGGTTCAATAGTACTTAGTTCCTGAGCTTCTATCAGATGCTCAATCAGCCTATTCTCTGTCAGAATATCTGATATCAACCTTCCAAAAGGTATCCAGTCCCTCTTGGTTCTTTCTTCTTCCCTTGTTTCTTTCACACTGGTTCTGAGGTGGTTGAACAGGAAGTGAGCCAGATTGATCTTTACCTTCTGATCAATAAAGTAGATCAGAAACTGCTGATCCACATTTATGTAATCAGGAGAACTTGTTGGTTTCCTGTGGTTGAAGCACCCCAGAATAATCTTCGCCCATACTCTGAAATGATCCTTCAGATCTTAAATCTTGCTGCTGGGCATCCCAAGAGTGAAAATCCTGTTAGCTACCACTCCTATATCAGCACATCTTTCAGCCATGTCCATACAACGGACGCCACCACCACTTTGACCGATTAGCCTTGCAATGAGATCTTCAGAAATCACAATCTTCTTCCCCATAACAGAGGAGATGACTAGATGTGTTGAAACCTTGGCGTGAATCCAAAATTCCTTGACCAGCGCTGGGAATGTTGGTCCAACCAACCTATCGAAATACCTTTCCCACTTTTGAGCCCTAACTTCTTCAGTTAGGTCAAAACCATTCTCCTTCAAGCTTTCAAAATCAATGATTAACTCAGAAAGCACTTCAAGGTTCTTCACCGGTGTGAGGAGAGTTCTGAGTGGCACTTGATATTGCTCAGATGATGCTTTCTTCTGAGTACCTGCAGAAACGCTGCTGGAGGATGCCATGTTCACACTAAAAGGGTTTTTGAGAATGAACTGAGGAAAATAGGTTGCAAGAGATGAACTCAGAAATATGCAGAAAATGCTTGAGTGTTAGTGAGAAAGCGTAAAGAATAAGAATGAGAGATTAATGTGCTTAAATAGAGTTTTCAAAACTATTTTGAAAAGATAAACGTTTTTAAGAGAGAGAAAAATCATGATTGCCATTTAAAAGCATGATTACTTTTCATTAAATGCTTGCTGATTTTGGGGGATTTGAGAAAGATACTTAAAAACGGTTACCAGACATGTGTCTCAATGCACCCAATCAGCGCTTTGCCTTCTCAGAAGCGTGCACACGTTCTGCTTCAGAGATATGCTGATGATTGGATGACACTTGTTTGATGTAGTGATCAACACGTCTGTCTTTGAGCATAGACTCTCAGATCTTTTGACTTGCATCTGATACAATCTTCATGTTCTATCTTTCTGAAAGAAGATTGATCAGAAGTTCACAGTGATATAATTACATTCTGAAGGTAAATATATGGAATTAAAACATTTTCACTTTGGGCATACTTTCATGCTGAGATGTTTCAGAATGAAATTAAACCTATCTTCTGAAAGGGGTTTAGTAAAGATATCAGCCCATTGATGGTCTGTATCTATAAATTTTAAGTTCAAAATACCTTTCTGAATATAGTCCCTAATGAAGTGATGTTTTATTTCTATATGCTTAGCTCTAGAATGTAAAATAGGATTTTTACTTAAACAAATAGCAGAAGTATTATCACAAAGTATAGGAATGTTACTCTCAAAAATCTGGAAGTCTTCAAGCTGACTTTTCATCCAGAGCATTTGTGTGCTACATCCTACTGCTGCTATGTACTCAGCTTCTGCTGTTGACAGAGCAATTGTTGATTGCCTTTTGCTGGACCAAGAGATCAGATTTTCTCCCAGAAACTGGCAGCTTCCAGAAGTACTTTTACGTTCCACTCTGTCTCCAGCAAAATCAGCATCACAGTAGCCTACTAAGCTGTAATCACTAGATTTTCTATAAAACAAACCCAGATTAGTAGTACCTTTCAGATACTTGAAAATTCGCTTAACAGCTGTTAAGTGAGATTCTCTAGGATCTGATTGGAATCTAGCACAGATACAAACACTGAATAATATGTCAGGTCTTGAAGCAGTCAGATAGAGGAGAGAACCAATCATACCTCTGTAGACTTTCTGTTCTACCTTTTTGCTTACCTCTTCTCTTTCCAGAATGCACGTGGGATGCATTGGAATCTTTGATGGCTTACATTCTGAGAGGTCAAATTTCTTCAGAAGATCTCTGATGTATTTGCTCTGATGAATGTAAGTTCCTTCTGGAGTTTGATTGATCTGAATTCCTAGAAAGAATTTCAGTTCCCCCATGAGGCTCATCTCAAATTCTACCTGCATACACTTAGCAAATTTTCTTCCAAGAGAAGGATTAGTAGAACCAAAAATGATATCATCAACATAAATTTGACAGACTAAGATGTCACTCTTAACTGTTTTACAGAATAGAGTAGTGTCCACTTTCCCTCTGGTAAATTCATTTTCAAGCAGAAAGTTACTTAGCCTTTCATACCAAGCTCTGGGAGCTTGTTTCAGACCATACAGTGACTTCTTTAGTTTGAAAACATGTTCTGGATGTTTTGTATTTTCAAAACCTGGGGGTTGGTGAACATAAACTTCTTCTTCTATATAACCATTTAAGAATGCACTTTTGACATCCATCTGATACAGAGTGATGCCTCTATTAACAGCAAATGAAATTAAAAGTCTGATAGATTCTAACCTGGCGACTGGGGCAAAGGTTTCTGTATAGTCTATCCCCTCTTGCTGACTATAACCTTGTGCAACCAGTCGTGCCTTGTTTCTGATGACTTCACCTTGTTCATTTAGCTTGTTTCTGAACACCCATCTTGTTCCAATGACATTGAATCCTTTTGGTCTGGGAACGAGATCCCATACGTCGTTTCTGGTGAATTGATTCAGCTCTTCTTGCATTGCCAGAATCCAGTCATTATCCAGAAGTGCTTCATCAATTGAAGAAGGTTCAATCAGAGACACCAGTCCCATAAGTGTTTCTTCAGAGTTTCTGAAGCTTGCTCTTGTTCTGATTGGATCTTCCTTTCTTCCTAGGATAGTCTCTTCTGGGTGATCCAAGCTGCTTCTGGGTAATCTCTTCTGAGGTTGATCAGCAGCTGTTGTAGGATTACTAGCAGTGCTCCTTTCAGACGTTGAAGGAATGTCCGTGTTGAGAGCTTCTGATGACTTGTCTTCAGAACCTGCAAATTCAATTTCTATACCTGCAAAAACTTCATTCTGCTTTGACTTTTCAGAGTCAAGCTTGTCATCAAAACGAACACTGATTGATTCTTCCACAATCTGTGTTTCTGTATTGTATACTCTGTACCCTCTTGAGCGTTCAGAGTATCCTAACATAATACACTTCTGTGCTTTAGAGTCAAACTTGTTCAAATAATTCTTTGTATTTAATATAAAGCAAGTACATCCAAATGGATGAAAATATGAAATGTTGGGCTTTCTGTTCTTCCACAATTCATATGGAGTCTTTTCCAGAATAGGTCTTATTGAGATTCTATTCTGAATGTAGCACGCTGTGTTTATTGCCTCTGCCCAGAAGGTCTTAGCAACGTTTGTCTCATTGATCATGGTTCTGGCCATTTCTTGCAATGTTCTGTTCTTTCGTTCTACAACTCCATTTTGTTGGGGAGTTCTAGGACAAGAGAAATCATGCAGAATGCCTCTGTCATTAAAGAATGACTCAAAATCTTTATTTTCAAATTCTCCACCATGATTACTTCTGACTTTAACGATTCTAAGATCCTTTTCATTCTGAACTTGGTTACAGAAGGTAACAAACACAGAGTGTGACTCGTCCTTGTGTCTTAAGAACTTTACCCATGTCCATCTGCTATAGTCATCTACGATTACTAACCCATACTTCTTACCACTGACTGAGGCAGTTTTAACTGGTCCAAATAAGTCAATGTGCAGAAGTTCTAATGGCTTAGAGGTAGAAACAACATTTTTGGATTTGAAGGAAGGTTTTGCAAATTTGCCTTTCTGACATGCTTCACACAGAGCATCTGAATTGAACTTCAAATTAGGAAGTCCTCTGACCAGATTGAGTTTGTTAATCTGAGATATTCTTCTCATACTAACATGCCCCAATCTTCTGTGCCAGATCCACTGCTCGTTGTTAACAGACAGAAGACATTTTACATTCTGACTCTTTAGTTCAGAAAGTTTGATTTTGTAAATTTTGTTTTTCCTCTTACCATTAAACAGGATAGTCCCATCTTTCTGACTAACAGCTTTACATGATTTTTGATTAAAGATTATATCATAACCGTTATCACTTAATTGACTTATGGATAACAGATTATGCATCAATCCATCTACTAGCGGAACATTATTAATAGAGGGAAGATTTCCATTACCTACAGTTCCAGAGCCAATTATCTTTCCCCTCTGATTGCCTCCAAAGCCAACGTGGCCTCCAGGCTTAAGTTCCAGGCTTTGGAACATATGCCTTCTTCCCGTCATGTGTCGTGAGCAGCCAGAGTCCAGGTACCATGACTGGTGTTTCTGACTTGCTGCTAAAGATATCTGCAACATGTATTATTTTATCCTTAGGTACCCAGATTTTCTTGGGTCCTGATTTGTTAGTTTTACCAAAACTCTGGTTGAATTTTGGTTTCACAGAGTGCTTACTGCTAGTATATTTGATATCATGTGTGTGACCATACACAAAGTGTGAATTTAGAGGAGTGTGTTTAATGGTTAAGTCCATGACATTCTTTGGTGTAGGAACCTTACCTTGGTATCCTATTCCTTTCCTGCCGTTTCTGCTAACTCCATAGATCATTGAAGCCATTCTGCTTCTATCTATGCTTTTAGCTAGGAACTTCTGGAAACTGTGATCATACTCCTTGATGATCTCATCAGCGTTGCTGGGAGTTTCAGAAATTGGTTCCTTCTGAGAGTTTTGTACAGTGTTTTCTAATTTTGAAATCTTATTTCTCAGCTCAGAATTTTCCAATTTGAGACTCTCAGACTTATTAGAGTCAGATTCAAGATTCCTTTTCAGGTCTCTGAATTTAGCTCTAATTTGCTGATAACGTTCCAGAATCTCATTAAGGCTTTCAGCAAGTTCAGCCTTTGTAAAGTTAACAGCAAAGTTAGGAAATACCTCTTCAGTATCTGATTCTGAGTCTGATTCAGAAGCTTCACTATCTTCTGAGATGTTAGCCATGAGAGCTATGTTTGCCCTTTCATCATCTGATTCTGAGTCAGCTTCAGACGAGTCAGAGTCATCCCATGTAGCCATGAGACTTTTCTTCTTCTCTCTTCCAAACTTCTTTTTGGGCTTTTCCCTCTGAAGCTTTGGGCAGTCACTCTTGTAGTGTCCCTGCTCATTGCACTCATAGCAGATGATGTCTTTGGTGTTTGGCTTCTTGCTACTGGAGGAGCCTTCAGATCTTCTGTATCCAGAGGAAGAATCTGTCCTTCTGTATCTGGAAGACGACTCGTTCTGATCAGATCTTCTGGGATTCCTGAACTTCCTTTGTCTTTGCTTCCACAGTTGATTTACTCTTTTGGAGAGAAGGGAAAGTTCATCTTCTTCTGATGAGGATCCATCAGATGTTTCTTCAACTGCCTGCAAAACTTTAGACTCAAATTTTCTGTTAGATTTTAATGCTAAAGGCTTACCTTGCTTCTGAGGCTCATCAGCTTCTAGCTCTATCTCATGACTTCTGAGGGAGATGATAAGTTCCTCCAGAGTGATTTTGTTGAGATCTTTAGCTAGCTTCAGAGCAGTAACCATAGGCCTCCACTGCTTGGGTAAACTTCTGACGATTTTCTTGACATGGTCAGCAGTAGAGTATCCTTTGTCCAGAACTTTGAGACCAGCTACCAGAATCTGGAATCTAGAGAACATAGTTTCAATGGATTCAGATTCTTCCATTTTGAACGCCTCATACTTCTGAATGAGCGCCAGAGCTTTTGTTTCTTTGACCTGAACGTTGCCCTCATGCGTCATTCTGAGAGAATCAAAAATATTCTTTGCTGTGTCTCTGTTGGAGATCTTTTCATACTCAGTATAGGATATGGCACTGAGGAGGATGGTTCTGGCCTTGTGGTGATTCTTGAAGTCACGCTTTTGTTGATCAGATATTGTTTTTCTATCAATCTTCTGACCACTTGCATTCACAGGGTGCGTGTATCCATCTGTCACCATATCCCACAGATCAGCATCATGTGCTAGAAAGAAGCTTTCAATTCTGTCTTTCCAGTAATCAAAGTTTTCTCCATCAAAGACTGGAGGTTTGCCACTGAATCTGTCTCTGTCCTCATTGTTGTCATTACTGATGTGAGAATTGTTTCCTGCCATTGTGTTTTTCTGACGCTGGATCTTGTACTGACACGGTTAAGTGGTTTAGCTCAGAACCAGGCGCTCTGATACCAATTGAAGTGGTGAAAAACACAAGAAGGGGGGGTTGAATTGTAAAACTGAAATCTAAAACAATTGACAAGATATTTTTATCCTGGTTCGTTTGATCTCAAACTACTCCAGTCCACCCGTCAAGGTGATTTCGCCTCTCTCCAACGAGGTCTTAATCCACTATATTCAACTGAATATTACAGACTGCTTTAACAACTGCTAAAGCCTTCTTGATTCAAACCACAACCCGGTTTGTCAAGGTAACACTTTCTTACAAAGAGATAAAACTATGTGTGTGGATGTTTTCTACAAAACTGTATCACAACTGTGATGTATACACAAATTGAAGCTTAGAAACTAGATTGCTAAACAGTAATGGAATATCAGAGTGTGTGGTTTAGCAAAACTGGTAGAACGAAGATTATGGTTCAGCTTTTGTGCGTGTAGAGATTTGGAGAGCATTAACCATTTCAATCTTCAAAGCTTTGTTTATATAGCACTGAGATGATGAACGTTGGATGCAATATTCTTGATTCAATGCTAATAACAAACTTTCCTTATTGAGCAGATCTTGTCTGGAATGAGGCCGTTGGAATTAATTAGCTTTCAATGCACAGTACCGTTGCTTACTTAATGCAAGTTCTAGCTTGGCTCATTCTGATTCTGCTTCGCTGCTGATGAACTATTGTGTTTCTGTATCAGAGTATTAAGCGCAGTCTTGTTCATCAGGCTTCAGCATGTACGTGAGTTGATCATCTGATTTTGACGTTCTGATCTAGCAACTTCTGATGCTGGTGTATGAAATCAAGTTCTGATGCTGAATAGATGTGATCTTGCTTATATCCATCAGAGTATCTGCAAGTCAGAACATAATATTTTTAGGCAGCAGATAGTTCATACATGAAACTTATAAATACTATATCTTTTCACTTTGTTATCATCAAAACTTAAATATAGGGTAGTAGATTCAAACTTTGTTCTAACAATTTCCATGCCCTTGCCAATAAAGATTGAGAAGTTCAAACCTCACCATTGGATTGTTTTTAGAAGAATTGGCATGACAAGTTTGCTTTGTTTCATCACATTTCAAGTTTATTAGGTCTAACTCAAAAGTACAAGGGGTTGATTGGAGAAGTTGTCATGTTTGGACAAGGCCTTGTTCCTATTGGTCACAAGAGCATATTTCTATCAAATTTCAAAATACCGAAGTGGTTTTGGTGGCTATGAGTCCTAATTATCATCCTCAACAACTTCTATTCACAAAGCAAGAATGTTGATTAAAGAATTTTGTTCAAGCTTGTCAAAATTCCTCAAAGCATCTTCTTGATCTAGGAGCTACGGTTTTGAACTTCCAACGAGTATATCTTGCTCACATTTTGGTATTTTTGAGTGATTCCAAAGACATCATTCTCTTAAAAGGGTTATTAAAAATCACTTCAAAGGTTCCAAGGAGTTTTCATGAGGAAGAGACTTGATGAGGAAGTAAGATTACAAGTCCTCTAGATGAGTCCCCAATTTTCCACATGTGACTTCAAATGGTCATAACTTGGTCAATTTTTATCACCTTGAGTCCATTATTTCTCCATAATGATCTTGAAGATGTGAACTTTATGCCTTCTTTTATGTGCAAAGTGGGAAAATGGATGGAAGTTTCCTTAAAGATGCAAAAGATTATAGGTCATTTCATGATTTTTGCCAACTTCAACAAGTCATAACTTGCTCAAATTTTGGAGATTTTAAATGTTTCAAGTTTCAAAATGTCATTTTTTGTACCCCAAAATTTTCCCTCCCATTTTTCATACAAGATACTATCCTAGGGTTTCTCGAATACTCAATTTGGCTCAGAATTTGATCAGGCAGATTCTCTCCCTAAGTAGTAAATCAGCAATTAGGGTTTTGCATTCCTCAAAGAAAATTGAATCTTCAAGGTCTCAATTTGTCTTCATGGGTTTTTATATCTCTTCCAGGTTATTTAAGCCAGTTTTCAAACCTTGCATTAAAGGTTTGCTCAAACAATGGTCCAGATAACTAAAAACGAGTACATTAACCCAAGAATCGACCCTTTTGCAAGAACAAATTCAAACGATCATAACTTCTTCATTATTCAATATTTTTGAGTGGTTTTTCTTGCTTAGGATTCTACTTGATGCCATCTCCAATTTCTATTCACAAATCAAGAACTGATTACGCGTTGAAGATCACCAAAAATTCGAATGCGTTAGAAGTCGCATCATGGAATTTGACATAATTTTAAATAACAGTCGTCTGATTTCTAAGAATTGTGATTTCTTCAAATTACAGGGCCTTGAGACGATTATTTCTGTTCACGGTCATATGTGATGTCGCTCACGGGTTTATTGTCAAAGAATCGAAGGAAAATTGTGTTTGGAAGACTTTTAAATTATCGAATCGTCGCAAGGCATTTGTTGATTTTTGAATTTTCTAAACCACAATTTACTGAAAGATTGACGATTGTTCTCAGAGCATGTTTGTTTGGACAAGATGTGAAGATTAAGACTATCATTTTAAAACAATCATGATTTTGGATTCAAGTTGACTAAATGAATTACATTCTTAAACATTTATTTTGTTTAGGAATTAGAATACAAGGTGCATGTTTGTTTGAAATACAAATCACAAGATCATTTGTGATTGCTTAGAATTCAAGTTACCAGACTAAAGTATTTCATTTCAAACCATTCCAATTGGGAATTTCAAAAAAAATAATTCATTTAAGATACAAAGATCTGCATAAAAATCCCATCATACAAGTTTGTTCAAGGATTTGTATTGTTACATCGCAAATAAAGGTAAATTACAAAGTTTTGTCTTATTTACAAAGAGTTACAATTTCTTGTTTTCAAAGAGGAAATTTTGTTTCTTCGTGGCTTCGTCTTCAAGCAACCCATCCCAAGCCTCGCTCGCCATCCATGAAACAAGAAAAGAAAAGTTAGCAAGCATGTGAGGAAATTCAAGAAAATGTTTGTTTAGAACAATTTTTTATCTCATCATTAGGGTTTGCGTCTTGGAATCAGAATGTTTATTGCTTTAATCACAATCCACCTCTCCCTATTTTGCAAATTTCAAAACCCAAATTTTGGTTCCCAAAAAAAGGAAAAAAAGAAAAAAAATACAAAAACAGGGCTGCATTGCATTTTGCAGCAGGCAACAACAACAAAATGCAAAAGCCACAACAGAACCAAGCCTGCAAAGCAAACTGCCCAAAACTGCAGCAGAAAACCAAAACAACAAACAACAGCAGTAAAATACAAAAGGGCAAGTAACAACAGTTGCAAATATTACAAAAGCAAGCAAGCAGCCCAAACAAAGCCACAACAGCTGTAAAGCAAACCAAAACAGTAAGCTGCCTAACCTGCTATACATACAGCACCCAAACTGTAGCACAAATAACAGGCATCAACAATAGCAGCCTAAACAAAAGCAAAAAATAGCAGCAAGTATAACACAACAGCACATGTATAAAGTAGTAAGTCAACTTGCTCAACAAAAACATTACATCATCATTTCCCTAAACATGCAAACCCTTCATAAAAATAAGCAAAGACTGCTTTATTTCATGGAAAGATAAAGAGGGAAAGAGACAAGTTTTGGAAAGATATCACCTAGGCCATAAACAGTCCCAAAGTTTCCAAGCCAACTGCTATCAAAAAACAAACTAGCTGCAAAAACAGCCCTGCTACAGCCTGCACCAAAAGTTGCACTAAAATGGAAAAAACATCAACCTGCACTCAAAAAGGCCACATAGCAATTAACCAAGTGATTCAAAACTCATCAAAAATTTCCTCCATTTTCCTACTACCTCTCCTATATAACAGTAGCCAAAACTTGTTCAAAGGGATCTGACTTTTCCATCCCAACAAAAACCCTCATGCTGTCATAAAACCCCAAGATAACAGATAATACAAAACCAAAAGACCCTTACCATAAACCAAATAGAATCAGCAAATATACAAAAAAACCAACACAGAACTAAGCAGCAAAGAGAACAAGGGGACAACACAATCAACACACAGAAACAAAAACCTCAAACACCTTCTCCTTCAAAAATTTCCTTCATTTCACCACCAAACCCTTGTAACAACCTCACTGTAAACCAACAAAAAAGCCAAAACAGAACCAGAAAAAATACCATAAACCAAACAGAACCAACCAAAATACCATAAACCAAACAGAACCAACAAGCCATCACAAACCAACAACCCATCAAAAACCAGCAAGCCAGTAAAAAAACCCCAAAAGCCAAGAAAGAAAAAAATTGAACAATCCAACTAATATTCAGAAAGATGGAAAACTGAACTCAACCTTTTCATTCACAAATTCGTACGCATACGTACTCCCTCTGTCTCATGAACTAATCATCTCATAAAAATCCGAAAGCACACAAGAATCATACGAACATCAGGAGAAGAAGCAAAGCAAAAGATTGGGTCCATACCTTAGAAGCTGAAAAGAAAAGGTAACTCATCGTTGTTCTTACCCTTTTGCGATTACCGTACCATTTCAATTTGGGGCTTTAGGGTTTCGCCGGGGACGAGTTTAGCTAGAGACAAGAGAGATAATAGAGAGGGAGATTAATTTGCCATTAGAACGGAGAAGTATCGAGAGAGACAGAGAGAAGATGAACAAAAAGAAGGTTGAGGCGAGAGAAGAGAGATGGGGTTTACAATATTTCAGTTTTTCCCGTTTCCCATCTGAAACAACAATAACATTAGCGTTTCTGTTAGGGTTTTAACCTTTTCCAATTCCTCCCTTAAAACGGGTTTGGGCCTGGTTTACTTGGCCCAACCCAATTTTGTTAGTTTTACATTATATATTTGCGAGGTTAATTAAGTTAATGAATGAATGTTTGGTGTGATGGTTAAGGCGTTAGCGTTTAGAGAGGAAGTCCCGGGTTTGAGACCCCTGGGGACGTTTATTTTTTGCTTTTCTGATTTGTTTACTTCATTTGTTTGTTTGTTATTAAAAAAAACCATGGGCTTAAGTCTCTAAAGCCCATACTCTAAAAAAGACAGCATCCCCCATTTTCAATTTAACACCACCCCTCCATTGTGTTTTGTTTTAAACATTTAATTTGATTTTACTTATTTATATTAATTTAGTAAATTTTAATTATTGTTAATTAATTTTCTCAATTTAGCTTAATTCTAATTTAATTTGGGAAAAACTTTGTAAATAGTTTTACTAATTATTTTGTGCTTAAGTTTTAATTTGTTTATTTATTTTCTTAATAACCAAAAAACCCTAAAAGACAAATATAAGAGTACATTTAATTTAATTTATTTATCTAATTAATATAATATATTTTTTTCTTCTATTTTTCTTTCTTCAAACTTTTTTTTCAAAAAAAAAAAAACAAGAATTTTATTCCCTTATTTTGTTAATTAATTTTTATTTCATAGACTGTTATAATTTTAATTAATCGTTCAAATTCGATTTGGTTGTATTGATTGCCTATTTGGACTTTTAATCGCATTATTCCATCCCCATTTGTAAATTTGTACCCCCATTCCCGAAAACTCTGTAATAGCATAGAATTTCCATTTCCACAATTTACTGTTTTCCTTATACTGTATAGTAATTAGGCGTGTATGGCAAGATTCAAAAAACAATCGCTAGATAACCTAATTTCCACAAAAATAACTTGAATCAAACACACCTTTTCACACGCGCACCTCTAGGGTAACCTCGCTTGTTGCCTCGGAAACACAGTCATGTCCCTCGAATATGGGACGTTTTAGCAAAGACCCTTCGATAAAAAAGATCGTAGTCCCTCGATGACCCTCGATGTTGCCTCCGGTAAAACGATCTAGTCCCTTACGAAAAATTGATAAAGCGTCTCATAAGTTGCTTTCGATGACTGTAAGATCGACCCGCGCCTGTCCCTTCACATCCAACGATGGGGCTTCTTACCAAATCAATGGTAAGATAGCAACATCTAAAGGAGGAAGAAAAGAACATTTAAGACCTTTCGAGTAGGTAGATTCGCTCCTAGTTACTCGCTTTCTTACGACAAAAACATTTTTACACCAACGCTTTCATCTCAAAACATTTTCAAAAGACAAAACATTTTTGTATACATTCTTATAGAGATGAGAACCATTGCAAAAACATCTTTTCAAAACCACTTTCAAAAAAAATATCCACAAACACATCTTTGAAAACAAAACTTTGTACGCGTTCTTATAGAAACGAGAACCATTACAAAGATATTTTCAAAATACTTTCAAAGCCCACACCACAAGCACATTGTCAAAGCAAAAGTAAGTGATCTAGCGAGTAACTAAGAGCCTGTAGATAACTACAAATGAAAAGGGTGCTAACACCTTCCCTTTTCATAATCTACCAAACCGAACCCGAGAAATAATCTTGAAAGGTATTTATTGTGCTTTTTACCTTTCCTTTTGGATAAAAGAAAAGTCGATGGCGACTCTTCCTATCTGCACAAATGCGATCAAAACGCAAAATGACCCGAGTCAGTTCTCCCGTCGTATCACATCATTCAAGAGATCTACTTCATGCCATCTTTTTTGGTCAAGAGCAAATTCCAAGTCGAATTCCATGTTTGGATGCAAGACATTATAGGTCATTTTTGAAGAAGAATTTGAAATATTTCTAAGTATGGAAAGTCAACCCTTTTTCTCCAACTTTGACTCAATACAACTTTCAGCTCAAGCATCCATTTAACTCCATTCTTTTTCCATTACAAAGCTTGTAACCTCCTCTTTCTAACGCATCAAGAATCATGCCTTAATACCCCTTGAGCTGAGAATGCCATTGTTTCAAAAATGGTAACTTGGAATTGAAGTTTCCTTGCATGTCAGAATTTGAATTTCATGTTACAACCTCTAAACCTCAAATTAACACACGTTTTGGGTCTAAACATGATTAGCCAACTTTCCCAAGTGGATTAGTGCATCAAAACGCAAAAACTGGATGAGTTTTGGTGAAGTTTGGATCACACTTCACTCGTGCATCAGGTTTGCACGAATTCCCTCCAAAATGCATCATTCACTCTTCCTTTTGATCCCATTCGCTTCTCCTATAAATACATGTACTATCCCATTCAATTTCCCAAGCTTGGAAAGCCAGAATCACCCTGCCAAACTTGCTCCATAACTCAATTTTCTGTAACTTCGTAATCAGTGTTCAAGCCTTTTTCAATCTAATTTTTCCATCAATTCACTTTCCTTGATCATCCCTGAAGCTAACCACACAATTACGTTTGAGAATCGTGCCCTATACTGCTCCATAGAAGTCCAGTTTCAGAGCTCTGCAACTCAACTTCAATAGGTAGATTCCTTCATATATTCTTCAAAACTCTGATATCATTGTGTTGCTCTCATTTCCCTGGTTCTAGTAGGAACACTTACCTTTTACTGGAAACACGTTTTGACCATGAAATTTCAAATCCCTTTTCAAAACTTTCCTTCCAAATTTCTTGAGCTACAGTTTATATAAATTTGGCGAGAGGGTGTGGTTGTCTTCGTCTTAAAGAGACGAAGCGAATGGCATAGGTCTGAGCTTCTGATTTTACAGTTTGAGAGACCTACATTTCGTGATGGCTGGAGGTTGAAGATGACCAATGTATCATCTTCCAACCAAAGAAGGTGTGCCGTCTATTTTTTTCAAATTCTGATTTAATTAATGATTATGTACAATATTCACTAATGACCATGATATGCACAGCGCGCAAGATCCCTTGGATTTGATTACTAACGCGTTTTGACTCTCGTCCAATGGTCCACATATTTTACTTTTATTTTCCTTTTCTGATTTTTATACTTAATTATTTTAAATTTCAAAAAATCATAGAAAATTCATTTTTAGTCCAAAAAATCTGATAAAATTATGAAAAATATTTTTGATTATTCTCTTTCTGATTTTTATTTTTTCAAAATTTAATTTTGTGTTTTGGTATTTTTTATAAATTTCACACTTATTTGATTTGTTTTAAATGTTTAAAAATACTTTTATATTTTTTTAAATTCTGAAAAAATTATGGAATGATCCAATGATATTGTGACAAATATTGGTGACCTTATTTTATTTTTGTTTCTGACTTTACTATTTTTTACCATTTTTTTATTATTTTACCCATTTATTTTAATTTTAAAAATATTTTTTGACTTTAAAAAATTACCAAAAAATTTGTAAAATTATTTGAACCTTTTTTCTGATTTTTCTATGGTCTTACTTTTCATTTCTTGATTAATTTGAACATA
Source organism: Vicia faba (assembly GCA_948472305.1). Taxonomy (NCBI): domain Eukaryota; kingdom Viridiplantae; phylum Streptophyta; class Magnoliopsida; order Fabales; family Fabaceae; genus Vicia; species Vicia faba. The sequence goes on from OX451737.1 coordinate 1,466,807,000, forward strand.
GTTGATATTTTTCTCATTATTTTCTATTTTTTTAAAACTTTTTTTAAACCCTTTTGTGTATATTAAATGTGATATTATTTTATGACTATTTTCTGGTTGATCTTGGGTTAGATTTTGGATCATGAACTTTATTAATATCATCGGATCCATGGTGTTGAGTTTAACTCCACAAAAATGGATGAATGATTTTAATAATAGTTTGATTAAAATTTAATTCAAATGTGGTTTGTATATTTTTTCCCATCCCTCTTCATCTCATCCCTTTCATATTGCACTAAATGTTGTTGGAGCATGATCTCTATGTCATGTCTCAAAACAAATGGTGCATAGATTGCTATTGACCGACCTCAAAATAGGTGCGACTTCTATATATAAGTCCACTTACGATTGCTTAACACAAAGCTACATTTTGTCCCGATTCGAATAAGTGATCATTCGTGGCCCAAACTTATGATTGCAAGACCAAGTATGTTAATTTGATATCTTTGATCCAATAACCTTGAGATTCATTGTGTGGAGGCTTTGTTTCTATCAATCCTCTAATAGATCTACAACACCTTTGGTCAACGCAGATCACTTAAACATCGTTGATCATTAAATGGTACTTATGAAAATTCCAAATGGATGATATACTTGACAAAAAGCAAATGCAACTTGTTGTGTGGAGGATTTGGTTCTACCAATCCTCTAATGAGTTCCAAATGCAAGCTTCAAGATGGTCATCCAACTAACCACTAATTATTGACTTGTTTTACCTTATACTTTATTTCTTTTTTTATGCTTTATGAACTATTTACTTTTAGCATTTACACTTCATGCCATTTTCATATTTGCTCATTTGAGCATTTACTTTCTTGCCATTTTTATTTTGCTCACTTGAGCTTTTCTTTTCCTTTTGTAAGATACTTAATAATCAACATAAACCCAACAAAATCTTTAATGGTACTTGGACTATTTGGTTACTATCCTTGACATTATGGAGCATGGGACTTTTTTCTTGGACTTAGGATTAGAAACTTTGGCCTGTCTTGGAGACCTTGTGATCTTATCTGATTATTTTGTGTGGAGTTTTTGAGGTTTACCTCAACACATTGGGTTGCTTGTTTGTTTTTGTGTGCAGGTTTTTTTGTGATTACACCCTTTGTTTGTAATCTGGAATTCACCCGTATACAGCCGTTTCTCTGTCCAATTTTTATGAAGACTTAATACACTTGAAGTTTGGTTCTCTCAAGAGGTCTAGTATTTTTTTGCTTGATTGGTTTCAATCCAAGGAATAGGAATTCTATCTTGTCTCATAATGTCAAGTGTTGGCTTCTGGTTGGTTAGATGGTTCTTATCCCTAGCTTTAGGAAAGTCCCTCCTTCTCCTCCTATCTTCTTTAATTTTCAAAAATCTCCTTCCCCCTTTTTGAAAACTCTTCTTGTTTTTGAACTTGAATCATTTTCATAATAAACTTGGACTTATGTCCATGCATTCTCAAATTTTTTTTTATAAATAAACTCCAATCAAATTAATAATACCTTGACATTTTTTGTGAGAAGACTAAAAGTTGATCAATCTCATTTCTAACCATTTTTCCACTTTGGCTTTTTATCTTTAAACTTTTCTCAAAAAAGGTTGAACTCTTATCAATCCTTGTAGTGATGCAAACAACTATACTTCTACAATATGTAGTGAAGAGAGATATTTTCCACTTGGGTGTTGAGTGAGGAATTGTTGATTTTGAAATCCAAGCCATATCCTCCACTTTGAGATGATGCAAATTCTCCTTTCTCATGATTGTGGGTAGTAGGTATGTTTTCCACACAGACAATGACGATGATGTTTTATCTCATAAAATTAACCAACGCATTTGTGTTTTAAATTTTTAAAAAGAGGAACTACGTGTACCCTGATCCCATATTGCACGAAAAGGTGGTACGTAGGCACTAAAGGTTCGCAACCGCGGCGGGTGCAAAAATTATAAAATAAATATATTTCTTTTCTCACCTCCACCATCCATTTTTATACAACATTTTATTTTAATAGCCAAAATATACATATTTTTACAAAGAGGCTCCTGCGGAGTACCGTAGATGTTTAGGGTGCTAATACCTTCCCTTTGCATAACCAACCCCCTTACCTTGAATCTTTCCCCCTCTTTTTGGGTTATTCGCTCTTTTCCCATTCCTTCAGAAACAATAAAGCGGGATGGCGATTTTTATTTTGATTTGTATAAAGTCTAGTCAATCCAATGGCTTAGTCTTGAACATTTCTGCCGCTACAATCTGTACTCCAAATAGCACAACCGGCATGGTCATGCGTATAGTATCTAAATTCACAGAGGTCTGCATGCATTTTCATCAAATCTCCTCTAACTAGATTAATATCAAAAATCCGGAAGTCGCCTGGAAAACCGGCCACCATATTCGCAACATTTGCTCCTCCATGCTTGGGCAGAGGATTATCTTTCACATTAGGGCCAACATCCTTGAAAGATAGGATACCGGACTATACCAATTTCTGTACTTTAGTATTCAAAGGATAGCAGTTCTCAACATTTTTCCCTGGTGCTCCCTGATGAAAAGCACATGTTTGGTCTACTTTGTAATACCAAGGCAACGATGATGGTACAACGGGAGGTGGTCTGGTCTGAACCAACTTCTTCTGAATTAACACCGGGAGTAATTCCGTGTAACTCATAGGAATAGGGTCATAACTCTCCCTTCTTTGATTATACCCTTGATTACCCTGATGGGATGGTCTGTGATAAGAAACGGTTGTTGGAGCAACGCTGACAACTAGAGTAACTGAGGCGACTTGCTGATGACGCTGATAATTTCTTCTAGGAGTGTTAACCCTCTTATCTTTCATAACATCATTTGTATCTCCTTCCTTCTTCATGGTAAACCCATAGGATGGCTTCTTCGCACTTCCAGAACTTTCACTTTTTGTGATACGACCCTCTCTTACAGCCTCTTCTAAATGGATACCCATTCCTACCATTTCAATAAAGTCACTTGGCGCACTCGCTACCATCCTATCATAGTAGAAATCACCTAGAGTCTTCAAGAAAATCTTAGTCATCTCCTTCTCTTACATGGGAGGAATCATTTGGGCGGCTACCTCACACCATCTCTGTGCATATTCTTTGAATGATTCCCTGTCTTTTTGGACCATGGCCCTGAGTTGATCACGGTCATGCGCCATGTCCGTGTTGTATTTGTATTGACGGATAAATACTTCTCCCAAGTCATTGAAAGTATGGATATTGACTCTGTCCAAACTCATATACCACTTCAGTGCAACACCAGTCAAATTATCCTGAAAAAAGTGAATCAGCAGACGTTGATCATCAGTATGGGTAGACATTTTTCATACATACATCACAAGATGATCATGAGGACAAGTGTTGCCCTTGTACTTCTCAAACTCAGAGAGTTTAAACTTCACAGGTATCTTGACATTCGGGACCAAGCATAAATCATTCACACTTTTCCCGAATAATTCCTTTCCCCTTAGGGCCTTCATCTCTCTCTGCATCTTGTCAAACTTCTCTTGAAAATCGTCCATTCTATCATAGATACCCAAGTCTTCACTTGGTGGAGGAAAAGGACGACACATATCATCATTAACAACTAGTATCATATTCATCGAAGGAGGTGCAACAGGAGCAACATGCACCACGGGAGGTGCAGGAGTAACAGTAGTCTGAACAACTGGGGTATCTTTAGGACCAAGATTGAAACCTTCAGGCGTCAAGTTCTCTGGAATTTCCCATGGATAACCTCGAGGCATGCGATTCTTAACAACAGCTGGAGCAGCAGACACAGGAACAATCAGAGCTTCAATAGTAACCCTTGCTTGTTGAGGTTGGACACTCGGTGGCTGATTCTGATCAGCCACCAGAGATTCCATCAGAGTAGTAAGATTGGATATGCCGGCCTTCAAAGCAGAAACTTCCTCGCATAGCTCGCGATTCTCTTGTTCTAAGTTGTCCATCTTCCTTTTGAAATTAGCTCGAGTATTGTAGTGGTGAGACAGCTTGCTGATCGAAGTAAAGAAGCTTAGTAGACACCTGAATATGCAAATAAATGCAAGAAATATATGCAATATGATTCATGATGTTCAATGCACATGATTTATTTTATTATTAATATTTCAAGGGACTTAAAGATTTATAGACACATTGCAAATATCAAAGTAATAACATATTTGAAACACTGAAATTTTTTATTATAATAACTTCAAAATGGATTAGAAGTTTCAATAATACCAAGTACAAGATGAAAATAAAGTATAAAACCCTAAGAAGCAAAGCTGATGGAGATCACTCTATATGCTGGCACTTCCTTGTAAGCCTGGCAATCTGAGCCTTCAACCTCTGGTTTTCTTCTACATATCCGGTGGCAACCTCCTTCCAATCACCTGAATCAAGAAGTGAGAAAATAGCATCTAACTGATGCTTAGGAGAAAATAAATCCCCTTGCCTCTCCATCATCTTTACAGCCCGACTGTCAAGAATATCAATCAAGTCGTCTTTCTCCTTCAAGTCCGCTCTACAGGAAATCTCTAACATTTGGCACTTATTCTTCCAAGCATCCTTTTCCTGCTGCATCCTGACCAAAGCAAGTTGTAGCTCTTCTATATCATCCAATAAGGGAGGAGTGGTCTTCACGAACAAACCAGGCATAGGTGCTTCCCAGGAATACGACATCTTCAACTGAATAGTTCTCGTTTGGACCCACTAAAGATATGGCTCCAAAGAAATAACACCCCTAGGTCCCAAGTCTTTCCTACTCTTCCTATGAATGTGATGCCAGGCCTTCTCAATCTTCTCCCTAGCTTCCTTGTGGTCTTCTCCCTCCTTCAGAAAGAAACTACTCAAATGAATACTATTTAGTTTATCCCTCATCGGATAACCAAGTCGTCGTCGTGCTAGAACAGGGTTGTAGTTAATTCCTCCCTTTGTACCAAGAAGAGGCACATTGGGGAAACTGTCACAACTGTCGAAAATATCTACATCCTGATAAGCCTGATGGTACCAATAAATATCCGAATGAGTAAGTGCCATGATCTTAGGAGCCCAACAGGGTTCCTTCCTGACATCCCAGAAAGCATCAGACTGGGGCATATGAGAAATAAACCACCGGTACAACAGAGGTGTGCAACAGATAATCATCCCCCCATGATAATAATTCCGAAGATAAATAGAGTAATAAGCATCACCCAACAATGTAGGAACTGGGTTCCCAATCATGAAGATCCTGATAGCATTAATGTCAACAAACTTGTCCACATTAGGAAATAAAAACATCCCGTAAGCAAGTAGAGCAAAGATGGCCTCAAAAGCGATTGTACTCTTCATCCTGGCAAAGTAACGAGCTTTCTCCAATAAGAACTGAGCTGGTAATCCTCTAATCCCTCCTTTAGTAGTCATATGGGCTTCAACCTCAAACTTCCCCAGATGGATCAAAGCAGCAACATCGTGTGATTTTGGCTCACCCTCCAAACCAGTAAAAGGAACATGATCGATAACAGGTAAATCCAATAGATAAGAATACTCCTCCAGTGTAGGCATCAACTGATAGTCAGGGAAAGTAAAGCAATGATACATCGAATCATAGAACTGGACCAAGGTCGAGAGAATACCCTCCTTCATCCTAAGCTTCATGAGAGGAATGATGGATCCATACTTCTTCCAAAAATCTACAGAACACTCAATCTCGAGAATTAGACTAATCAACTCATCTATCTTGGGATCTTTGAAACTGTATTTCCAGGTCTTTCTTTTTCGAGAATCCATGGTCAAAAGGTACCTGAGATATTCACAAATGGTCAACTTTACAGTCCCTTGAAATAAAACTTCTTCAAAAGATGCTTATGAGTGCATGGATGCATGATGCAACAATCACACACAAGATCACAAACATAGGGTTCATAGGTTCAACGTCACGAGCTTGAGTTTGAAGGTGCTACCCATAAGGTATGGTCTAAAAGTTATCACCTGCCGAACAAGGTTCTAAAGGTTCCCAGAGTCTACATCCTTCCTTCGGATATTACCAACTTCTCAATTAACTCGGTAAATAGTAATATTCTCAAGAAAAACTTGTCCGAGCATAGTATCACGTGACAACTATTTTCGGATTACTCTGTCATAGCTTTCGCACTACACCTAAAAGACCAAGATGAGTTAGGTATTCTACGGTCCTCAACTTCAGCAGGCTACCAGGTCAAAAGCAGCACGTCTTCCCGATTACTCAGTAAACGACACTACAGTCAAAGGGGCCTCCACTGAGTGGGGGATCTCATGCCTCCTTTTTTGGGATTACTCCCTCAAAGTTAACATGACTATACCGCCCGTCCTATCTTAAAGTTTTCCCAAGTCTGGGTATAAGACTTATAAGTAATCACCAAGCACCCTAAAAACCAGGAAAATCTAGACAAACATATATACAACAGATAACACATAACAAATAATAGAACATATATAGATATAAACAAAGATAGGTTTAACCCACTTAGGGATGGACCAGCAAGAGGTCAATCTTTCCACAGTGAAGTCTCCATTTTTGTAGCGGTAGAAATGTTTAAGACTAAGCCATTGGATTGACTAGACTTGTACAGATCAAAATAAAAATCTCCACCACGCTTTATTGTTTCCAAAGGAATGGGAAAAGAGAGAGTAACCCAAAAAGAACGGGAAAGATTCAAGGTAAGGGGGTTGGTTATGAAAATGGAAGGTATTAGCACCCTAAATATCCACGGTACTCCGAAGGAACCTCTTTGTAAAATCTGTATATTTTGGCTATAAAATGTTGTATGTAAAATAGATGGTGGAGGTGAGAAAAGAACTATATTTTTTATGATTTTTGCACCCGCCACGACTGTGAACCTTTAGTGCCCATGTACCACCTTTCGTGCAATAAGGAATCAAGGTACACGTAGTTCACCTTTAAAAATTTTAAAACAAAAGTGTGTTGATTAATTTTAAGAGATAAGACATCACCGTCTTGTCCGTGTGGAAAACATACTTAATACCCACAATCATGAGAAAGGAGAATTTGCATCATCTCAAAGTGGAGGATATGGCTTGGATTTTAAAATCAACAATGCCTCACTCAACACCGAAGTGGAAAATATCTCTCTTCACTATATATTGTAGAAGTATAGTTGTTTGCATCACTACAAGGATTGACAAGAGTCCAATCTTTTGAGAAATGTTTTAAAATAAAAAAATCCTAAGCGGAAAAATAGTTTGAAATGAGATTGATTGACTTTTAGTCTTCTCACATAAGAGGTCAAGGTTTTATTAAATTGATTGGAGTTTATTTATGAAAAATGTTTTGAAAATGCATGGACATAAGTCCAAGTTTATTATGAAAGTGGTTCATGTTTCGAAACAAGAAGGGTTTTCAAAAGGATGGAGAAGATTTTTGAAATTAAATAAGATGGGAGGAGAAAAAGAGACTAACCTAAAGCATAAGGTAAAAGCTAGGGATAAGAACCATCTAACCAATAAGAAGCCAATACTTGACATTATAAGTCAATATAGAATTCCCATTCTTTGGATTAAAACCAGGCAAGCAGAGATACTAGACCTCTTGAGAGAACCAAACTTCAAATGTATTAAGTCTTCACAAAAATTGGGCAGAGGAAAGACTGTATATCGGTGAATTCCAGATTATAAACAAATAATGTAATCATAATAACCTGCATACAAAACAAACAAACAACCCAATGTCTTGAGGTAAACCTCAAGAACTCCAGACAAAATATCAATTAAGGTCTAAAGGTCTCCAACATAGGCCAAGGTTTCTAATCCTAAGTCCAAGAAGTCCAATACTCCATAATTCCAAGGATAGTAACCAAATAGTCCAAGTATCATTAAATTTTTTATGGTTCATGTTGATTATTAAGTATCTTAAAAAGAAAAGAAAAGCTCAAGTAAGCAAAATAAAAATGATAAGAATATAAAGGAGCTCAAGTGAGCAAAGATGAAAAATAGCATGAAATGAAATGTTTAAAGTAAATGGTGCATAAAATAAAAGGGCATATAATAAAAACACAAGATAAAGTAAATTATTAGTAATTAGTGGTTAGTTGGATGACCATCTTGAAACTTGCATTTGGAACTCATTAGAGGATTGGTAGAACCAAAACCTCCACACAATAAGTTGAATTTGCTTTTTATCAAGTATATCATCCATTTGGGAATTCTCACAAGTACCATTTAATGATCAATGGTGTTTAAGTGATCCGCGTTGACCAAAAGTGATGTAGATCCATTAGAGGATTGGTAGAACCAAAGCCTCCACACAATGAATCTCAAGGCTATTGGATCAAAGAGATGAAATTAACATATTTGGGCTTGCAAACATAGGTTTGGGCCACAAATGATCATTTATTCGAATCAGGACAAAATTTAACGCTATGTTAAGCAATCGTAAGTGGACTGATATAGAAGTCGCACCTATTTTGAGGCCAGTCAATAGCAATCTATGCACCATTTGTCTTGAGACATGATATAAAGATCATGCTCCAATAACATATAGTGCAATAAGAAAAGGATAAGATGAAGAGGGGTGAGAAAGAATATACAAACCACTTTTGAATTAAAATTTAATCAAACTATTATTAAAATCATTCATCCATTTTTATGGGGTTACTCTCAACACCATGGATCTAATGATGTTAATAAAGTTCATGATAAAAAATTCAACCCAAGATCAACCAGAAAATAATCACAAAATAATATTGCATTTAATATATACATTAAAAAAGGTTTTAAAAATGTTTTAAAATAGAAATAAGAAAGAAAAATATCAACTATTTTCAAACTAATCAATAAAAAATAAGTAGGACCATAGAAAAATCAGAAATGGACTCAAATATTTTTATAAAATTTTTGGTAATTTTTAAAGTCAGAAACTATTTTTAAAATAATTAAAATTGCTCAAACAAATACAAAATAGATCAAAAATAGTAAACATCAATATAAAATTTCATAAAATTTTCAAAAAGTCAGAAATATGTAAAATGATATTTATGAATTTTTTTTAGAATCAAAAAATGCTAGAAAATATTTTTAAAGTAATTAAAAGGAAGCAAATAATGCAAAAAAATATAAAAAATATCAAATTTCAAAATAAAAATGTCAAAAAATAATCATGAGATCAGAAATAATTCAAAGTATTTTTGTGAATTTTTTCATAATTTTTGGATAAAAAATAAAAGAGTTATGAATTTTTAAAAATTAAATCAATTAAAATATAAAATCAGAAAATAAAATAAAACCAAAAAGATGTGGGCCATCAGATCATAGTCAAAACGCGTTAGTAAGCTGATCCAATGGACCAGACGCGATGTGCTTGATATGGACCTTAATGAGATACGCATAGGATCAGAAAAAGGCAACCAATGAAATTAAAACGTTTGGCACACTATCATTGGCTGAGACGGGTCATGTCGTTCGTCTTCAACCTCCATACACCCTGCAATGGAGATTTTGTGAGATCCTTCAAATGGAAAAATTAGGATCCCAAACTAGTATCATTGGATTCATCTCTTCAAGACGATCCTAACACCACCAGCGCACTAAATTAATATAAGATATGCAAAGAGATATGAATCAAAAACCCATAAAATAGAGAGCAACTTCAATTTGAGATTTCTCTCTCAATTTTCAATGGATTTAAAAATTATAAGAAGCACAAGAATCAGGAGAAAGAGTAGAATAGGTTGGTGCTTTATTTGGATCAAAATGGTGGAGAATTCTACCTTTTCGAAGTTCAAGAAAGAAGCTCTGAAATTGGACTTCTGTAGCTTGAAGTATGGCTCATTTTTCTTGGTTTAAGTGCTGGAGAGTTTGTATGATGCTGAAGGATGATGAGTGTGAAAAGAATTTTGGAAGAAAAGGCTTGAATCTTAGAAACTGATTTCAGAAATTTGAAGTCCGTGTGAGGTTTTGACAGAGTGTATTTGGCTCTCAAAGCTTGATGAAATGAATGGGGGATGACCCTCTATATATAGGGAATCAAATGGAATGTTCAAGCGTGTGTTATGATGAAGTTTGGGGGGAAATCGTGTGAACCTGATACACGAGCAAGGTGTGATCTGTTTTGCATCAAAACTCATCTAATCCTTGCGTTTTAAGGCTCTAATCCACTTTGGAAACTTGGTTAAACATGTTTAGATCATAAACGCGTGCTAATTTTATGTTTAGAAGCCAAAACATGAATTTCAAATTCTGACTTATGAAGAAACTTCAATTCCAAGTTACCAAGTTCAACTTAATGGCATTACCAGCTCAAGTAGTCTTAAGGCATTATTCTTGATGCTTTAGAAATATGAGATTACAAGCTTTGCAATGGAAAAAGAATGGAATCAAATGGATGCTTGAGCTAAAAGTTGCAATGATTCAAAATTGGGGAAAAAGTTTGACTTTCCATACTTAGAAATACTTCAATTTTTTCTTCAAAAGTGACCTATAATGTTTTACATCCAAACATGGCCTTCCACTTGGAAATTGCTCTTGACCAAAACAGATGGCATGAAATATACCTCTTGAATGACATTTTGAGACTTGAACCATTCAAAATCTCCAAAAATTGAGAGAGTTATGAATTGTTGAAGTTGGCAAAAAATCATGAAATGACCTATAATATTTTGCATCCTTAGGGCATCTGCCATCCATTTTCTCACATTGCACATAAATGAACGCATAAAGTTCACATCCTTAAGATCATTGTGGAAAAATAATGGGCTCAAAGTGATAAAAATTGACCAAGTTATGATCATTTGAAGTTACACACGAGAAATTAGAGGCTCATCTGGAGGACTTGTAATCTTTCCTCAATATTAAGTTTCTTCCACATGAAAACTCCTTGAAAGTTTTGAAGTGATTTGTTGATAACACTTTGAAGAGAAGGATGTCTTTGGAATCACTCAAAAATACCAAAAGATGAGCAAGATATACTTCTTTGAAGTTTAAAACCCTAGCTCCTAGATCAAGAAAATGCTTTTAGGAACTTTGACAATTTTGAACAACCTTCTTGTACCAACACCTTTTCTTTGTAAATAGAATTTGTTGAGGATGATAATAAGAGCTCATAACAACCAAAACCACTTCCATATCTTGAGAATTGAGAGAAATATGCACTTGTGACCAATGGGAACAAGACCTTGTCAAAACATGACAACTCCTTCAATCAACCCCTTGTACTTTTGAATCAATCTTGATAACTTTGAAATGTGGTGAACCAAAATGAACCTTTACATTCCATTTATTCCAAATAACTTCAATGGTGAGGTTTGAATTTCTGAAGCTTTAATGACTAGGGAATGGAAATAAACTCATGAACCTATGGATCAACTTGCTAAGCCACATTGCCTTTACCTACATTATTAACAAGTAATACAAACCAACATTTCATTTTATTAATTAAAAGGAGAGTCAAAACAAAACATGTATGATCATAAAAGAAAAACAAGTCAAGGTGCTTGGTGATTCCTCAAAGAGCAAGACTAGAGATATGGAGGAGAACCAAAAGCCCTAATGTGATCTTGTTGTGATTGAATCAACATGGTATGATGAAGGCATGTCAGGGGAAAAAATTGGGGTACAACACTTCAATAGGTAGATTCCTTCATCAATTCTCTCAAAATTTGTTACTAAATGAAGCTCTCATCATTCTAATACTAGTCACAACATTTGTTTTCAACTGGAGTTGAGTTTTGGTCATGAACTTTCAAATCCCTATTCAACTTTTTTCTTCTGGTTTTCTTCAAATCGACTGAGCTATAGCTTATATATATTTTTCGCGAGGGTACAATTTTCTTCGTCTTGATGAGACGAAGAGATTGACATTAGTCTTAACCTCTAATTTTACAGTTTGAGGAACCTGGTTTTGAGGTTGGCTGGAGGTTGAAGACGACCACGCCGGCGTCTTCGAACAATGAGAATTTGCCACACATTTTTTAAATTTGTTTTAAATAGTTGATCCAGTGGTTTATTCAATAATGACCATGATATTCACAACGCACCAGATACCTTGGATTTGATTACTAACGCGTTTTGACATTGATCCAATGCTCCACATCTTTTTTTTTTCTTTTTTGATTTTTATTTTTTAATTGATTTAAACTTCAAAATTCATAAAAAATTCATTTCTGACTCAAAATATCTAAAAAAATTCTTAAAAATATTTTGAATTATTTCTCACTTTGTGAATATTTTTTCATATTTTTATTTTAATGTTTGATATTTTTCCTAATTTTTTGTATTGTTTTCCTTATTTTAATTGTTTTAAAAATATTTCTTGGCGTTTTAAATTTCTAAAACTTTTTCATCAAGACCATTTTCTTTATTTCAAACTTTCTGAAATTTTTCTTGAATTTTATTTTGATTTTTACTATTTTTTATTTTTTTCCACTTATTTGAGTGATTTTTAATTAGTTAAAAAATACTTTTCTGTTTTAAAAAATTATCAAAAAAATTTATAAAAATATTTGAGATCACTTCTGACTTTTCTATGGCCTCTATTAATTTTTCTTTGATACTTTGAACATAGTTTGCTATTTTACCTTTCATTTTTATTTTAAAAACAATTTAAAAATCATTTTCTTTTATTTATTTTTTTGGTTTATTAATTAGAATTATATTTTTTTTGAATATATTCTGGCCATGTGATTTTTTATCATGAACTTCATTAACATCAATGGATCTTGAGTGTTGAGCGTAACTCCACCAAAATGGATGAATGGTTTTAATGATAGTTTGATTAAAATCTTTAATTCAAATATTTTCCTTCCCTCTTCATCTTATCCATATTTTACTTGTAATATATGTTATTAGAGGATGATTTACATATCATCTCTATAAACATATGGTTCATAGATTGCTATTGACCGGCCTCAAAATAGGTGCAACTTCTATATAAGTCCATTTACGATTGCTTAACATAGCGCTAAATTTTGTCCCGATTCGAGAAATGATCATTCGTGGCCCAAACCTATGTTTGCAAGCCCAATCATGTTTAATTTAAAACCTTTGATCAAATAACCTTGAGATCTATTGTTAGGAGGCTTTGGTCTTATCAATCCTCTAATGATTCTTCAAAAATTTTTGAACTAAGTGAATCATTTAAACATTGTTGATCATTTATTATTGCCTTGAGATTTTGAAATAAATGATATACTTGACAAAAAGCAAATGAAACTTTTTGTTGAGAGACTTTGATTTTCTCAATCTTCTAATTAGTTTTCAAATGCAAGTTTCAAGATGATCATTCAACTAACCTATAATTCCTAACAATTGACTTTATTTTATGCTTTTACTATATGCTTTTTTATTTTGAGCACATTTATTTTAGCATTTTCATTTCATGCTACTTTCACCTTTGCTCATTTAAGCATTTATCTTTATGTTATTTTTATTTTTATCACTTGAGGTTTTCATTTATTTTTGAAGATACCTAATAATTAACTTGATCCATAAAAAATTTAATGTTACTTGAACTATTTGGTTACTATCCTTGGCATTTTGGAGTTATGGACTTCTTGAACTTAGGATTAGAGATCTTGACCTACCTTGAGACATTGTGACTTCTATTGCAATATTGTCTGGAGTTCTTGGGGTTTACCCCATGACATTAGGTGGTTTGTTTTCTTTGGGTGTAGGTTATTCTGATTATATGCTTTGTTTGTGATTGGGAATTCATTTGTATACAGCCGTTACTCTGCCCAATTTTTGTGAAGACTTAATGCATTTGAAGCTTGGTTTTCTTAAGAGGTTCATCATCTTTGATTGTTTGGTTTCAATCCAAAAGATGGGAAATCTACATTGGCTCATTATGTCAAGTGTTGACTTCTTATTGGTTAGACATTTCTTTTCCCTAGCTTTTACCTTATGCTTTAGGATAGTCCCTTCATCTCCTCCCACCTTCATTAATTTCAAAAATCTTCTCACTGCTTTGAAAACTCTTCTTGTTTTAAACTTGAACCACTTTCACAATAAACTTGGACTTAGGTCCACGCATTTTCAAAAATATTTTCTTCATCAAAGTTTAAACAACTTAATAATACTCTGACATTTTTGTAAGAAGACTAAAAGTCAATCAACCTCAATTCAAACCATTTTGCCACTTTGGCTTTTTGCTTTAAAATTTTCTCAAAAGACAGACTCTTGTCAATCCTTGTAGTGATGAGAACTAATATACTTCTACGATATATAATGAAGTGAGATATTTTCAACTTGGGTGTTGAGAGAGGCTTTATTGATTTTAAAATCCAAGCCATATCCTCCACTTTGAGATGATGCAAATTCTCCTTTCTCATAATCGTGGGTAGTAAGTATGTTTTCCACTCAGATAAGATGGTGATGTCTCATCTCTTAAAATTAACCAACACAATTGTGTTTTAAAATTTTTAAAAGGTGAACTATGAGTACCCTGGCCCCCTATTGCATGGAAGGTGGTACGTAGGCACTAAAGGTTTGCAACCGCGGCAGGTGCAAAAATTATAAAAAAATATTTCTTTTCTTATCCCCACCATTTATTTTTTATACAACTTTTATAGCCAAAATACACAAAATTTTCAAAGAGGTTCATGTGGAGTACCGTAGATGTTTAGGGTGCTAATACCTTCCCTTTGCATAACCAACCCCCGAACTTAGATTCTCTCCCCCTTTTTGGGATATTCGCTCTTTTCCCATTCCTTTGGAAACAATAAAGCGCAGTGGTCATTTTTATTTGATCTGTGCGAGTTAAGTCAATCCAATGGCTTAGTATCAACATTTCTACTGCTACAGAAACCATCCTATAGGATTGTAGCTGTAATACAGTGGGAGAACTAACTTGGTGTTTTTCATTTCATCTCAATTGTTGTAGATAGAAAGAGTCGCCGCCAACTTCTCTTTTATCCAATAAAGGTAAGGGTGAAAAGAACAGGAAAGACCTTTTGAGAATTTTCTTGAGTTCGGGGGGTAGGTTATGAAAAGGGAAGGTATTATCACCCTTTTCATCTGTATCTATCTAAGGGCTCTTAGTTGCTTGATCACTTTGAAAATGCTTTATTTGAAATGTGTTTGTGATTGTTTTTGAAAGTATTTTTTAAAAGTGCCTTTGTTTAGGTGAACTTTGTAATGAGTCTCGTCTCTATAATAATCTGTTTGTGATTATTACAACATCCACATGCTCCTCAGGGAAAGATCATATAGGTTTTTGTTTAAGCAAGGAGATTTGAGTCTCCAAGGCTATGTTGTAAGTCACAAGGGACTCAACCCAATTGTTCAGATGCCTAAGGGTTTCATTATTATGAAGAATTTGTTTTCTTAACTCTTCATTTTGGATAATTTGGGTCTCTACAAAGTGCTATATCATAGATTCTAGCCTAGAGTGACTCACCATCGCTTCGAAATCCTCTATTGATGTTTTGAGGTTTAAATTATGGTATTCTTGCAGTTCCTCAAAGTGTGTTTGCATCACATTTTGTGTCTCCACAAAGTGCTCTATCACCATGGTTTCTAGCCTAGAGCGAGTTAGTGTTGCAATGAGATCCTGCAATAATGTGTCGAGAATGGAATTTTAGGATTCTTGCGATTCCTCAAAATATTGGGCATGGTGATTGTAGAGGAAATTTTGTTGAGGATAAGTTAGCGTCACATTATAATCCTCCATTAAGGTGATGAGATCAGATTTATGGGATTATTGAGACTCCTCAAAATGTTGGGATTGGTAGTAGAGGTAATTTGGGTAAGAGTGAGTTAGTGACACATTGAAATCCTGCATCAGTATTTTAAGGTCGGATTTATGGGATTCTTGTGATTCCTCGAAATAATGAGAATGAGAGTTGTAGAAAAAAGTTGGGTGATACATAGTAATTAAGGTAATGGGGCCTTAGTCTATACGGCGCAACAACGAAAATAACAATATTGAATCTTGGTCCCCGGCAAAAGCGCCAAAAACAGAATGCATCCGCAAGTGCACGGAAATATCGAAGTAATATAAAAGATTGTCGAACCTACAGAGACCAATATCAAACTTTTGTAATCTATCGTTGCTTTGTAAAGCTAAGGCTAATGAATGATTGAATTAGGGGAAACTAAGAACTAAAACTGAAATAAAATAAAGATTAAGATAAATATAAGAAAAAAGAGATTGGAATGTGTATTCCGCATATCTCAGGGACTATGTAACTCGTTGGCTTGTATTGATATTAAAAATGAGTTTAGTAGAAAATATCAATTTAAAGACAATATCTCACACTCTCGTGGTTTTGAATAAAGTCACATTCATTGACCATGAGATTCTTCTCTCAGTCACCCATTCTAATCGAGGAACGCATTTGGAAGACTGAATATGTTCTAATTAATCCTAAAGCACTCTTGCTGTGTTTAGGATTAATGCCAAGTTTTCACTATTTGATTCGACCCCTACGCTCTCGTAGTGCTAGCTCTAACCTTAGTTAATTTCTCACTCTCGTGACAAAATCGTGTTAAATAACCTCCCACTCTCGTGACAAGGCTATTTAAATTAATTTTAAAAACAAAGACCAAAACATAATTTCTAAATTAAATATTAAGACAACATTTATTACCGAGTCCCGTCGGAGACGACGATCCTCACATACCGGACTCTAAATAATTTATCTAGACATGGAATTAATTGAAAATGAATTAAACATAACGGTTCCAATTAAGAACAACATGGCATTTAAATATGTCGTGAATAATAATAATAGCAATACAAACTAAAAATAGAAATTGAATTACAACAACAATTGACGATAATCAAAACTGAAAATTAAGAGAAGCAATATAGTAATAAAAGCGATAAAACCAAAAATAATAGAGACTTGAAATAATTAAAGTAATAACTAAAATGAAACCTGAAAATAAAAGCTGAACTAAAATTTATTCTGAAACTAAATTGAAAGACGAATTCCGGCAGGATTGTTGATCCAAGCGTACACAAAAGAAGTCCTACTTCTAATGGTGTGGTAGTTCCTAGATGTGAGAAACTACCACTTTTATATGGTAAACTTTTCTACCTAAAAACTAAGAATAATAATTTACGCATAAAACTTGGATCCCTAAAAAATGAATGCTCGGTCGTTTTTATAGAGAGAACTAATGGAAATTAACATGTCAGAGGTAGTGGAGATCATATGAAGCTGACGAAGGTGGAGATAGTGGATATCATGGTCGGAGAAGTTGAGTAAATCATGGGAGCTTCGTTGTAGACGTGGAGAGAACTTCGTGTTTAACACTGAAATCATCTTGTGACGAGTGACATGCAATGTGTGCCATGGGACATATATATTTTCATATTACGTCGATCTCCATGCTATGTATGCCGAAGGGCACACATATTTAGCTTGTATTGAACGTCAGGGAGGTGTGACGACCGTCACAACCTCTTGATATGAATTTTCTGCTGCTTTTTGCAACTTTGTGATTTTCAATCCATTTCTTTTCCATTTCTTCTCTTTTTCTCATGTAGGCCTTGTGGAATGTAAATACCTGAAATGAAATGAAAATACTGGAAAAACAAGATAAAATGAATGAAAAACAATATAAAAGTGCATGTGAATCAAGTCGAATATACGATATAATTTATGTTATCAAATTCCCCCACACTTAAACCATTGCTTGTCCTCAAGAAATCGACCAACGGGATAAAAGAAATGATTAAGCGTGATTTGAAACAAGGGCAAAACACAACTCCTAATCACACACGACTTCTAGGCTAATGTTAGATCGATAGGTACTAAATGTTCAATAATAAGGACACCGTGACGACACAATGTTCCAAGGCTCCCTATTTATGCAAACCAATTCGAATCATGCCATTAAAACTCAACCTATATCTCTCGTTTTTATTTCACTTTATTCATTCAAGCGCAATCAGATTAAGCTCGTTATCCATATACGCACATAGTAGGGAAATCCGTTAGTGACTATGATCCGTTGTCTCGAGGTTCCGGTACATAAATTTTGTAACCCCTTTTATTTTACCAATCGCAGTTGTGGGGGATCGGACCGTAGTCTTCCCTACCAAGTTCAACACCAGACACCTCTGAACCAACTGAAGACGGGTTGTTTTATTATATTTTTTTTAGGTTCCACAACCATTGGATTAAGTGACCGGGTGAGGGTCACCTAACTAAATAGGTGCATTCCCTATTTTAAATTTATTATGGCAACTAATTTTTTAGAACTTTTAGGATCATTCACTTATATTCATCGACTCCCTATGTAGTTTGTACTTAAGATGGTGCCGACTGCTAATATAAACTACTTAAGAGCTACTTTGAAAACTTGAGCCTAAGGTTTCGGCATAATGGGTACCCAAATCGATATCACATAATGAGGGAGTTTAGGGTGTCATAATGATGTCGGTTTTATCAAAAATTTCCTAAGTCTCTCTAACACAACCTATAACGTGACAACCTATATACTTTCAGAGTGTGTGTGCCATGCATCAACAAGAAAATTGTTGTTGGAGGTCAAAGTTTTAAAAATGCATGGAAATTCAATAACAATTGAAAAACAGACATACAGACTTGACATCACATGCAATGACTCGACCAAATATTGGAAATAGATAAAACCTTAAAAACATGAGATAAACTAGAAAACAATAAATCAAAATAGGAAGCGATAAATGAAAAGCGATAAAGTTCCTCCCCCACACTTAAACCAAACATTAACCTCAATGTTTCAATAAAAAGTGAAAAGAGGAATACGGACCTGATCAATGGTCGCCTCGATAGTTGCCTACATGAAACTAATAGGTGCCAAGCGATCGATATCTTTATTTTCTTCAAGCTCAAACAAAAGCAAAAACATTAAATTGAAACTCGTGGGTCGCCTCCCATGCAACGCTTTGTTTAACATCGACAGCTCAGGAGTGCAAGCACTCATGGTGGGTTTCTCGAGAATGACTCCTCGATCAAACTTTTAATAATCTTCGGTTTCCATGGCCACTTATCAAGCCATCTTATATATCTCTCACCTTTTTCTTTTCTTTCTTTTATGGGGTGGTTCATTCTTTTGAAATAGTGGTGGTGGTTCTGGATCTATCCTGAGTATTGGCATTTCAAGTTTGGGCTTAGTTATTTCATCTGCCACCTCAAAGGTTAACCTTTCCCTATTAAAATTGTTGATTTCTCTAGTTTCTTGGTCCTCAAATTTTCTCTTTTCATGTAGGACCTCAGGAAAAGGTGCATTGGTGTGGATATTTTTCAATACCTCCATATAAGTTTTAGATTGGAAATCTATCTTGGTTTCCACAAACCTTTGTGGTAAATGAATTGGTGGGCTATAGGGAGGAGGAATAACAACAAGTGTTTCCTTCTCTACTCCCTTGACCACCGTCCTTCGGATGGCGTCAGTGTATTTTTCTCAATCTCTACTCTTTTCTCACCAGAACTCTTCTTAACCTCATTATTACTCTCTTCAACGTCATTATCACTCTCTTCGACCTATTATCACTCTCCTTAGGATTTTCGATTTTTTTTCACTGCTGGTTATTACAACATGCAGATGATCCTCAGGGAAAGGTCCTAGAGGTTTTTGTTCAAGCAAGGAGATTTGAGTCTCCAAGGTTATGCTGTGAGTCACAAGGGACTCAACTGCATTGTTCAGCTGCCTAAGAGTTTCATTATTATGAAGACTTTGTTTTCTTAACTCTTCATTTTGGAAAGTTTGGGTCTCTACAAAGTGCTATATCATAAATTCTTACCTAGAGTGAGTCACCATCGCTTCGAAATCCTCCATTGATGTTTTAAGGTTTAAATTATGGGATTCTTGTGGTTCCTCAAAATGTATTTGCATCACATTTTGTGTCTCCATAAAGTGCTCTTTCATCATGGTTTCTAGCCTAGAGCGAGTTAGTCTTTTAGTGAGATCCTCCATTAATGTGTCGAGAATGGAATTTCTGGAATCTTGTGATTCCTCAAAAGAAGGAAGATGCATACATTCATACATTCATAAAGTTATTGTCATGCATTAGCCGAAGAAAGATTTGTGCTCATTCGCATTACCCATTGGTACCTTCGTGTCTCTAGATCCACTTTCATGGTGGTATTTTTCCTAAAAAAGAGTTTATTTTCTAGATCCCTACTGGGATTGTGCCTCATGGGAAAAATTGTGTTTTACTTTTCCTTCCCAACTCATTTTCTGGATCGAAAAAATTCCCAGTCGAGTTCATTCCTCGTTGGGTAGATTCCGGTTTGATAGTTTCTCTCTAGTTCTTTCCAGGATTGAACTTTGGATCTGGATCAATTTTTGATCTCTCTAGGCTGGAAACCTAGATGACGAAGAAGGCATGTAAATACACCTTTTTGGATCCTGTTTCCCTCAGTAGAGAAGACTTATGCAATGGATGACGAATTTGATTCCCTAACAATATCTCTAGGACTTTATTTCAACAGCAAGTGGCAGTCTCTTTATTTGAGAAGCTTTTTTGTTCCTGTCATATCAAATTCGCATTATGCAACATGTGGTAATCTCTTCAGTCAATTCCTGATAGATGAGATTGTTGTGATTAAATAAATCAAATTTAATAGAAGTTCATCTTCCAACAGGTAATTATCTCTTTATTTGAGAAGCCTGTTGCAATCTCCGACCAGTGTTAAGACTTAAACTCCTATCAAGTGAACACCACATAAGGTTTAAGAATAGAAGTCAAAGAAATATTTTTTGTTACCTTTTCCAAGTGGAATACTTGGTTAAAGAAGAAGCTGAGATGCGTTCCTGGTGGAAAATCGGAAGTCATGAGAGGTTTGTTACCCTTTCTAGGTGGAATACTTGGTTAAAGAAGAAGCTGAGACTCATTCCTGGTGGAAGACCAGAAGTTATGGGAGGTTTGTTACCTTTTCCAGGTGGAATACTTAGTTAAGTAAGAAACTGAGACCCGTTCATGGTGGAAGACCAGAAATCATGGGAGGTTTGTTACCATTTCCAGGTGAAATACTTGGTTAAAGAAGAAGCTGAGACTCATTCCTAGTGGAAAACCAAAACTTATGGGAGGTTTGTTACCCTTTCCAAGTGGAATACTTGGTTAAAGAAGAAGTTGAGCCTAGTTCCAGGTGGAAGAAGGGAAGTTATGTGAAACTTATTATCAATTCAAATCTTGTCGTTGTTGTTGTACCCCAACATTTACCCTCTTTATTCTGAACCTATTTGGATTATACTTCATTATCATATGTATACATACATAACATTGGTTCTATGGTCATGGGACCAAGGCACTTCTCTTAGGCTTCATAAAGTTACATAAGACGTTTGTTTCGTCAATCAATGCGGCGAAGCATGGACTCGGGATTTTGGAATAAAAATGAATTCATCATGTTCCCCCAGGATATTTAATCATCGATTAATCAAGTCTTTATCATGTCAAGCTCCCATGGGCTCTAGCATGCCTTGGATTGCAAATAAAGTCAAGCGTTTTAGTTGATTTGAAATAGCTTGGGCCGAAAGTCAACACTTCACAGTTTGGGTTCAGGAATTCATAACTTTTTCACTATTCAACATTTTTGAGTGGTTCTTTGGGGATAAGAATCTCCTTGACATCCTCTCCATTTCATATGTTCAGGTCGGGAGCCAAATCTGTATGGAAGATCTCCGAAAATGCAAATACTTTGAAAATTATATGGTGGAGCGATTTCCAGTCAACTATTTCTCAAATATTGCAAAAATCATAACTTTCTTGATTTTCAACATTTCCGGACGATTCTCCCAACAAGATATAACACATTTCTTCATCTACAAATTTTCTTCAAGAGTCGAGTTTGAATTATACTCAGAAAGTTATGGTTTATGGCTCGCTTCTCAAGTTAAACACGAAAATATGATTAAAAAGATGCGCAACCAAATTTGACATGGAAAAAAGACGGAAATTTGGCTCCAAAACCCTTTTTTTTTTCTAATTTCAAATGCCAAACATGACTTAATCCTCTCTCTATATATTGCTTTTCTCTCAATTTCAAAAGGAATTCCATCACTTTTACAAAATCACCCTCAAATATTCAAGAAGCTCTCAAGTGAAAAAAGCCCCCTCTTTCAAGTTCCGATCAATCTTTCGATGAAGCTACAACCATCACGAAACACCAACCGACGACTGAAGCCAATGGACTTCAGTACCTCCGCGTATGGGCATCCGTAAAGGTGCGACTGCCGCGCAAAAGCCGTCGTGTCCCTCCCTCAATCGGAACCGCACGCACGCTACCTCCCTCTATTTTCTTCTTCGATCAATTCCTCTTCATCTCTTTCGGTAACTTCTTGATTTCTCTTGGATTCAATTGTTGTGTTGAGATTAATTGATGAATTAAGTGATTTTGTGTTGAATTAGCATGAAGTAATTTTAGGATTGTGGAAATTAAGTGATTCATGTAAATCTTCCTGTCGATGATGTTGATAATGTTTGCAATCGGTTGATTACTTGATCTACTTTTTTGGATCTCATGGATGATTGTTGATAATTATGTAGATTCATGTGTCGGTGTTTGACTCTGAGTTGATAATTGTTTAAATTCATGTGTAGATGTTTGATTTCGAGTTGATTAATTGTTCTTGACACTTGAATAATATTTTTTCCAATCTTGGAAGTTATTGTACAGATGTGAATTTAATCGTTGCAAATTATTTATGAATTCCAAGTGAAGTTTCAAGTGTCGATGTTCAATTTTACGTGTTCAGATGTTGATTTTCAATTGATTTTTGGTGAATTCCGACACATGAAACGTTGTTTCCCCCGCAAATGCGCACAAATTGTGATTTAATTATTGATTGGTTCATGTTTGAATTTAATTTTTATAATTGTTTCATGTTAATTTTGAGTTTTTGATGATTTTAAATTGAATTTTTGAGCATTTTCATCAGTTGAAATATTTTTGTTTGGTACTCACAAATGCATGCAAATTGTGAATTACACTTTGTTAGTAAAGGAAACATGCCTTTTTTTCTTTTTGGTACCGTTTCTTATTTATCTTTGTTGCACCCTGTGATACGGTGGGAAGAACTGACTGTTTTTGGAATGCTGGTTTGCGTTTTGCGTTTGTTTTCGCAAAATGTCGCGGTAAGCAAGAGTCGCCACCGACTTTAATTTTATCCAACAAGGAAAGGAAAAAAGCACAGAAAAATTCCTTTTTCGAGATTATTCTGAGTACGAGGGGTAGATTATAGAAAGGGAAGGTGTTAGCACCCTTTCTATCCGTGGTTATCCACAGGCTCTTAGGTACTTGCTCAATTGTTTTCAAAATTGCTTTCTTTGTGCTTGTGGGTTTGAAAAAGTTTTTTTGTTTGAAAACTTCGATTTAACTCTTGCTTCTGTCCTCAAGAGTGTATGAAGTGTTTTTGAAAACATTGTTCGAAAAGTGTAAGTGTGAAAAAGATTTTGTTTTTTTGAAAGAGCAAGTATCTAATAACCATCTACCTACTCGAAAAAGGAATCGTTCTATGCAATTTTCCTTTAGACAATGCTATCCCACTATTGATGAGTAGGTAGCACCGTCGTTGGAGTTTGAGGGTCAATTCGAATTTAGGGACTTACGATCACCAAAGCAATGGTAGGACGCCTTAGCGGTAACCCTAATGTCTTAGATCATTTGTTTGAGGCAACAATATCCGAGGCAACCGTTTCGAGGCAATTTATGAAGTTTAGACAAGAGGGCGACCTCTAAAGTGACCTATACTCAATGATCGCGTACGAAGGCAACCAAGTGGGGTGTACCCTAAGAGTGCGCATGTGCGAGTGTGTCGTTTTCAGTTAATTTTATCTTTGTACATATTAAGGGTGATCTAAGTTGATTTTAGGTTAAAACATTCAGTCTTGTCATACAAGCCCTATTATCAAACATCTAACAGTTTATATTTTGCGGGAAATAAAATGCGAATTTAAATTACAAGGCGTCGGGAATTTACATCGGCAAAGACAAACCCTTTAAAAATAAATACAACGATAAAAAAATAAATAAGGGTCCTATTAAGCTATTACAAACTGGGAGCAAGTACATAATTGGATAAAATAAAGTAAATCGCATGCGGGAAATTAAATCGAGCGCAAAGTTCTAGGGTTTTGACCCTTTTGATTTAAAGGAAACATTTTTTTGTTTTTTTATTTATTTTAAGAAAGAAATTAACCTACATTAATTACTAAATTAATTAATTAATTAATTAATTAATTAATTAATAAAAATAAATTATTTTTGGGTTTTTGGTATTTTAAGAAATAAAATAAAATTAATTAATGTTAGTAAAAACCTAATTAAGTCTAATTTAATTTTAATTATTTACAAAAATATATTAAAGTTATTCTAATTAAACCTAAATTAATTTAATTAGTATTTATTAATAAAGATAAAATATTAAAGTTTGATTTGATAAAAAATGTTTTTTGTGGTTTTATTTTATAAAAAAGGCTGAATTCTAATTGGTTAGAAATTAAATTGAAATAACAAAACAATTAATTAAAACAAAAAATAAAATAGATGAGAGTAAGGGGGTTTGGGCCTGATTTTTGGGTGTGATTAGAAATCTTGAGGCCCATTTGGATCTGGCCTTGTTGACTTTTCCTGGATCAGGTGAGAGCTTGTTGACTGGATCTATGATGGACCCTTAGCTCTTGGTAACTAGATTTGGCCTTTGGCCATCTGGCCACTGGATAAATGATGGTGTATGACGCACTGCAAGCTTGGATGTGCACTTGATCACCTGAAGAGAAAAAAAATGGAAATTGGGGGACCAAGGATTCGAACCCAGGTCCTGATGATCATTGAACGTGCCCCTTGCCACTACACTGTTTTGCTTCATTTGTTAATATATTACATAATAATAATAATATAACAAACAAGCAATTATTGGTCAGAAACACAAAACACGCGAAAAGCATTTGAATGGGCCAATGGATGAACGCCAGCTCTTCATCCCTGTCCTTCCACTACTGTAATTTTACCTGCGGATTTGAATCCGCAGCTAAAAACGCAGCTCGATCCAAAAATCAATTCCAGGCAATAAAAATGATCTTCAAAGGCATGGTTGGGTTCGTCTCCTTCTCCTGAGTGCAACCATTCCCTTCTTTAGTCCCAATTTTGCCTGAAAAAGAAAACCCTAAAACACAAACGAAGAACCCTAGCTATGGGGGTTCTTCATTTAGGCTAGAAAAACGCAATTGTATAATGCCAAACGTTTGCAAATGTTGTGAGGAGTATAAATATGCCAAAGATTTATTCAAATGATGCAAGTATCATGAATCACGAATTCAAGAACCAAGAATATTATCATGACACTTACAGTGCTTTGTGGTATGTGAGAACGCTTGCTCTTGATCCAGGAAGATTCAGTGTACGTCTAGGAAACGATTGGGACCGGTCTAAGCTTATGAATTTGCCTCTAAGTACGATTTTGATTTCAAGCTTTTTGGTGACTTTTTCAAACTTTTTTCTGCCTCTTCTTGCAGCCTCCAACCCTTATTCACGTCCCTTTGGCTTGTTTATGTAGTGTGGAATGCATTAGGGTAACAATTTTGGCTTGAATCTTTTCCCATCAATGCTTTGGAATTTGATTTGATTCACCATTACTAAACCTTCCAAATTTGCCAAAACTCAATCTTTTTGCACATGGATTGCTTGATACGAGTTTGATGATGCTAATGATGATAATTAAGACCTGAAACAACCAAAAAGATCTTAGGTAATCAAAGTTTGGATTTTATATGATTTAATTTGATTTAAAATGAATAAATTCAATAAAAAATCAAATAAAATAATAAAAATAAGATATGGGCTCATGGATGAAGCTAGGACACGTGGACAATTATGCAAGCTCAAATCAAGTGGAAAAGAATGGGCCCATTTGACAAAATTTGATGTTTTGGGGATAGTTGACTTTTGGCAATTTTGCAAAAATGTCTAACTTCAACAATGCATAACTTATTCAATTTTGAACTTTTGGAAGTGTTCTTGGACTTTTTAGAAAGCTTGAGATGTTCTCTAATCAACCTGTTTGGTATCATCTCATTTTGATGTTCCATGCTCAAGTTATAAGCTTTGGAAAAAAAGGTGTTTTGTTGACTTTCAAAAATGACCTATAATGTCCAAATTCATAACTTCTTGTGAGTGCATTTTTTGATCTTGGGGTGTGAATATGGATTGTAGGAAATTGAATCCTCTTCAAAATTAGCTATGGATGGGTCATTTCTCATAAAGTTTGAGAAAGTTATTCTTTGTCAAAGTTGAGTTGACTTTTCCTACAAAACCCTAATTTAGCAACTTTTGAATCTTGATGAATTTTGAGCAATCCTTGATGAATCATGATCAACCCTTGATCAAATGATGAAATATACTTCAAAATGAGAATGTTTAAAAAAAATCTTGAAGTTTGACTGTATGTAGGTCACAGTTGACTTTTGCCCTAACATAGTCGATTTTTGGACCTTTTGAGCAATTGACTGAGCAAACTTCCTCTGCAAGGCTTGAAATTTGACATGGATGATATTGAGAGAATATTAGGACATTAGGGAACACTTTAGGTCTTTTGGACTCAAGGATCTTGATGCAACATAAAACCCTAATTTGGGGTTGACTGCCTTAGGAGATGACTTGTCTGTCCAACTTTTGAGCAACCTTGAGCCACTTGGAGATTTTTCTTGCTCTGTTTTGAGAAATATGAGAGGGAAAATTTTTGGGTACAATAGCTTCCCATGTTAAATCTTCTTTGACCTGAGGATGTAGATTCGCTTTCGTACCTTTCGTGATCCGAAGGTGGAATATGATTGAACACTAGAGTGCCCAGAAATTTGCACTCGCATGAAGTGGTATCAGCCTTGTGATGTCGGGAATGGGCTTACAGATGCCATTTGGAGATTTCCGGCGGGAGGATGGGCTTAAAGATGCCATCTGAAGGAGTGTTGATCGCATAAGAGATTCCTTAGTGAGAACTTGCATACCTGTTGTTGTGGAAGATTCCGCTGGGGAAGCTTGATCTTTGTTGAGATTTAGGAACTTGCATGTACCTTAGCTGAGAGAACATCTCTGCTGAGTTTTAAGAACTTGTCCGTAATTAAACTGGGGGAAATCTGTCGAGATTTAAAACCTTATCTGTAATTCAACCGAGAATAATTCAGTTGAGATTTAAGAACCGGTCAGTACTTCGACTGAGGAGGATTGCCGAGATTTAGAACCTTATCTGTAATTCAACCGAGAATAATTCAGTTGAGATTTAAGAACCAGTCAGGTCTTCGACTGAGGGAAACATCTTTATCAAGATCTAGGACTGTCTGGTCTTCAATGGAGGATAATTCTGTTGAGATTTAAGAACTCGTCCATACTTCGACGGAGGAAAATTGCCGAGATTGAGAACCTTATCTGTAATTCAACCGAGAATAATTCAGTTGAGATTTAAGAACCGGTCAGGTCTTCGACTGAGGGAAACATCTTCATCAAGATCTAGGACTGTCTGGTCTTCAACGGAGGATAATTCTGTTGAGATTTTAGAACTCGTCCACACTTCGACGAAGGAATATTGTCGAGATTGAGAACCTTATCTATAATTCAACCGAGAATAATTCAGTTGAGATTTAAGAACAGGTCAGGTCTTCGACTGAGGGAAACATCTTCATCAAGATCTAGGATTGTCTGTTTACTTCAACGGAGGATACTTCTGTTGAGATTTAAGAACTCGTCCACACTTCGACGGAGGAAAATTGTCTAGATTGAGAACCTTATCTGTAATTCAACCGAGGATAATTCAGTTGAGATTTAAGAACCGGTCAGGTCTTCGACTGAGGGAAACATCTTCATTAAGATCTATGACTGTCTGTTTACTTCAACGGAGGATAATTCTGTTGAGATTTTTGAACTCGTCCACACTTCGACGGAGGAAAATTATCGAGATTAAGAACCTTATCTGTAATTCAACCGAGAATAATTCAGTTGAGATTTAAGAACCGGTCAGGTCTTCAACTGAGGGAAACATCTTCATCAAGATCTAGGACTGTCTATTTACTTCAATGCAGGATAATTCTGTTGAGATTTAAGAACTCGTCCACACATCGACGGAGGAAAATTATCGAGATTTAGAACCTTATCTTTAATTCAACCGAGAATAATTCAGTTGAGATTTAAGAACCGGTCAGGTCTTCGACATAGCTGAGAACTTAACTGCATCCTTCCTGAAAAGTAAAGGTCAGTCGTATGCAATGCATGATATATATAAAGCAATGATGTTATAAAAATAAATGAGATTGTGTTGTATGATGCGTATATGCATGTGTCATGATGTATGGAGATGTAATGTTTCTTGCTGGGGAAAATAAATCCCGGACAACTGCTGGAGAAAACAATTGAATTCTTCATTTCCGCTGGGGATAGTGAACGAAGATGATTATGAGAATACACATGCAGGAGAAGATAACTCCGTTGGGGAATAAAAATGATGAGGAGATTACTCTGTGGAGAAGAGATGTTCTGCTGAGGATTCCACCGGTAAATTCTGTTGGGGATGGATTACCGTTGCTGGTGATACTGAATCCTGTTGGGGAATGACTTCTGTTTGTGAAAGGAAATAACTCCGTTGGGGATGATCTTTAGTTGTGACTTAATTGGGAATAACCTTTTAGACTCTAATGGGGATAATCCTTTGAGTTTTGCTGGGGAAAATCTTCCAAAGTCTACTTGGGATGATTCTCCAAATTCCACTGGGGAAGCTTTTTCAGACTGCACTGGGAAAAATTTTAAACTCCACTGGGGATGTTTTGTATTCTGCCGGGGAATATTCTTATACTCCGTTGGGGAATATTAAAACTGTCGGGGATATTAAGCCTTTTCAATGCCGATGGTAGATAAATTCTGCTTGGGGAGAATATTACCAATTTATTTACAGTTGCAGATCTCAGCTGGGGAGAGCTATCATTGATGTCTTACTCTGCGGGGAGTGAATGCATCTTGGCCATATTCTTCAGCTGAACCTACCTTTGTATCTAGTGGACAGAGCAAATGTAAAGCTCGAACAATTCTTATTGCCCCTGTTTCTGATATTACCAGTGATCGTTTTTTGTTTTGCATGTAAATATTCATGAGCAACAATTAATGTCAAATGCATATATAAAAAATGAACATTGGACGTTCTTTGCAAAACAAAACAGATAAAGGAAAAACAGTTTGAAATTTCTCTGAAAATGAATTGTATTGATTTTGAAGTTTGGCCTGTAAATAGGCGTTTTTTGTACAAGAGGCTGACGTTCTAGTAAGAGAATGCCACCGAACAAAAAGAGTTTATACATTTTGTGAAAAACTAAACAAAACAGCTATTTGAATAATCCCACTGAGTTCCAACTCTACTATTTCCTTTATGTCCTCGAGCATCTCATCACATTGCCACTTGGTTGAAGATGAATCAGATTGATTAGTGTCGTCCGAGCTTGATAGTTGATATCGATGTCCGGTCGCAAGGTGATCCAATGAGACATAGTGTTATGCTTTGATCCCTAATTTTTGCCTGGACCTCCCTTTCGGGTTTTCAGTCCACCGGGATACCCTTTTTTTTACCCAAGCCGCCTTTTCAGGTTTTCGACTTGCCGGGTGTACATATTTTTTCATTTTCATCCCTTATTTTTTCCCGAACCCTTTTGGTTCACCGGGAAGCCCTTATTTTTGCCTAGGCCAGTCAACCTAGCGGGTCTTTGATTATGCGTAGTATCTTTTCATTATATCTGCATTGACGGGGTGAGGAAGGTTGTCACCATCCATGGTGGTTAGAATCATAGCTCCTCCTGAGAAAATGTTCTTAACCACAAATGGCCCTTCGTAGGTAGGGGTCCATTTTCCCCTGGGATCACCTTGAGGTAGGATAATGCACTTGATTACCAGATCCCCAACTCGATACTCTCGTCTTCTAACTTTCTTGTTAAATGCCTTGATCATCCGTTTTTGGTACGTCTGACCATGACAAATAGCAGTAAGTCTCTTTTCATTGATTAAGTTAAGCTGATCAAGCCGGGTCTGAATCTAGTCATCTTCGCTCAAACCTGCATCCTTCATAATCCGAAGAGAGGGTATCTGAACTTCAATGGGCAAGACTGCCTCCATGCCATATACCAAGGAATAGGGGGTTTACCCTGTTGACATCCGCACTGAGGTGCGGTACCCATGAAGAGAAAAAGGTAACATCTCGTGCCAATATTTGTATGTCACCGTCATCTTCTGCACAATCTTCTTAATGTTCTTATTAGCCGCTTCTACAGCCCCATTTATCTTCGGCCGGTAGGGAGAAGAGTTGTGATGTTGTATCTTGAACTGTTTGCAGAGCTCGGTGATCATCTTATTATTGAGATTTGTACCATTGTCTGTAATGATCCTCTCTGGTACACCATATCAACCTATCAGATTGTGCCGAATGAACCCTGCCACGACGTTCTTGGTTACGGTAGAAAAGGAAGCTGCTTTAACCCACTTCGTAAAGTAATCAATTGCTACCGGGATGAAACGATGTCCGTTAGATGCCATATGTCTGATCTCGCCGATCATATCAATGCCCCACATTGCAAAAGGCCATGGAGCTGTCAAGATGTTCACATCTTTTGGTATCAAAAGGGTAGTATGAGCCAGCATGTATTGTTTCAGTCGGCGAGCATCCCATGCCAAAGCGTAGCAAGTTCTCACGAGCAGTGAGTATTGGGTCTCACAGTTGGTAAACTTTTTGCTAAAGCAGTAAATAGCATGCTCTTTTCGGCCAGACTCGTCATGCTATCCCATCACGCACCTCATTGTATTATCCAGCATTTTGAGCATAGGATAAGCAGTCTTCCTGCAATTGGAGGTATCAGAATTGGTGGCTCGGAGGTAGTATGACCCTTTCTTCTTGAAGTAGTAGTCTAGCAAGTTCACCAGGCACTTCACAATCATCTTCACCTTCTTCGGCTAAGTTGATCGGACTTTCGAAGTCATAACTGGCAGTAGCAGAGTCGTTACCAATGAGATCCAGAGTGGATGTAGATCATGATATATGAGTGTGTGTAAAATAGCTGTTTTGCAATATATAATAAAAGAAAAATAAGGAGCGCAAAATTTGAAATGCAAGAAATGTCCAATGCTTTTATTAATGATATATGTAGATGACACACATAAAGCCCTCACAAATGAAACCACGGTGCCCCGGGTAAGACACCGGGCCGTAAAGTTTAAAACATTGTCTGTTACAAATACAAAACAAAAGTCTCATTACTGGGTAACAAAAGAAATTGGGATGAAGTCCTTTGCTGTCCAGTTGCTTAGTCCACCATCAGTAGTAGGATAGATCCAACTATCGAACTCAGACTCTTCAACATCATCCTCAATGGCATTCACTCCTGAATTGCTGATGAATAGGGGAGGTCTTCTGATCCGTGCATTCTGAACAGCCCTTTGAGCTTCTGCAGTGAAACCCAAACCAAACTTGTTAGTCTTCTATGTAAAATCATGGAGTTGGCCCCAATTGGCACACCCACCTTTCTCGACAACAGCCCGGGCATCCTTGAAGGAAGCCATCTTCATTGGAGGATCTTCAACAATAGTCTCAGTTGGTTCCCTCGTCTGGGGAACCTTTTCAAAATGCTGAAATGGGGTCTCAATGAACTCCCCATCCATCTCTACATATCGGAAAGAGTTGAGGTGGCTCACCATGTACTCCTCCTCTCCTTGTATTGTCACAATCTTTCCTTTCACCGGGTACTTTAGCTTTTGGTGGAGCGTAGACGTTACTGCCCTAGCTTTGTGGATCCATGGGCGACCCAACAAACAAGAATAAGATGGCCTAATGTCCATCACATAGAATGTAGATGCGAAAACCTGAGAACCAACCTTAATCGGAATATCCACTTCTCCGTGTACCATTCTCTTAGACCCATCAAAGGCCCTGAAAACAATGTTACTCGGCTTTAGCTCCAACCCTTCACAGTCTAACCAGTCTAGTGCTTTCTTAGGTAAAACATTCAACGATGACCCAGTATCCACCAATACATGAGCAAGAGTAGTGCCCCTGCATTCAATGGAGACATGCAGGGCATCATTGTGATTCTTCCCCTTAACAGTCAAATCAGCGTCAGAGAAACCCAACCCATTATCAGTAGTCAGACTAGCCACGCAATCTTTAAACTGATCAGCTGATGTTTCTTGAGGTACGTGTGCAGTCTTCAGGAAAGCAATCAAAGCCTTGGCATGGGCCTTTGAGCATAGAAACAAAGATAACATGGAGATTTTGGATGGGGTTTGTCCCAGCTGTTCGACTA
Source organism: Vicia faba (assembly GCA_948472305.1). Taxonomy (NCBI): domain Eukaryota; kingdom Viridiplantae; phylum Streptophyta; class Magnoliopsida; order Fabales; family Fabaceae; genus Vicia; species Vicia faba. The sequence continues at coordinate 1,466,839,243 of OX451737.1, forward strand.
CATTGTAGTCGCTCTTTTTGATGATCTTTAAAATTTCCTCCATCTCTTGTCTAGAGGCTTCGACAATAATTATCTTCGGTGCCTCCGTCTGGGCAGGATTATCAGTGGTCTCTTTGCCCCGAGTGTCAGATGACTCGGCGACAGGGGTAAGAATTGGAACTTGAACAGGGACAGTAGCAGGTGCACTGGCAGGTGTAACAACAACAGGTTTCCGGACAGTTGGTGGAGAGATCTCGGAGGAGAAAAGTCTTCCGCTACGGGTGACTTTGGCAGGCCCAACAATATGGCTGACGTCAGTATCAACCTCTTCAACACTCAAGTCTTGCTTAACTCCGTGGTAATACACGTCAGCTCCGTAATGCCAAGGGACAGCTTTATCGGGTATGTAGGGAATAGGCCCAGGAACAATGATGATCAACGGTGTGATTCTTGGAACAGATGTAATTCTAACAGGCTTTCTCGAAGAAGCCTTGGAAGAATTGTCGAAAATGGTGATTATAGCAACTTCTTCAGTAGGAACCAAAGGAACAAAAGTCTTCTCAAACAAAATTTCTTTATTATCCATCAGGCGCTAGACACCTGACTTCAAAAGATGGCAACCGGTAGGTAGGACAGAACACATACGGCAACCTTCGTCACAGCCCGGAAATAAACCGGCTAACAAAAGGTTCTTCTTCACAGTCATCAAGGGAGTAACAACATCGTTCACAAAAACCACAAACGAGTCTTCATCTATAGCATTCACCCCATGCTTGGGCATAGGAGCAGTCACAACATTAGGTCTTTCAGGTGCTTCGAACTCGATCTCCTTCGCATCAATCAAGTCCTGTACTTTGTTCTTCAAGACCCAGCAGTCATCTGTATCATGCCCGGGCTATCAGAGTGAAAAGCACAGCGGACATTAGGGTTGTATTTCAGTGATGTTGTATTTGGATTCTTCGGAGCATCCCTTGGAATCACTAGACTGGTATTTAATAACTGCGGCATAATTTGGGATAAGGTCATGTTGAGCTGAGTGAATTGTCTTCATGGTCTCTCGGCCCTTGGCTGATTGTTGCGCTGAGGAGCAACAGCAGGTCTTGAAATAACCACCGCATTAACAGCTTGGAGGCGTTCAGGTCTATTCTGATTTTTTAAATTGTACACAGCACTGGACTCCTTCATAAAAGGTTTCTTCTTGGTGCTTGACGAAGCACCCTTCTGTATTTTACCGGATTTGATACCGGCCTCAATCCTTTCCCCGATCATGATCAGCTCTGTAAACCCGGATGACGAACTTCCAATCAGATGGTTGAAATACGGACCAGACAAGGTCCCCAGAAACATATCCACTAGCTCCCTATCAGCCAAGGGTGGTTGCACTCTTCCAGCGAGGTCCCTCCACTTCTGAGCATAATCTTTGAAACCTTCACCTGCGCCTATTGACATACCCTGAAGTTGGGTACGCGTAGGAGCGAGGTCGGCATTGTATTGGTACTGCTTGTAGAAAGCAGCGGCCAAATCTTCCCAACTACGGATACTAGCTCCTTCCAGCTGGTAAAACCATTCAAGCCGAGTCCCTGAGAGACTGTCTTGAAAGAAGTGGATCCAAAGGTTTTTATCAGCGGTGTACGGCTGAATCTTTCTAACATACGAATGAAGGTGCAGTTTTGGGCAAGAAACCCCGTCGTACTTAGCAAAGGCTGGTGCTTTGAACTTGTGGGGAATCACCACCCCAGATGACAGACACAAATCACCAAATCCAGACCAGGCACTTTCTGAACTTCCATTGCACTTAACCGGTCTTCCAGTTGCTTGTATCTATCCTCGGCCGAAGGATACTGGTCTTCATCAAAGTCGGTCTTGTTGTCTGAAACCACAGGGCTAAGAGACCTCCCTTCTTCTTGGTTTTCTCCCCCTCTAGATGAGTGGGACAAATCAACTTCGTCTTGCAGCCTGTTTCCAAACCTGTGACCCATGTTGAATAGGACCATCTTCTTCTTCTTCTTCTTCTTCTTCTTCTTCTTCTTCTTCTTCTTCTCTTTCAAGATAAGGGCCTTCAGATCTTGCTGACCCTTAGCCAGGTTCATGAACAACTCTTGGAACTGGGAGTTTTGAGCCTGTAGAGCCTTGATTGCTTGTTTAGTTGACGGTTCAGAAGACATGATGCTGAAATAAACAACGAAGAAGATGAGAAAACCTGTAAGGGTACCTGTTATGAGGTGCATGGAATGATATGCGTATGATATGATTTCAAAGACGTCAAGAGATTCAAATTTGTAAACCAAAAATGAAACACACTTTTATTAGATAAACTTGAAATTAGATTGTTCAACAAATTCCCTTAAGGCGTTACAAGAAAGAAAAACTGAAAAGTAAATAAAAAACTAGAAATAATCAAAAAGACAATCAGCGCTCCCACGGTCGTTTCCCTTTAGTGCTGACATGGTTGTTGATGATCTGCTCATTCTCCAGCAACCTTGTTAACTTCTAAATCTTCTTCTCTTTCTCGTGATACTTTTCTCGGTAAGTATCCCGCTCCTTTCTCAGCTGCATCCATGATCTCTTTAATGCCCCAATGTCAGTAGGCATGTATGGATGGAGGATGGTAGGAGGAACCCCTTTTTCATCAGCAACCTCAACAATGATAGGAAATACGGCTTCGTACGTCATTCCCATCTTTTGGGCACGGATTCAAACCCATCGGAGATATGGCTCCATTGGAAGAGATGTCTTCGCACCCAGCTCATGTGGACCAGACCTGTGTACTCTATCCCAAGCTCTTATGAATCTGCGGCGTTGCTCGTCACTATCCCTTTGGAAATCAAAGACAATACTAGGCATTAGCAACTCACGAGGTCCTTCCCTTCTAGCTCGCCCAAACTCACGTAAGGCCAAGCACGGATTATAAGTGATTCCTCCATTGGTTCCTATCAGCGGAACATTGGGGTATTCCCCACAGCGATCAATAATGGCCACGTCTTCCATGCCCTTGATAGTCCAAATGATGTCATTATGAGAGAGAGACATAATCGTATAGGCCCATCCCATGCCTTCCTTGTTCTTCAAAACTGATTTGGGGAGGTGAGAAATAAACCACCTCGCCAGTAATGGTGCACAGCACATAAGGGTTACCCGCTTCTGAGCAGTACAGGCATACAGAGAATGAAGAATTCCACCCAAGAGAGTGGGCACAGAATTACCAGAGATGAAAATCTTCACTGCATTTATGTTGACGAAAGAATCCGAGTTAGGAAACAACACCAAACCATATATAAGCAGAGCCAGAATGTCCTCAAATGCCTGGAAGTCTAGACTGTACCAGAACTGACTAGCTTTACCAACCAAAAACTTAGTCAAAAAGCCCTTTGTCCCACTACGAGTTTCCCAATTAGACATTACCTTATCCTTTGTCAGATAGAGGGATGAAGCAATCTCTTCCGGCCTAAGGATTTTCTCCCAACCTGTGAATGGGGTCTGCTCCAGAATAGGGATACCAAGCAGATCAAAGAACTCTTCCAAGGTATGGACCAACTGGTAGTTCGTAAAAGTAAAGCAATGGTACAGTGGATCAAAGAACTGGACTAAGACACTCATCATCTTCTCGTCCAATTTGGAAGTGACCAAACCAAGAAGGTGCCCATGTCTTCTGATGAAGGAGGTGGTATCGGAATCTTTGCAACCAATTCCTTAAGCTGAGTGGGAACCTAGACAAAGTTGATCTGGATGGTGTTTCTACGCATGGGTGCCATGACCTACAAAACAGAACAAATATGAATCCATCTTGTCTTTGAAATGGGATAGTCCAATGCAAGATGCATACAATGTTATGATGTCATGATGTCATGATAGAAAACACACCACAAGTATCCACAAATAGCAAACATGGTAAAGGCACACAAGTCACACGGAGAGCCCTTAGATTTCAGGCTGTCAAGGAGCTTAGGTACTACCCTCTTTCAGTTTAGTTGGTTCAAACCTATCCTAGAAATAGTAACCGGGTTCTAGAGGATCTCAATATCACTGACTACCCTCGATCGGTCATAATTCCAGTTTAGAAACCTTTTCTTGCGGCCAGAATCATCGCGAGAGTTTAGTCTCAATGAGTGTAGCATACTGCTACTGTTCTATGGCCAAGTTGGTCAATTTAAAGGTTTTAAGGTCAGCTGGTGCTTAATGACCCCTTAGTAGACCCATATTCTCCTCGTTGCACCACAAGGGATATCGGTACATACTAAAGTGCCACACCAACGTAGCTACTGCTTCAACCGTATCGGTCTATACCGTACAGTTCCATCACAGTTTATTGCTACTTACCTAAAGGGTGTCCCCCAGATCCGGGTTAGCATCTATAGTAACTCCAGTTCAAGCCCACAAAGATAAATCATACAAATCAAGCAATTGAAAACATGATGAACTATTCCTAAGGTACACCCCACTTATAATATTCCCCAGCGGAGTCGCCAGTTCTGTGATACGGTGGGAAGAACTGAATGTTTTTTGGAATGCTGGTTTGCGTTTTGCGTTTGTTTTCGCAAAATGTCGCGGTAAGCAAGAGTCGCCACCGACTTTTATTTTATCCAACAAGGAAAGGTAAAAAGCACAGAAAAATTCCTTTTTCGAGATTATTCTGAGTACGGGGGGTAGATTATTGAAAGGGAAGGTGTTAGCACCCTTTCTATCTGTGGTTATCCACAGGCTCTTAGGTACTTGCTCAATTGTTTTCAAAATTGTTTTCTTTGTGCTTGTGGGTTTGAAAAAGTTTTTTTGTTTGAAAACTTCGATTTAACTCTTGCTTCTGTCCTCAAGAGTGTATGAAGTGTTTTTGAAAACTTTGTTCGAAAAGTGTAAGTGTGAAAAAGATTTTGTTTTTTTTGAAAGAGCAAGTATCTAAGAACCATCTACCTACTCGAAAAAGGAATTGTTCTATGCAATTTTCCTTTAGACAATGCTATCCCACTATTGATGAGTAGGTAGCACCGTCATTGGAGTTTGAGGGTCAATTCGAATTTAGGGACTTACGGTCACCAAAGCAATGGTAGGACGCCTTAGCGGTAACCCTAATGTCTTAGATCATTTGTTTTAGGCAACAATATCCGAGGCAACCGTTTCGAGGCAATTTATAATCTTTGGACAAGAGGGCGACCTCTAAAGTGACCTATACTCAATGATCGCGTACGAAGGCAACCAAGTGGGGTGTACCCTAAGAGTGCGTATGTGCGAGTGTGTCGTTTTCAGTTAATTTTATCTTTGTACATATTAAGGGTGATCTAAGTTAATTTTAGGTTAAAACATTCAGTCTTGTCATGCAAACCCTATTATCAAACATCTAACAGTTTATATTTTGCGGGAAATAAAATGTGGAATTTAAATTACAAGGCGTCGGGTATTTACATCGCCAAAGACAAACCCTTTAAAAATAAATAAAGTGATAAAAAAATAAATAAGGGTCCTATTAAGCTATTACAAACTGGGAGCAAGTACATAATTGGATAAAATAAAGTAAATCGCATGCGGGAAATTAAATCGAGCGCAAAGTTCTAGGGTTTTGACCCTTTTGATTTAAAGGAAACATTTTTTTTTTATTTTTTATTTTAAGAAAGAAATTAACCTACATTAATTACTAAATTAAATAAATAAATTAATAAAAATAAATTATTTTTGGGTTTTTGGTATTTTAAGCAAGAAAATAAAATTAAATAATGTTAGTAAAAACCTAATTACGTCTAATTTAATTTTAATTATTTACAAAAATATATTAAAGTTATTCTAATTAAACCTAAATTAATTTAATTAGTATTTATTAATAAAGATAAAATATTAAAGTTTGATTTGATAAAAAATATTTTTTGTGGTTTTATTTTATAAAAAAGGCTGAATTCTAATTGGTTAGAAATTAAATTGAAATAACAAAACAATTAATTAAAACAAAAAACAAAATAGATGAGAGTAAGGGGGTTCGGGCCTGATTTTTGGGTGTGATTAGCAATCCTGAGGCCCATTTGGATCTGGCCTTGTTGACTTTTCCTGGATCAGGTGAGCGCTTGTTGATTGGATCTATGATGGACCCTCAGCTCTTGGCCACTAGATTTGGCCTTTGGCCACTGGATAAATGATGGTGTATGATGCATTGCAAGCTTGGATGTGCACTTGATCACCTGAAGAGAAAAGAAAATGGAAATTGGGGGACTTGGGATTCGAACCCAGGTCCGGATGATCATTGAACGTGCCCCTTGCCACTATGCTGTTTTGCTTCATTTGTTAATATATTACATAATAATAATAATATAACAAACAAGCAATTAACGGGTAGTCTAACATGTATATCATGTTAGGACTAGAACTAAAACCCTACTTTGATGTGCTTTTATGCCATGCACTTTTGATTTCTTATCATTGCTCTCTTATCCCCTTCTTCACTTCATCAAGTATGTTTGTGAGATCTTCATCTCTTTTGTGTTTTACCACACAGACTTGTATGTTCAATGATGTTTTATAATCTTCCTTCTTGATGTTTTATGATCTCTTCTCTTATGTGTTTTATCACATTATTTTACGTGCTTGATGTTTTATTATCTTTCTTCTTGATGTTTTATCATTTTTATGTGATGTTTTATCATCTCTTCTCTTATGTGTTTTATCACATTTTTTATCTGCTTTATGTTTTATCATCTTCCTTCTTGATGTTTTATCATCTTTATGTGATGTTTTATCATCTCTTCTCTTATGTGTTTTATCACATTATTTTGTGTGCTTTATGTTTTATCATATTCATTTTTGATGTTTTATCATCTTTATGTGATGTTTTATCATCTCTTCTCTTATGTGTTTTATCACATTTTTTATGTGCTTTATGTTTTATCATCTTCCTTCTTGATGTTTTATCATATTTATGTGATGTTTTATCATCTCTTCTCTTATGTGTTTTATCACATTATTTTGTGTACTTGATGTTTTATTATCTTCTTTCTTTATGTTTTATCATCTTTATGTGATGTTTTATCATCTCTTCTCTTATGTGTTTTATCATATTGTTTTGTGTGTTTGATGTTTTTATCATCTTCCTTCTTGATATTTATAATCTTTATGTGATGTTTTATCATCTCTTCTCTTATGTGTTTGATCACATTGTTTTTTGTGTTTGATGTTTTATCATCTTCTTTCTTGATGTATTATAATCTTTGTGTGATGTTTTATCATCTTCCCTCTTATTTGATGTTTTGTTATACCCTCTTTATCTTGATGTTTTATCATCTCTTACTTGATGTATTACCATCTTTTCCCCACTTGATGTATTATCATATTTGGGTGATGTTTTATCATCTTCCCTCTTATTTGATGTTTTATCATCCCATCTTTATCTTGATATTTTATCATCCCTTCTATACTTGTTACTTAATGTTTTATCATCTTTTCTTTCTTATGTACTTAGGAATTTATCCTAATTACATGTGTGTTTATGTGATACTTTGTTTCACTCTTATCTAAGTGTGATTTATTGTTTCTCCTTCCTCTTCTTCTCTTTTGTGAGATTTCCATGTTCCCTGTAGGATCTTTAGTTCATCTTTCTATAAGTTTGAACTAAATATACCTTAGGTTTGCTATCCATGCATGACAACATTAGGTAAGTCTGCCTCTTAACCCAACTTTAGGTCCACAAACATGAAAACTTATAGGATTGAGATCCACTTTTTTTAGTCTTTTCTATTTTGCATCCTTGATAAAATAATCTTCTTTTTATTGTCAAACTTTTCAAAACACTTAACAACTAATTGATGAGAATCATACCCCCAAGAGTCTTTAGTAACGAGAAGAATGAGAGGTTATAGACCCTTACTTGTTCTTCTTTAGTTCATAAGTCTTTGGTGTGATTCAAATATCAAACATTGTTTTCACAAATTAGAGGGATGATAAGTGTCCTAGTAGTGGGATCCATTTATCATCTTACCTACAAAACACCAACCAATGCAAACCTTTTTGTCTTCATACCTTTTTCTTTTGAAAACCTTTTCAAAAAGGACATGCTTTACTAGAATTGTTCATAAAAAACATGCAACTCAGCAAAACTTTTAAGGTGAACTACGAGTGCCTTGATCCCCATTGCATGGTCGATGGTACGTAGGCACAAAGGTTCGCAACCGCGGCAGGCACAACTAATAAAAAATTTCTTTTTATATATACTTCACATGCATTCCATTATAATTAGGATTTATATTTTTACACACCCTTAGATTAGAAAAAACTTAAGTGGATCCTGTGGAGTACCACAGATGTGAGGGGTGTTAATACCTTCCCCTCGCGTAACAGACTTACTTACCTTTTTCTCTTGGTGGTGAGACCATTCTCCTTTCCTTCCCTCAGGTTTACTCAGTGTTTCCTTTCCCTCTCTTGGGATAAATAACATTTATGGCGACTCTTTTGTCTTTCGCCTTCATTCACGTATTGATGAAAATCCCAGACGCGACAACTAGCGACTCCACTGGGGAATGATTGACCAATTGTTGGTCTATCCCGTGCAAGTCAGTCGTAGCTTGTGTTTGTTTTCTGTTCTTTGGGTTTTTTTTTGTTTATTTCTTTATCTCTTCATTTGTTTATGTGCTTTCACGCATTGCATCTTATTTCATGGTTTCCTATACTCTAGATATTATTGTTGTGATGTTTCTTTGTTGGGATAAGATGATACTATTGAGGTAAAAGGCCCAGTACCCAGGCTATGAGTTGTAAACCAATAGGAACACCAGGACTAGAGTGGACTCATGATGGCTATGTGACATGAGGTCTTGAATAGAATATTCATGTGATCCACGCTCTAACGAGGTTCAAATGCGATATTATCATGTATATGTAGATGTTACGATGATAGTACTTAGCAGGCGAACTAGTGACTCTGAGTTACCACTTGACCTTACTCGGCACTATATTTTACCTGTGATTGGGAGGGTTGATTCTTACAGGTACCAATGGTAACTTTTGGTTCTGCTGGTGACTTTGTTTCTGTTGGTGACTATATGTTCTTTTAGTTTTTGTTCCAGACTTCTCACCTTGTGATAGCCATTTATTTCGGAAGTTCAACAGTGTCTAGTATCCTGGAAGCCTTGATCCCGTAAAATTGTGGATCTACATAGTACTTGGTTCTTATGTGTTCTAAATTTACCTCGGACCTTTGATCATGTGATATTCATACTCGGTTTTCTCATGTTCTGAGGTGGTTCTGGACCTTTGATCTGACGGTGTTCAAATCATTATGAAACACTGCAACATTTATCTATTGATATGTAAACCTTGATCCCATGTCCTCGCTTCGATGAAATTCCCATATGCGACAATCTTATTCCCGCATTATCTTTCAATTTCTTTGCCATGAGAAGTAGGAATAGAGATGCATGACTGGAAGTCCTACTGTTGTAGGCAATGGTTCGATCTGGAAGTCTTACTTTTTAAGAAATATTTCTATGATTGTTATCTTGTTTTCACTTTTACATTGTAATTGCAATCGAGTCAATAAAGTGAAAGAAGGGCTCACAATTGACCCCCACATTTCAAGTCCCTTGTTTATTCTTAGCTCGCGTTTCATGTGGATGCTTTAAATCGTGCTTCTCTTGTTATCGAGTAAATAAAGTGGAAGGAGGGATCACAATCGGCCTCCATAGTTTGTCTTTGTTATGACAATATTTATCTCACGTTTCTTAAACGCTAATGCTTCGAGTCTTTACTCGATTTGTGCTTGAGTTATTCTAGTGGAAGGAGAGTCTTTCGACTCCCACGCTGAAATCCACCTTGGAATCTTGTTTTTCTAGCTCATTGCTTCATGCTTAGGTGGTCACCTAATGGCATGGATGTTTTTTGCTTTGATACTTGCTTGGTTAAGTAGATATGCTTTAGGCATCTTGGTTAAGTTCCTATTTTGTGAGTAAGTGGTTACTTCTCATGTGTTGTGTGCTTGCTTTCATGTCTTGTTTAAGTTCTTTATTGCTTGCATTCTTCTCCTTCCATCTCTTCTTGTGTGATCACATTTTCCCAATAGGATCTTTACTCCATTCTTAGTTATGATTGAACTAAGTAGACCTTAGGATTGATATCCATGCATGTCAACATTAGGTAGAATTTCCTTGATCCCAACCTTAGGTCCACAAGCATGACAACAAGTAGGATCGAGGTTCCCCTTTTGTTAGTTTTTTTTTTGCACCCCTTCTAAAACTAAAACTCTTTTCTTAATAAAACTTGTAAAATAATCTAACATTACTTAAACCCTTTCACAATTAAGAGGAAAGTACTCAGATACCCACAACTTTTGAGGGACCATTTGATGTATTCTCTCAACAAAAACACTCAACAAATGCGAACTATTTTTGTCTTCAAACTTTTTCTTTTAAAACCTTATCATAATAAGGATGTGTTATTTCCTCTCCGCGTATAAGACTCATAAAGTCCCCAAAGCTTGGGCAACCCTATGTCTATTGCTAGAGTGCAAATGTAACATTATCCGCCTAAAAAACACACAACAAACTAACATTTTTAAGATGAACTACGAATGCCTTGATCCCATATTGCATGAAAGGTAGTACGTAGGCACAATGGCTCGCAACGGAGGAGGGAACAATAATAAAACCTTTTTGTTGTATCCCAAAATTTTCCCTCCCATTTTCTTCAAGATATCTCCTCATGCTCTTAGAGTTTTCATTTTCTCAAGGTTACTCAAGAATTGATCAGACAAATTATCCTCTTGAGCAATTGGCCTACAACTAGGGTTTTGTGTTTCACAAGGAATATTCGGTTTCTAATACCTCAAGTGTATTTAATGGTTTCTTTTATGTCTCTAAGAATGCTCATAACAAGTTTCAAGCCTTGCATCACAAGTTTGCTCAGTCAATTGCTCAGATTACTAAAAATCAACTATATTAGACAAAAAGTCAACTATGGTCAACATACAGTCAAACCTCAAGATTTTGAATTTATATTCATCATTTGATCAAGGGTTGATCATGATTCATCAAGAAAACTCCCAATTCATCAGAAGTCAAAAGTTGCTAAGTTAGGGTTTTCTTAAGGAGAAGTCAACTGAACTTTGACCAAACATAACTTTCACATGCTTCATCATATTTTCCTAAAAAAAAGCTCATTTTGAAGGAAATTCAATTCTATACATCCTTGTCTCTCTAACATTAAAGCCAAAAAATTCTTCATTTGAGAGATATGGGCCAAAACATTATAGGTCATTTCAAAAGTCAACAAAAACAAACTTTTTGTCAAGGCAAATTACATTAAGATAAGTTCTTTAACTGAAAAAATTATCAACATAGAGATTGTAGAGGACATCTTGAAATTTCCAAAAAGTCCAAGATCACCTTCAAATGATGAAAATTGAGAGAGTTATGATTGGTGCAAATTGGGAAATTTTGAGAAAATGCTTGAAACCCAAAGTGGGCAAACTTGGAATTTTGGGCTAACGGGCTGATGTTTCAAGGTCCAAACGTGCATAAGGCCTTATTGTGAACCTCTGAACTTATTCATATACCCATGGACTTTTATTCTATTTAAGTTTGATTTTAATTATTTAAAATTCAAAATAAATTAGATAAAATAAGAGGCTTTCTTACAAAAGTTCAAGCCCAATCTTTTGACCTATTTCCTCTCTATATATTCGCACTATTTAAGACAAGGCATGACACGAACCCTTGCAAGAGAAACTATTCCAAAACTACCAAAAATATCAAAAACGGGAAAAATCAAAATCCCTAGTTACAACCTCTTTCCAAGCAAGCCAATCCTTCAAATCACTTCCAAAAGCATCGTAGGGTAAGATTTGATCTTCCCTGATGATCCAAGAGGCTTGAGAATTGCATATATGCCTCACTGGTTTTGTTTTTTTGCATGAAATTCACATTGTTATTTTCTTTATGTTTTGATGCATACTAACACCACTAATGTTCTTTTGAGGTATAACAACGCAGGATTGAACCATATCATGACCCCCATAACGACTAAACAAGGCTTTGTATTGTTCACACCGTTTTAAGTTGTCTTCTTCGCATCTTACAATATAGCACGACTTGGCCAAAACTAATACTTCTATTGAAATCGCAAGGCCCAAATTAGGGGGGTAGGGTCTCTAGGAATCACTAACACTCCTTGTTTTTGCAGGTTGAAGAACTAGCTCGCTGGAGAAGACGACCAGAGCTAGGGTTTCAATGCTTCTCCTTTCCAGGCATGATGTTTGTTATATATTAAATGGCTTTCACTTGTAATATCAAATGTACAGCAACCTAGTTGAAAGTGCACGCATGATAAGGCCTTACTATACCAGGGTGTGGGTTTGATCCATGCCTTTTGGTGTTTTGGGATTTTTTCATATTTTCTCATATTTTGCAGGTCTTAATATGTATTGCATTACACAAATTCTCCTAACACCAGCGTGCTGCTGGCGCAATGGCAAGGCATACATGGAAAGGGCAAAGGGCGTGGGTTCAACACCCACCCCTGGAATTTTGCTTTGTTTTGCTTCTAACTTGTTTCTTCCTTAATTTATTCCCTAACCCTATTTTCTAACCCTAATCCTTTTGGAAAATTTAATCTAATTTTTCACTTAAAACTTAATAATAAAACCTTTTTTACAAAACCCTAATTAATTAGGTTTTAGGTTTTTAATTAACTTTTTTTATTAATTAAAATTAATTAGATTTTAGGTTTATTTGAATAATTATCATAAACCATTATTTTTATAAAAATCACAAAAAACACTTTCTCTCCTATTTTCATCTTATTTTTATCTTCTTAGATCCATGTATAAGGCACGTCCAAATGTAATAGCCTAGATCTTGTTTGTCGCTTTCTTTTTTTCACTATTATGTAACTGCTTCGGGATGTAATAGCTTAGGATTTAGTTTCCGCATTTTCTATTATTATCTACCCCAAAGCGTTGTAATAGTTTAGGGTTTACATTTATGCCTTTATCTATTGCTACTATATTCTATACTACTTCTTAGTAATTAGGTTTGCATGACAAGATAACAACCAAACGATAGAAAACCCTAAATCCAAGATAAATAACTGAACTGAACACACTTGCACACTTGCACCTCTAGGGTAGCCTTTCTTGTTGCCTTCAGAATAAAACGGTCATGTCCCTCGAGAGTAGGGACACTGCAGAAAAGAACCTCTATATAAAAGATCATAGTCCCTCGATGACCCTTCGATGTTGCTTTTCAATAAATGATCTAGTCCCTTATGAAATTGCTAAAGCATCCTTACAAGTTGTCTTCGATGACCATATGATAACCCTTCGCCTGTCCCTTCAGATCCAAAGATAGATCTTCTTACTAACTAGTGGTACAAATAAAACTATCTAAAGGGGGAGGAAAAGTACAAGAATGTCCTTGAGTGGGTAGAACTTTTAATCGCTTTCTACAAAATTTTTCTCACAATCACACTTTTCAAAATAATGAAATATTTTCAAAAACGCTTTGTATACACTCTTGAGGACCGATGCAAGAGTTATTACAAAGTTTTCCTTACATTGGAAGACTTCAAATATTTTCAAAGAACACACATGAAGCAACTTTCAAAGTGAGCTAAGCGATTAAGAGCCCGTAGATAACTACGGACGAAAAGGGTGCTAACACCTTCCCTTTTCATAACTTACCCCCTGAACTCAAAATCTATTAAGGTCTTTCCTGTTCTTTTCACCTTTTCTTATTTGATAAAAGAAAAGTCAGTGACGACTCTTGCTATTCACAACATTAGCGATAAAACACAAAAACAAGTCATTTCTCCCACCGTATTATAGAATGAACGACTATGTTAGGGATGACAAAAAAAGAGGGGTTAAATTAGAGTCTAGATCACTTTATTTGCTTTACTTGTTTGCTTTGTCTGCTTTATTTTTAAGGGGTTGCTTGGGTTTAAAGTCTTGCGAGGATCCTACACCCGGATCTAGGTACCTTAGGTAAGTAACAATAGATCATGGAAACTGTACGACATAGAAATATATGGTTGAAGTGATGGCTATGTTAGTGTGACACTTTGGTTTGTACTAGTGTTCCTTGAGTCAGTCAAGGATAACACTAGGATACCGCGTTGTGTCATAAGCACTAATTGACTTTTAGAACCCTAATAGACCCATCTTGGCCATTAGAAGGTAGTGAGATAGCCGAATTTAGTGCAGTCGAAGGTTGGTTGATACTCGAAACTACACTCATTGAGATTTGACTCTCAGGATGTTTTGGCATAAGTCAATTGCTATGCTAAAATAAAACCTATAAGAAATATCAGTGATATTGAGACTTCTAGAACCCGGTTACTATTTTTAGGACAGGTTGAGCCAAATGAACTTCAATAGATAAGGGTACTTACCTACAGACCTCATGCAAGCCTTTAAACCTAAGGCCTTTGTGTGATTTTCTTGTGTTTGCTATCTTGTTAAAAACATGACATCATAACATCATATCATAGCATTTTTACTAACCATTTAAAGGATATTAGGGACCTGTGATGCATGTTTATCGTGAACCAGACTTCTAGCAAGGGGCAGGAGGATTTTTTTCCTCTTGCCGGATGCTGTCAAAGTCAAAGTACACTCTCTCGAGTCAAAGGCCAGGATCGATTCAATAGGGTGAGCTTGGTTCCTATAGATAGACTTTCAAAAGACAAAGACACAAGGTTCTTCAAACGAAGCTAAAACCAGACTCAACTTCTAACATTTCATTTCTTTTTGTTTATCCCTCAAGATCCTTGAAAACATTGCATATGCATCTACATACCATACACATCATATCAAAGCAGGTATTTTCCAAGATAGGTTTTCTCATCTTATTGCTGTTTCTTTAAATAAAAGATGGCTCTTGAACAAATTGTTAAAGATATTTAAGCTTATAATGCTCAATTCCAGCAAATGTTCCTGAACTTAGCTAAGGGACAGGAAGATCTGAAGACCATCATCACTAAAGAGAGGAAGAAAAATACTAAGAAACTAGATTGTATCCTTAATATGGGTAGAAGACTCAGAGGTCCAGTCAAACGAGTTCTATATGTTGAGGTCCCATAAAATAAAGGTGATAATCAGGAGGAAGATGATAAGAGCGTGAAAGCTAAGGAGAATAACAACTAGGGTTCTGATGAAGAGGAAGCAGACTATTCAGATGAACAGTATCCTCTTGCTGATAACAAATACAAATAGCTGGAATATTGTCTCAATGCTATGGAGATCCAGAGAGTGCATGGGTTAGATTTTGAAGAGTTGGGATTAGTCTCGGGGGTTGTCATCTCTCACAAGTTCTAGGTTCCCACTTTTGCAAAGTATGACGATGTTTCTTGATCTAAGCGTTATTTAAGGTCTTATGTCTGAAAGATTCAATCCCACACTGCTGACAGACAGTTATGGGTGCACTTATTTCAAGAAATCTTGCCAGGAACATAATTGGAATGGTCCTTTATTCAATCATCTGATCGGAAGCTCTTCAGCCGGGTTCACCGAGCTAATATTAACAAGGGAACATGTTAAAAGTGGAATCAGAAGTGGAAAAATTCAAGTGAATGCATCTTCGAATACCGTGAAGAATACGTTTAACAGTAAGAAGGAAGCTAATGTTGTATATGACCACAAGGGTCGCACTAGGAGTGGCTGCAACTAATCTGTGGGGGCTGTACTAATTTCTAATTCTGCACCAGTACAACAACAACCACAGGGACATCAGCGTAGGCCAGATGCACCTATGAGACAATTTACTAAGATCAACATGCCATTGTCTCAAGAATTACAACATTTGTTGAAGGCCGAGCTGGTTACGTTAAGAGATCATCCTCAGAATTCCAATACCTCCTCTCCTCAGTACAAACCCAATGTAAGATGTTCCTATCATTCCAATAGTCCTGGACATGACACAAATAGCTACTGGGCTTTGAAAAACAAAATTCAAGATATGATTGACAATAAAGAGATTCAATTTGATCCTCGCGAGACCCCCAATGTTATTACTGCACCTATGCCCAAGCATGACAAGGGAATTAATGCTATTGATGATGTTTCTTATGTTTCTAATGTAAATGACTTGATTACTCCCCTCTTGATTATTAAGAAGAATCTGTTGCAAGCCGATTTATTTTCGGGTTATATTGAGAGGTGCTACTGCTGCGCAGCCCAACCCAATGGCTACAAACTACTGAAAGAAGGTATTCAGCGTCTGATGGATAACTATATAATTCTAGTTGAGAAGACTCCTTCTATTAAGAATTTGTTTCAAGACTTGGATCTAGAAGAGGTAGCTGTAATTTCTGGCCCTCCTATAAGGATCAATTCCAAGGGTCTTGTGAAGATCATTTCCAAATCCATAGTTTCCCCTGTGATCATTATCGCGCCAAGACCAATCCCGTATTCCTCTGACAAAGCTATCCCTTGGAATTATGGGGCCGACATCTACTACCATGGCGTCAAGCAAGAACCATTGACTATTGAAAGTGAAGGTATTAAAGTTACTGGGACCAGTAAGGTTACTAGAAGTGAAAGGGTTTTCTCTCCAGAAATCTCTCCAAAGGCCGTTGCTACACCAGTTCGTGTTACTTCTACTGAGTCAACTACTGAGACTCGGGGCAAAGAACAGATGACTGAGCCTGCCTAGATAGACGTACCTAAAGAAGTTACTACTAAAGATACCTCCAAAAAAGAGATGGAGGAAGTACTAAAGATCATCTGAAAAAGTGATTTCCAGATTGTTGAACAGCTGGGGAAGACTCCCTCCAAGATATCTATGTTATCTCTATTATTGTGTTATGAAGCCCATGCACAGGCTTTGGTGATGTTCTTGAAATCTGCACTTGTACCACAAGAAATATCTGTCGATCAATTTGAAATTTATGTTGCTATCCTAACGACTGATAACGGGTTAGGCTTTTCTGATGCTGACTTGAATCCTGAAGGAAGAAACTATAACAAGGCCATTTATGTCTCTATTGAATATAAGGGAACTACCTTAGCTCATGTGTTGGTTGATACAGGTTCCTCATTAAAGGTTCTATCAAAGGGTGCTTTAGACAGACTTGACTTTGTATGGGTTATGCTGAAACCCAGTGACATTGTGGTCAGAGCCTTTGATGGGTCAAAGAGGATGGTGCACGGAGAGGTGGATCTCCCGATCAAAGTGGGTTCCCAAGTCTTCGACTATAATTTTTATGTAATGGATATTTTTCTGACCTATTCTTATTTACTTGGATGCCCTTGGATTCATAGGCCAGGTGCTGTTACTTTCACGTTACATCAAAAGCTGAAATATCCCATGAAAGGAAAGATTGTAACTGTTTGTGGTGAAGAAGAATACATGTTGAGTCACTTGAACTCCTTTAAGTACGTTGAGATGGATGACGAATTCATCAAAACTTCCTGCCAGACCTTTGAAGTTATTCCTAGAATAACTACCATTACTGAAGATGTTTCTTCTATTCCTAAGGTTACCAGGGTTTCACCCATAATGGCTTCTCTAAAGGACACTAGAGTTGTGGTAGAAGAAGGTGGTTGCACTACTTGTGGTCAGCTTCCTGACATTCCTTACAAGTATGATAAATTTGGTCCGGGTTTCACTACAGAGGCTCATAGGGCTGTTTTTCGTGCTCGTGCTGGAAGACCGCCATTTCCGCGTCAGCAACAATGGAGTCAGTGCGATAGAAGATGCCGATAGTGACTATGGCCTAGACTATTGTATTTTTCCTACCATCGGCAACAGGGAAGACTAAAGACGTTATACCAATCTCCTTTAGTTAGGAGTAAATTCTATTTTCTATTTTCTTGCTTTAAAGTTTTGGTTTTGTAATTCTAAACAATGACTTTAAGCCTTGTGCCTTACCCGTGGCACAATGGTCCATTTGTTAGGATTTTCATATTCCATTCGCATATCTTCATTTAATAAACCATTAGACGTTTGCATTCAAATTTTGTGCTCTTTGTATTTCTTTTACTTTATTGCTTTCAAAGTAGTTATGTGTTATTACAAACACCTACACAACAAATTGCAAATCCATATCCATCCTGGATCCCATTGATAACAATTCTGCTATTGCCAATTATGACTTCGAAAATCTGATCTACCAAGCCGAGGACGAAGGTGAGGAAGATTGTGAAGCACCTGGAGAGCTTGCTAGGCTGTTAATGCAGGAAGAAAGAGCCATATAACCGTATGAAGAGCTAGTCGAGGTTGTGAACTTGGGTACTGAAGAGGACAAGAAAGAAGTCAAGATAGGGGCCAACCTAGAGGTCAATATAAAGAACTAATTAATCTAGATGTTGCATGAATATGTTGAGATCTTCACTTGGTCGTACAAAGACATGCCAGGGCTTGATACCAACATTGTTGTTCATCGTCTATCGATAAAAGAAGGTTGTTCTCCAGTAAATCAGAAGGTTCGTCGTATGTGCCCCGAGATATCCTAAAAGATCAAAGTTGAGGTTATGAAGCAGTTCAATGCAGGTTTCTTAGCTGTTACATCCTATCCTCAGTGGGTTGCAAATGTGGTGCCGGTACCTAAAAAGGATGGCAGAGTGCGTATGTGTGTAGACTACATGGATCTGAATAGGGAAAGCCCCAAAGAGGACCTTCCGCTTCCACATATTGATGTTCTGGTTGATAACACCCCTCAGCACAAAGTTTTTTCCTTCATGGAAAATTTCTCCGGTTATAATCAAATCAAGATGGCACCTGAAGACATGTAGAAGACCACTTGTGTTACACAATGGGGTACTTTCTGTTACAAGTTTATGCCTTTCCGTTTGAAAAATGATAGTGCGACATATCAACATGCTATGGGAGCTTTGTTCCATGACATGATCCATCAAGAGATAGAGGTTTATGTTGATGACATGATAGCCAGGTCTCAGACTAAAGAAGAACATCTCGACCACCTGCACAAGCTGTTTGAGAGATTGAAGAAATACAAGTTGAGATTGAATCCAAACAAGTGCACCTTTGGGGTGAGATCCGGTAAACTCCTAGGTTTAGTCGTCAGTGGTAAAGGTATTGAAGTTGATTCTGCCAAGGTTAAATCTATTCAAGAAATTATAGCTCCCCGTACTGAGAAAGAAGTAAGAGGTTTCTTAGGATGATTGAATTACATCAACATATTTATTTCCCATCTGACTGCTACTTGTAAGCCGATCTTCAAGTTACTGAAGAAAGATAAAGTAGTGAAATTGAATGATGACTGTCAGATAGCTTTTGAAAAAATAAAGGAGTACCTCCAAGAACATTTGATTCTGATGCCGCCATTTGAAGAAAGACCTCTGATCATGTACCTAACAGTGTTAGAGACTCAACGAGGGTGTGTACTTGGGCAACATGACGAGTCTGGTCGAAAAGATAATGCAATATACTACCTTAACAAAAAGTTTACTGACTCTGAAACAAGATACTCACTGCTCGAGAAAACTTGCTGCACTTTGGCATGGGCTGCTCGCCAACTAAGACAATATATGTTGACCCATACTACCATGTTGATCTCTAAGATGGATCCTATAAAATACATAGTCGAGAAACTCGCCCTATCCAGAAGAATAGCAACATGGTAAATGATCTTGACAGAATACGATATTCAATATACTACTCAGAAGGAAATCAAGGGAAGTGTATTGGATGATCATTTGGCTCATCAAGCAGTATATGACTATCAATGGACTATCGAGTTCCTGGATGAGAATATTATGCTAGTTACAGATTACGAAGAACCTGGACCGTATGAAGGACCTGAGCCGGGAACTCGATGGACTTTGGTTTTTGATGGAGCTTCTAACACACTGGGTAATGGAATTGGTGCCGTGAATACCTCTCCCAAAGGTTTCCATACGCCCTTCACCGCTAGATTATGTTTTGACTGTACCAACAAGATAGATGAATAGGATGTGTGCATCATGGTATCAAGGCTACTATCGATATGAGAATCAAGTTCTTGAAGGTATACTGGGACTCAGCCCTAGTAATCAGTCAGATTAAGGGAGAGTGGGATACGAAGCATCCAAATCTCATTCCTTATCGAGAGCATGTGTTGACATTAATTTCGTACTTCGACGAAATCACTTTTGAACATATCCCACGAGAAGAGAATCAATTGGCAGATCCATTAGCTACCATGTCATCTATGTTCACAGTCATATTGGACAATAAAGCTCCTCGAATCACCATTGAAAGACTAGATGAGCCGACACATTGCTATGAAGTTGACACTGGTGGAGTATAGGAAAAGACTTGGTACACTGGACCCACCATATTACACTTTTCTTTTTGTATATAATCCTTTGCATGCATGCGTTCCCTTTGCAACCTAGCTTTATATATAAAAACACCCTTTAGATTAGACAACAAGAGTGGATCCCGTGGATTACCATAGACGTGAGAGGTGTTAATACCTCCCCCCTGCTTAATCGACTCCCTTTCCCTTTCTCTTGGTTGCAAGACCTTGATTTCTCCCTTCCCAAGTTTTCTTAGATGTTTTTCCTTTCCCTTCTGTAGGATAAATAAATATTCGATGGTGACTTCATTATTTTTCCTAGTTGCTTTAGCTGGTGACTTCACTAGGGACACCTAACTAAGCCAGTCCTAGCTCTTGTTTATTTTCTTTTCTTGTGGTTTTTGTTTGATTATTGATTTGTTGCTTCTTATGTATCTATGTGTGCATTCATCTATATTTGGATTGTTGATTCTATTATTTTGTATTGCTGTTGTGATGTTTGTTTGGTGGGAGGGTGTTACATTGAGGTAAAAGTCCCATTTCCCAGGCCAATATAAACCTATGTTTAGAGTGGATACTAATGTCAAATCTTGTGTTCCATTGACATGTCTGAGGAGGCGTGAGACACCATACACAAATGAGGTTCTCTTGATAATGCCTTTATCTTGCATCCTTTGGGCAAAGCTGAGTTGTTCAAATAGAGGACTCACGACTCTGGTTGCCACTAGAAACCCCTATTCTGATGAGAATTTAGCCGTGAGGGGAAGCTGTTGTACCCCAAAATTTTCCCTCCCATTTTTATTCAAGACATTCTCCTAGGGTTCTCAAATGCTCAAGGTTGCTCAAGAATTGATCAGACAAATTCTCCTCCTAAGCAATTGGCATACAACTAGGGTTTCATTTTTATCAAGGAAGATTGGGTTTCTAAGGCCTAAAGTGGATTTCATGGTTTCTTATTTGTCCCTAAGAATTCTCATGCCAAGATTCAAGCCTTGAATCACAAATTTGCTCAACCAATTGCTCAGATGACTGAAAATCAACTATATTGGACAAAAGTTAACTGTGGTCAACATACAGTCAAACATCAAGATTTTTGGTAAACATCAAGATTTTGAAGTCATATTTATCATTTTATCAAGGGTTGATCATGATTCATCAAGGAAACTCTCAATTCATCAAAAGTCAAAAGTTGCCAAATTAGGGTTTTCTTAAGGAGAAGTCAACTAAACTTTGACCAAGCATAGCTTCACATGCTTCATCATATTTTTCTCTACCAAAGCTCACTTTGAAGGAAATCCAATTCTATACAACTTTGCCTCTCTAAGCACAAGTCCAAAAAATGCTTCATTTGAGAGATATGGGCCAATACATTATATGTCATTTCAAAAGTCAACAAAAAGACACTTTTTGTCAAGGAAATTTACATCAAGATAAAGCTTCAAATGGAAAAATTATCAACATAGATATTGAAGAGGACATCTTGAGCTTTCCAAAAAATCCAAGATCACCTTCAAATGATAAAAGTTGAGAGAGTTATGATTGGTGCAAGTTGGGAAATATGAGAAAATAGATGAAACCAAAAGTGATTAAGCTTGAGTTTTTCTGCTAACGGGATTATGTTTCAAGATCCAAACATGCATAAGGCCTCAATATGAACCTCGAAACTTATTAATATACCCCTTGGGTTTTTATTCTATTTTTATTTATTTATTTAAAATTCAAAATAAATTAGATAAAATATCAAACCTTTCCTACAAGGTCCAATCCCAATCTTGTTGACCTAATTTCCTCTCTATATATTACTCTTCATTCAGACAAGACATCACACGAAAACCTTCCACCAAAACATCTTTACAAAATGTCAAAAAATTATCAAAATTAGGGCAAGTCAAGAACCCTAGTTATAACCTCTTTCCAAGCAAGACAACTCTTCCAAACAATCTCTGAAGTGTTGTAGGATAACATTGGATCAGTTGTAATGATCCAAAGGGCCTGAAACGCATGAACATGCATCACCGTTTTTCCATTCTTGCATGAA
This sequence comes from Vicia faba, assembly GCA_948472305.1. Taxonomy (NCBI): domain Eukaryota; kingdom Viridiplantae; phylum Streptophyta; class Magnoliopsida; order Fabales; family Fabaceae; genus Vicia; species Vicia faba. The sequence goes on from OX451737.1 coordinate 1,466,861,459, forward strand.
TTTGTATTTTAATTTTCTTTAAGTTTTAATGCATACTAAAAATACAAGCTTGCTTATGAGATATCAATGTGCAGATTAAACCCATCACATGGCCTCCATAACGACTGAACCGTGTTTGGCCATGTTTGCACCATGTGACATTGTTTTCGTTGTAACTCCTTCTACAACGCGATTTAGCAAAAAATAGTGCTTCCTTTGAAATTGCAAGGCCTGAATTAGGGGGGGTAGGGTCCCTGGGAATTACTAACTTCTTCTATTTTGCAGGAATATAGAATGAGCTCACCGAAGGAGATGACTGAATCTAGGGCTCCGACGCTTCTCTGGTCCAGTAATTTAGTTTTATTATATAATTACTTGTATTCATTCATGTTACCAAATGTATAGCCGCCCTGGTGGCAAGCGTGCGCATGTTAAGGCTTTACTATACCAGGGCCTGGGTTCGATCCCTGCCTTTTGGTGTTTTGGGATATTTTTTTCTTCATATTTTCATGTTTTTGCAGGTTCTATTATGTGTTGCATTGAGCGCACTCTCCTAACACGAACGTGCACCTGGAATAGTGGCAAGGCTTTTTGGTGAAAAGGCTAAGGGAGTAGGTTTAACACCCACCCCTGGTAGTTTGCTTTGTTTTGCGTCTAACTTGTTCTCTTTCCTTAACCCTATTTTCACTTAAGAATAAAACAAAACCCTTTTTTACAAACCCTAATTAAATTAGGTTTTATGTTTTTTAATCAACTTTTAAATTAATCTTTTTTTACTAACTAAAATTAATTAATTTTTAGGTTTTTTATTAACCCTTTAATTTAATTAATTAACCTTTTTTTTGCAATTTTAAATCAATTAGAATTTTTAGGTTTAATTACTTTCATCAAAAATCTATTTTTCCATAAAAAGATCACCAAAAACATTTTTATTTGCCTCTTTTCTTAGTCTTACATTTTTCTTAGATAAAGTGTATAGGGCGCATTCAATTGTAATAACATAGTTTATTTCTTCCCACATTTTCATTATAATGTAACTGCTCAGGGATTTAATAGTTATAGGTTTTATTTTCCGCGCTTTACTATTATGTATCTGCCCCAAAGAATTATAATAGTTTAGGGTTTATATTTCCGCCTTTATTTTCCATACTACTATTTAGTAATTAGGGTTGTATGGAAAGATAAAACTGACCTATAAAAAACCTAATTACAAAGACAAATAACTGAAATAAACACACTTGCACACTCACACTTCTAGGGTAATCTCCCTTGTCGCCTTTGAAATAAACGGTCAGGTTCCTTGAACATGGGGACACTTTAGCAAAGTCGCTCGAATCAAAGATCATATTCCCTTGATGACCCTCTCGATGTTGCCTTTCGGTAAATGATCTAGTCCCTTACGAAAATTTCTAAAGCTTCCTTACTAGTTGCCTTCGATGATCGTATGATGACCCTTCGCCTGTCCCTTCACATCCAAAGATATGGCTTCCTACTAACTAATGGTACAGATAGCACTATCTAAAGGAGTAGGAAAAGTACAAGAATGGCCTTGAGGGGGTAGAATACTGTTAATTGCTTGTCCACAAAAACAAAACATTTCTCACATCACACTTTTCAAAATATTTTCAAACAAATACTCTGTATACACTCTTGAGGACCGTTATAAGAGTTATTACAAAGTTAAGTTTTATATTGGCATTCCAAATATTTTCAAAACACACACACAAAACAAATTTCAAAAGTGAGCTAAGCGATTAAGAGCCCGTAGATAACTACAAATGAAAAGGGTGCTAACTCCTCCCCTTTTCATAATCTACACCCGAAACTCAAAATCTATCAAGGATCCTACACCCGGATCTAGGTACTTAGGTAAGTAGCAATAGATCATGGAAACTGTATGACATAGACCCATATGGTTGAAGTGATAGCTACATTAGTGTGACACTTTGTTTTGTACTAGTGTTATTGAGTCAGTCGAGGATAACACTAGGCTTCCGCGTAGTGCCATTAAAAATAACTGAATTTTAGAACCCTAATTGACCCATCTTGACCATTATAAGGTAATGAGATAGCCGACTTTGGTGCAGTCCAAGGTTGGTTGATACTCGATTCTACTCTCATTGAGATTTGACTCTCGAGATGTTTTGACGGCAAATCATTTGTCTTGCTAAAATAAAACCTGCGAGAAAGATTGGTGATATGAGACTCCTAGAAATCAGTTACTTTTTAAGACATGTTGAGCCAACTGAACTTCAATAGAAAAGGGTACTCACCTACCGACCTCATGGAATCCTTTAAACTTTAGGCCTTTGTGTGATTTGCTTGTGTTTTCTATCTGTTCAAAAATTACATCATGGAATCATAAAATCGCATCTTCACTAACTATTTTGAGGATCTCAGGGACTTGTGATGTAGGTTTATCATGAACAAGACTTATAACAAGTGGAAGGGGATTTATATTCCTCTAGCCAGATGCTGTCAAGATCAAAGTACTTCCTCGTGAGTCAAAGGCTATAGTAAGCTTGAAGCACTTCTGTTGTACCCCAATTTTCCCCCCTAAGATTCCTCTATCATCTAATATTAAATCAATCACAACAAGATCACACTAGGGTTTGGTTCTTCTTCCTATCTTTAGGCTTGCTCATGAGGAATCACCAAGAACCTTGATTTATATATTGTGATCATCTATGTTTTGTATTGATTAACTTTCAAATAATAAATACAATGAATGTTTCCTCTAATTGATGATATTATAGGTAAGGGCACAACACCTATTAAAATTTTGGTATCAGATATGTGATGTCGAAAGAGATGTCACGACACAAATATATGTTTGCAAGTAAGGTGCAGTAAAATCAAAAGCAGTAAAAACACAAGAGATTGTTCACCCAGTTTAGTGTACAACAACACCTACTCTAGGGGCTACCAAGCCAGGGACAAGTTCACTAAATAGTATCAATTCATAGACCCTCAGTAAATAACCAGTTTAGGATCGAATCACTTAATCACTACCCAAGCTAAACTTCTACCTAAGACTCACCTAGATATGAGGGCATCCTCAAATCCCTTCAATCACTTATAAAATTAATAAGTTTGAAACACTTCAATCATTCAATGCTTAAAAGCTTATGAATTATACACAATTAACAACCCAAATAACAACTCAAGTACTTAAACTTATACTTAGAGTGTATTACAAATAAAAATCCTAAACTTCTAATCAGAAAGAAAGTATTCTTCTTCAAAAATTGCTTGTCTTTGAATAAGGAAGTGAACCCTTATATATGTGCAGCTTTGGGTTCAGGCTTGAAAACAAATATTCAAATCTTTTGAATATTTCCATAAAAACAAGCTTAGATATATTTATGCAATTTAAAAAAATATTCCTCCATATTTTTCGCAATCTGTAGTTCACAAATCTTGAGTTATAGAGTGTTGGAAATTAGGAAACAAAAGACTTAACTGATTTTTAGCTGAGATCAGTTCAGTAGGAAGATGTCAAGACATATGCTTTGACATCATTCAAAACAGTTTTGCTCCAAATGTTAAGACATTTAGCGAAATATTAACAAGTCTTTGTTTTACCAAAATTGCTGCCAATAAACACTTACAAAAAATTTAAAGAATCCATAGAAAAATCAGAAATGATCTCAAATGTTTTTTTTTTGTAAAATTTTTGGTAATTTTTTAAAACAAAAAAATATTTTTAAACTAATTAAAATCACTCAAATAAGTGAAGAAAAAAAATAAAAAATAGTAGAATTAAAGATAAATTTCTAAATTTTTTCAGAAAGTCAGAAATGAGTAAAATGATTTTTATTAAATTTTTGAGAATTTAAAAACATCAAAAAGTATTTTTAAATGATTAAAAACAAGTTAAAATAAAGGAGAACTTATAAAAAATATCAAATATAAAAATAAAATCATGAAAAAATAAAAATCAGGAAGAGAATAATCAAAAATATTTTTTTGGAATTTTTTCATAATTTTTGAGTAAAAAATGAATTTTCTATGATATTTTGAAGTCTAAATCAATTAAAATAAAAAAAATCAGAAAATAAAATAACAAACCAAAAAAATGTGGACCATCTGATCATTGTCAAAACACGTTAGTAAACAGAACCAGTGGATCTGGCGCGCTGTGCATGTCATGGACTTTATTGAATATCACACCTAATCATTTTTTATAAAATAAAAATAACTTAAAATGTGGCACGTTGGATGGAGTCTGACTCACTAAAGTAATCAGATCCTAGGGCTCACAACACGCGCGCATGGCAAGGTGAAACATCAAATCTGTTTCAAAAAAATAACGTGGCTAAATGTCATTGGTTAAAGACGGACATGTCATTGTCTTCAACCTCTAGCCAACCTCAAATTGAGTTCCACAAACTGTAAAATTAGCAATCCATACCAGTACAATTAGATTCGTCTCTTCAAGAAGATTCTAATGGTACCATCGCACCAAGTTTATACAAACAGAGCAAGGCTTAAATTTAGAAAATGGAGAAATAATAGCGAGCACAAAATTCTGGAACATCTCACTCAAATCTCAATGAAATTGAAAATTATAAAAAACACGTAAATCAGAAGGATGCATATAATAGATTAGTCTTTTATTTGGATCGATTTGTCCAAGGAATCTACCTGAATGAAGTAGAAAAATGTGGCTCTGAAACTGGAATTCTATAGGTCAGTATCGGTTACCATTCTTGAAGGTATGAGTGTGGTTAGCTTCAGAGAAGTTCAATGAAGCTAACTGAATGAAGCTTTTGGTGTTTTGGAGTGAGACAACAAGAAATCAGAAATTAAAATTCAAAGTTCGTGTGGGATCTGAACATGGGTCAATTGGATATCAAAAGCGTGAGAAAATGAGTGAGATATAACCCTCTATTTATAGGGTAGAAAATGGGATGCTTAAGCGTGTTGAATGATAAAGTTTGGAGGTAATTCATGTGAAGTTGCAAGCATGAAAAGTGTGATTCGTATTTTTCTCAAAACTCAGCAAAAATTTGTGTTTCAAGGTGCTAACCACTTCTGGAAGATTGTTAAACATGATTAGAAGTAAAAACATGCAACGATTTAGTGATTAGAAGCTGAATTGTGCATTTCAAGTTCTGACTTGGAGGAAAAAGTCAGTTTCAAGGTACCAACTTTGAATCAATGGTATTCACAACTCAAGGAGTCTCTAGGCATGATTCTTGAAGCAATTGAAAGATAAGGTCACAAATTTTACAATGTACCAAGAATGGGATCAATTGGATACTTGAGCTAGGAGTTGTGATGAGCCAAAGTTGAGAAAAAGATGCTGACTTTTCGTACTTAGAAAAATTCTAAGTCACTTTTGAAGAAAAACATAGAATTTTTCTAAGTACGAAAAGTCAACATCTTTTTCTCAACTTTGACTCATCACAACTCCTAGCTCAAGTAACCAATTGATCCCATTATTGGTACATTGTGAAATTTGTGACCTTATCTTTCAATTTCTTCAAGAATAATGCCCAAAGACTCCTTGAGTTGTGAACAACATTGATTTAAAGTTGGTACCTTGAAACTGACTTTTTCCTCCAAGTCAGAACTTGAAATGCACAATTCTGCTTCTAATAACTAAATTGCTGCACATTTTTAATTCTAATCATGTTTGAAAATCTTCCAGAAGTGGTTAACACCTTGAAACACAAGTTTTTGCTGAGTTTTGAGCAAAATACGAGTCACACTTTTCATGCTTACAACTTCACATGAATTCCCTCCAAACTTTATCATTCCACACGCTTAAGTATCCCATTTGCCTCCCTATAAATAGAGGGTTATATCTCACTCATTTTCTCACGCTTTTGATATCCAATTGACCACTGTTCAGATCCCACACGAACTTTGAATTTGAATTTCTAATTTCTTGTTGTCTCACTCCAAAACACCAAAAGCTCTATTCAGTTGGCTTCATTGAACTTCTCTGAAGCTAACCACACTCTTACCTTCAAGAATTGTAACCTATACTGATTTACAGAAGTCCAGTTTCATAACCACCTGTTTCTACTACATTCAGGTAGATTCCTTTGCCAAATCAATCCAAATAAAATACTAATCTACTCTTTGCATCCTTCTGATTCTCGTGCTTTTTATAATTTGCAATTTCATTGAGATTTGAGTGAGATATTCCAGAATTTCGTGCTCGCTATTATTTATGCATTTTCTCAATTTAAGCCTTGCTCTATTTATATAAATTTGGCACAATGGTACCATTAGAATCGTCTTGAAGAGACGAATCTAATGGTACCGATCTGGATTGCTAATTTTACAGTTTGTGGAACTCAATTTGAGGCTGGCTGGAGGTTGAAGACGATGACATGTCCGTCTTCAACCAATGACGTTTAGCCACGTTATTTTTTTGAAACAAATTTGGTGTTTCACTTTGCCATGTGCGCGTGTTGTAAGCCCTAGGATCTGATTACTTTAGTGAGTCAGACTCCACCCAACGTGCCACATTTTAAGTTATTTTTATTTTATAAAAAATAATTAGGTGTGATATTCAATAAAGTCCATGACATGCATAGCGCGCCAGATCCACTGGATCTGTTTACTAACGCGTTTTGACAATGATCAGATGGTCCACATTTTTTTGGTTTGTTATTTTATTTTCTGATTTTTTTATTTTAATTGATTTAAACTTCAAAAAATCATAGAAAATTCATTTTTTACTCAAAAATTATGAAAAAATTCACAAAAATATTTTCAATTATTCTCTTCCTAATTTTTACTTTTTCATGATTTTATTTTCAGATTTTATATTTTTTTATAATTTCTCTTTTACTTTAACTTGTTTTTAATCATTTAAAAATACTTTTTGATGTTTTTAAATTCTAAAAAATTTAATAAAAATCATTTTACTCATTTCTGACTTTCTGAAATTTTTCTAGAAAGTTATATTGACTTCTACTATTTTTGGTTTTTTTTCTTCACTTATTTGAGTGATTTTAATCAGTTTAAAAATACTTTTTTGTTTTAAATAATTACCAAAAATTTTATAAAAAAAACATTTGAGATCATTTCTGATTTTTCTATGGATTCTTTAAATTTTTGTAAATGTTTATTGGCAGCAATTTTGGTAAAACAAAGACTTATTAATGTTTTGCTAAATGTCTTAACATTTGGAGCAAAATTGTTTTGAATGTTGTCAAAGCAGATGTCTTAACATCTTCCTACTGAACTGATCTCAACCCAAAATCAGTTAAGTCTTTTGTTTCCTGATTTCCAGCACTCTATAACTCAGGATTTGTGAACTACAGGTTGCAAAAAATATGGAGGAATATTTTTCAAATTGCATAATTATATCTTATCCTGTTTTTATGGAAATATTCAAAAGATTTGAATATTTGTTTTCAAGCCCAAGCCCAAACATGCGCATATATAAGGACTCACTACCTTATTCAAAGACAAGAAATTTTTACAGAAGAATACTTTCTTTCTGATTAGAAGTTTAGGCTTTTTAATTGTAATACACTCTAAGTATTAGTTAAGTACTTGAGTTTTTATTTGGGTTGTTAATTGTGTATCATTCATAAGCTTTTAAGCATTGAATGATTCAGGTGTTTCAAACTTATTAATCTTGTAAGTGATTGAAGGGATTTGAGGATGCCCTCATACCTAGGTGAGTCTTAGGTAGAAGTTTAGCTTTGGTAGTGATTAAGTGATTAGATCGTAAACTGGTTGTTTTGCTGATGGTCTATAAATTGATAATATTTAGTGAACTTGTCCCTGGCTTGGTATCCCCCAAAGTAGGTGTTGTTGTAAACTGAACTGGGTGAACAATCTCTTGTGTTTTTACTGCTTTTGATTTTACTACACCTTACTTGCAAACATATATTTGTGTCGTGAAATATCTTCCGACATCACTATCTGATACCAGAATTTCAATTGGTATCAGAGCAGTTATCCTACTCTTTATTTGGGTGATATCCAGTGAAGATACTTTCTAGTACTATGGACAAGGAAGGAGGATTTGTGAACAGACCACCCATTCTGGATGGAAGCAATTTTGACTACTAGAAACCACATATGGTTACCTTTTTAAAGTCCTTAGATAGCAGGTCCTGGAAAGCTGTTTTAAGAGGATGGAAACACCCTGTCAAATTGGGAGAGAATGGAGAACCTACTACTGAACTAAAACCTGAAAACGATTGGTCTAAGGAAGAAGATGAAATTACTCTTGGAAATTTTAAAGCCTTGAATGCTATATTCAATGGAATTAACAAAAATATTTTCAGATTGGTGAATACTTGTGGAGTTGCTAAGGATGCATGGGGAATTCTTCAATCTACTCATGAAGGCACATCCAAAGTTAATATGTCAAGACTACATTTGCTCACCATAATATTTGAGAACTTAAGGATGAAATATCATGAAAGTATAAATGACTTCCATATGAACATCCTTGAAATTTATAATGCCTCCAGTGATTTAGGAGAGAAAATACCTGAAGACAAATTGGTGAGAAAGATGCTCAGGTCTCTTCCCAAGAGATTTGATATGAAGGTAACTGCAATAGAAGAATCCCAAGACATTGAAAAAATGAAAGTGTATGAACTTGTTGAATCCCTTCTAACATTTGAATTGAGAATAAATGAAAGATCTGAGAAAAAAAAGCAAAGCCTTTGTATCTAACACTGAAGATGAAGAAGAGGACAATGATCTGGATTCAGATGGTGGAATATCAAATGCCCTAGCTATGCTTGGAAGACAATTTAATAAAGTGATAAAAAGAATTGACAGAAACCAAAGGTCAAATGTCAAGAACATCTCACCTGACATGGGAATAAAAAGGGCTGAAGAAAAAAACTTCTCAAGGGAAGGGAATACAATGTCATGAATGTGAAGGCTTTTGTCACATTAGAGATGAATGTCCTACATATCTAAAGATACAGAAGAAGAATCTATCTATTACTTGGTATGAAGAGGACTTAGAGAGTGATCTTGAAGAATTTTCCAAATATGTGAAAGCATTGACATGCAAATATGTATCTGATGAAGAGTCTAGTGATGGGGAACTAACCTTTGATGAGTTAGCTGCTTCATACAAAGAATTATGTCTTAGAAGAAGTATGACTTGAAGGGGAGAAACAGAAAGCCCTTATAACTCAGCTAAAGGAGGAAAAGGAAGAGCATCTTAAAACTATTTATGATCTGGAAAGTGAAGTGTCCTCTCTAAATTCAAATCTTGATAGAATGGTCAAATCTCTCAAGATGCTGAATAATGGGTCTGACACATTAGATGAAATTCTCCAAGCAGGAAGAGTGATAGGAGATAAGAGTGGTTTAGGTTTCAATGAGAAAAAAGAACCTAACTCAGAAGAGCCTTCATCTGTTTCCACTCATGCCAAGCCTAGACCAAAGATGTTGAATCAAATGTCTCAACATCATGATAAGAAAGGACATCCTGGAAGACATCATGGCAAATAGCCTGCATCTGTTATCACACATACCAAGGATAAACCAAAAATGTTGAATCATATGTCTCAACATGTGGGCAAACATCATGATAAGAAAGGACATATTGGGAAACCTCATGTGAAGAAAGGATATCATGGGAAGAAAAAGATTAATCACACCAGAGATAATCCCCAACCCTAGAAATGTCATCCTTGTGGAAGGCTTGGACATATAAGGCCCTTCTGTTTCAAGCAGTATGGGTATCCTAAAAATTCTCCTCCTCCCAAAAATGATAAGATTCCCCAAAACAGCAAAAAGAAGAAATAATAGGTTCCCAAATCCAATGTTATAAGTATCATTTCCCACACCTATCTTAGAGTATCAACCAAAGATGACTGGTACTTTGACAGTGGTTGTTCTAGACACATGACAGGTGTTAAGAATCTGTTGGTGGATGTCAAATCTCATTACACTAGTTATGTGACTTTTGGTGATGGAGCAAAAGGAGAAATCAAAGGTGTTGGAAAGCTTGACTATTCAGGAGTTCCTAAACTTGATAATGTGTTACTTGTAAAAGGGTTAACAACTAACCTGATAAGTATAAGCCAACTATGTGATCAAGGATTCAAATTTAACTTCTCCAAAGAAGAATGTCTTCTGTGCAATGAAAAGAATGATGTTGTCATGAAAGGAATTAGATCTAAAGACAATTGTTATCTATGGGTTCCTCAAGAGTTAAACCTCTCCTCAACATGTGTTTCATCCAAAGAGAATGAGGTTAAACTATGGCATCAAAAATTGGGGCACTTGCATCTGAAAGGTATGAAGAGAATTATATCTGAAGAAGCAGTGATAGGAATTCCTAAGCTCAAGATAGAAGAAGGAAGGGTATAAGGTGAATGTCAAATTGGAAAGCAAACAAAGATGTCACATCAGAAGATTCAACATCTTACTACATCAAAAGTATTGGAAATTCTTCACATGGACTTGATGGGACCTATGCAAGTTGAAAGTCTTGGTGGTAAGAAGTATGCATATATTATTGTAGATAACTTTTCTAGATACACATGGATAAGCTTTATTAGAGGAAAATCAGAAATTTTTGAAGTGTTCAAAGATCTTTGTCAAATACTTCAAAGGGAAAAGGAAAGTCATGTCATTAGAATCAGGAGTTATCATGGAAAAGAATTTGAGAACAACAAATTTGCTGAGTTTTTCTCCTCTGAAGGAATCAACCATGAATTCTCTTCTCCCATTACTCCTCAAGAGAATGGAATTGTAGAACGCAAGAATAGAACTCTCCAAGAATCTGCCAGAGTCATGATTCATGCTAAGAAACTACCCTAACATTTCTGGGCTGAAGCTATGTATACTGCATGCTATATTCATAACAGAGTCACTCTAAGGAAAGGCACTTCAACTACTTTGTATGAAATATGGAAGGGAAGAAAACCAACTGTAAAATACTTTCATGTTTTTGGAAGTAAATGTTACATCTTAGTTGATCGTGAATAAAGGAGGAAGATGGATCCTAAGAGTAACGAATGAATGTTCTTAGGATACTCCACAAACAACAGAGCATACGAAGTGTTTAAATCCATAACCAATGTAATGATGGAGTCAATGAATTTTACTATTGATGATAAAGGATAGAATGATGAAGAAGATGTATCAGAAGATGTTGGAACATCTTTGCATGATAGTCCAACTGAATCAAACGACACAAGTATTGATTATAATCCTCCTCAAGAAGATCTCTATCCTAGTCAGCTCAATAAAGTACCTTTAATCGGAACTCAGAAAGATCATCCTAAGGAGATCATCATAGGAGATCCAAACAAGGGAGTTACTACCAGATCAAGAGAAGAGATTTCAAACTCTTACTTTGTATAAAAAATTGAGCCTAAGAATTTCAAAGAGGCCCTAACTGATGAGTTCTGGATTAATGCTATGCAAGAGGAGCTGGAACAATTCACCAGGAATGAAGTTTAGGATCTGGTCCCAAGACCTGAAGGAACAAATGTTATTGGAAATAATGGGTATACAAGAATAAATCTGATGAAAAAGGGGTGGTCACTAGAAATAAGGCATGGTTAGTTACTCAAGGATACACTCATATTGAAGGAGTGGACTTTGATGAAACCTTTACTCCTGTGGCTAGACTTGAATCAGTCAGACTTATGTTAGGAGTTGCATGCATTTTGAAATTTAAATTGTTTCAAATGGATGTAAAAAGTTCCTTCTTGAATGGATACTTGAATGAAGAAGTTTTTATTGAACTACCAAAAGTATTTGTTGATCCAAGTTGTTCTAAACATGTCTATAAACCTAAGAAATCTCTTATGGATTGAAGCAAGCTCCAAGAGCTTGGGATGAGAGACTGACAGTATTCCTTAGGGAAAATGGATATAGGAAAGGTGGCATGGACAAGACTCTCTTTGTCAAAGAAGAAGAAGGGAAGATTATGATTTCTTAAATCTATTTTGATGACATTGTATTTGGAGGGATGTTAAATGAGATGGTTTAACATTTTGTAAAGCAGATGCAGTCTGAATTTGGGATGAGTCTTGTTGTTGAATTAACCCATTTTCTTGGTCTGCAAGTTAAACAAATGGAAGAATCTGTCTTTTCATCTTAGAGCAAGTATGCCAGGAATATATTGAAGAAGTTTGGGATGGAGAATGAAAGTCAAAAAAGATCCCCTGCTCCCACACATCTAAAGTTGACTAAAGATGAAAAAGGAGTAAGTGTAGATCAAAGTCTCTACAGAAGCATGATAGGCAGTCTTCTATATCTCACAGCTAGCAGACCAGACATTGCCTTTGCTGTAGGGATGTGGGCAAGATATCAAGCTAAACCCAAAGTTAGTCATGCAAACCATGTAAAGAGGATTCTCAAATATGTGAATGGTACAAGTGACTATGGTATGATGTACTCTCATGGATCAAATTCTTCCTTAACTGGATTTTGTGATGCTGATTGGGCAGGGAGTGCTGATGATAGAAAGAGTACATCAAGAGGATGCTTCTTGCTAGGAGATAACCTCATATCTTGGTTCAACAAGAAACAAAATTGTTTGTCTCTATTCACTGCTGAGGCTGAGTACATTACTGCAGGAAGCAATTGTTCTCAATTGGTTTGGATGAAACAAATGTTAACAGAATACAATGTCAAACAAGATGTCCTGACATTATTCTGTTAAAATTTAAGCGCCATAAACATTTCAAATAATCCTATTCAACATAGCAGGACCAAGCATATTGACATCCATTATCACTTCATAAGAGAGCTTGTTGAAGAAAATATTGTGGCTTTAGATCATGTAGCCACTGAATTGAAACTGGCTGACATCTTCACTAAGGCTTTGGATGCTAATCAATTTGAGAATTTAAGAGGAAAATTAGGGATATGTTTATATGAGGGTTTGTAGCAATTAAAAGTGTGTGGGAATATCATTAAAGTGATATTATATTGTTTGTGTTTCCAACAAATAAATTTTAGAAAACAATCATTACAAGACTGCCTAAACTTGTTTCCCACACGCTACTACATCTCTTCTCTCTACTTTCACAAACTCTTCATTCTCCTCAACAAAAGAAGAACCCTTGCCATTCCTCATCTCCTTGCCAGAAATCTTTCAAACATGTCTCAACATCACACATCATCTTCCTCAAAATCTACAAATGAAAATCTTTCTCTTGACAGAGTACTAGATGTTACTCCTCTATCAACGATCCCTCCACTTGATAAAAAGGTCAAGAAACCTAGATCATCACCAGCTAAGAAATCCAAAGATGATAATGGTAACTCCTCTTCTGCTACTGAAAATAGAACTGAAGAAGAAATTGTCAATGTTGATAGAAGCATCAGAAGACTTGTGGACAAAGTTTTTAGTGAAGGATTTGCTGTGCCTAGGATTTCTAATCCGCTTGCTCGCATGCCCCCTCCAGCTGAGAAAGGAAGTAATCCTAAGAATGATGCTGATGAATCATCCAAAAATGATGTTGCTGAATCATCCAAGAATGATGCTGCTGATAGAAAACTTGAGAAGCTTGCTACCTCTGCCCTAAAAGATGTGGAAGAAGAAAATGTTGATCAAGATGTTGAGGAAAATGTTGATCAAAATGTTGAAGAAAATGCTGCTGCCTCCAAGGATGGAGAATGTCACAATGTTGTGGATGTTGTCAATGTTGAAGAGCTCTCTGACAATGAGCTCATCACTAATGTTGTACCTTGTATTGCTAGAAGGCTAAAGTCCAAGAGAGTGAAAGATGCAAGCATCACACCCCCTCTCAAGACTATCAAGAATAAAACCATGTATGGACCCCCAAAAGTAAGAAGTAAAGTGGTCCCTCCTTCTAGCAAGAGAAAAGCTAGACCTGTTACTTCTACTGATAATGATAAGGATGCTGTAAAAAGGTCTAAGAGTAAGAAGAAAGTTGTTCTAGTTGAATAGACTGACTCTGATTATGATGTTGAGCAAGATGTCCAGGACATCTCTCCTATCAAAAAGTCTAAAAATAAGAAATTGTCTGTTAGGGTTCCTGATGCCCCACTTGACAACATCTCCTTTCACTCTGTTGGGAATGCTGAAAAGTGGAAGTATGTGTATCAAAGAAGGATTTCTCTGGAGAGACAACTAGGAGCTGGTGCATTGGAATGTAAGGAAATCATGGAGTTGATCTCCTATGCTTGTCTGATGAAAATAGTTTCCAGGTTTGCAAATTGCTATGAAACTCTTGTTAAGGAGTTTATTGTTAATATTCATGTTGATTGTGCTTACCATAAGAGTAAGGAATACATAAATGTTTTTGTTAGAGGAAAGTGTGTTGAATTTTCTCCTGCCATTATAAACAAATTTCTAGATAGGTCTGAAGATGTGTGTTATCAGCTGGAAGTTACGGACAATTAAGTGTGTAGAGCCATTACTGCCAATCAAGTAAGTGAGTGTCCAATGAAAAAAAACTTCCTGGAAGAAAACTAAGTGTGAAATATTCAATTTTACACAAGATTGGAGCTGCAAATTGGGTTCCCACTAATCACACTTCAACTATCTCCATTGGTTTAGGAAAGTTCATTAATTCTATTGGAAACCAAAAAAAATTTGATTATGGGACTTATATCTTTGATCAGATCATCAAACATGTAGGAACTTGTGCCATTAAAATGCCAATTGCTTTTCCTTCACTCCTATGTGGAATTATCCTAAATCAGCACCCTGGAATCCTAAGTGGAAATGATGTTGCATGCAAGAGGGAGTCTGCCTTGACCCTCCACTTTAAGCTCATTTCAGGAAAACATGTCCCACACATTGTTTTAACATATACTCTTGCTGACAAGACCTCCACTAAGGATGAAATGATTAATGAACTAAAGGAAGCTTGCAAGGAATTAGATGATGTGATCAGAGTAAGCTCTTATAGGAAGCTAGTCTTTGAAAAGATGATCAAGGACCTGTAAAAGGATAGAAACCTTGATGATTCAGTGAGCTCTAAAGGTGAAGATTCCAGTGAGGAAAAATCTCTAGTTCAACCAAGTCAACTAGGAAGGATGACAATTAGACTATTTGATGTTTCTCTGAACACTTTGTTTCCTTTTTTGGCACTTAAATGTGTTTGACATTTGGATTTTATGGTCTGTACCCTAATACTGAAATTCCTTTGATTGCATCTTTTCTTTGGCATATTATGACTAAAAAGGGGGAGAGAAAGTGAGTGAATGACTAACCACTGACTGGCCACTTACCATTGATTGAGGTGGAGGTCAATACTTAAGGGGGAGCCTCATGTCTCAGAAGATGTTTTGACATCTTCCTGTGCTAATAGCTAACTACTAAATGGATTCATGTTTTGATTTCCTTGCTTGCTGCTGCCCTAATAATGCTTTGATAATTGTGTTGCTGCTATGATAATATACTCTAATAATGTTTTAGCCAAAATTTTCCAAAGGGGGAGTTTGTAAGTGTTTATTGGCAGCAATTTTGGTAAAACAAAGACTTGTTAATGTTTTGCTAAATGTCTTAACATTTGGAGAAAAACTATTTTGAATGATGTCAAAGCAGATGTCTTGACATCTGCCTACTGAACTGCTCTCAGGCCAAAATCAGTTAAGTCTTTTGTTTCCTGATTTCCAGCACTCTATAACTCAGGATTTGTGAACTACAGGTTGCAAAAAATACGGAGGAATATTTTTCAAATTGCATAATTATATCTTAGCCTATTTTTATGGAAATATTCAAAAGATTTGAATATTTGTTTTCAAGCCCAAACCCAAAGCTGCTCATATATAAAGACTCTCTACCTTATTCAAAGACAAGCAATTTTTACAGAAGAATACTTTCTTTCTGATTAGAAGTTTAGACCTTTTAATCTTAATACACTATAAGTATTAGTTAAGTACTTGAGTTGTTATTTGGGTTGTTAATTGTGTATCATTCATAAGCTTTTAAGCATTGAATGTTTGAAGTGTTTCAAACTTATTAATTCTGTAAGTGATTGAAGGGATTTGAGGATGCCCTCATACCTAAGTGAGTTTTAGATAAAAGTTTAGCTTGGGTAGTGATTAAGTGATTAGATCATAAACTGGTTGTTTACTGAGAGTCTATGAATTGATAATATTTAGTGAACTTTTCCCTGGTTTGGTAGCCCCCAGAGTAGGTGTTGTTGTACACTAATTGGGTGAACAATCTCATGTGTTTTTACTGCTTTTGATTTTACCGCACCTTACTTGCAAACAGATATTTGTGTCGTGACTTCTGTTTCGACATCACATATCTGATACCAGAATTTCATTTTTCTTTGATACTTTGAATATTGTTTGACATTTTGCCTTTTATTTTCTTTTTAAAAACAATTTAAAAATCATTTTCCCTTTTATTTTATTCATTAAATGCAATTTAATTTTTAAATATATTTTGGCTATGTGATTGTTGATCATAAACTTCATTAACATCATTAGATCATAAATTTTTGATTCAAATGTATCCATTCTCTCTTCATCTCACCCTCTTCTCCTTTGTGCTACATGTTGTTAGAGGATGATCTACATATCATCACTCCAAACATATGGCACATAGATTGCTATTGACCGGCCCCAAAATAGGTGCGACTTCTATATAAGTCCACTTACCATTGCTTAACATAGCACTAAATTTTTTCCCGATTCTAGAAATTATTATTCGTGTCCCAAACCTATGTTTGCAAGCCCAAGTATGTTTAATTTGAAACCTTTAATCCAATAATGTTAAGGTTCATTGTTAGGAGGCTTTGGTCTTATAAATCCTTTAATGAATCTTCATAAACATTGGAACTAAGTGAATCATATAAACATTGTTGTTCATTTATTGTTGCCTTGAGATTTTGAAATGAAGGATATACTTGACAAAAAGAAAATGAAATTTGTTGTTGAGAGGCTTTAATTTTATCAATCTTCTAATGGATTTTCAAATGAAATTTTCAAGATGGTCATTCAACTAACCTCTAATTTCTAACAATTGACTTTTATTTTTATGCTTTTACTTTATGCCTTTACTTTTACGCACTATTTATTTTAGCATTTACATTTCATGCTATTTTCATCTTTTCTCATTTGAGCTTTCATTTTATTTTTGAAGATACCTAATAACCAACTTGAACTATAAAAAACTTTAATGTTACCTGGACTATTTGGTTACTATCCTTTTCATTGGGGTTATGGACTCCTTGGACCTAGGAGTAGAGACCCTGACCTACCTTGAGACCTAGTGACTTCTATTGCTATTTTTTCTGGAGTTCTTGGGTTTACCCCCAAGACATTTGATTGTTTGTTTTCTTTGTGTGCAAGTTACTGTGATTATATGCTTCATCTTTGATTGGGAATTCATCTGTATACAACTGTTACTCTTCCTAATTTTTGTTAATACTTAATTCATTCGAAGTTTTCCATTCTCAAGAAGTTTGTTATCTTTGTTTGTTTGGTTTCAAATCCAAAAGATAGAAATATTAAATTGACTCATTGTTTCAAGTGTTGGCTTCTTGTTGGTTAGATGGCTCTTTTATATAGCTTTTACCTTATGTTTTAGGGTATCCTCTTCATCTCCTCCTATCTTCTTTAATTTTAAAAATCTTCTCCCTCCTTTTTAAAACTATTCTTGTTTTCTAAACTTGAATTGCTTTCACAATAAACTTGAACTTAGGTCCATGCATTTTTAAAAATACTTTTTTAATCAAACTTTAAACAATTTAACAATATTTTAACCTTTTTATGAGAAGACTAAAATTCAATCAATTTCATTCAAACCATTTTTCCACTTTGGATTTTTACCTTAAAACTTTTCTCAAAAGATTAGACTCTTGTCAATCCTTGTAGCGATGCAAACTATTATACTTCTACGATATGTAGTGAAGATATTTTCCACTTTGGTGTCGAGCAAAGCTTTGTTGATTTTAAAATCCAAGCTATATCCTCCACTTTGAGATGACGCAAATTCTCCTTTCTCATAATTGTGGGTAGCAAGTATGTTCTTCCACTCAGATAAGACGATGATGTCTCGTCTCTTAAAATTAACCAACACACTCATGTCTTAAAATTTTTAAAGGTGAACTACGAGTACCCTGATCCCCTATTACACGGAAGGTGGTACATAGGCACTAAAGATTCGCAACCGCGGTGGGTGCAAAAATTGTAAAAAAAATACTTCTCTTCTCACCTCCACCATCTATTTTTATACAACATTTATAGTAAAAAATACACAGATTTTCAAAGAGGTTCCTATGGAGTACCGTAGATGTGTAGGGTGCTAATTCATTCCCTTTACATAACCAACCCTTTAACTTAGATTCTCTCCCCCTTTTTTGGTTTATTCTCTCTTTTCCAATTCCTTTGTAAACAATAAAATACGGTGACAGTTTTTATTTTGATTTGTGCAAGTTAATTCAATCTAATGGCTTAGTATCAACATTTATACCGCTATAGAAAAATGGCGACTTCACTGGGGAAAGATCAACCAATTGCTGGTCAATCCCTAAGTGGGTTGAGCCTATCTTTTTTTATCTGTATATGTGCTATTATTTTTTGTATATTATATGGTGTGTATATGTTTGTCTGGATTTTCCTGGTTTTCAGGGTGCTTGGTGATTTCTCATAAGTCCTCTACCCAGACTTGGGAAAACTTAAGATAGGACGGGTGGTATAGTCATGTTAACTTTGAGTAAGTAATCCCAAAAAAGGAGGCATGAGATCCCCCACTCAGTGGAGGCCCCTTTGACTGTAATGTCATTTACCAAGTAATCGGGAAGACGTGTTGCTTTCAACTTGGGAGCCTGCTGAAACTGAGGACCGTAGAACCCCTAACCCATCTTGGCCTTTTAGGTGTAGTGCAGAAACTATGACAGAGTAATCCGGAATGGTTGTCATGTGATACTACACTTAGATGATATTTTCTTGAGAATATTACTAATTCCCGAGTCAATCGGGATGTTGGTAATATCCGAAGGAAGGATGTAGACTCTGGGAACCTCTTAGAACCTTGTTCAAAAGGTGATAAACTATTATACCATAACTTGTGGATAGTACCTTTGACCTCATGCTCGTGACGTCGAACCTATGAACCCCCCATGTTTGTGATCTTGTGTGTGATTGTTGGATCATTCATTCATGCACCCATGAGCATCTTTTAAAACATTTTTTTCAAGGGACTTAAAGTGGACTTTTTGCGAATATCTATGGTACTTTTGACCATGTATTCTGGAAAAAGAAACACTCAGAAGTACAGTTTCAAGAATCCTAAGATAGATGATTTGATGAGTTTGATTCCCGAGATTGAGAGTTCTATAGATTTTCGGAAAAAATATGGATCCAACGTGTCTCTCATGAAGCTCAGGATGAAGGAGGGAATTCTCTCGACTTTGGTCCAATTCTATGATCTGATGCATCAATGTTTCACTTTACCTGATTATCAGTTGATGCCTACATTGGAGGAGTATGCTTATCTAATGGGTTTACCTGTTACCAATCGTGTTCCTTTCACCGGTTTGGAGGGGAAACCAAAGTCTCATGAGACTGCTGCTATGGTTCATTTGGGGAAGTCTGAGATTAAGGCACACATGACTACCAAAGGAGGAATTATAGGGTTACCAGCTTAGTTTTTATTGGAGAAAGCTTTCTACTTTTCTAGGATGAAGAGTACAGTTGCTTTTGAAGCTATCTTTGCTTTGCTTGCTTATGGATTGTTCTTATTTTCGAACGTCGACAATTTTGTGGATATCAATTCCATCATGATCTTTTTGATAGGGAATCCAGTCCCTACATTATTAGGAGATACTTATTACTCCATTAATCTTTAGGATTCTTATCATGGATGGATGGTCATCTGTTGCACGCCTTTGCTGTATCAGTGGTTTATTTCTCACTTACCTCGGGCCGATGCTTTATAGGATATCAAGAAGGAACCTCATTGGGGTCCAAAGATTATGGCTCTCACTCATTCAGATATTGTTTAGTATCATCAGGCTTACAATGATGTGGAGATTGTTTATAGTTGTGGTAGTTTCCCCAATGTACCTCTTCTTGGTACAAAGGGATGAATTAACTATAATCACGTTCTTGCACAACGTCAGCTTGGATATCCAATGAGAGACAATCCAAATAGTATTCATTTGAGTGGTTTCTTTCTTAAAGAAGGATAGGATCATATGGAATATAAAGAGGAGATTGCAAAGGCTTTGCTCCATATTCACAGAAAGAGTAGAAAGGACTTGGGACCTAGAGGAGCAGTTTCTTTGGAGCCTTATCTCCGGTGGGTACAGGCGAGGGAGATCCAGTTGAAGATGCCATATTCCCGTGAGGAACCTTTACCTGATATGTTTATGAAGACCACTCCTCCCATTTTAGTAATGTGAAAGAGCTTCAGCTTTCCCTAGTCAGGATGCAACAGGAGAAGGAGGCCTAAAAGAATAAATGTTAGACTTTAGAGATGTCCTACCAAGCGGACTTGAAGGAGAAGGATGACCTAATTGATATTCTTGAGACTCGTGCTATAGAGATGATGGAGAATCAAGAGGATTTATTTTCCTCTCGAGCTTGATCAAGACTTAGTCATTCACTTCCCGACTCTGGTGATTAGAAAGTGGTTGCCAACAGGTATGCAGAAGAGAACAAGCAGTTGAAGGTTCAGATTGCAAGACCCACAAGAAAACGTCAGTGTGTGGAGTGATCTTTATCAGCTGTGCTTTCTTAGGATTTTAGATTTATCTCTTTTTATACCTGGGACTATTGAAACTTGTACTAAAAAGTTGTAATCCATTTTGAAGTTATTATAATGAGTTTTTTAATATTTCAAAATGTATTAGTACTTTAATATTTGCAAAATTGTCTATAATTCTTTGAGTCCCTTGAAATATTAATAATAATAAAATAAATCATGTGAATTGCATATCATGCATCATCTTTTATATATTTCTTTCATTTATGTTCATACCCAGGTGTCTTACTGAATTTCTCTACTTTGTTTAGCATGTTGTCTCAGCGGTACAATAATCGAGCTAATTCCAGGAAAAAAATGCAGAATCTTGAACAAGAGAATCACGAGCTACACGAAGAAGTTACTTCTTTGAAGGCCGGTATGGCCAATCTGACTGATTTGATGGAATCATTGGTGGCTGCTCAAAATCAGCCACCACTTGCTCAGCCTCAATAAACAACAATTGCTTCTGAAAGTCCATCAGTTCTCGTTTCTGTTACCCCAGTTACTGTTGCTCAGAATCGTATGCCCCAGGGTTACCCGTGGGGAATGCTAGAAAACTTCATGCCAGAAGGGTACAATATTGATGCTCTAGTTGCTCCTGTTGTTCAGGTTGCTGCCACTCCTACACCTCCGGTGGTGCATGTTAATCCTACTACTAGAAATGAGATTCACTATGCTGCACCTCCTTCGGTGAATGCCATGTTATTTTTTAATGATGAAGTTTATCGTCATGTTCCTCCATCAAGTGAAAGTGTGGGTTTCTATGACCGATTGGATGACTTTCAAGACCAGTTCAATGAGATGCAGAAGGAAATGAAGGCCCTTCGAGGAAAATAATTGTTTGGACAAAACATCAATGAGCTCTGTGTAGTTCCCAATGTAAAGGTTCCAGCCAAGTGTAAAGTACTGGAATTTGAGAGGTACAAGGGGAACTCTTGCCCTCGTGACCACATTGTGATGTATATCAGGAAACTTTATACCCATACTGATGATCAGTGTTTCCTCATTCATTTCTTCCAAGATAGTTTAACTGGTGTTGTTCTGAAGTGGTATATGAGTCTGGACAGTAGCAATATCCGCACCTTCAATGATATGGGAGAAGCCTTTATCAAGCAGTACAAGTATAATATGTTCATGGCACCTGACCACGACTAGTTAAGGGCAACGACTCAGAGAGACAAGGAGCCGTTCAAAGAATATACGCATAGATGACGTGAGATAGTTGCCCAGGTGGTGCCACCTATGTGAGAATAATAAATGACCAAGGTCTTCTTGAAAACCCTTGGATCATTTTATTATGAAAGGATGGTCTCCAGTGCGCCGAGTGATTTTACTGAAATAGTAAGCATGGGTGTTCGTTTGGAAGAGGCTGTTAGAGAAGGGCGCTTGACAAAAGAGGAAGGGGCGGAGAAGTCGCCATGAGGTTTTTCTCGAAAGAAAGAAAGTGAAACAAATGCTGTTATTGGAGAAAGGAAGATTAGGCCACCTAGAAGGCATCAACAGTACCAATAACAAGTTTCTTCTGTGACTCCAGTCATTAATATAGCTCCAACCACTATTGCTTATTAGAGAACATCTCCTCAGGGAAATCAAGGGAAAAGTCAGAAGAGAGAAGCTATTGACTCTATTCCAATGAGGTATGCAAAGTTGTTCCCGGATTTGATTCAGAAGAAGCTGGTTCAAAGCAGGCCTCCCCCTGTTATACCTTCGCCTCTACCCTGGTATTATAAGGCAGATCAGACGTGCGCTTTTCATCAAGGAGCCCAAGGCAGAATATTTAGAACTGTTACCCTTTGAAATCTGAAGTACAAAATATGGTGAGATATGGCCTTTTATCCTTTAAAGATATTGGCCCTAACGTGAAAGATAATCCTTTGCCAAAGCATTGAGGAGTAAATGGTGTAAACATGGTCACTGTTTGTCTAGGGGACTTACAAACTTTTGATATCAACTTGGTTAGAGGGTATTTGGTAAAGATGCATGTTGACCTCTGCGAGTTCAGTTACTATATGCATGACCATGTTGGTTGTGGTATTTGCAATATAGATATCCAGGGATGTAATAAGATAAAAGTTGATCTTCAAGAAATGATGGATGAATGCCTCATTCATATAATCAGGCCAAGGTCAAAGTACGAAGAGGATGTGAATATGGTCTTTAGATGTCCTGGAGAATTCCAGATTTTTTATGTGGATCATATGAATGATGATTTGGTGCAGTTGCATGCTACCTTCTGTCACATGGATGGTCAAGAAGAACACCATTATGGGTATTGCCGGATTTGCTGCATAGATTCTCGTGGTTGTTACATATTGAGAAAGGGTGTTAAGTTGTTATTGTACAATGGTACTATCAAAATTTCAGGCAATAGAGATGATTACCATGGGATTAACGTGATTGAAGATTTCTCGGCCGAGATTGTGTCGGATGATGAGTATGCTTCTGCAGATGAATTTTTTTCCTCAGATGAAGATATGTTCTCCAACAATGATTTTGTGATGTCTAAGTATTATGAAGACCGGGTGAATTTTATTGTGCCTTGTTTCTGGGTTCCCTCCCCTATAGATATTGAGTACCATAACAAGCCAATTGTTGCTCCTGTGGTGATTTTCCTGTCGGGTCCTATTCCTTACGAATTAGACAAAGTTGTGATATATAAATACAATGTGATAATTCTAGAGGATGGTGTGGAAATTTCCATCCAACCTTTGTCTGATGTCAAGATTATTGCTGAAGCTAACCGAGTAACCGACAATGGTCGTGTTTTCGCACCTGTCATTTGAGGAAATGTTAATGCTGATAAAAGGATTGTTGAAAATACTGAACCCAAGAAAGCAGTGGGGGAATCTAGTAGTACTACTCTGGAAAAATATGTGGATGATATATTGAAGATTATCAAGATGAGCGACTACATGATAGTAGATCAATTGTTGCAGACTCCATCAAAGATATCTATTCTAGCCTTGCTAATGAACTCTTTTGCCCACATGGAATCTTTGATGAGAGTATTGGGTCAAGCTTTCATGGAAACTGATATGCCTTTGGACCAATTCATTAATGTCGTAGGGAATATTACATCCTATAATAACATGAGTTTCTGCGATGAAGAATTGCCCGATGAAGGAAGGAATCATAACTTGGCTCTCCATATCTCCATGAACTGTAAGAACGATTCATTGTCAAATGTGCTGATTGAAAATGGGTCTGCTTTAAATGTCATACCGAGGAGAACACTTATAAAGTTGAAGTACCAAGGAGCTCCCATGCTCCCAAGTGGCATAATTGTGAAAGCTTTCGATGGATCAAGGAAGACTGTCATCGGGGAAGTAGATTTTCCTATTCATATAGGCCTGCACTTAATTCAAATTACTTTCCAGGTTATGGATATTGTGCCGGCTTACAGCTGTTTACTAGGACGACCATGGATACACGAGGCAGGGGCTATCACTTCAACTTTGCACCAAAAGCTGAAGTTTGTTCGTGAAGGAAAGGTGGCCATCATAAATGGAGAACATGCTTTGTTAATATCTCATTTATCCTCTTTGAGTGTTATGGAAGTGGATGAAGATGCTGTTGGAACTCAGTTCCAAGCTTTATCCATTGATAATATAAGGGAAAATGAGAATTCTATAGCTTCATTTAAGGATGCTCAGCAGGTAGTGCGTAATGGCCCTAGTAAAGTATGGGGGAAGATTGTGGATCCACATGTGAATAAGAATAGAGATGGTTTGAGATTCTCTATGAAGAATGGTAAAGGTGAGAATACGAAACCAAAGTCTGTTTTAGGCAAATATCAAGACATCTTTCACAGTGGAGGTTACCTTCATCCAACTGTTCTGAGGATCAATGCTATTGTAGAAGGTGAATTAGAACAAGAGATGCCGAACTACGTGACGCATGGAGTCAGAGTCCAAAATTGGATCACTATCGATGTTCCCTCTTGCATTCATGTCTAAAAGTAATTTGTTTTTTGTTAATCTTTTCAAAAAATCTTTCACTTTGCCCAAGGTGAAAGTTGATATTCTATGGGCATATATGTTGCTTTGATCTTTAACATCAATAATAAAAGTTGTATTTGATTCCAAAATTGTGTCTTTATTTTATGATTTTTCATGGAAAATGGAAACCAGAAAAAACCTTTCAAAATAAATAATAACTGTAAATAAATCTGCATAATCACTTGCTATATGTGTCAGTTTCTAAAAGCAATCATAAATCATATGTGCAGTCTAATTAAAAAACCTGTTGAGTACAATCACTTTGCACCCTCTCCCAACTTTGAATATCCTGCGTATGTGACCGAAGAAGAAGAATATGATGAAACCCCAGAAGAGGTTTCACGGTTTCTTGAGCGCGAGGAAAGTACCATTCGGCCATATAAAGAGCTGTTAGAGACGATTAATTTGGGTTCAGAGGAAGATCTGAAAGAAGTCAAGATTGGGGCATTGCTTCATCCCGAAGTAAAGAGCAGGTTGATTGAATTATTGAACGAATATGTGAACATATTTGCTTGGTCTTACCAAGACATTCCTGGTTTGGATACTGATATTGTCGAACATCATTTGCCGCTAAAGCCAAAATACCCGCCAATCAAGCATAAATTGCGAAGAACTCACCCTAATATGGCAGTTAAAATTAAAGAAGAAGTTTTAAAGCAGATTAATTATAGTTTTCTTGTGACATCAGTGTACCCTCGGTGGATTGCCAATATTTTCCCAATGTTAGCTCCTAAATTTGACACCTACAACAAGTTGGCCTTAGGGGCCAAAAATAGATTGAACAAGTCTAAGTTGGAAAGGCTTCGACAAAGCAGAAAGTACATAGAGAAATCCTAAGTTAAAATTGAGTCTTAGACCAAAAGGTTCTCAATCCCTTCGACTGAAGAGTCTCCAAAGTATTCGACCAGAAGGGAACTTTGTGCCTGCCCCAGAAGATTTTGAATCTGAAGAAAGGAGGGAAAAGCAGTTCGCTTGACAGTTGAGTAAAGAAACATGGCATGAAAAGAGGGGTCGAAGCACATGCAGAAGAAACTTGTCTTCATCCTAGAGCAAGGAAACTCCTCGACGGTTACCTAGTTTTAGTATAAATATTGGAAGTTTATGTAGATTTCCAGGTGTTCAACTGATCGTACAAATTATTCAATACTATTCAAGTACCCATTGTGTGAGAAAGAATACTGAAAAATGTACGTTTGGAACACCACATTTTACAATCAGAGTCTTTTATTTCTCTCTTTACATTTCTTGCCTTTTTATCTTGTTTATACTTTATCTGCACTTTTACCCTAATTCTTGTACCTAACCTCTCCTCGACCCCTTTGTTCTATTTACTTTCTGCACTCAAACTCATCTTTTTCCCAGTCGAACGTGCGTTCTTCACCCACATTAACGTTTATGTCCAAACAACATCACAAATTAGCATATGTCCTAGGATAAAACTGATCGATCCTGCGAGTAACTAAAAAGTTACCATTTTTGGAAGATCAGCGGTTGTTTACCAGAAAACACGATGAACAAATTGGCACACCTGATGGGACGTTGATAATTACTGTTGTTTTATTTATTTTGTCTTCCGTTTTTGCTTATTAATCTTAATATAAATGCTTCGCATGATTTTCTTTCTTTTACAAAGTTTAGCATGCTATTAAGAAGTGGTAAAATAACCACCAACGAGTGTACAACTAGAAAGAGAAATAATGAAAGAAATATGGCTAACCAGCCAAATAATGGAGAGATACCTCCACCAATTACTACGGGAACAGCGGTAATACCAAGTGTTAGTGAAATTGTCTCATCAACTGTTAGTTAGATACCAACGTTGATAATAACCCAAACGGGACCAATACTTTCGTATGCAGGTCCCAGAGGTCCAACAGGAACACCCCCACCAAGGGTGAATCCAGGATTTCGACCACACGCTCCCCCAGGATTTTCGACAGCCTGGATGGGTCGAGACCAACCTTATGGCATGCCAACTATTGAAATGGCTAGCCTTATGAACGTTGCGTCTACATTTTCAGAACCTTTGGTAAGTGCGTCTTCGCCATTACAGGGATCTGGAAATCGTATGGTTAGGAACCAACTTTTAGGAGGGGCATCCCATGCAATGCCAAGCCTCATAAATGCTTCCATATCAATTTTGAGGCAACAAATGGATGAAAGCAACCATGACATGGTGCAAATGTTGGCCCAAACTCTAAGTACAATATTGAACCCTCTAATACAAAATACCACCCAGTCAAACCAACAAATCACAGCGCAAATGGCGCACATGACTGAATTTTTTGGGGTTCCACAACCTATTCAACAACCCCAGAGAGCTCCTATAAGAGAGGATCAAGGTGTAGTCTTATAAAAATATGTAACTATTTACCAAAGGGTCGAAAAACCTAGGGTCGAAATACCCAGACTTCCCCAACAGATCCTTAGAGATAGTGATCAAGGTCTAATGATGGTAAATAGGAATCAAAATGCTGGCGAACTGATACAACAAGTTCGACACCATAATTATGGCATATAAAATAATCTGACAGCCATGATCGAAAGGATCATGATACAAAATGGAACGAATGTTGGCTTTCGTAGGCCAAATTTTACATCCCCATTGTTAGAATATATCTTGCAAACAGATTTACCCCCTAGGTGGAAGGTTCCAAAATTCACTAAGTTTTCAGGGGATACGACGAAGTTAACCATCGAATATATAGCAAGATATTTGATAGAAGCTGGGCAAATATCAAACAATGAGAGCCTTAGGATTAAATATTTCCCAAGTTCTAAAAAAAACGCTTTTACTTGGTTTACCACCCTCCCAGCCAATTCGATTCACAATTAGAATCAATTGGAGAGATTGTTCCATGAATAATTTTACATGGGGCAAACCAAAATAAGTCCGAAAGAACTGGTAAGCGAGAAAAGAAGATTCACCGAGCCAATAGACCAATATCTAAATAGGTTTCAACTACTCAAAGCCAGATGCTTTACATAAGTGCCTGAGCATGAATTGGTCGAAATGGCTGCAGGGGGCCTAGACTATTTTATTAGGAAGAAACTAGATATCCAATATCTGAAGGACATGGCCCAATTGGCCGATAGAGTTCGACAGGTAGAACGTCTTAAAATTGAAAAAGCTAAAGCAACTAAGACTCATCGACGAGAAAAGGTAGCCAATGTCAAAATGGATGATGATGATCCAGAGACATCTAGTAATCCTATAGCTGTCGAAGAGAGAGAAATAGATTTAGAAGAGTTAAAACATGGTCCTCCACACTCTTGTAGAGTGTTACTTCCCTCAGACCGGAAGAATCCTACTGAGTATGAAAAGAACAGCGATAAATTCCCAAAGAAAATGTATAGTTTCGACGTCACAAAATATGATGAGATATTCGACTTATTAGTGAAAGATGGCCAAATGATAGTGCCCCTAGGGGAAACAATGCCTCCTTTAGAAAAAAGAAAGAAACAAGGGTTTTGTAAGTATCATAATTTTTTGGGCCATAAAACTTCACAATGTTTTCTTTTCAGGGATCTCGTTCAAGGGGCAATCAAAGAAGGCAGACTAAAATTTGCTGACAAACCCCAAATGAAAATTGATGCAGACCCATTGAGAGCTGACGCCCACTATGCTGAACCAGTAGGCATTAATATGGTCGAAACCACTAAAGACTTCGTCAATATGCCAATCTTTGGCAGTTTTACAGGGAATATCTCCAGAAAGACTGCAGAAGCGGTTAGAAAGGCCACTAACGGCTTAAACAAAAAGGCTACTGAAGGCCTAAACAAAGGAGTTGCTAAAGACTTCAGTAAAAGGACTAGTGTAAGTTCTTATGTGGCTGCTGTCAAGGGTTCGACAGAAGACCTTGAGGCTAAAATGCAAAAAATGAATCTCGCTGCCAAGAGCAACGTGAAAGTCAACATGGTCGAAGTATCTGAGGCAAAGGCTTCAGAGGAAGCCATTAGACAAGAGGAATTGAATAAAACTGCATTTCAAAAAGAAGATGAGGATCTGGCTGACTTTCTACAACGATGCCAGAAGAAAAAGTCTGAATTTATGTTATGTCTAAGATGTAGCTCCATCTTTGACAAAAAGGTTGCAGAACACATACAGGGCATAAGGGTAATGAAAGAGAAAAGGGCCACTGATGCCCAACCCCACATGGTTCCTAAAGTTAGATACGATCCCAGAAGAGGACCAATGAACCAGGTGAAGAGGCCATCAACTTTCAGAGTCAAGCACCAACGTGCCACAGAGAATGGATAAAGGAAGACAACAAAAGCCTTTAGAAAGGAATACAATTTCCAGAAGGTTGGAGTGGCCAGATCGATGTGAATCAGATGACGAAGGTAACTCTGAATCTGATGTTACTTTAGACATTATGGTAAATGTAGTATCAGTGCTACCTAGAGAATACGACCTCCAAGTCGAAGTCGAAGAGACCGACTGGGAAGTCGAACAAGAAATGGCCAAACATAGGCCAATGTGCTATTATGTAATGAACAATGGTTGCATCGAGGAGAAAAATGCATACTTCGAGCTACCTACGGAGGCAATGGAAAATCACCTAAAACCCTTGTTCATTAGAGCAAAGATAGGGGAAATAACAATCAACAAAATTCTGGTTGATTGTGGAGCTACAATCAACATAATTCCCCAATATATGCTAAGGAAATTGGGCAAAGGAGATAGGGATATCAAACCCCACAACATGGTTCTGTCGAACTATGAGGGAGGAATTGGAACCACTAAGGGGGTGATACAATTAGACCTCAAAGTGGGAACAATACTTCGAACAACTATGTTCATGATCATCTCAGCGAAGCCAAACTACAATCTACTCTTAGGTAGAGAGTGGATACATGGCATAGGTGCAGTGCCATCTTCGATGCATCAACGGGTCACGATTTGGCGCCCTGATGGCATTGTAGAGAATATAGAAGGTGATAGAAGTTATTACTTGGGTGAAGTTAATAATGTTAGAAAAAATAGCTTCGACAAAAACTTGGCTCATATAGGGTAATCTAATCCTCCGGAGTTTGATTTGGCACCAGCACCAAATGCCTTCTGCTCCGTCTACCTGGATTCCGACCATGGTTTCCAGTGGGATAGAGAAGACTTATCAAACATTGACTATGGAGGAGTTGATGACATACGACTAATTGGCTGGGGAAGATAATTTGGTGATGATGACTGAATCACAAGCCTTACAAAATATTTCGGCTTATATAGCCGAAAGTAGAATGATAGCGGCCTTAGAGGCTGAAGTCAAATACATGGCTATTGAAGCCAATGAACAAGTATTTCTTCCAGAGGGTCCTGGGAAGGGCTTCGATCCAAAACCACCTGACGTAAAGGAGGAAGAGGTGCAAAACCATAGGCTAGATGCTATTTATGATGATGAGCCTCTAGGTTTTGAAAAGGATCCGTTAGCAAACAATGTTAAAATGCTAGCGCAAGATCCTTTAGAAGAAATAGATCTGGGCGAAGGATTGGCGAAAAGGCCAACATACATTAGCAAGAAGATAGATCCAGA
The DNA here is from genome assembly GCA_948472305.1 of Vicia faba. Classification (NCBI taxonomy): domain Eukaryota; kingdom Viridiplantae; phylum Streptophyta; class Magnoliopsida; order Fabales; family Fabaceae; genus Vicia; species Vicia faba. Next base: position 1,466,891,614 of record OX451737.1, read on the forward strand.
ACTCAGGATCGAAATAATCCAATTGTTGAAGGAATTCAAAGATTGCTTCGCATGGTATTATAATGAAATGCCTGGTCTCGACAAGGAAGTGGTAGAGCTTCAACTACCAATAAGACCTGGGAAAAATCCAGTCAAGCAAACTCCAAGGTGTTTTGCCCCAGAGGTCTTGTCAAAGATCAAGATGGAAGTCGAAAGACTGCTGAGATACAAGTTCATCCAAACAACCAGGTATGTCGAATGGATTGCAAATATAATACCTGTTATAAAGAAAAATGGTACCTTAAGGGTGTGCATCGATTTTAGAGATTTAAACGCTGCAACGCCCAAAGATGAATACCCAATGCCTATGGCGGAAATGCTTTTCGATTCTTGTGCTGGCTTTGAATACATGAGTATGCTTGATGGATACTCAGGGTATAATTAAATTTTCATTGCTGAAGAGGATGTGTCGAAAACAGCCTTTCGATGCCCCGTAGCTTTAGACACTTACGAATGGGTAGTGATGCCTTTTGGCCTAAAAAATGCAGGGGCAACATATCAAAGAGGAATGAACTCAATCTTCCATGATTTCATCAACAATTTTATGCAGATTTATATTGATGATATTGTTGTTAAATCTGTTTCAGGGAAGACTCGTATAGACCATCTTCGACAATCCTTCGAAAGGATGAGACACTATGGTCTGAAAATGAATCCTCTAAAATGTGATTTCGGTGTAAAAGCAAGTGATTTCTTAGGCTTTGTGGTCCACAAGAAGGGAATTAAAGTAAACCAGAACAAGACCAAAGCCATTTTCGAAGCGAAAGCGCCAACTAACAAGAAGGAGTTGCAATCTCTACTTGGTAAGATAAATTTCCTGAGGAGATTTATTTCCAACTTAAGTGGGAAAATGCAAGCCTTCTCACCAATACTTCGAATCAACAAAGGAGGCTTTGAGTGGGGGCAAGAAAACAAGAGGCTTTCGACAAGATCAAAGAATACCTCGCCAAACCACCCATTTTGGTACCTCCTTGTAGAAATAAAAGTATGAGATTGTACATAGCAGCATCCGATAAAACTTTAGGAAGCATGTTATCTCAAGAGAATGAGAATGGTGTCGAAAGACCTATCTATTACCTCAATAGAGTTTTAAAAGATGCAGAAACTAGATACAACGAATTTGAAAATCTATGTTTATGTCTTTACTTCTCATGTACAAAGCTCAAGCAATATATTAAACCTGTTGATGTTTTTATTTCGTTTATTTTGATGTTTTCAAATAAATGATGTCGAAACCCATCTTGCACAGTCGAATTGGAAAATGGGCACTTGAATTAACTGAGTATTCATTAACTTTTACGCCTCTTAAGGCTGTGAAGGGTCAAGTGGTAGCAGATTTTATAGTTGACCACTCAATAAATGAGGAATCAATCAACTACTTGGAGATCAAACCTTGTAAGTATACTTTGACCGTTCTAAGTCATAAAGATGGAACTGAGGTAGGGGTTCTAATTATTTCTCCAAACAAAATTCCTACAACATTCAAGTACAAGATCGAAGGTTCTTGTACGAATAACGAGGCTGAATATGAAGCTTTAATCGTAGGCCTTGAAATATTGTTGAAATTGGGGGCAACTCGAGTCGAAATAATGGGAGACGCAGAGCTAGTTATAAAAAAAGTTACAAAAGAATATAAATGCATAAGAGAAAATCTTATCATGTATTTTGTAATAGTCAATCGTTTGTTAAAAAACTTTGAAAAGATCAACATTTGACATATACCAAGACTGGAGAATCAAGTAGAAAATGACTTATCACATATTGCATCCGGGTACAAAATTTCGAAAGAGAAATTACAACAGGTAATCGAAGTTAGAGGAAGAGTGACATTGACCAATTTGTCTCCAACATATTTGAAAACAACAAAGTTAGGGTACGCTGATCACGAAAACTTCAAAATTTTGTTCATAGATAATCTAACAGAACAAGATTGGAGAAAGCCTATAGTGGATTATTTGCAAAATCCCGTAGCTTCGACAGAATGAAAGATAAAGTATAGGGGGATGAGTTAGACCCTAATGGTAAACGAGCTATTTAAAAAGACGCCTGAAGGGGTGCTATAAAAATGCCTAAATGAAACAGAGGCATACATAGCCCTTTCAACTACACATGCTGGGGCATGTGGAGCACACTAAGTGGGCCATAAAATGAAATGGTTATTGTTTCGACAAGGACTATATTGGCCCACTATGTTAAAAGATTATGCTGAGTTTGCAAAAGGATGTCAGGAATGTCAAGTACATACAAGTATCCAACACGTATCTGCAAGAGAACTTCACTCAATTGTGAAACCTTGGCCTTTTAGGGAATGGGCCTTGGATCTTATTGGAGAGATTCGACCAACGTCATCTAAAAGCCAGAAGTATATATTGGTGGGCATTGATTATTTTACTAAGTGGATTGAAGCAATTCCTTTATTCAATGTAGACCAGGAAAATGTCATTGAATTCATTCAAAAGCACATTATATATAGGTTTGGAATCCCTGAGACAATAACAATTGATCAAGGGTCAGTCTTTATTGGTCGAAAAATGCAAGAGTTTGTTGCAGAAATAGGGTTCAAATTATTAACGTCTACGCCTTATTATGCACAAGAAAATGGTCAAGTCGAAACAACAAACAAGGTAATAATCAGATTAATAAAGAAGCACGTAGGAAAGAGGCCAAAAAATTGGCACAAGACTTTAGATCAAATTTTATGGGCTTGTCGAAAGTCTCCTAAGGAAGCTATCAGAACAACGCCTTTTCGACTAACTTACGGCCATGATGCAGTATTGCTAGTAGAAGTCTGTCTACAGTCAACAAGAATTCAGAGACATCAAGAAATCCCTTCTAAAGTTTATTGGAATATGATGTTAGACGAATCGATTGATTTGGACGAAGAAAGTTTGAGAGCTTTGGATCTCTTAAGGTCACAAAAGAGGAGAGTGGAAAGATCTTACAATAAAAGAGTAAAACCCAAGGCATTCATGCCTGAAGATTTGGTATGGAAAGTAATCCTCCCAATGGATCAAAAAGATAGAAATATGGGAAAATGGTCTCCTAAATGGGAAGGACCTTTTAAGATCCTCCAAGCGTTATCTGGTGGCACATATGAGGTCGAAGAATTAACTGAAGACTAAAGGATCTTGAGAGTAAATGGTAAATACTTGAAAAAGTATAGACCCGCACTTCAAGAGATTAGAGTAACCAATACTTGATCTTAATCAAGTTAAAAAGCCAACATGGAAAATAAATTATAAAGCCAAAATGGCTGAAAGTCATTACAAAATATATAAGCATACAACGAAAAAATAAAGTCGTAGTCAAAACGGGAGGTTGGCCTTGATTTGGAGGTATTTTATCTTCTGCAACTCCAAGCGTCTTTCGCACAAGGCTTTCGACTGATGACGAGTCTCGATCTTGACATCCAATGCTTGGGCTCGTTCGGCATATGCTAATCCCTCGTTGAGTTCCTCTTGACTCTCTGAATCAGTGCTGACAGCGAGAAGTTCTTCCTTTTGTTTATTATTGGTAGAAATCTTGGCTTCTAACTCTTTGATCTGAGCTTTCATACTGGCTGTATTTTGATCAAGTTCTTCTACTTCTTTCTGCCTAGCTTCTTGTGCCTTTGACAACTCCTTCAGCTTCGAAGCTGATTCAGCAACAGCACCCCAGGAAATAGCTACATGGCCATTGACCTCCTCAATTTCACGAGTAAGAGTCCTTTGACGATTGTATTAAGCTGAAACCTGATCGATGTTGGAAATCAGATCCAAGATAAATCTGGAAATGTCAGGTAAAGAAACAAGAAGATCGAAAACTCTTAAAGTAGTCTTCAAAAATGAAGGAGCTGTGGGTTCTCCCTCTAAGGTCAACATTAAATCTCTTTTGAAAAGTTATGCCTTAACCTTTTGAAGTGCTTCTTCAAGAGGAGATGTTGAAGTGAATTTTCCAGACACAGTCGAAGCACTCTGATCAAAAGAACTTTCTCTGCCCTCAAGTATGGCAGTCAGGTAGCTAAGAGGATTTTTCCGTTTCAGCAATGCCAAATCTTCCTTGGTGTGAGACCATGTCGAAGTAATCCTTTCATTTACAATACGAGACACATTGGCTTCGACATGCATCTGCACAGGGACATCTTCAACACACAGAGTTTCCTGATCCCCTTGTGAGGTCTTCCCTCTCATCAGTCACCGGAATACCTTCAGTCCGATTTCCTCTTGCTGGAATGTTTTGCTTCTCTGTTTCGACCACATCATTAGCAACCTCCTCTTCCCCATCCTTCAGTTCATCATCATTAACCTGCGGAGTCCCAGGATTCACATGTTCTTCGCTAGGAACTTCTTCATTTGGCTTCCCAATGGCTTGGTGCCTAGAAGTTTGGTTCACTTCGCTAGCAGAAGTCACAAAAGATCCTTTTGGCCTACAAGTAGGATCACCCTCACTGTTTATCAGGGTGACAGTTTCTTCTACGAGGTTCTGTTTTGAAGTACCAGTAGTGTCCTGAAGATTACAAGATGGTTATTAAAACTATTAAAAAAGGAAAAAGAAGTCAAAGTCAGTAAACAATCGTGAGGAGTCGAAATAATTACTTTAGGAGGAATTTCAGCGCCAGGACTTGAGTTGTCAATTTCACTAGGATTGATTAGCCTATAAGCTATCTCCTGCTCCATTGGTTCTCTGATGACGACAGGAGGAGGTCTGGACCCAATGACTTTAACCTTAACCTTTGTTTTTGGACGAGGCTCAGGAATAGGGGCTGTTTTATTTAAATTTTTCCTTTTTAAGGGAATAGGAGGAGATTCCTCCTCTTCATCACTGGAAATTTCAATTTCTTGAACTTTCCTTTTCTGCGGATTGATTTTAAATGCCCAGAAAGAAAGGAGTCAAAAGCATTAGCGTCAAAAGCAATATGTGGGAAAGAAAGATATAGCAGCAGAAAGTGTTTACCTTGGGTGAAGGTTTCATAGAAGGGTCTTCTCCTTTTGCGCTTTCAGCGACTTTCTTGGCGGCGGTCCTCTTGACTGCTAGAAAATGAACAAAGATAAATTAGGTGTCAAATGATTAGATTGAAGATGATAAAGAAATTTGCTTTGAGAAAGAATATTACCCTTTTTTATCTTATCAGAGACTAGCAAAAACGCCTCTTGAAGGTGAGTAGCAAAGTCTTTTTCACTGAAAAATTATTCATTATAATACTGCTTCCACCAGTTCTCAAAAAGAGGTAAACACATGAAATTGAGATTGAAGTTGAACAAAGTTAGTACGGTTCGACCAACGTACCTACCAATATGCCTGGTAGCAGGATCCTTTAAGTAGTCTGCATTGTAAAACAGCAGGAGCTTTTCTCGAGAGTAGATTGGTGAAGGGAGCGTCTAGATAATACCAAATTGTCGAGAGACAAGGTTCGGTTGATAAGCAATCAAGCTAAGTTGATTCTTCGAACTCTTGAATCTCAGAGGCATGATTCTTGGTCGAAGAAATGACTCCCAAATAGCTACATATTCATCCACATGGTCATCTTTGTCAGACGACGGATATGGTCGAATGAACCATTCCGGGCCAACCTTTCTACTAGCAAAGGGAGCCATGGTCGAAAAAAATTCCTTCCGCTTTGCAAACATAGTTACAAAGCTAGTAAACGCCTTTTGGAACTGTTGACCTTCGTCATTTGGAGTTAACAGGACTAGGTTAGTCCCTTCGAGCTTTCTATTCAGGACCTCTGGAGCCCTCTCGTTAATATTATTCTTCTGCAGAAGAAAAGATTCAAAAGTGGCATTTAGCCAAAGTTGCAGAAGCCAAAAGGGGCCAGAAAGGAGTAAACTCGCCTTGTCTCCAATAACCTTAAGTTGAGTCACACCATTGTTGATGGACTCATACAGGATGGCTAGAATCAACTCAGCCAGACAGAGAGGATAACCATGGAGAAGCTGTGTTGCAAGAGTAAGCACTTTCTTAGTCACTTGAAGTGACTTGGTACAATAAAACAAAATGAGATAACCACAAATCCAGAAAAGATACGTTTTCCACTTCAGAGACATTGGTACTCGATTTGTCATGGAAATGATTAATGAAGATGGTATACATTGGCTTCGTGGCCGAAAACCCGATAGGATCTACAGACAGATCCTCAGGGTAGAAGTAGTCACTCGTTGGTCGAAGACCAGTGATGGCGTCTATATCGAAGAGGGTTGGAGTTACCATTCCACAAGGCAAATGGAAGGTAAAATGTGTGATGTCCCATAAATACAATGAAGCCACCAGCATGAGAGGGAAATAAGCTAACCCAGTCTTCGACAGCATGATCAAGTCATAGATCCCCATATCTTTCCATATTTGGGATTGTACTTTTTCCATTTTGCTCAGCCATTCTGAGTATTCTGAAGTAAGACTAGGGCAAGATCGAAAGATCCTATTGCCCTTGTTCATGAACTGAAGGTTGATATCTTCCTTCGTCTGAGAATGTTGCTGGTTGGTGGGAGTTGCATCTTCAGGATCATCCCTGAGTTTCTTTTCACAACCTATAGGCTCGAGCCTAGGATGATTTGGGAAAAAGTTGCTATTTTGTTCTGGATTCTCGAAACACTTACACAATGGGCCAGACATAACATACATCTACCCAAAATACTTAACATCGATAAGCAACTGGGAATCATAAGCATCACGCCACTCTTTGACCATGGGTTCAAATACGACCCTTCGTTCTCCAGTCGAAACAGGTACAAGGTTAGTGGAGAAAACCTCTGGTTGTCTTTGGAGATCAGAAACGTTCTTAGTTTTTGGGTTGTTGGGTTCATTGGAAAGGAAAGCCATGACCGGAAGTAGTAGTGAAAGAGCGAAGAAGATGAAGTTGGTAAGGTTTTTTCTTTGCAAGAGAGTGAAGAATACTAGGAGTTGTAAAAGAATTCTCCAAAGAGGATTCATCTATTTATAGTGTTCAGGAAATAGTGTTCATCCCAAGACCATTTAATGTTGCAGAGTTAGTGGGGCACGTGGCGAACTTTAAAGCAATTATCGTACGAGAAATGAAAACATTTGCCATACTTTCCTAGGTTGTAGGGATAATGGCCATCATGGCAGTATGGTAACAGCTAATTGACAGCGACGTGTTGAGAAAAAGGTAATGATGACTCTGAGAACCATCAGGGGTTGGTAGAAGGCGAAAAGCACACAAGCAATTTCTATGGTCAAAGAGAAAGACAGGTGTCGAATGGGAATCTCAAAGAATAATCATCTCTCCTTGCATCGAAACTGATATTCTTGGGGGGAAATTTTTTAGCTCCTAAATTCGACACCTACAACAAGTTGGCCTTATGGGCCAAAAATAGATTGAACAAGTCTAAGTTGGAAAGGCTTCGACAAAGAAGAACAGTACTTAGAGAAATCCTAAGTTAAAATTGAGTCTTCGACAAAGAAGAAAAGTACTTAGAGAAATCCTAAGTTAAAATTGAGTCTTCGACCAAAAGGTTTTCAATCCCTTCGACTGAAGAGACTCCAAAGTCTTCGACCATAAGGGAACTTCGTTCCTGCCCTAGAAGATTTTGAATCTGAAGAAAGGAGGGAAAAGCAGTTCGCTTGGAAGTTGAGTAAAGCAACGTGGCGTGAAAAGAGGGGTCGAAGCACATGCAAAAGACACTTTTCTTCATACTAGAGCAAGGCAACTCCTCGATGGTTACCTAGTTTTAGTATAAATATAGGAAGTTTATGTAGATTTCCAGGTGTTCAACTGCTCATACAAATTATTCAATATTATTCAAGTACTCGTTGTGTGAGAAAGAATACTGAAAAATGTACGTTTGAAACACCACATTTTACAATCAAAGTCTTTTATTTCTCTCTTCACATTTATTGCCTTTTTATCTTGTTTATACTTTATCTACACTTTTACCCAGATTCCTGTACCTAACCTCTCTTCGACCCCTTTGTTCTATTTACTTTCTGCACTCAAACTCATCCCTTTCTCAGTCGAACGTGCATTCTTCACCCACATTAATGTTTATGTCCAAACAACATCACAAATTAGCATATGTCCTAGGATCAAACTGATCGATCTTGCGAGTAACCAAAAAGTTACCCTTTTTGGAAGATCAGTGGTTGTTTAACAGAAAACATGGTGAACACCCAGTACCAACGAAAGACGAAAAAGTTCTCATGTGCATGGATTATAGAGATTTAAACAAAGCTAGTGCAAAAGATGATTTTCCATTGCCACATATTGATATGTTGGTTGATAGTACGACAAAATTCAAAGTATTCTCGTTCATGGACGGATTTTCTAGATATAATCAAATCAAAATGGCTCTTGAGGACATGGAAAAAACAATGTTTATCACACCCTGGGGAATATTCTGTTACAGAGTGATGCCCTTCGGGTTGAAGAACACTGATGCAATGTACCAGAGGGTTATGAAAACCATATTCCATGATCTGATGCACCAGGAAATTGAGGTATATGTTGATGATGATCTGATGCACAAGGAAATTAAGGTATATGTTGATGATATGATTTCCAAATTCCAAACTGAAGAAGGGCATATATAGGATTTGTTGAAATTTTTTCAGTGTTTGAGGAAGTATCGTCTCCGCTTGAATCCAAATAAATGCACCTTTGGTGTTCGATCAGGAAACTGTTAGGTTTCATTGTCAGCCAAAAAGGAATTGAAGTTCATCCTGATAAAGTTAAGGAAATTCAAGAAATTCCAGTGCCAAGAACTGAAAAGAAAGTTAGAGGCTTACTTGGGCATTTGAATTACATTTCCATATTTATTTCCCATATGACTGCGACGTGTGAACTGATCTTTAAGTTGTTAAAGAAAGATCAAGGTTGCGCATGGGCAGATGATTGCCAAAGGGAATTTAAAAGTATTAAAGAGTATCTGCTTGAACCTCCTATCTTGCTCACACATGTTGAAGGAAGACCATTGATTATGTATTTGACGATGTTAGATAATTCTTTGGGTTGTATTTTAAGACAATAAGATGAAATAGGGAAGAAATAATATGCCATTTATTATCTTAGTAAGAAATTTACTGACTGTGAGTCGCGGTATTCTATGCTGGAAAAGACATGTTATGCTCTATCCTGGGCGGCAAAGCGGTTGCGGAAATATATGTTGAATCATACTACTTGGTTTATTTCCAAAATGGATTCGATTAAGTATATTTTTGAAAAGTCTTCTCTTACTAGAAGAATTTCCCGTTGGCAGATGTTGTTGTCTAAATACGATATTAAATATCGTACTCCGACGGCTATAAAAAGCATTGTGTTGGCATATTATCTTGCTCACCAACCAGTGGATGATTATCAGTCTGTTAAATATGATTTCCCTGATGAGGATGTGATGTTTTTGAAGATAAAAGATTGTGATGATCCTTTGTCTGGGGAAGGTCCTGATCCTGAATCCTAGTGAGGTATGGTATTTGATGGAGCTGTGAATGCTTATGGGAAAGGAATTGGTGTTGTAATTATCACTCCCCATGGATCGCATATCCCATTTACTGCAAGGTTGGAATTTGATTGTACCAATAACATGGCAGAGTATGAAGTTTGTATCATGGGTCTCGAGGAGGCTATTGATCTCAGAATAAAAATTCTAGATGTATATGGCGGTTCAACTTTGGTAATAAATCAGATTAAAGGAGAATGGGGGTACTCTCCACCCTGGCTTGATTCCCTATAAAGATTATGCTAGAATATTATTACCATTCTTTAATAAAGTTGAATTCCATCATATTCCCAGAGATGAAAATCAGATGGCGGATGCTTTGGCCACTCTGGCTTCTGTGTATCAAGTGAATACTTAGAATGATGTGCTTCATATCACATTTCAACAATGTCTAGATAGATCTACTCATGTGTTTGCAATAGAGGAAATGTCAGACGAAAAACCTTGGTATTATGATATCAAGCATTTTCTCCAGACTGAGGAATACCTGGTTGGTGCGTCAAGTAAAGATAGAAAGACATTAAGAAGATTGGTAGGAAGGTTTTTCCTCAATGAAGATGTGTTATACAAAATAAATTATGACATGGTATTTCTCAGATGCGTGGATAGACACGAAGAAGACATGTTGATGCATGAAATCCATGAAGGCTCCTTTGGCACTCATGCCAATGGACATTCGATGGAAAAAAAGATGCTTAAGGCAGGTTATTATTGGATGAAAATGGAACCTGATTGTTACAAATTTGCAAAGAACTACCATAAATGACAGATTTATGCTGACAAAATTCATGTGCATTTAACGCTTCTCAATGTTATTTCTTCCCCATGGCCTTTCTCTATGTGGGGTATTGACATGATTGGAATGATTGAACCTAAAGCGTCAAATGGGCATTGTTTTATCCTAGTGGAAATAGACTACTTCACCAAATGGGTGGAAGCAGCTTCCTGTGCTAATGTTACTAAGCAGGTGGTAATATGTTTTATCAAGAACAATCTTATATGTTGGTATGGTGTTCCTGGCAGGATTATCATCGACAACGGCTTGAATTTGAATAACAAGATGATGATAGAACTTTGTGAAGAATTCAAGATTATCCATCAAAATTCATCTCCTTACAGGCCAAAGATGAATAAGGTTGTTGAGGCTGCTAATAAAAACATCAAGAAGATCATCCAAAAGATGGTTGTTACCTATAAAGACTGGCATAAGATTCTCCCTTTTGCTTTGCATGGGTATTGTACATCTGTCCGCACTTCAACAGGGGAAACCTCATTCTCTTTTGTGTATGGTATGGAAGCAGTCCTCCCCGTCAAGGTTGAGATTCCCTCTTTACGTGTGAAAGTGGAAACTAAGTTGTCAGAGGCTGAATGGGTCCAAAACAGGTTTGAGCATTTGAATTTGATTGAAGAAAAGAGAATGAAGGCCTTGTGTCATGGTCAGTTATACCAGAAGAGAATGAAGAAAGCTTTTAATAAAAACGGTCAAGCCTCGTGAATTCAGAGAAGGCGACCTTGTGCTCAGAAGATCTCGTCTTTTAACGCTGATTCTAGGGGAAAGTGGACTCCCAATTTTGAAGGCCCGTATGTTGTCAAGAATGCTTCTCTGGAGGTGCATTAATTATTGAAACTATGGATGGTGAAGAGTTACCACGTCCTATGAATGCTGATGCAGTCAAGAAATACTTTTCCTAAAGAAAGAAAAGAATAGCTCGCTATGTCGAAAACCCAAAAGAGAGGCTTAGGAAAAAAAGAGCGTCTCGGTAGACTGAAAACCCGAAAGGGTGGTCTAGGAAAAAAATTAGAGTCATAAACAGAATAGATTCTTCCTGCTAGGTTGAAAACCCGCAAGGGCAACTTAGGAAAAAGTTATAGATTTCTTAGCAAGTAACTGCGTCAGAAAAGACTTGATCATTGAAGCAACAATCTTCTTGGACTCTCACCATACTTCAATAAACGTCGCTGCTCAGGAATTCAAAGTTTTTAGGGAGAATAGTGGTCATTTTATTTCAATGTAACTTTTCTAACATATTACCATTTTCCAAACTTTGTAATCATCTGTGGGGCTCGCCATTTGCAGACTACCATTCAATTAATAAAATTTGAGCTTTTATACAATTCTTTGCAATTCTCATTTTATTCTGCTTACAAAGACTCCATTTATTATTGATAGTAACTTTCAAAACAGAGAGATTTAATAATAAAATTGTTTTTGAAAAGAATTTACAAAATACCTTTTACTTTAGATTTTGTGACTCAAGAAAAATAAGAATTGTGATTCCAAGGATGGACGAACTCTAAAATTTTTGGAAGTATATTTTCCCCAGGAAAGTTCTCTCAGGTCACACTTGCTAGTGTGTGCATGATCTCCTTGTGTTTCTCAAATAGTCGGAGATGATATCGATTGATATACGGTGCAGTGTTGGGTTTATGATCCCATTTTTCCCAGTCAAGTCTTGGTTCAATTTTTCTCCAAGTTGATAATTTTGATTTCAGGTTTGCATGGTCTGGAGCCTCTATCCCAGATTCCCCAACGAGGTCTTCACTCATTTGACGGAAGTTCTTTCTCCCATTATGTGGTGAGGAAGAAACATTTGCAAAACATCACCCTTTTCGGTGATGGCATTATTGTTGTTGTTTGTTTCCCAGGTAACTAGACAAGGGTAATATCTTTTCTAAGAAGTGTTGAAACAATTATCAACCTTTTGGGTTTTCTCCCTCCAAGTGCGGGGTTTGATTTAAAATCCCCATAATTTTTGATAACTTCTTAGATCCCCAAGAAAAGCTAAAATAACATCTCTTTCTGAAAAGTTTTTATCCTCGTGTGGTTTCATGATTTCTCCCCAGAGAAGTTTGTTTAATCATCATTCTTGGTATTGAAGAATATATTTTGGGCTCCTCCGATGATATGGTGTCGTACTCCCCAATGAGGTCAGCACGAGATCCCAGTTTATATCTCGACAGCATGGTTTTCATATTCCCTAGAGAAGATAATATTATAATCTCCAGTGGAAATCTAGACGTTGAGACATTTGTTTTCCCCATTGAAGTCGGTGTGATGTTCCACGGTGAAGCCTGGAGGAGGATATTATATCCCTGTATTTATACATATTTATTGTTTTGATTTGATTACTTTCAGATTGTGTTTCTTCCCAGTGAAGTTAAGTCGTAGAATAGGAATTTGTTTCCTCATTTGGTGCTTACTTTTTTATAAATTTTTCCTCCTGGATGTGATTTATCCGAGTGTTGACTTTATCCAAACTAGTTTTTTTCTAGTTATTCCTAGTGTTGTATGTCTGTTTTGTCAGTATATACATAATAATATTCATACATACATCTTGCATAGATGAATTAAAATTCATTGCTCATTTCCATTTATTATATTTTTTGTTGGCATATTACCCTATTTGTAGAGTTATGTTACCCTCTCTCCAATAGATTGTCAACCTTAAGCAGAAAGTGTATATCCTTTCAATTTCCCCACCGAGTTATCCCTCGTGGAAGAATTTTGTTTTAGCCTTCCTATTCAGCTCTATATCTGGATGAAACATTGTCCTCTCTTGAGTTTATTTTTCATTAGGTTCTATCTTGGTTGACGGTTTTATTCCGATTTATTTCTGGTTTGAATTTGTGGTCCCCGATAACATTATTATTTAGATTTCTACAGGCTTTGAGCCCTGGTTTGAGAATGTGCATTTATTTTGCACGTGAAGAATTTTATCTCCTCAGCAAGAATATAATGGAATTTCACCAAGAAGTCATTATTACAACTCCCTCTCATAACAACAAGTGGAAGGTGTCTTTATTTGAGAAACTTGTGTAACACCCCATTTCTACCCGGCGGATAATAATTAAATCAGAGTTTAACATAAATAGGATGCTACATTTTTCAACTTGAAATCAAACTTTATGAAATAATACACAATCAAATATCCAGTTATCATTTCTATCAACATACATCAATTACCAAAAATACACCAACATCAACATAAAATAATTCTCCCACCACAGAGTCATCAATTGAATTTCTACAACTTTATCAGGAAACACAACATTGCGGTAGCAACAAAACAACAACCTTTCACAAAAAATCACACATGATAATTTCATATAACCAACCCCACATAACATTTATCACATATCCAATTATAGATGAAGAATCCCACCCTTACTTTAGATTGAATGCAACTCTAAGAAACTTCAATGGAAATTCTGGGAATTTGGCACTAGTAGCAACTTCCTCTTGTTCTTCTTCTCATCTCAAAACCCTATTCCTCTTTCTCTTCTTTTTCTTTTCCTGATAACACTATACTCTCTTTCTCCTCTAATTTTCTAGTAATAATATAATATTATTCTATTAGTCCAACTAAATCCAATTGGGCCTAAATGTTACACCCCACTCTTACTTCATACAATCATATAATTAAGCCCAACCAATTCTATTCTTGTTTCTAATAAACTAATACTATAATATTTCATTAATCCCAGCATAAGAATTATTATTAATCAACTATTTAATCAATTGATAATAATCCAACAACTTTTACCAATAATTCTTAACACCTCGCAACATCACAAATAATCCAAAATATAACATAATTAAATAATTAATCAAATTAACGGGCGTTACAACTCTCCTCCACTTAGAATAATTTAGTCCTCGAAAATCTATTCGATACTACCACTCTTAGTACGAGTTTCACATCCAACTCGTTGATTTCCAAGTCGCGTCTGGTAACACTTCGACCACTGCTTTCCTGATAACTCAATAACTCAACACGATTCAAATCGATTACTCACATGCTAATCATAAAACACTTCTCAACATGATCGGTACTAGCATCTCAACTACTCTACCATAATCTGACATATCAACGTTTAAAGTAGAAGCAACTATAACACACTTATACTTGGATATATATATATATATATATATATATATATATATATATATATATATATATATATATATATATATATATATATATATATATATATATATATATATATATATATATATATCCTCTTAACACTCTTTTCAACACTAAAACACATACACAATTTCATCTTCGTATGTCAATTATCAACAAAATATCAACAACTCTACTCATATCGTCGTATCACTCTTATAGTGACATCCACACAACCAACATAATTAACTCCGTCACGTTATGGAGTATCATTCCTTACTTACTGAAATCAACAATAACATCTCAATAGCGACAATAAAATCATTGCAACATCAACTTAACTATATAACTCAGCAAGTATACGCATAGCTCACCATCAACCAACAATCCACAACAATCTTCTTATAAGATCTGAAATTATTTACTAACAAACATAGTACCCTGGCACATCATCCTTATATTAACAATCCACCAAATCAAGCATGTAGAGCCGTTTACTCATAGCAACTACGCCATATACGCTTCAGCTGCGCACCTCTGAAAATCCATCTTAAGTCACTGTCCTCATTAAATTTTCTGCCAACTATACAGTTTACAAGTCTCATTACAGTTTCAAACTTTCCTCAACATCCACCACAAAACCATTGTTTACTTGATATTCTCAATCTTCCACTTTACACACCATTAAGGTAGCAAGACAAGTCTACACCATCCAACACGGTCTCGTCTACTATCAACAAGAGATTAAGGGTGATCAGTTCCTTAATTTGTCAATAAATAGCCGATAACCATAATGAAGTATAAACCATCGTTACCGAACTATAATAGTGTTCCTTTAGAACTTGCATCAAGTCACCTAACGCACCATAATCCAATAATTTCCAATGAGATTTACAAATACTTCCACAATTTCCCTCTCATTCGATTTTGTCAATGAGACACCAACGCTCAACAACACTTGCATTGTCGCCATCAACAGTATATAGAACTAACATCTTACAACCAAAACATATCCGAGAAGCAAAGCTTCTCCCCAAATTATCTTCAACCCAACTCTTGCATATAACTTGATTAGAAAAATAACAAGCACCAATAATGTTTCACACACTTGTCGCACACTAAGGAACACAAAACATTAGACAACTTGGTCGGTCGGACCGACCTGCTCTGATACCACTATTGTAACACCCCATTTCTACCCGGTGAATAATAATAAAATCAGAGTTCAACATAAATAGGATGCTACATTTTTCAACTTGAAATCAAACTTCATGAAATAATACACAATCAAACATCCACTTATCATTTCTATCAACATACATCTATGACCCCAAATACACCAACATCAACATAAAATAATTCTCCAACCACAGAGTCATCAATTTAATTTCTGCAACTTTATCAGGAAACACAACATTGCCGTAGCAACAAAACAACAACCTTTCACACAAAATCACACACAAAAATTTCATATAACCAACCCCACATATCATTTATCATTTACTCAATTATAGAGCAAGAATCCCACCCTTACATTGGATTGAATGCATCTCTAAGAAACTTCAATGGAATTTCTGGGAATTTGGCACTAGTAGCAACTTCCTCTTGTTCTTCTTCTCCTCTCAAAACCATATTCCTCTTTCTCTTCTTTTTCTTTTCCTGATAACACTATACTCTCTTTCTCCTCTAATTTTCTAGTAATAATATAATATTATTCTATTAGTCCAACTAAATCCAATTGGGCCTAAATGTTACACCCCACTCTTACTTCATACAATCATATAATTAAGCCCAACCAATTCTATTCTTGTTTCTAATAAACTAATACTATAATATTTCATTAATCCCAGCATAAGAATTATTATTAATCAACTATTTAATCAATTGATAATAATCCAACAACTTTTACCAATAATTCTCAACACCTCGCAACATCACAAATAATCCAAAATATAACATAATTAAATAATTAATCAAATTAACGGGCGTTACAACTCTCCTCCACTTAGAATAATTTAGTCCTCGAAAATCTATTCGATACTACCACTCTTAGTACGAGTTTCACATCCAACTCGTTGATTTCCAAGTCGCGTCTGGTAACACTTCGACCACTGCTTTGCTGATAACTCAATAACTCAACACGATTCAAATCGATTACTCACATGCTAATCATAAAACACTTCTCAACATGATCGGTACTAGCATCTCAACTACTCTACCATAATCTGACATATCAACGTTTAAAGTAGCAGCAACTATAACACACTTATACTTGGATATATATATATATATATATATATATATATATATATATATATATATATATATATATATATATATATATATATATATATATATATATATATATATATATATATATATATATATATATATATATATATATATATATATATATATATATATATATATATATCAACTACTCTACCATAATCTGACATATCAACGTTTAAAGTAGCAGCAACTATAACACACTTATACTTGGATATATATATATATATATATATATATATATATATATATATATATATATATATATATATATATATATATATATATATATATATCCTCTTAACACTCTTTTCAACACTAAAACACATACACAATTTCATCTTCGTATGTCAATTATCAACAAAATATCAACAACTCTACTCATATCGTCGTATCACTCTTATAGTGACATCCACACAACCAACATAATTAACTCCGTCACGTTATGGAGTATCATTCCTTACTTACTGAAATCAACAATAACATCTCAATAGCGACAATAAAATCATTGCAACATCAACTTAACTATATAACTCAGCAAGTATACGCATAGCTCACCATCAACCAACAATCCACAACAATCTTCTTATAAGATCTGAAATTATTTACTAACAAACATAGTACCCTGGCACATCATCCTTATATTAACAATCCACCAAATCAAGCATGTAGAGCCGTTTACTCATAGCAACTACGCCATATACGCTTCAGCTGCGCACCTCTGAAAATCCATCTTAAGTCACTGTCCTCATTAAATTTTCTGCCAACTATACAGTTTACAAGTCTCATTACAGTTTCAAACTTTCCTCAACATCCACCACAAAACCATTGTTTACTTGATATTCTCAATCTTCCACTTTACACACCATTAAGGTAGCAAGACAAGTCTACACCATCCAACACGGTCTCGTCTACTATCAACAAGAGATTAAGGGTGATCAGTTCCTTAATTTGTCAATAAATAGCCGATAACCATAATGAAGTATAAACCATCGTTACCGAACTATAATAGTGTTCCTTTAGAACTTGCATCAAGTCACCTAACGCACCATAATCCAATAATTTCCAATGAGATTTACAAATACTTCCATAATTTCCCTCTCATTCGATTTTGTTAATGAGACACCAACGCTCAACTACACTTGCATTGTCGCCATCAACAGTATATAGAACTAACATCTTACAACCAAAACATATCCGAGAAGCAAAGCTTCTCCCCAAATTATCTTCAACCCAACTCTTGCATATAACTTGATTAGAAAAATAACAAGCACCAATAATGTTTCACACACTTGTCGCACACTAAGGAACACAAAACATTAGACAACTTGGTCGGTCGGACCGACCTGCTCTGATACCACTATTGTAAAACCCCATTTCTACCCGGTGGATAATAATAAAATCAGAGTTCAACATAAATAGGATGCTACATTTTTCAACTTGAAATCAAACTTCATGAAATAATACACAATCAAACATCCACTTATCATTTCTATCAACATACATCTATGACCCCAAATACACCAACATCAACATAAAATAATTCTCCAACCACAGAGTCATCAATTTAATTTCTGCAACTTTATCAGGAAACACAAGATTGCCGTAGCAACAAAACAACAACCTTTCACACAAAATCACACACGATAATTTCATATAACCAACCCCACATATCATTTATCATTTACTCAATTATAGAGCAAGAATCCCACCCTTACATTGGATTGAATGCATCTCTAAGAAACTTCAATGGAATTTCTGGGAATTTGGCACTAGTAGCAACTTCCTCTTGTTCTTCTTCTCCTCTCAAAACCATATTCCTCTTTCTCTTCTTTTTCTTTTCCTGATAACATTATACTCTCTTTCTCCTATAATTTTCTAATAATAATATAATATTATTCTATTAGTCCAACTAAATCCAATTGGGCCTAAATGTTACACCCCACTCTAACTTCATACAACCATATAATTAAGCCCAACTAATTCTATTCTTATTTCTAATAAATTAATACTATAATATTTCATTAATCCAAACATAAGAATTATTATTAATCAACTAATTAATTAATTGATAATAATCAAACAACTTTTACTAATAATTCTTAACACCTCGCAACATCACAAATAATCCAAAATATATTTTAATTAAATAACTAATCAAATTAACGGGAGTTACAACTTGTACTTCCCCAGTAAGTCTGTTAGTTCCCAGAGAAGATTCATGATTTGTTACTCCAATGAATGTTAGTCTCATCGTTATGGGAGATAGTTCGTTGTTGAGATTTTGTACTCCAATGGATGGTAGTCTCGTCATTATGGGAGATAGTTCGTTGTTGATACTTTTACTCTAATGGATGGTATTCTTGTCATTATGGGAGATAGTTCGTTGTTGATATTTGTACTCCAATGGATGGTAGTCTCGTCATTATGGGAGATAGTTCGTTGTTGAGATTTTGTTACTCTGATGAATGGTAGTCTCATCATTATGAGAGATAGTTCGCTGTTGAGATTTTTGTTACTCCGATGAATGGTAGTCTTGCATTATGGGAGATAGTTCGTCAATGAGAATCATTTTGCTCTGAAGAGTTCGTTTGTTTCCAGTTATAAGTACTGATGTTGTTCATTTGTGATTTTAATATCGATGTTTGCTGGTATTATCCTACCACTTCTTTCCCATTATGGGTCGACATTACCTTTTTTGCTATCTTCTTAATGAGTGGATAGTTTGTGGTTATCAGTCGATCACTATTATCCTTTATTCTCTCTCCTTAATGTTTAATTTGATGTTACTTTGTCTCCTCCTTAGGCTTTACCTCAATAGATTCGAGTCTTCTGTTCACCAGTGACTTATTTTCCTGGTCTAGTTCTCTTTTGATCTTTTATTTTCTGTTTCCCCGGTGGTTTCCCATGTCACCTTTGGATCTATTTATTTGCTTACACAATCATAAGCATTGAATGGCCTCTTATGGCCAAAAATAGGGTTTGTTTTGTATTTAAGTATCTTCAATCGCGTTGATACGAGGATTTTAACCTTGGTATATCCGAATAGAAGACACTTAAATAAGGACAACTATTGTACCCAAATTTTCCCCCCTAAGATTCCTCTATCATCTCATATCAAATCAATCACAACAAGATCAGAATAGGGTTTGGTTCTTCTCCTTATCTTTAGGCTTGCTCATCAGGAATCACCAAGCACCTTGATTTATATATTGTGATCATCTATTTTTTGTTTTGATTAACTTTTAACTAATAAATACAATGAATGTTTGCTCTAATTGATGATATTATAGGTAAGGGCACAACACATTTCATCAGTTTGATTTATAGGTTCATGAGTTTATTTTCATGCCTTCTTCAACAAAGTTTCATTGAGATTCAAGCTTCATCATTGAAGATACTTTGAAGTAATATAATTACAAGGTCTACTATGATTCATCATGCCTCAATTTGTCAAAGAAAATCAAAAGAGGCAAGAAATGATTGAAGAAGTTTGACCTAATTGGACAAGTTCTTGATTTCTTGATCACAAGGGCATAACTCTCTCAATTCTTAATATTTGGAGTTGGTTTTTGTTGCTATAGGTTCTTATTATCATCCACAACAACTTTTATTCACATGGCAAGAGTAATTTTGCAAGGAAGTTTTTCAACATTGAAAGGGTTTTCCAAGTTATTTTGGTGCTCTAGGAGCTAGGGTTTTGACTTCTAAGGGCTATATCTTGCTCATCTTTTGGTATTTTTGAGTGATTCCGAAGACATGCTTCTGTTTAATTATTTATCAACCAATCACTTAAAAAAATTCAAGAAAATTTTATGTGGAAGATGCCTAATGATGAAGAAAGATTACAAGTCCTCTAGATAGTCCATCAAATTCCCTTATGTGACTTCATAAGATCATAACTTGGTCAATTTTTATCTCCTTGAGCCTAGTATTTTTCCATAATGATCTTAAGGATGTGAACTTCAACTCTTCTTTTATGTGCAAAGATTGAAAATGAGTTGAAGATGCCCTAAGAACCCAAAAGATTATAGGTCACCTCATGAGTTTTCACCAATTTTGCAAGGCCATAAATTTTTCAATACTTGGTATTTTGAGTGATTCAAGTTTCACAATGCTCTTTGGGATGTATACTTAAATGTAGCATTATTGATAAAAGATAAATTTTGGAGGAAGGCCTTGTTTGAACTCAAAACATCATAGGTCACTTTTGAAGAAAAACTTAGAATTTTTCTAAGTACAAAAAGTCAGCATCTTTTTCTCAACTTTGACTTATCACAACTCCTAGCTCAGACATCCAATAGATCCCATTCTTTGCAAATTGTAAAATTTGTGATCTTTTCTTTCAATTGATTTAAGAATCACGCCCTAAGACTCCTTGAGTTATGAATATGATTGATTCAAAGTTGGTACCTTAAAACTGACTTTTTCCTTAAAGTCAGAATTTGAAATGCACAATTCAGCTTCTAATCACTAAATTGTTGTGCGTTTTTACTTCTAATCATGTTTAACAAACTTCCAAAAGTGGTTAGCACCTTGAAACGTAAGTTTTGGTTGAGTTTTGAGAAAAACACGAGTCCCACTTTTCATGCTTGCAACTTCACATGAATTCCCTCCAAACGTCATCATTCCACATGCTTGAGCATCCCATTTTCTTCCCTATAAGTAAAGGGTTATACCTCACTCATTTTATCAAGCTTTTTATAGCCAATTGACCCCTGTTCAGATCCCACACGAACTATGAATTTGAATTTCTGATTTCTTGCTTTCTCACTCCAAAATACCAAAAGCTCCATTCAGTTAACTTCATTGAACTTCTCTGAAGCTAACCACGCTCTTACCTTCAAGAATTGTAACCTATATTGATCTATAAAATTCCAGTTTTAGAGCCACCTTTCGCTACTTCGTTCAGGTAGATTCCTTGGTCAAATCGATCCAAATAAAAGACTAATCTACTCTCCATATCCTTCTGATTCTCGTGCTTTTTATAATTTGCAATTTCATTGAGATTTGAGTGAGATATTCCAGAATTTTATGCTCGCTATTATTTCTGCATTTTCTCAATTTAAGCTTTGCTCAATTTATATAAATTTGGCGCGATGGTACCATTAGAATCACCTTGCAGAGACGAATCTAATGGTACCTGTGATCGGTGGATCTGGAACTGACTGTTTTAAAGCTGGTTCGCGAAATGTCGCGGAAGCAAGAGTCGCCACCGTCTTTTATTTTCTCCAATAGGAAAGGACAAAAGCACAGAAAAATTCCTTAAAGAGATTGCTCTCGGTTCGGGAGGTAGGTTATAGAAAGGGAAGGTGTTAGCACCCTTTCTATCCATGGTTATCCATGGGCTCTTAGGTACTTGCTCAATGTGTTTTCAAAATTGTTTGCTTGCTTTTCAATGTGGGTTTCAAAAATATTCTTTGAAAAGTTTCAGTTCAACTCGTACGTCAGAGTGTTTGAAAAGTTTGTTTTGAAAGTTTTTGAAAGTGTGTTGGTGTGAAAAGAGTTTTTGTTTTGTTTGAAGTTAGAGCAAGTACCCTTGAGAACCTACCTACCCTAAGGAATTCGTCTGTGTAAATGTCCTTTGAAGTAGTGCCATCCCACCATTGAGAGGTAGGTAGCACCACCGTTGGAGGTGTTCGGGTCAATTCGAGTTTTAGGGACGTGGTGGTCACCAAAGCAACAGTAGGACACCTTAGAAGCTACCCTTATGCCATTGATCCTTTATTTTCCGAGGCAACCGTTTCGAGGCAACTGGATCATGTCATGGACATAAGGACTTACTAAAACGTCCTATACTCGACGACCACCTTTCGAAAGGCAACAGTGAGGCGTACCCTAGGGGTGGTGTGTGCGAATTGTGTGTCATTTTCAGTTTATTGTTTGTCTTGTCATGCATTGGTGATCTAACGATTCGATTTTATTTTTGGGCATTCATTCTTTCATGTTATTGTTTAACAGTTAAATGTGCGGGAATTTAAAGTGCGGAAAAGATAAAAGTCCTACGCTATTACAAAGGCGAGGGTCTACAACGCCAAATTAATCCAGACCCGTTTTAAAATAAATTGCAGAAAAGAAATGTCTAATAGCTATTACACGGCTTTGGTACATATACATAATTATTTACAAAAGAAATAAATGAAACGCGCGAAAAAAAGAAAATAATCAAATGCGAGGGCGTTGAACCCTTTAAAAGAATTAAAATAATTAAGTTATCTAAAATTAAAATTAAATGAAAAATGGTATTTTTTGTGTTTTTTAGATTTAAAAGAAAAAAAAAAAGTTAATTAAAATTAAAATCCTAGTTCTAATGTCTTTAAAGTTTATTATGAAAATATTGACTTTTAACCTAATTTAATTCTAAATTAATTTATGTGCATTAAATAAATAAATAATATTATTATTAAAAAAAAAGAAAATAAAAAGTTATTAAACCTAAACTCTATTTTTTTGGATTTTAGTTATTAAAAGAATTAAAATCTAACCTAAAATGCAACCCTAGTTTAATTATGAAAAACACTAATACTATGGCAAAAAACAAGGAAAGTTAAAAGGAAAAAGTCATTAACCTAATTCTATGTTTTTTGATTTTTATTAAAAGGAATTAAAATTAAAACCTAATTAACCTAAATAATTTACATGTAATTTATTTATAAAAGTAATTAAAATAAAAATTATATTTTTTATGGTCTTTTCTGATTTTTTTGAATGTTTTTATATTTTTGTGAAAATAGTTAATTAAATAAAAAGAAAAGAAATAAAAAAGAAAAAATTAAAGAAAGAATGAAAAACAATAAGGCAAACCAGGGGGGGGGGTATCCCCAATTTGGAGGGTCCAGGCCTGGAATTTCTGGCCCATTAGCTTTGAAGTCCATTGACTTTTTGGCTCAGGTGTGATGCCTTTGACCAGGTGCAGCGTGTCTCTCAAATCTAAGCCTTTAGTTTGATCTCCAGGAAGATGTGTCAAGGCTTGGTCCTGGGTGTATGGTGTACCTGGAAGTTAGTGAAGCATAGAATTTTATGTAGAAAAATAATAGGGAATTTTGCCAGACTTGGGACTTGAACCCAGGTCATTGAGGTTACATGCGTGTGTCCCTGGCCACTGAGCCACTTTGAATTCATTTAATATAATATGGTTAACAAATAATAAATATTAAAACCAACGCCTAATAGTCAAACGCGCGCAAATTTGAATGGACGAACCACGCCCTGCCACGATGCCTTCTTCTTCACATGCCCTGTAAAACAAAACAAATGAGCAACGGTTTTGCAACCGTGGTGTTAGGCAGTCTTTCAAAAAATAGCGATTAGGTCCCTGTAGCTCATAAATTTGTCGCGAGCATATCTTCTTCTTCGTCTCAAAATGCTGAGTTCAACCATGGTGGTCATGGGCCCTAATTTTTCCTCTAGGCAAAATCCCTAATTTGAGAAAACTGTAACCCTAGGATTCGCGCATGGTGGATTCTTATATACAGTGCAAAAACCAAATTGAATATAAGGGTTAGCTTGGAAACATCATATGGAACAAGAATATACTATTGGAATGCAATGAAGATGCTTAAAATGGAGAATACGATTTCAAATATTTTGCTGTACAGTTTGAGTTAGGGGTACCAGTTCAGGGAGTTTTGGAAGATGTTTTGAATTGGAACGTGTTCAGTGATTGTCCAGGATGCTTATGGAACAAAAATTAAGGCTTGAAAACTCCCCTAGTAGTGATTTCAGTTTTGCATTATATGGCCAAAATTTCAAATTGTCCAATGGCTTTTGAGCGAGCCTTTTGCTATGTTCTAGTTAGGGTTGGACTCAGTGATCATCATGGAATGGAATAGGCTTGCTATTTGACCTTAATCCATGCTTGGGAAAGAATTGGTCTTAGGGTTTCTTCCATTAACCATTTTCCTACTTTTTAGCCAAAACCTAGACCTAGTGTGCAAATGAACCCTAGCCTGATTTCTTGAGTTGGTTCATGATACATAGAAATTGTCCAAGTTCATTTGACACTATTCCATTGGTTTTTAAATTTTATTTGAATTTTCAAAGAATTAAAATGAATTAAATCATCAAAAAATAAATAAAATAAAAAAATCAATATTTGGTCTTGCAACTAATCATGGGACACGTGTGTGGCATGACAAGGATGGACCAAGTGGAAAAAATGGGGCCCTTTTGTCAAAAATTGGATTTTCAATGATGGTTGACTTTTGCCATTTCACAAAAATTTCCCAACTTCTACAAGGCATAACTTGCTCAATTTTTAGGCTTTTCACATGTTCTTGGACATTTTGGAAAGGTCTTTGAGTCCTTTAACCAATGCCTTTGGTCCCATGTCATTTTGATTTACCAATCTCAAGTTATGGTCTTTGACTTAAAGTCCCTTTTTGTTGACTTTTGAAAATGACCTGTAATGTTGAAATTGATAACTTTTTGTGAGAGCATTTCTTGGACTTGAAGTATGAAGATGAGTTGTAGGAAATGTCTTTCTCTTCAAAATGAGCTTTGGATGGAATTTTTCTGATAATCCATGTGAAAGTTATGCCCTGGTCAATTTCAGTTGACTTTTTCAGCTGTCCAAATATAGCAACTTTTGCATCTTTGATGATTTCTGAGCCAAATTTTGAGAATTATGATCAAGCATTGATCAAATGATGTTTGTGGCTTCAAAATGATATGTTGACCAAAAATTTGAACTTTTGACTGTCAAATGACCATTTTGCCCCTACAGTTGACTGTAGTGCAATCTAGGGTTTTGACTGTGCAATCTTGAGCTGAATGCCTTGAAACTTGATATGAGGATGCTTGACCATGTTTGTAAGCATATGAGACTTGATTGACCCTTTGAAAACTTCATTTTCTTGATCAGAACCCAAACCCTAATTTTGACTGTATGGGAGACTGTTGCACTGCACAACCCTTGGGGAATTTTCTAGCTTGGCTTGGCAATTTCTTGAGGAATATGGGAGGGCAAATTTTGGGGTATAACAGTTGCCCCTGTTCAATCTTCTTAGACCTGAGGATGCAGATTGGCCGACGTGCCTTTCGTAATCCGAGGGTAAAAGATGATTGGACACTAGAGTGCCCGGAAATTTGCGCTCACATGTTAGCAATGATGGGGGAATGGGCTTATAGATGCCATCTGGATGTTTGATTGCGTAAGAGATTCCTTGGCGAGAACCTGCATACCTGCAAAACAGAAAATGAGTACCTGACACGTTGCAGGAGCTGAGTCTGGAGCTTCAAACGGCGATGAAAGAACCAGGGATGATTACTTCCTTAGCATGAATGGTAAGAAAGCCTTGGGCGACTTTAACTTCAACAACGCTCGTTGAGAAAAATCTGGGGTGTCTTCTACTGGGATAAGAATCAGGGAGATCTTAAGGTCGATCTGACTGAACCAGAGAGGCCTTTGACTGGGTAAGCAATCAGGAAAATCTTGGGACGATTTAACTGAACCGGTTTAGGTCTTGAAATGTCTTCTACTGGGATAAGAATCAGGGAGATCTTAAGGTCGATCTGACTGAACCAGAGAGGCCTTTGACAGAATCAGGAAAATCTTGGGACGATTTAACTGAACCGGTCTAGGTCTTGAAATGTCTTCTACTGGGATAAGAATCAGGGAGATCTTAAGGTCGATCTGACTGAACCAGAGAGGCCTTTGACAGAATCAGGAAAATCTTGGGACGATTTAACTGAACCGGTCTAGGTCTTGAAATGTCTTCAAAGGGATAAGCATCAGGAAAATCTTGGGACGATTTAACTGAACCAGAGAAGGCCTTTGACTGGATAAGCAATCAGGAAAATCTTGGGGCGATTTAACTGAACCGGTCTAGGTCTTGAAATGTCTTCAAAGGGATAAGCATCAGGAAAATCTTGGGATGATTTAACTGAACCAGAGAAGGCCTTTGACTGAACCAGTCTAGGTCTTGAAATGTCTTCAAAGGGATAAGCATCAGGAAAATCTTGGGACGATTTAACTGAACCAGAGAAGGCCTTTGACTGGATAAGCAATCAGGAAAATCTTGGGGCGATTTAACTGAACCGGTCTAGGTCTTGAAATGTCTTCAAAGGGATAAGCATCAGGAAAATCTTGGGATGATTTAACTGAACCAGAGAAGGCCTTTGACTGAACCAGTCTAGGTCTTGAAATGTCTTCAAAGGGATAAGCATCAGGAAAATCTTGGGACGATTTAACTGAACCAGAGAAGGCCTTTGACTGAACCAGTCTAGGTCTTGAAATGTCTTCAAAGGGATAAGCATCAGGAAAATCTTGGGACGATTTAACTGAACCAGAGAAGGCCTTTGACTGAACCAGTCTAGGTCTTGAAATGTAGCTTGAGAACTTAACTGGATCTTCCCTGAAAGGTAAAAGTCAGTCATATGCAATGCATGATATGGATCAAGCAATGATGTTCTCAACATAAATGAGATTTGTATGATGCAGTGCGTTATGCATGCCATAATGCTGTATGTGATGTTTTATGTATGTTTTCGTCTAGGAAAATGAATCCTTGACGGGTGCCGGGAAGTCGTATCCCGGGCTGATGTCGAAGAATAGATTTTGCTTCCGCTGGGGATGATAACTGCAAGGATTCCGGTAGGAGAAGATGACTTCGTTGCGGAATAAACTTGGCGAATGGAAGATTCTGCGGGGAGAAAAGATACTCTAACGATCATGCTGGGAAGCAATACTCTGTGGGAAGAGTGATGCCTTGCTGAATGTTGATAGTAACTCTGTTGGGGATACCGTTGTTGCATTGGAAGTGTGAATAGACTTCGCTGGGGATAGGAAAGACTCTGTCGACGACGCTCTTTCCATGGCTTTTGGCTGAGGATAACCCAGTTATATCCTGTTAAGGAAATAACTCTTTGAATAAAGCCGGACGACGCGTTCGTACTCTGCGAGGGATAAGCTTCCAGAATCTACTGGGGATAAGCTTACTGCTTGGGGAGATGAATTCCACCTTTCCTGGGGAACTTGGATGGGACTCTCCTGGAGAAGTTTTGATAGGCTGGGGAAGTGATTCCTTTGAATGTTTGTATGCCACCGGGGAACAATCTTTAGACCAAGACTGCCGGGGATGCTTGTTAGGAATATATGCTGCTGGAGAATATTGGGATCTACTAGAGGATACCCAATTTCCTTGAGACTTGTTAACTTTGTTTGGGGAAGAATGCACTGACTTGCTGTCTCACTCTCTGGGGAATTTAAGATGCCTGGTTAGGTTCTTTAGCTGAACCTACCTTGGTGCCTTAGAGGATAGAACAATTAGACTGCTCAGACAACTCTTTATTGCCCCTGTTTCTAGTGTCACCTGCAATTAATTCTTTGTTTCGTATGCAAATATTTATGAGCTAGCAAATTATTGTCAATGCATATATCACAAATTGAACCTTGGACGTTCTTCGCAAAACAAAACGAAAAAAGAAAAACAGTTGGCACGTTTAACTGAAAAATATATTTGTATTGATTTTGAATAGCCTGTGAATAGGCGTTTTGTGTACAAGAGGCTGACGTCCTAGTAAGAGGTACGCCGCTGAACAAAAGAGTTTATACAAGTTTTGTACAAAAGAAAATAAAACAGCTGTGTGAAATATGAATGATCCACTGGGTTTCAACTCTGCTATCGTCTTTATAACTCTGAGCGTCTCATCACTTGATGACCTTGGTTGAAGGTGAAGCTGACTGATCAATGCCGTCTGAACTTGATGTAGGTACCGGACTCTGGATGCACAGTGATCCAATGAGACATAGTATTACGCTTTTATCCCTAATTTTGCCTGGACTGCCCTTTCGGGTTTTCAGTCCACCGGGATACCCATTTTTGCCCAAGCCGCCTTTTCAGGTTTTCGACTTGCCGGGTGTACAGATTTTTCATTTTCATCCCTTCATTTTGCCCGAACCCTTTTGGTTCGACGGGAAGCCCTAATTTTTGCCTAGACATGTCAGCCTAGCGGGTCTTTTTTCATGCGTAGTATTTTTTAACTATGTCTGCATTGGCGGGGTGAGGAAGGTCGTCACCATCCATGTTGGTTAATATCATTGCTCCTCCCGAGAACACATGCTTAACCACAAATGGCCCTTCGTACGTAGGGGTCCATTTGCCCCTTGGATCACTCTGAGGAAGGATGATTCGCTTGATCACCAGATCCCCGACTTGATATTCCTGTGGTCTGACCTTTTTGTTAAATGCCCTGATCATTCGTTTCTGATACGTCTGACCATGACAGATAGCAGCAAGTCTCTTTTCGTCAATAAGGTTGAGCTGATCAAGTCGTGTCTGGATCCAATCATCTTCATTCAGATTTGCATCCTTCATTATCCGGAGAGAAGGAATTTGTACCTCGATCGGCAAGACTGCCTCCATGCCATAAACCAGAGAGAAAGGAGTTGCCCCGGTTGACGTCCTAGCTGAGGTACGATACCCATGCAGAGCGAACGGTAACATCTCGTGCCAATCTTTATACGTTACTGTCATCTTCTGCACGATCTTCTTGATGTTCTTATTAGCTGCTTCTACAGCCCCATTCATCTTCGGTCGGTAAGGAGAAGAATTGTGGTGCTGTATCTTGAACTGTTCGCAGAGCTCAGCAATCATCTTATTGTTCAGATTGGTACCGTTATCTGTAATAATCCGCTCAGGGACACCATACCGACAGATCAGGTTGTGCCGAATGAACCGTGCCACAACGGTCTTGGTTACCGTAGCATAGGATGCTGCCTCAACCCACTTCGTAAAATAATCAATCGCCACTAGGATGAAGCGATGTCCATTAGATGCCGTAGGTTTAATCTCACCGATCATGTCTATGCCCCACATTGCAAATGGCCAAGGCGCAGTCAGAACATTCAGGGGAACCGGAGGAACATGCACCTTGTCTGCGTAGACCTGGCATTTGTGGCATGTCTTAGAATGTTGGTAACAATCAGCTTCCATGGTGGACCAATAATACCCTGCCCGTAGGATCTTCTTTGCCATGGTATGTCCACTGGAGTGTGTACCAAAGGTCCCTTCATGTAGCTCTTCCATGATTCTTTCTGCTTCAGTCTTATCCACACAACGCAGTAAGGTTGAATCCTGGTTTCGCTTGTACAAAATGCCATTGCTAAGGAAGAACTTGGCTGCAAACCTCCTCAGAAATTTTTTGTCATTGACAGAGGCACCTTCAGGGTATTCCTGAACTTCCAGATATCTCTTCACTTCGTGATACCAAGGCTTCTCAGTCACCAATTCAGTTTCGAGATCACAACAGTATGCCGGTTCGTCCAGTTTCCAGATGGTGATCCGGGGAGCTTCATTATCCCATTTAACCTTGAACATTGAAGACATTGTAGCTAACGCGTCCGCCAGCTGATTCTCTTCTCTTGGAAAGTGCTCAAATGTTATCTCTGTGAAGTGGGGGATCAGGGCCAACACACATTCTCTGTAAGGAATCAAGTTTGGGTGTTTCGTATCCCACTCTCCTTTGATCTGATTGATCACAAGAGCGGAATCTCCGAAGACACTCAGAAATTTGATCCTCAGGTCGATCGCAGCTTGAAGACCCATAATACACGCTTCATACTCCGCCATGTTGTTGGTACAGTTGAAACACAGCCGGGCGTTGAGTGGAGTATGAGTACCTTGTGGAGATACGATTATGGCGCCGATACCATTTCCCAAAGCATTGGAGGCTCCGTCAAAGTGCATAGACCATCGGGATCCTGGTTCAGGTCCTTCATCCGGTCCAGGTATTTCACAGTCAGTTACTATCATGATGCTTTCGTCTGGAAACTCGAAGTTCATTGATTGGTAGTCATCCACAGCTTGATGTGCTAAGTGGTCTGCCAATACACTTCCCTTGATGGCTTTTTGGGTCGTGTATTGAATGTCGTATTCCGTCAAGATCATCTGCCATCTTGCAATTCTCCCAGACAGAGCAGGCTTTTCAAATATGTACTTTATAGGATCCATTTTTGAGATTAACAAGGTAGTGTGAGTCAGCATATACTGTCTCAGCCGGCGAGCAGCCCATACCAAAGCGCAGCAAGTTTTCTCAAGCAGTGAGTATCGGGTCTCACAGTCGGTAAACTTTTTGCTAAGGTAATAAATGGCATGCTCTTTTCGGCCAGACTCGTCATGCTGCCCCAGCACACACCCCATTGCATTGTCAAGCACTGTCAGGTAAAGTATCAAAGGTATCCCTTCAACTGGTGGCATAAGGATGGGTGGTTCTTGGAGGTATTCTTTGATTCTGTCGAAAGCAGCCTGACATTCATCATTCCAACGTACTACCTGATCTTTCTTCAGCAGCTTGAAGATTGGTTCACAGGTAGCAGTTAAGTGTGAGATGAACCGAGCAATGTAATTCAGGCGTCCTAAAAAGCCTCTGACTTCCTTCTCTGTCTTAGGAACTGGCATCTCTTGAATGGCTTTGACCTTAGCTGGATCCACTTGAATGCCTTTATCACTGACCACGAAGCCTAGCAACTTTCCAGATCTTACCCCGAAGGTGCACTTGTTAGGGTTCAATCTAAGTTTGTACAGTTTCAACCGGTCAAACAGTTTCTGCAGATGATCAAGGTGTTCTTCCTCAGTCTGGGACCTAGCGATCATGTCGTCAACATACACTTCTATCTCATGATGGATCATGTCATGAAACAAAGCAACCATGGCACGTTGGTAGGTTGCCCCAGCATTCTTTAATCCAAAAGGCATGACTTTGTAGCAGAAAGTGCCCCACTGAGTAACAAATGTAGTTTTTTCCATGTCTTCCGGAGCCATCTTGATCTGATTATAGCCTGAAAAACCATCCATGAAAGAGAACACTTTATGTTGAGCTGTATTATCAACAAGGACATCAATGTGGGGTAGAGGGAAGTCATCTTTGGGGCTGGCCCTGTTCAGATCCCTATAGTCGACACACATCCTGACCTTGCCGTCCTTCTTAGGCACCGGCACCACATTAGCAACCCACTGAGGGTAAGAAGTCACTGCAAGAAACCCGACATCAAACTGCTTCATAACCTCGGCCTTAATCTTCTCAGACATCTCTGGACGCATACGGCGGACTTTTTGCTTAACCGGAGGGAAATCTTCTTTAGTTGGTAAGTGATGGACCACAATGTCGGTATCCAATCCGGGCATATCTTCGTAGGACCAGGCAAAGATTTCTTTATAGTCATGCAGCATCTGGGTCAACCGTTGCTTCACGCTGAGTTCTAGGTTGGCACCAATCTTCACCTCTTTCTTGTCTTCCTCAGTACCCAAGTTTATTATTTCCACTGGCTCTTCATGGGGTTGAATTGCCCTCTCTTCCTGTTGTAACAATCTTGCAAGTTCACCAGGCACTTCGCAATCATCTTCACCCTCGTCTGCGGCTAAGTTGATCGGATTTTCGAAGTCATAACCGGCAGTAGCAGAGTCGTTACCAGTGAGATCCAGAGTGGATTGAAACCTGTAGGAGTGAGTGTGTGTGTAAATACAGCTGTTTTGCAATATGTAAAGAAAGGAAAGAAAAGGAGCGCAAAATTTGAATTGTGAAAAACGTCCAATGCTTTTATTCATGATATATGATGGTGACAAACAAAAGCCCTCATAAATAAAACCACGGTGCCCCGGGTAAGACACCGGGCCATATAGTCTCAAATTATTGTTTATTACAAATAAAAAAAAAACAAAGAAATTCATTACTGGGGAACAAAAGTTATGGGTGTAAAATCTTTAGCAGTCCAATTGGTCAATCCGCCGTCGGCCGTCGGGTAGATCCAGCTATCGAACTCTGACTCTCCCACTTCATCTTCCTCTCCAATAGCATTCACTCCATGCTGAGTGATGAGTACCGGAGGTCTTCCAATTCTCGCCTTGCGCACCGCTTTCTGAGCTTCCGTGGTGAAACCCAGCCCAAACTTGTTAGTCTTAGGAGTAAGATCAGGGAGCTTGCCCCAATTTGCACATTCACCTTTTTCGATCACAGCCCGGGCGTCCTTTAAGGAGGCCATCTTCATAGGAGAAACCTCTTCATCTTCTGTTGTTGCCAAGGTTGGTGGTACCTCCTCAAAATGTTGAAAGGGGGTTTCAATGAACTCCCCATCCATTTCTACGTATCTGAAAGAGTTGAGGTGGCTGACCAAGTATTCCTCCTCCCCTTGCACTGTTACGATCCTCCCCCTGACCGGATACTTGAGCTTCTGATGCAATGTGGAGGTCACAGCTCCAGCCTTGTGGATCCATGGGCGACCCACTAAACAAGAATAGGACGGATGGATGTCCATCACATAGAATTTTGAATCAAATACTTGTGACCCAACCCTGATTGGGATGTCCACCTCACCATGCACCATTCTTTTGGACCCGTCAAAGGCCCGGACAACAATGCTACTTGGTTTGAGCTCTAGACCCTCACAATCCAGCCTATCCAGAGCCTTCTTGGGCAGCACATTTAATGAAGAACCTGTGTCAACCAGCACATGAGCAAGAGTAGTGCCCCTGCATTCAATGGAGACATGCAGGGCATCGTTATGGTTCTTCCCCTTTGCTGTCAGATCGGCATCAGAGAAACCCAGGCCATTATCAGCAGTTAGGTTGGCCACACAATCGGTGAACTGGTCAGCAGTCGTATCTTGGGGTACGTGGGCAGTCTTTAAGAAAGCAATCAGAGCCTTTGCATGGGCCTCTGAACACAGCAGCAGTGACAACATGGAGATTTTAGAGGGGGTGTGCCCCAGCTGTTCTACAACGTTGAAATCACTTTTCTTTATTATCTTGAGGATTTCTTCCATTTCCTGCTTGGAAGCCTCAACAATGGTCTTCGGTGCCTCCGTCCTGGCAGGCACATCAGCAGCAATTCCCTTGCCCCGAGTATCAGATGACTCAGCAGCAGGGGTGGATACTTGGTCAGAGGGAGAAACAGGCACACTGGTAGGTGTGAAGATCAAAGGCCTATGAATTGCCGGAGGAGCAATGTCTGGCGAGAACAGTCTTCCACTACGAGTGACCTTAGCAGGCCCGGTGATGTTGGAGACACCAGTATCAATGTTTAACTCTTGTTTCACACCCAGAACATAAACATCTGCCCCATAGTGCCATGGGACAGCCTTATCAGATTTGTAGGGTATAGGCCCCGGAACAGTAATGGTGATGGGAACATTCTTGTGAACTGACAAAATTTGTATAGGCTTCTTGGAAGGAGCCTCGGAATAGTTGTTGAAGATGGTAACGATCGACACTTCTTCAACAGGAGCAGCAGGAACAATAGTCTTTTCGAACAAAATCTCTCTACTATCTATCAGGTTTTGGATGCCTGACTTCAACAGAGAACAACCAGCAGGGGAAGCAACACATAGAGGGCAACTTTCGCTACATCCCGGAAATAAACCGGCTAGCAACAGATTCCTCTTGACCATCAACAACGGAGTAGCAACATCATCCACCGAAGCTACATACAAATTATCCTCAACAGCATTCACTCCATGCTGGGGCATGGGAGCATTTACAACATTCGGCCTCTCGGGCGCCTCAAACTGTATTTCCTTGGCATCAATGAGGTCTTGAATCTTATTCCTTAGGGCCCAACAGTCATCTGTGTTATGCCCCGGGCTATCAGAGTGATAAGCACAGCGAGCATTTGGATTGAACTTGGGAGATGCAGTGTTGGGAAACTTTGGAGCCTCCTTGACAGTCACTAAATTGGTGGATAGCAACTGTGGCAGGATCTGTGATAAGGTCATGCTTAACCGGGTAAACTCTCTCCGGGGTCTTTCAAACTTTTGAGGATTAGTTGGCCGAGGAGCGGCAGCAGGTTTGGCAATCATTACCGCACTGACAGATTGGCGGTGTTCAGGTCGCTCTGTTCTCCGGGAGTTATATACAGCACTAGCCTCCTTTTTGAAAGGTTTCTTCTCAGTACTGGAGGAGGCAACTTTCTGTATCTTCCCCGATTTTATACCGGCCTCGATCCTTTCACCAGTCAGGATCAGATCAGTAAACCCAGCAGAGGAATTACCAATGAGATGATTGAAAAACCGACCAGATAGGGTCCCCAAGAACATATCTACCAGCTCCCGATCCGTCAATGGTGGCTGCACCCTGCCAGCCAGGTCTCTCCATTTCTGAGCGTACTCCTTAAAACCTTCACCCGACCCTAGCGACATACCCTGGAGTTGGGTACGCGTAGGAGCGAGGTCGGCATTATATTGATACTGCATGTAAAAAGCAGTGGCCAGATCCTCCCAGTTACGAATGCTGATTCCATCTAGCTGATAGAACCAATCGAGGTGAGTCCCTGAAAGACTCTCCTGGAAGAAGTGGATCCAAAGGTTCTTGTCTGCTGTGTAAGGCTGGATCTTCCTTACATAAGAACGGAGGTGCATCTTGGGACAGGAAGCCCCATCATACTTCACGAAGGCAGGTGTTTTGAACTTGTGTGGGATCACCACTCCAGTAGATAACCCCAAGTCTCCGAAATCCAATCCAGGTACCCGTTGAACTTCCACAGCCTTTAATCTGTCTTCCAGCTGTTTGTACCGGTCTTCAGCAGGAGGGTACTGGTCGTCATTGAAGTCTGTTTCAGTATCAGAGCCCACAGGAGTAGTGACCTCCCTTTCATGGTGACTACCTTCCGTCACAGATGGAGGAGTCCTTTCAGCTTCAACAACCAAAGTGTTCCCGAGTCTGCGCCCAGTGTTAAATAGCACAGTCCTCCTCTTCTTCTTAGTCTTCTTCAACAGCATGGTCTTTAACTCTTGTTGACCCTGAGACAAGCCCTTGATCAGCTCCTGAAATTGGGCGTTTTGCGCCTGAAACTGGACGTTCTGCGCCTGAAGAGCCTTGATAGCCGCATCGGTTGATGATTCAGGATTCATGATGCTGAAATAAACAGCGAAGAACGGTAAACAACCTGAAAAGGAGAGTACCTACGATGCACATGATGAATGATATGTGTTTATGCAATGCATTCAAGGGTTCGAAAATTCAGGTTTGTTATAGACCAAAAGGAACACACGTTTTTATTAAGAAAATCATTGTTTAATACATCAAAGCCTTATGGGCAAAAGTACAAAAAGATCAAATCACATCCAAAATATGTTGCGCATCTTCTTTGGAGCTATGTAAGTGTTGAGACTCCTTTCCTCGTGCAACAGGCGGGTGAGCTCCAAGACCTTTTTTTCACTGGCATGCAAACTAGTCTCAAGAGAATTCCGCTCTTCCTTAAGCTGGATCCAACTCTTCTGCATCTCTTCCCAGGATGTGGGCATATCAGGGTGCTGAATAACATGAGACACCTCTCCTTCCAAGGCAGGCTCTTTGATTACTGGAAGCATGTGAGGATAAGGCATTACTAATTTCTGAGAGCGGGCTCGTACCCACTTGAGGTAAGGCTCCAAAGGGATGGAGTTCCTGTGCCCCAGTGTCTTGCTGTCTATCCTACTAGGCATCCTCCAAGCTCTGATAAATCTCTGGCGAAGTCCTTGAGTATCGTTGTCGAAGTCAAAAACTATGTCAGGAATCAACATGTCATGAGGACCATCCCTCCGAGCATAACCAAATTGTCTCCAAGCCAGGCATGGACTATAAGTAATACCCCCTCTGATTCCAAGTAAAGGAACATTAGGATATTCCCCGCAACGATCAATGATAGTGACATCTTCTCTGGACCTAGGGCACCAATGTATGTCTGCATGTGTAAGAGTCATCAACCGTTGTGACCATCTTAAACCCCGCTCGTTCTTCAGGAATGATTGTGGAAGGTGCGAAATAAACCACTTTCCCAGGAGAGGAGTGCAACACATAAGGACACCTCTTTTTCTCATGGTTCGAGTGTAACATGAGTGAAGGATGTCCCCCAGCAACGTAGGTATAGGATTCCTGGACATAAAGATCTGGACAGCACTGATATCAATGAGCTGATCTGGGTTAGGGAACAACACCAAACCATAAACAAGAAGGGCCACAACCTCTTCAAAAGCTTGTAAGTCAAGGGAGTTCCAACAATCATAGGCCTTTTCAAACAGAAACCTGGCTAAGAACTCTTTGATACCACTTCTAACTTCCCAATGTCCTTTGAGGTCAGATGACTGTAGGTGTAAGGCTTTAGCAATCTCTTCAAGCTTAGGTTCCTTTTCTGTACCGTTGAAGGGTAGCTGATCAAGGATAGGGATCTTCAGGAGTCGGGAGAGCTCCTCCAATGTAGGTACCAACTGATAGTCCAAGAAAGTGAAACAGTGATGCAGAGGGTCAAAGAATTGGAACAGGACTTTTATCATATCTTCCTCAATGTTGGTGTTGACCAAGCTGATGAGGCTTCCATGCCTTTCACTGAATGAAGAGTTCTCGGGAATCCTGGATATAAGCTCCTTAAGCTGAGGAGGGATCCTTACAAGACTGATTGGAATTGTCTTTCTACGAACAGTTTCCATGTCCTACAAAACAAGAACAAAGATGAAAATTCGAACCCCTGAAATGGTTAGTCAATGCATATGATGCTGGATGATGTCATGATGCTATGATTAAACACCACAGGTATTTACAAAGACAAACATGTAAGGCACACAAGGCACACAAGACAGGCCCTTAAGGTTTAAGGCCAGCATGAGGTCTGGGTAGTACCCTCTTGAAGTTGGTGGGTTCATCCTGTCCTAATCAAAGTAACCGGGTTCTAAGGTTCCCAATATCACGGGATTGCTTTCATTGTTCATCGTTTCGATTTAGCCACTGAACTGGCGACCGAAATATTCCAGGAAAGCAACCCTCAATTGAGTGTAGTATCGAGTATCAACCAACCTCGGACTGCACCAAAGTCAGTTATCTCACTACCCTAAAGAGGCCAAGATGGTTCAATTAAGGTTCCTAAGGTCTGTTGATGCTTCATGACACCACATGGTGGCCCCGTACTCTCCTTGACTGACTCAAGGGTTACCGGTACACACCAAAGTGCCACATCAACGTAGCAGACTGCTTCAACCATGTCGGTATACCCCGCACAGTTCCCTCACAGCCTTGTTGCTACTTTATAAGAAGGTATCCCCCAGATCCGGGTTAGGATCTATAGAACTCCCAAGCAACCCACAATTTTAAAGCATACAAGGAAAACAATTGAAAACACAAGTGATCTTAGTCCTAAGGTACACCTCACTTTAAGATTATCCCCAGCAGAGTCGCCAGTTCTGTGATCGGTGGATCTGGAACTGACTGTTTTAAAGCTGGTTCGCGAAATGTCGCGGAAGCAAGAGTCGCCACCGTCTTTTATTTTCTCCAATAGGAAAGGACAAAAGCACAGAAAAATTCCTTAAAGAGATTGCTCTCGGTTCGGGAGGTAGGTTATAGAAAGGGAAGGTGTTAGCACCCTTTCTATCCATGGTTATCCATGGGCTCTTAGGTACTTGCTCAATGTGTTTTCAAAATTGTTTGCTTGCTTTTCAATGTGGGTTTCAAAAATATTCTTTGAAAAGTTTCAGTTCAACTCGTACGTCAGAGTGTTTGAAAAGTTTGTTTTGAAAGTTTTTGAAAGTGTGTTGGTGTGAAAAGAGTTTTTGTTTTGTTTGAAGTTAGAGCAAGTACCCTTGAGAACCTACCTACCCTAAGGAATTCGTCTGTGTAAATGTCCTTTGAAGTAGTGCCATCCCACCATTGAGAGGTAGGTAGCACCACCGTTGGAGGTGTTCGGGTCAATTCGAGTTTTAGGGACGTGGTGGTCACCAAAGCAACAGTAGGACACCTTAGAAGCTACCCTTATGCCATTGATCCTTTATTTTCCGAGGCAACCGTTTCGAGGCAACTGGATCATGTCATGGACATAAGGACTTACTAAAACGTCCTATACTCGACGACCACCTTTCGAAAGGCAACAGTGAGGCGTACCCTAGGGGTGGTGTGTGCGAATTGTGTGTCATTTTCAGTTTATTGTTTGTCTTGTCATGCATTGGTGATCTAACGATTCGATTTTATTTTTGGGCATTCATTCTTTCATGTTATTGTTTAACAGTTAAATGTGCGGGAATTTAAAGTGCGGAAAAGATAAAAGTCCTACGCTATTACAAAGGCGAGGGTCTACAACGCCAAATTAATCCAGACCCGTTTTAAAATAAATTGCAGAAAAGAAATGTCTAATAGCTATTACACGGCTTTGGTACATATACATAATTATTTACAAAAGAAATAAATGAAACGCGCGAAAAAAAGAAAATAATCAAATGCGAGGGCGTTGAACCCTTTAAAAGAATTAAAATAATTAAGTTATCTAAAATTAAAATTAAATGAAAAATGGTATTTTTTGTGTTTTTTAGATTTAAAAGAAAAAAAAAAAGAAAAGTTAATTAAAATTAAAATCCTAGTTCTAATGTCTTTAAAGTTTATTATGAAAATATTGACTTTTAACCTAATTTAATTCTAAATTAATTTATGTGCATTAAATAAATAAATAATATTATTATTAAAAAAAAAGAAAATAAAAAGTTATTAAACCTAAACTCTATTTTTTTGGATTTTAGTTATTAAAAGAATTAAAATCTAACCTAAAATGCAACCCTAGTTTAATTATGAAAAACACTAATACTATGGCAAAAAACAAGGAAAGTTAAAAGGAAAAAGTCATTAACCTAATTCTATGTTTTTTGATTTTTATTAAAAGGAATTAAAATTAAAACCTAATTAACCTAAATAATTTACATGTAATTTATTTATAAAAGTAATTAAAATAAAAATTATATTTTTTATGGTCTTTTCTGATTTTTTTGAATGTTTTTATATTTTTGTGAAAATAGTTAATTAAATAAAAAGAAAAGAAATAAAAAAGAAAAAATTAAAGAAAGAATGAAAAACAATAAGGCAAACCAGGGGGGGGGGTATCCCCAATTTGGAGGGTCCAGGCCTGGAATTTCTGGCCCATTAGCTTTGAAGTCCATTGACTTTTTGGCTCAGGTGTGATGCCTTTGACCAGGTGCAGCGTGTCTCTCAAATCTAAGCCTTTAGTTTGATCTCCAGGAAGATGTGTCAAGGCTTGGTCCTGGGTGTATGGTGTACCTGGAAGTTAGTGAAGCATAGAATTTTATGTAGAAAAATAATAGGGAATTTTGCCAGACCTGGGACTTGAACCCAGGTCATTGAGGTTACATGCGTGTGTCCCTGGCCACTGAGCCACTTTGAATTCATTTAATATAATATGGTTAACAAATAATAAATATTAAAACCAACGCCTAATAGTCAAACGCGCGCAAATTTGAATGGACGAACCACGCCCTGCCACGATGCCTTCTTCTTCACATGCCCTGTAAAACAAAACAAATGAGCAACGGTTTTGCAACCGTGGTGTTAGGCAGTCTTTCAAAAAATAGCGATTAGGTCCCTGTAGCTCATAAATTTGTCGCGAGCATATCTTCTTCTTCGTCTCAAAATGCTGAGTTCAACCATGGTGGTCATGGGCCCTAATTTTTCCTCTAGGCAAAATCCCTAATTTGAGAAAACTGTAACCCTAGGATTCGCGCATGGTGGATTCTTATATACAGTGCAAAAACCAAATTGAATATAAGGGTTAGCTTGGAAACATCATATGGAACAAGAATATACTATTGGAATGCAATGAAGATGCTTAAAATGGAGAATACGATTTCAAATATTTTGCTGTACAGTTTGAGTTAGGGGTACCAGTTCAGGGAGTTTTGGAAGATGTTTTGAATTGGAACGTGTTCAGTGATTGTCCAGGATGCTTATGGAACAAAAATTAAGGCTTGAAAACTCCCCTAGTAGTGATTTCAGTTTTGCATTATATGGCCAAAATTTCAAATTGTCCAATGGCTTTTGAGCGAGCCTTTTGCTATGTTCTAGTTAGGGTTGGACTCAGTGATCATCATGGAATGGAATAGGCTTGCTATTTGACCTTAATCCATGCTTGGGAAAGAATTGGTCTTAGGGTTTCTTCCATTAACCATTTTCCTACTTTTTAGCCAAAACCTAGACCTAGTGTGCAAATGAACCCTAGCCTGATTTCTTGAGTTGGTTCATGATACATAGAAATTGTCCAAGTTCATTTGACACTATTCCATTGGTTTTTAAATTTTATTTGAATTTTCAAAGAATTAAAATGAATTAAATCATCAAAAATTAAATAAAATAAAAAAAATCAATATTTGGTCTTGCAACTAATCATGGGACACGTGTGTGGCATGACAAGGATGGACCAAGTGGAAAAAATGGGGCCCTTTTGTCAAAAATTGGATTTTCAATGATGGTTGACTTTTGCCATTTCACAAAAATTTCCCAACTTCTACAAGGCATAACTTGCTCAATTTTTAGGCTTTTCACATGTTCTTGGACATTTTGGAAAGGTCTTTGAGTCCTTTAACCAATGCCTTTGGTCCCATGTCATTTGGATTTACCAATCTC
The DNA here is from genome assembly GCA_948472305.1 of Vicia faba. Classification (NCBI taxonomy): domain Eukaryota; kingdom Viridiplantae; phylum Streptophyta; class Magnoliopsida; order Fabales; family Fabaceae; genus Vicia; species Vicia faba. Next base: position 1,466,932,633 of record OX451737.1, read on the forward strand.
AAGTTATGGTCTTTGACTTAAAGTCCCTTTTTGTTGACTTTTGAAAATGACCTGTAATGTTGAAATTGATAACTTTTTGTGAGAGCATTTCTTGGACTTGAAGTATGACGATTAGTTGTAGGAAATGTCTTTCTCTTCAAAATGAGCTTTGGATGGAATTTTTCTGATAATCCATGTGAAAGTTATGCCCTGGTCAATTTCAGTTGACTTTTTCAGCTGTCCAAATATAGCAACTTTTGCATCTTTGATGATTTCTGAGCCAAATTTTGAGAATTATGATCAAGCATTGATCAAATGATGTTTGTGGCTTCAAAATGATATGTTGACCAAAAATTTGAACTTTTGACTGTCAAATGACCATTTTGCCCCTACAGTTGACTGTAGTGCAATCTAGGGTTTTGACTGTGCAATCTTGAGCTGAATGCCTTGAAACTTGATATGAGGATGCTTGACCATGTTTGTAAGCATATGAGACTTGATTGACCCTTTGAAAACTTCATTTTCTTGATCAGAACCCAAACCCTAATTTTGACTGTATGGGAGACTGTTGCACTGCACAACCCTTGGGGAATTTTCTAGCTTGGCTTGGCAATTTCTTGAGGAATATGGGAGGGCAAATTTTGGGGTATAACAGTACCGGTCTGGATTGATAATTTTACAGTTTGTGGAATTCAATTTGAGGTTGGCTTGAGGTTGAAGACGATGACATATCCGTCTTCAACCAATGATGTTTAGCCACGTTATTTTTTTGAAACAGATTTGGTGTTTCACTTTACCATACACGCATGTTGTGATCCATAGGATCTGATTACTTTAGTGAGTCAGACTCCATCCAACGTGCCACATTTCAAGTTATTTTTATTTTATAAAAAATGATTAGGTGTGATATTCAATAAAGTCCATGACATGCACAGCGCGCCAGATCCACTGGATTTGTTTACTAACGTGTTTCGACAATGATTAGATGGTCCACATTTTGTTTGTTTGTTATTTTATTTTCTGATTTTTGTTTTATTTTAATTGATTTAAACTTCAAAAAATCATAGAAAATTTATTTTTTACTCAAAAATTATGAAAAAATTCACAAAATTATTTTCAATTTTTCTCTTCCTGATTTTTATTTTTTTATGATTTTATTTTCAGATTTGATATTTTTTATAATTTCTCCTTTATTTTAACTTGTTTTTAATCATTAATACTTTTTGATGTTTTTAAATTCTAAACAATTTTATAAAAATCATTTTACTCATTTCTGACTTTCTAGAATTTTATCTTGAATTCTACTATTTTTTATTTTTTTCTTCACTTATTTGAGTGATTTAAATTAGTTTAAAAATACTTGTTTGTTTTAAAAAATTACCAAAAATTTTATAAAAAAAACATTTGAGATCATTTTTGATTTTTTTATGGATTCTTTAAAATTTTCTTTGATACTTTGAATATGGTTTGACATTTTGCCTTTTATTTTTATTTTAAAAACAAATTAAAAATTATTTTTCCCTTTTATTTTATTCATTAAATGTAATTTATTTTTTTAATATATTCTAGCTATGTGATTGATGATCATAAACTTCATTAACATTATTGGATCTTGAGTGTTAAGTTTAACTCCACTAAAATGGATGGATGATTTTAATGATAATTTGATTAAAAATTTTGATTCAAATGTATCCCCTCCCTCTTCATCTCACCCTCTTCTCCTTTGTTCTACATGTTGTTAGAGGATGATCTACATATCGTCACTCCAAACATATGGCACATAGATTTCTATTGACCGACCTCAAAATAGGTGAGACTTCTATATAAGTCCACTTGCGATTGCTTAACATAACACTAAATTTTGTCCCGATTCGAGAAATGATCATTCGTGGCCCAAACCTATGTTTGCAAGCCTAAGTATGTTTAATTTGAAACCTTTGATCTAATAACCTTAAGGTTCATTGTTAGGAGGTTTTGGTCTTATCAATCCTCTAATGAATCTTCATAAATTTAGGAACTAAGTGAATCATTTAAACATCGTTGATCATTTATTATTGCCTTGAGATTTTGAAATGAAGGATATACTTGACAAAAAGCAAATGATACTTGTTGTTGAGAGGCTTTGATTTTATCAATCTTGTAATGGAATTTCAAATGCAAGTTTCAAGACGGACATTCAACTAACCTCTAACTTCTAACAATTGACTTTTATTTTTAGGCTTTTACTTTATGCCTTTACTTTTACACACTATTTATTTTAGCATTTACATTTCATTCTATTTTCATCTTTTCTCATTTGATCTTTCATTTTCTTTTTGAAGATACCTAATAACCAACTTGAACTATAAAAAACTTTAATGTTATCTGGAATATTTGGTTACTATCCTTGGCATTGGGGTTATGGACTTCTTAGACCTAGGAGTAGAGACCTTGACCTACCTTGAGACCTAGTGACTTCTATTGTAATTTTGTCTAGAGTTATTGGGGTTTACCCCAAGACTTTAGATTGTTTATTTTCTTTGTGTGCGGGTTATTCTGATTATATGCTTCGTCTATGATTGAGAATTCATCTGTATACAGCCGTTACTCTGCCTAATTTTTGTTAAGACTTAATGCATTCGAAGTTTGGAATTCTCAAGAGGTTTGTTATCTTTGTTTGTTTGGTTTCAAATCTAAAGTATGGGAACTCTACATTGACTCATTGTGTCAAGTGTTGGCTTCTTGTTGGTTAAATGACTCTTTTCCATAGCTTTTACCTTATGCTTTAGGGTAGCCTCTTCATCTCCTTCCATCTTCTTTAATTTCAAAAATTTTCTCCATCCTTTTTAAAACTATTCTTATTTTCTAAACTTGAACAGCTTTCACAATAAACTTGGACTTAGGTCCATGCATGTTCAAAAATACGTTGCCTTAAAACTCAATTAATCTCATTCAAACTATTTTGCCACTTTGGCTTTTTACCTTAAAACTTTTCTCAAAAGATTAGACTCTTGTCAATCCTTTTAGTGATGAGAACTATTATACTTCTATGATATGTAGTGAAGTGAGATATTTTCCCCTTGGGTGTCAAGCGAAGCTTTGTTGATTTTAAAATTGAAGCTATATCCTCCATTTTTAGATGATGTAAGTACGTTTTTCTACTTGGATAAGACGATGATGTCTTTCTCATAATTGGATAAGATGATGATGTCTTTTAGACGATGATGTTTTCCACTTGGATAAAACGATGATGTCTCGTTTTTTAAAATTAACCAATACACTAGTGTCTTAAAATTTTTAAAGGTGAACTACGAGTACCCTGATCCCCTATTGCATGGAAGGTGGTACATAGGAACTAATGGTTCACAAACGCGGCGGGTGCAAAAATTGTAAAAAAAATACTTCTCTTCTCACCTCCACCATCTATTTTTATACAACGTTTATAGCCAAAAATAAACAGATTTTCAAAGAGGTTCTTGTGGAGTACCGTAGATGTTTAGGGTGCTAATACCTTCCCTTTGCATAACCAACCCCCGAACTTAGATTTTGTCCCCATTTTTTGGGTTATTCACTATTTTCCCATTCCTTTGGAAACAATAAAGCACGACGGTGATTTTTATTTTGATCCGTGCGAGTTAAGTCAATCCAATGGCTTAGTCTCAACATTTCTACCGCTACAACTTCCAAAGATGAAAACCCGATGTTCGTCAGACAGAGTTCCAACCAGACTCTACTTCTAACATTTCATTTCTTTTTGGTTATCCCGCGAGATCCTTGAAAACATTGCATATGCATTTACATACCATACACATCATATCATAGCAAGTATTTCCCAAGATAGGTTTTCTCATCTTCTTGCTATGTATTTTAGTAAAAGATGGCTCTCGAACAAACTATTAAAGATCTTCAAGCTCATAATACTGAATTTCAGCAAATGTTCCTGAATCTAGCCAAGGGGAAAGAAGAACTGAAAAACCCTCATCACCAAAGAAATAAATAAGATGAATAAGAAGCCAACTGGTATCCTCAACATAGGGAGAAGACTCATAGGTTCGGTCAAACGAGTTCTAGACTTTGAGGGCCTATCAAATGAAAGTGATAATAAAGAGGAAGATGATAATAGTGTGAAAGCTGAGGAGAATAATAACCAGGGTTCTCATGACGAAGAAGAAGACTATTCAGATGAACAGTATCCTCCCGCTGATGAAAAGTACAAAAAAATTGGAAGATCGTCTCAATGCTATGGAGATCTAGAAAGTACCTCGTTGGATTTTAAAGAGCAAGGTTTAGTCTCAGGTGTTGTTATCTCTCACAAATTCAAGGTTCCCACTTTTGCGAAGTACGACGGTGTTTCTTGCCCTAAACTTCATTTGAGGTCTTATGTCTGAAAGATTCAACCCCACACTGCTGATAGGAAGTTATGGGTGCACTTATTTCAAGAAAGCTTGTAGGGAACACAATTAGAATGGTTTTATCAACTGGAAGAAACCAATATCCGTACTTGGGAATACTTGGCTACTGCCTTTTACAAACAATACCAGTATAATGCTAATCTTGCACCAACCCGTGTGCAATTACAAAGTATCACCATATGATTGAGCGAAGGTTTGAAGGAGTATGCCCAGAAGTGGAGAGATCTAGCTAGAAGATTTCAGCCTCCTTTATCTGATAGGGAGCTAATTGACATGTTTATGGGCAATTTGACATGACCTTTCTTTAATCATATGACCAGAAGCTCTTCATCTGGGTTCACCGAGTTGATATTAACAGGGGAACATGTTAAAGGTGGAATTAGAAGCGGAAAGATTCAGGTGGATGCGTCTTCAAGTACTGCGAAGAAGATGTTCAATGGAAAAATAGAAGATAATGCTTTATATGGCCAAAAGGGTTGTGCAAGAAATGACTGCAACCAATCTGTAGGAGCTGTGCTAATTTCTAATCTTGCGCTAGTGCAACAACAAAAATAAGGCAATCAGCGTAGGTTGGACACACCAAGGAGACAATTTACTAAGATCAACATTCCATTGTCTCCGGAATTACAACATCTGTTGAAAGCAAAGTTGATAACATTAAGGGATCCTCCTCAGAATCCCAATACTTCCTCCCCCAAGTACAATCCCAATTTAAGATGTGCCTATTATTCCAATAGTCATGGACATGACACAAATAGCTGTTGGGCTTTGAAGAACATAACTCAAGATATGATTGACAATAAAGACATTGAGTTCGATCCTCCTGAGACTCCAAATGTGATTACATATCCTATGCCTAAGAAAAACAAGGGTGTTAATGTTATTGATGGGGTCAATGCGGTAGAAGATGTTGATAGTGACTATGACCTAGACAATTGGATTTTTCCCACCACCGGCAACGAGCTCAACAATTGGAAGACTGTAGATGTTATACCAATCTCCTTTAGTCAGGAGTAAATGCTATTTTTTATTTTCTTTCTTTCGAGTTTTGGTTGTGTAATTTTAAAATAATAACTTTAAGCTTTGTACCTTACCTGGGGCACAATGATCCGTTTGTTAGGGTTGTCATATTTCTTTCGCATATCTTCATTTAATAAATCGTTGGACGTTTGCATTTAAATTTTGTGCTCTTTGTATTTCTTCTACTTTATTGCTTTCAAAATAGCTATGTGTTCTTACACACACCCATACAACAAAATTGCAGATCCATATCCACCCTGGATCCTGTTGATAACAATTTTGCTATTGCCAATTATGACTTTGAAAATACGATCTACCAAGCGAAGGACGAAGGAGAGGAAGATTGTGAAGTACCTGGAGAACTTGATTGGATGTTAATGCAAGAAGAAAGAGCCATACAACCACGTGAAGATCCATTCAAGGTTATGAAATTGGGTACTGAAGAGGATAAGAAAGAAGTTAAGATAGGTGCCACCCTAGAAGACAGTATCAAGAACAAATTAATCTAGATGTTGCATGACTATGTTGAGACCTTTGCTTGGTCGTACGATGATATGCCAGGGCTTGATACTGATATTGTGGTTCACCATCTACCGATGAAAGAAGGTTGTTCTCCAATAAAGTATAAGGTTCATCGTATACATTTCGAGATGTCTAAAAAGGTCAAAGCTGAGATTATGAAGCATTTCAATGCATGTTTCTTAGTTGTTACATCCTATCGTCAGTGGGTTGCAAATGTGGTGCTAGTACCTAAAAAGGATGGCAAAGTATGTATGTGTGTAGACTACAGGAATCTGAGTAGGGAAAACCCCAAAGATGACTCCCTGCTTCCGCACATTGATGTTCTGGTTGACAATACTGCTCAGCATAAAGTATTTTCCTTCATGGATGGTTTCTATGATTATAACCAAATCAAGATGGCGCATGAAGACATGGAGAAAACTACTTTTGTCACACAGTGGGGCACCTTTACAAAGTTATGCCTTTCAGTTTTAAGAACACCGACACAACATATCAGCGTGCTATGGTAGCTTTGTTCCATGATATGATTCATCACGAGATAAAGGTTTACATTAAGAACATGATAGCCAGGTCTCGGACTGAAGAAGAACATCTCGAACACCTGCACAAGTTGTTTGAGAGGTTGAAGAACTACAAGTTGAGGCTGAATCAAAACAAGTGCATCCTTGGGGTAAGATCTGGTAAACTCCTAGGTTTCATTGTCAGTGATAAAGGTATCGAGGTTGATCCTGCCAAGGTTAAAGATATTCAAGAAATGCTAGCTCCCTATACTGAGAAGGCAGTCAAAGGTTTTTTGGGAGGACTGAATTACATTTCCAGGTTTATTTCCCATTTGACCGCTACTTGTGAGCCAGTCTTCAATTTGTTGAAGAAAGGTCAAGTAGTGAAGTGGAACGATGATTGTCAGACAGCTTTTGAAAAAATCAAGGAGTACCTCCAGGAACCTCCAATTATTATGCCACCAGTTGAAGGAAGACCTTTGATCATGTACCTAATAGTGTTAGAGAACTTAATGGGGTGTGTATTGGGGAAACATGACGAGTCTGGTCGAAAAGAGCATACAATATACTACCTTACCAAAAAGATTACCGACTGTCAAATAATATACTCACTTCTTAAGAAAACTTGATGCGCTTTGGCATGGGCTGCTTGCCGACTAAGACAGTATATGTTGACCCATACTACTTTGTAAATCTCTAAAATGGATCAGATAAAATATATATTCGAGAAAGCCGTTATCTCTGGAAGAATAGCAAGATGGAAAATGGTTTTAACGGAATAAGACATTGAATATACTACTCAGAAGGTAATCAAAGGAAGTGCATTGGTAAATCATTTGGCTTATCAAGCTTTAGAAGTCTACTAGTCAATGAATTTTGAGTTTCTGGATGAGAACATTATGTTAGTTATAGATTGTGAAGAGCCTGGACCGTATGAAGGACCTGAGCCAGGATCTCAATGGACTATGGTTTTTGATGGAGCTTCCAATGCGCTTGGTAATGGAATAGGTGTTGTGATTATCTCTCCCAAAGGTTTTCATACATCGTTTATCGCTAGACTGTGTTTTGATTATACTAACAACATGGTCAAATACGAAGCGTGTATCATGGGAATCAAAGATGCTATCGATATGAGAATCAAGTTTTTTGATGTATACGAGGACTCATCCCTAGTAATCATCCAGATTAAGGGAGAATAGGATACGAAGCATCCGAACCTCATTCCTTATCGAGAGCATGTGCTAACATTATTTCCATACTTCGAAGAAATCACTTTTGAACATATTCCACGAGAAGAAAATCAACTCAATTGGCAGACGCATTAGCTACTGCTGTACCCCAAAATTTTGCCTCTAATTTCTCAAGATATTTCCTACAAAGATCTTTAATGACTCAAGTTTGTGCAAGTATCGACCAGGTCAAATCATCTTCTCGGTACTGATGTCTCAAATTAGGTTTCGAGTTTGCACAAGGAAAATTGGACTCCTAATACTTCAAATGACTTTCATGGACCATTATGGACCCTCAAGATTGCTCCTGTCAAGTTTCAGAGTCTTAGATCACAAAATCGCTCAGTCAATTGATCAGATGACCTAAAATTAGGAATTTGACCGAGAATGACCAATCTTCGATTTTAACCTAGTACATGACTTATTTGGTTTGAAACATTGAGTATAAGAATCCAAATACGTCATTTTCACCTAATCGCACATTTCAATTCATCTCCCGATATCAATGGATTAATAGACGAAATTCGGTCAACTGGTGGAAAAAGTCAAGTGTACAGATAAAAGTCAAACTTTGACTTTTTGACCAAAAATCGAATTTCAAAAATCACATTTTTATCAAGTCATTCAAAAAATGAAATTTGATCATCAAAAATCAAGAGAGTCAAAAATCCAATTTTTGCAAGGCTTAAAAATGTTTCTAAGGATTTGTATACTTGTTAAATTCATTGCTTCATGACATCTTTTCATTACAATTCAGAATAATTCAAGATGTTACAAATAATTCAAGATGTAACAAATAATTCAAATTATTACAAGGTTTCATTTTTTGAAAATTACAAATCCTAAAGCTTTCCCTTGTTTGAATTTGTTTTCCTTTGACTCAAAACCTTGCCACTATGCTTTGTCTTTGTTACAATCTGCATAAATTAGTCCACAAACCAGATTTTGTACCATGCTACAATATGCAGCCAAATCCAAGCCTGCTTACTACCAGCTCAAAATCATGTTTAGAAGACAGTATGTTGTCCTAAATAAAACAACCCTGCTATGCTATCTCTAAACACTACCACAACACTCCAAAACTGCTGCAAAACATCCCTGGTATGCTGCTCCTAACCCAGTCCAAGCCTACCTTATCTCAGCCCCATATTTGCACAAAATTAGCACATGAGAGCTGCATTAAAAAGTAATGGAACAATATACCCAAACAGTTCAAAAAATTATTTGTTTCCCTCCTAAATCTCAGTTAAGTCCATATACAAATAGACTGTTTTCACAACACACAAAGGGCTTGCTTTTAGAGAGAAATAGAGAGAACAGAAAAAAACAACATTCTTTGTAAACTCTACTCATTCACAAAAGACTCTTTCTCATACTCATCTTTATTCTCAGTCACAAAAAGAAGAACCTCAATCCATTATTCGAACTTGCAAACCCTCCCATAAACCAACTAGCCAAACACTTTACATCATATAGAGATTCTTCAAACACAAGAACAGTCTCTGTAGTGCTATATTCTTCACCTTCCAAACACAAAAATAGTACTGTACAACTTGACTGAGTTGGTGTGATTCAACAGCTTGGAACAACTTCCTTGAGATTCACTGAAGCCATCACAACATCTTGAAAAGTATTCAGACTCAAAACACCAAGTGCAATCTCAAGGTAAGTCTCCTAGACTTTGCATTTTTCCTACATCACTAATGATTCATTTTTGAAGATAAAATGTAGTAATCAGTTCCCCTTGGAGCTAACCATTTGCTTGTTGTTTATTTTTATCAATCATATGTTGTGAACTGACTTGTATAGACCATAAGATAATGTTAGAGGTAAAAAACTTCAACATGAGTTGACACATACCCACATGGGTTGACTAATTCTAGTGACAAAACAAGGTATGAGTCGACACAAGACGCGTATGTATCGACACAAACAGGTGCATGAGTCGACACATCCTATTATGCATCGACTCATACTGAGTTGATTTTGTTTTACAGGAGCAAGAAGAATTATGTGTCGATACATAACAGCATGTGTCGACACATAATAGTTCAAAATGCAATTTTTCTTTCTTTTTACATTGTCGTTAGATTTTTTCACAGATTTTCTTCATTGCTGCCCATCTATTCAATATGGTTATAATAATTAGACATCTACTTCATCCCCATTTGTAAATTGTACCCCCACTTCCCTAATGATGTAATATAGTAGGATTTTAATTTTTGCAAATTTATTGCTTTTCATATAATTGTTAGTAATTAGGGTGTATATGGCAAGATAAAATCAACCGTTAGAAAACCCTAATCTTAAAAACAATACATGCAATCAAACACACTATTCACACGTGTACCTCTGGGGTAAACTTGTTTGTTTCCTCAGAAAATAGTCAAGTCCCTCGAATATGGGCGTTTTAGCAAAGACCCTCGATAAAAAAAGATCGTAGTCCCTCGATGACCCCTCAATGTTGCCTTCGGTAAATGATCTAGTCCCTTACGAAAATTGATAAAACATCTCATAAGTTACCTTCTATGACTATACGATTGAACCATGTCCGTCCTTTCACATCCAAAGATGGGGCTTCTTACCAATCAATGGTAAGATAACAACATCTAAAAGAGGAGAAAATAACAAAGACCTTTTGAGTAGGTAGGACGCTCGTAGTTGCTTGCTCACAAAATAAAACCATTTCCACACTTACACTCTCAAAACATCTTCAAAGATACAAACATCTCTTTGAAATATTTTAAAAACCAACACTTTGTATGCATTCTTATAGAAACGAGAATGATTACAAAGTTTGCTGAAACAAAGGCATTTTCAAAATATCTTCAAACTCGCACCAATCACAAACATTTTTCAAACAAAGCATTTCAAAGTGATCAAGAAACTAAGAGCCCATAGATAACTACAGATGAAAAGGGTGCTAACACCTTCCCTTTTCATAACCTACCCCTTGAACTCAAGAAAATATCTCGAAAGGTCTTTCCTGATCTTTTCACCCTTTCCTTTATTGGATAAAACAAAAGTCGATGGCGACTCTTGCTATCCGCAACATTTGCGATAAAATGCAAAACACCAAAGTCAGTTCTCTCACTGTATTACATCTACCATGTCATATATGTTCAGAGTCGGATGGGACAATGAAACTCCTCGAACTACCATTGAAAGACTAGACGAACCGGCATATTGCCATGAAGTTAACACTGATGGATTAGAGGAAAAACCCTGTTTTCATGAAGTGAAAGGGTACCTTGAGGCTCAAGAGTACCACAAGGGGGCATCTATCAATGATAAGAAATTTCTATAGAGGTTCTCTGCCAAATTCTTCCTGAGCAATGGAATTATGTACAAGCGCAATCACGATTCGATTTTGCTTTGTTATGTAGACAAGAAGGAAGCGGAGAAGATTATGGAAGATATGCACGAAGGAGTCTTTAGTAATCACTCCAATGGGCATACAATGGATAAGAAAATTCTGAGAGCGGGTTACTATTGGTCGACTATGGAAACTGATTGCCATTGTCATTCTAGAACTTACTAGAAATTCCAGATTTATGCTGACAAAGTACACGTGCCTCTGGTTTCTCTAAATGTATTGACTACTCCTGGGCCATTTTCAATATGGGGCATTGATATGATTAGAGAAATCAAGACTAGTGCTTCCATTAGGCATCTTTTCATCCTAGCCTCTATTGATTATTTCATGAAGTGGGTTAAAGCAGCCTCGTTTTCCTCTGTTACCAAGAATGTTGTCGCCCGATTTATTAAGCATAACATCATCTATCGGTATGGCATCCCTGGAAGAATTATCACGGATAATGGTACCAATCTCAACAATACAATGATCATAAAAATCTGCACGTAGTTCAAGATTAAGCACCATAGTTCTTCTCCATATCGACCGAAGATGAATGGCACAGTGGAAGTCGCCAACAAGAACATCAAGAAGATCTTGCAGAAAATGACAGTGACATATACAGATTGGAACAAGATGCTGCCATTTTCTCTATATGACTATCACACTTCAGTACGTACATATACTGGGGCAACCCCATTCTCTCTAGTCTACAACATGGAGACCGTCTTACCTGTCAAAGTCTAGATTCATTCCCTAAGGATTATGAAAGATGAAGGTTTAGACAAAGATGAGTGGATTCAGACTAAGTTGGATCAGATAAACTTGATTGATGAGAAAAGGCTCGCGACTATTTGTCACGGTCAGATGTACCAGAAGCGCATGATCAAAGCCTTTAACAAGAAATCAAGCATCGGGTATATCAAGCTGGTGATCTGCTAATAAAACATATCATTCTACCATAATGTGATCCCAGGGGCAACTGGAATCCCACGTACGAAGGGCCATTTTGGTCAAGAAGATATTTTTTGGCGGTGCTATGATAATGACCACCATGGATGGTGAAGATCTTCCGCAACCTATGAATGCGGACATAGTCAAAAGGTACTACGCATGAAAGAGACCCACTGAGTTGACTGGCCTAGGAAAAAATAAGGGCATCCTGGCGAACCAAAAGGGTTCAGGCAAAAATTAGGGATATATATAAAGAAAATTGTACACCCGACAAGTCGAAAATCTAAAAAGGAGACCTGGCCTAAAAAGGGTATCCCAGTGGACTAAAAATCCGGAAGGGAGGTCTAGGAAAAAGTTAGGGATTAAAGCGCACGACTATGTCCGTTGGATCATCTACTTACAACAAGCTTCGTATCAACGTCAAATTCAAATGGTGCAGATCAATTCGGTCAACTTCTTTCGATAGCGGGGGATGAGATGCTCGAAGCCATAGGGAAGATAACAGAGTTGAAACCCGATGGGATCATTTCCACATAGCTATTTTTCCTTGTTGTTCTTTGTACGTTTCTTTTCATTTTACGATTATTTCCTCTTACTAGGATATTTGTCTCTTTGTGCAAAACAATCTGTTTGTAGGCCAAATTTCACTATAAATATAATTCAAAATTCAAGTTGGTTTTATTTTCTCTGTTTTGTTTGCAAAAACATCCAATGAATAAACTGAATGAACATATGCATATGAATATGATTACGTTTACCGAATATATGCATAAAAACAGGAATAAGCATTTACTAAGGACTATAGGAGTTGGGATAATGTTCAATTCATCCACAAATCTCCACAGAGCAATCCCCACAAAGATACCTTCACAAGATTATCCCCAACAGGGATATATTCCCCACATTTTCTAATATGCCTTCAGACATAAATTGGGGTATCTAACAGCAATTCATCCTCATCGGAGATTATCTCCTAACACAGTTTACAAGAATTTAATTCTCCAATGGAGTTTATTTCTCCAACACCATAATATCCCCGGTAGAATTCTCTTCGCCAACAGGGTTTATTTCCCCAACAGAGTTTATCTCTGCGATATTGTAAATCCCCGACAAAATTCTCTTCTCCAGCAAAGTGTAATCAAGGTTTCTATCCCCAGTACAGTTTCTATGGTATCTGAAACTCGGTCAGACGACACATTAGAGAATATCCATCTCTTTTATCCCTAGTCAGGATTCATAAAAATCCAACAATGAACGACCAATTTTCCAAGATTTCTTTCATCCACAAGCAGAAGATGAACATCCTCAGTAGAGCATCATCAAATAGAAAGTGGGAGTCCCCAGCGAAAACGTTCTAAACAAGATTGAAGATTCATATTCTTCATCCCCAACGAAAGTCCAAGATTTGTTTTCCCCGACCAACGATGTTACACGGAGCTGCTGATATGCTTCAATGACATATTTCATCCATACGTCACTTACAAAATATCATAGCATATGCATACAAAATGCATATAGCACTCTCATTTATTTTGATAGCATCATTACGCAATGCATTACATACATCATGACATTTCATAAAAAAACTAACTTTATTTTCTTTCAGGTTAATTTGCAAACAGATAAATATTTTCAACACTTTTTCATCCTTCAGATATAATCAATCGACGATTCATTCTGATGCTCATTTGGATACGGTCAAGCGTAGACTTATTACAACACAAATTCTAGATACAGTCCAGATACGGTCGAGATATAGATCCATTCTGATACGCATTCTAGCATATCTTCCAGATATACTTCAGATATGATCAAGACGTAGATCCATTCTAATACACATTCCAGTATATCTTCCAGGTACCGTCCAGATACGATCCAGACGTAGGTCCATTCTGATATTCATTCCGGTACATATTTAGATACAACCAGGTGTAGGCTCATTCTAACATAAATCTCAGATACGTTCGGGCGATGACTCATTTTGATTCTCTCATAGATACAGCCAGGTGTAGGCTCATTCTAACATAGATCACAAATACATTCTGGAAAAGACTCATTCTGATAATATCTTATAAGATACAGTCAAGACGAAGATTCATTCTAGACTCATTTAGATACAATCGAGACATAAGATTCATTCTGACACTCTCTAGCACATCTTCTAGATACAGTCGGACACAGGCTCACTCTAGTTTACTTCTCAGATACAGTCGAACATTGACTCATTCTGATACTCCTATCAACAAACACTTTGGATGGCATCTACAATCCCATCTCCAGAGACACTCCTTTATCTCTCCGAGTGGCATCTTTAAGCCCATTCAAGAAATATTATCAACCAACATAGGCACTACTTGCATATGCGAGTGCAAATTTCTGGGCACTTCAGTGTTTAATCCTCTTCCACCTTCAGATCACGAATGGCGGATATGCCAATCTAACTCTTCAGGTCTAAGAAGATTTAACAGGGGAAGCTGGTGTACCCCAAAATTTTCCCTCACATTTTTATTCAACACATTCTCATAGGGTTCTCAAATGCTCAAGGTTGCTCAAGAATCGATTAGACAAATTCTTCACCTAAGCAATTGGCCTACAACTAGGATTACACTTTTCTCAAGGAAGATTGGGTTTCTAAGTCCTAAATTTGATTTCATGGTTTCTTATATGTCCTTAAGAATGCTCATGCCAAGTTTCAAGCCTTGCATCATAAGTTTGCTCAGTCAATTGCTCAGATAATTGAAAATAACTATATTGGACAAAAAGTTAATTATGGTCAACATAAAGTCAAACATCAATATATTCGGTCAACATCAAGATTTTTAAGTAATATTCATAATTTGATCAAGGGTTGATCATGATTCATCTAGGAAATTCTCAATTCTTCAAAAGTCAAAAGTTGCCAAATTAGGGTTTTCTTAAGGAGAAGTCAACTGAACTTTGACCAAGCATAACTTCCACATGCTTCATAAAATTTGTCTCAACCAAAGATCAATTTTAAGGAAATCAAATTCTCTAAAACTCTGCAACTCCAAGCTCAAGTTCAAAAAATGCTTCATTTGAGAGATATGGGCCAATACATTATAGGTAATTCTATAATAGAGATTAAAGAGGACATCTTGAGCTTTCCAAAAAATCAAAGATCACATTAAAATGATAAAAGTTGAGAGAGTTATGATTGGTGCAAGTTGGGAAATTTTGAGAAAGTACATGAAACCAAACATGGGCCATTCTGATAATGGGTTGATGTTTCAAGATCCAAACGTGCATAAGGCCTCAATATGAACCTCAGGACTTATTCATATACCCCTTGGGTTTTTATTCTATTTTATTTTTGATTTTATTTATTTAAAATTCAAAATAAATTAGATAAAATATCAAACCTTTCCTACAAGGTCCAAGCCCAATCTTGTTAACCTAATTTCATCTTTATATATTGCTCTTCATTCAAACAAAACATCACACGAAAACCTTGCACCAAGAAATCTTTCCAAAAATCTCAAAAAATATAAAAACTAGGGCAAGTCAAGAACCTTAGTTACAACCTCTTTCCAAGCAACACAACTCTTCCAAATGATCTCTGAAGTGTTGTAGGGTAAGATTGGATCGGTTGTAATGATCTCTGAAGTGTTGCATGAACATGCATCACCATTTTTCCATTCTTGCATGAATTTTTATTTTCATTTTTTTATGTTTTAATGTATACTAACAGTACTAACTTGCTTATGAGACATCAATGTGCTGGTTAGATCCATCACATGGCCTCCATAACGGTTGAATCATGTTTGGCCATGTTTGCACCGTGTGACATTGTTTTTGTTGAAACTCCTTCTACAACGTGATTTGGACAAAATTAGTGCTTCCATTTAAATCGGAAGGCCTGAATTAAGGGGATAGGGTCCCTGGGAATCACTAACTTCTTCTATTTTTCAGGAATAAAGAATGAGCTCGCCGGAGAAGACGACCGGAGCTAGGGCTATGGCGCTTCTCCGGTCCAGTAATTTGGTTTTATTATATAATAATTTGTTTTCATTCATGTTACCGGATGTATAGCCACCCCAGTGGCAAGCGGGCACATGTTAAGGCTTTACTATACCAGGGCGTAGGTTCGATCCCTGCCTTTTGGTGTTTTGGGATTTTTTTCTTCATATTTTCATGTTTTTGCAGGTTCCAATATGTGTTTAATTAAGCGCATTCTCCTAACACGAACATGCGCCTGGCGTAGTGGCAAGGCGTGTTAGTGAAAAGGCTAAGGGCGTGGTTTCAACACCCACCCTGGCAGTTTGCTTTATTTTTCTTCTAACTTGTTCTTTATTCCTTAATTCTATCATTAACCCTATTATCACTTTACCATAAAACAAAACCCTTTTTTACAAACCCTAATTAAATTAGGTTTTAGGTTTTTTACTCAAATTTTAAATTAATCTTTTTTTACTAACTAAAATTAATTAATTTTTAGGTTTTTTTATTAACCCTTTATTTTAATTAATTAACCTTTTTTTTGCAATTTTAAAATCAATTAGAATTTTTAGGTTTAATTACTTTCATCATAAATCTATTTTTGCATAAAAAGATCACCAAAAACATTTTTATTTTCCTCTTTTCTTATTCTTACATTTTTCTTAGATAAAGTGTATAGGATGCATTTAATTATAATAACGTAGTTTATTTCTTCCCACATTTTTATTATCATGTAATGTAATAGTTGTAGGTTTTATTTTCCGTGCTTTACTATTATATATTTGCCCCAAAGCATTGTAATAGTTTAGGGTTTACATTTCCACCTTTATTTTCCATATTACTGTTTTGTAATTAGGGTTGTATGGAAAGATAAAACCAACTGATAGAAAACCTAATTTCAAAGATAAATAACTGAAATAAACACACTTACACACTCGCACCTCTAGGGGAACCCCGCTTGTTACCTTCAGAATAAACGGTCAGGTCCCTCGAACATGGGGAAACTTTAGAAAAGTCCCTCGAATCAAAGATCATAGTCCCTCGATGACTCTTTCGATGTTTCCTTTCAGTAAATTATCTAGTCCCTCACTAAAATTGATAAAGGGTCCTTACTAGTTGCCTTCGATGACCGTACGATTACCCTTCACCTGTCCCTTCACATCTAAATATAAGGCTTCCTACTAACTAATTATACGAATAGCACTATATAAAGGAGGAGGAAAAGTACATGAACGAACTTGAGTGGGTAGAATACTGTTAATCGCTTCCTCAGAAATTTTTTTTTTCTCATATCACACTTTTCAAAATATTTTCAAACAAATACTCTATATACACTCTTGACGACCGATATAAGAGTTATTACAAAGTTAAGCCTTACATTGGAATTTAAAATATTTTCAAAATACACACAAAGAAAATTTCAAAAGTGAGCAAAGTGATTAAGAGTCCGTAGATAACTATGGATGAAAAGGGTGCTAACACCTTCCCTTCATAATCTACCCCCCCCCCCCCCCCGAACTCAAAATCTATCAAGGTCTTTCTTGTTCTTTTCACCCTTTCCTTGTTGGATAAAAGAAAAGTTGGTGGCGACTCTTGCTATCAGTAACATTTGCGATAAAACACAAAAACAAGTCAGTTCTCCCATTGTATTACATGCAGGGTGGGAATTATCCTTACAGGTACAGATGCTGGTTTTCATGGTACTTAGTTCTCTTGATATTCCGAAATGGTCTGAACCTTTGATCCTGTTACATTTGACCATGGTTCTATTATTTGCACCACAATTGTTCATATTTTATGGAAACCTTGACCCCACACCATTGCATACATAACATGCTTAACCACATTCTCAATTGACATGTTCTTTACATTTCTAAGGAATCATACATGTGATCCTTTTGTTGAGATTTCCCATCTCTTACTTTCTTTAAATAAAAATTGAAGCCTGAGGATTACTTGAAAGTGATTGAACATGGAGTTTCATCCACTCATGCACCTCATGCATCTTCATGCATCCATAACAAGTATTCATAGTTTATGGTCCTCATTCGGATTTGGTATTCTCTTCAGAATTACAAAATCTTGATTTCTCGCTACTCTGTGCTCAGAGACTAGACCTGGAATAACTTTGTAGGTAATTAATCGAGATAAAGGTTCATATGGGGATATTTATGGTATATATGGAAGCTAGGGCTGATAGTCAGGAGTCCCTGAAAGAGGAAAACAGTCTGTTGAAGACTTAGTTGATCCTAGTTAAGGAAGTGTTGAAAACAATTACTGAGAATAGAATATAATCATATACTTGTTGCTGCAGCAGGAGTTGGTACTCCTCCTCATCTTTGGGATCTCTTTCACGTCAAGAAGTACTTCGTGGGTCTCTTCAATAACCTTGTGTTTTTGGGTCTTCCCATCAGCGGCCATTGCTTGTTCTCTATATGAATCTAAATACAAAGGCTTATCAACAAATACAAAAGAAGCTTGAGCCTCGAGTTAATCTAATCCTCGTGCCTTATGGCCAATCACTTCCTCGCTTGTTGGAGTTTTAGTTTGTTAATTCTTTGAATTATGTGATTGGCATTATGTTAGGTAAAACTAATATCGCTTAAAGATGTTAGATAGGCTATGCTAACTTGCTAATAGTAACATGTTGAGTAAGAAGTCCAATATTATGTTGAGACATGTTAAGTTGAAGTATTTCAACATCTGGAGCAACATGCCAGATCAGATGTCCTATGAATGAGCATACGACATCACACCTAAAGCTGAACTGACTGTTTATTCTGTTAAGTCACAATGACAAAATATATTTTAAGGATATTATATTATCCTAATGTGGATCACAATTATAGGTCAAGAAGAATCAAGTCAAAATATTGAAGAATATGTTGTTTCTAAATATGGAGATTATTTAGGAAAATAAATTATTCAAGAACTTGTTTGTAGCAAAAGTTATCGCTAGATTGTAACACCTGACGTGGTGTGATTTGCAGGCCCAAATCCTATTGGGTATAGTTTATAAATATAAGCTTTGTAACCTAGGATTTGTACTAGCCGAGAATTCTAAAGATGTAATTATTAGGGCTGAGTCTGTTAGTCACTCTCTAGGAGAGTTATTGTGTGTGAACCACTCGGGTTGTGAGATGGTCATTGTGTTCACACTCAGAAACCTGTCGGTAATGGGTTGAGTATTATTCTTGGAGGAAAATTTGAAGCAACTCCTAGTTGTGTTCTTAGTCAAGATTCTTGGCTAGAGATAGTCATGGAAGTGTATCTTCCTGTTTGTTCAGAATTGTGTTGATCCAATCGTTGTCTGTGATTGAAGAGGGATTGAGGAAGGCCACATATCTAGGCTAGTCTTAGATAGAAATCTAGGAAGGGTAGTGATTAAGTTAGAATTTTTAAACGGGCGAGTTTAGCTTCGAATTGATACTATCATTGTGGATTTTTATTTGGCTTGGTATGCCCCCAGAGTAGGAAGGTTGTTCCGAATTGGGTTAACAATTTTGTGTGTTGGTTATTGCTTTTCAGTACTATTTTTATTGTTGATACCTTACTTGTTTGTTTCTATCAGATCAGATGTCCCAACATGTCATAGGAAATTTGACTTCTGTCATACCAGAATTTCAATTGGTATCATAGTAGGCATCCTGCTCTGTTTCTGGGTGAGATCCTGGGATGATACTTTCTGGTTAGGCAAGGAAGGGGGTTTTTACTGAAAAGTTGTTTAAACTTGGAGAGTTCATATTGTTGTTTGATTGTTCCCTTGAAGTGGAGGATAGAATACTCATGATAGGATATGTATTGGATATGCCGGTTGTTATTAGGTGTGCAACTTTGATAGTGAGTTGTTGTGATAGGTTTGGTTTATTTTCAAACCTATAATGTTTTTTATTGCACTTGGAGTATTATGGTTATGTGCAATATGTTATTCCTGAATACTGTTGAAGAGTTTTTTGTTATTATGTATTACACATCATGGTATCTATTGTAACCCTAATTGTTCCTTGTGTCGCAAGAAAAGGAAGGGCTTTAGGGTTTGGTCTCCTCAGCAGGTTTCGTGTGTGATGTTGTAGTGGGTGCAAGACAAAATTAATTGATTCTCTGAAGTTTGTATCGATACTTGAGTTTTATCTCTCAAGTGCACTCATTAAGGCAGTTTTGATGAGTTTGTTGCAGAAATATTATAGCCATTTATTTTGGCTTCATGCAGTGTCTTCATAATACTTGACCTAATTAGGAAAGTGATTTTGAGTCTAACTGTAGTTTGGTGGCTGGAGCTTGAATTTTTTTTTACCTTGAAGGTGATCAAGGGATGTTTTGGATTTTCTGGAAGCAGTAATGGCTTTGTGAAACAATTTCTAACCTCTTATTAAAGGTTACTTGCATGATCGGCTACAATAATCTTAGACTTAGTGTTATGAGTGTTTTTTGGGTTGAAAACTGGATTGTAAAAGACAAAAGGAAAAAAAAATACAATTGCAAAGCAGATAAATTAAAGACAAGGCTTGTAATTTAAAGTAAAAATATGGAAATTGTTATGAATTTAGATGTGGAAGCATTCATACATTCTTAAGCTTTAACTCATTTCTCTCTTACACAAATGAGACCTCTGACACAAATACAAATTTTTTCTTAAATAGACATCCAAGATACGTAATCATCGATGGTTACTAGCCCATGTTGGGCTTCATAGGAAACTGTCCTGAATACTCCCACGTCTTCACTAGTTTTGTACATTGATAACCGTTCGCGCCAATATGAATCCCTGCTTGTTGACACATGCTCTTGTCGATGACCACATGTGCAACCTAGGTCTTTGGTCGAATAGCTCCTTTTGGTCGTTATCTCTTAACACTATCGACGTGTCTTGTTGTTTCCTGCGAGACTTATGCATTTTTATCCTTTTAAACTTACACCTTAAAGGCCTATTTCCTTATTCGAAAATTTCTTGTCAACAAATTTCCCCCCAAAACACCATGTTCAACAGAGCTTTTATCAATGGGAGAATTCTGGCGTTTTCTCTTCTACTTTTTCGACTGTGCACTTCTTTGGGGTGACGTTGTGTGTAATTATGACCACTTTCTGCATAACAGTTCCCCATGTAACTTCCATCAATTTTCATCATTACTTCTAGGTTTTAGGGTGTGGGTTTTTGAACAAACCCCACTAACTTTTCTATTTCTCTGCTTCGTCATTGTTATATTAATCCCACTTGTCAATGATCAACGAGTGAGAACTTCCTTTAAATACCTTTTTTTAAGGTTACCTATTTTTCCTCTTCTGTTTTCATCTCTTCTTCTTGCTTACAAAAAAACCCCTTTGTTTTCTGCAACTTTCCTACAACACCAAAAATGGCGGCTTCTGGTTCTGCTTCTGTTTCTACTAGTACCAATCCAATGGCTTTTGCTCTTAGAAATACCACCACTCTACTAGTTATTTTTCAACCTACATCCACTGATTCTTGCACCATTGCAACCTGGATAAAGAAAATGCTCATTCCGTTTTCAGTTTCTGGAAAATTCCATGATTTTCATGGGTATCCACACCCGAAATGACCCTAAAATGGTTCTGAAATTTGTTCCTTTCTATACTCCTGGGAAACTTCTCGCATTTACTCAAGATTTCATGCTGGATGTAAAGTTTGTTGATTCTTCTAACAAGCCCTTTCGTTCCACTCCTACTCTTGTAAATTCAGCTTAATTGGCTTAGCTCGATAGGGTCCTAGCTAAGAAGTCTTTTTCCGAAGTGTTGTACCCTAAAATTTGCCCTCCCATATTTCTCAAAATATTTCAAGAAAAATTCACAAGTCCAACCCGGCGCGTCATATTCAAGTATTCTTTCTCCAAGATATCTCTGATAACGTATTCTCAAATTCAGGTTCGGCTCAAGAGTCAATTCTTTAAAGAAGGTATCTGAATGTGCGAGTTTTCTTGAAGAAATATGGTGAAAAAGTGTGCTGAAAGTGCAGTTTTTATGCGCTAAAAAATTCATAACTTGAAGATCGTGACTCGTTTTGAACCCGTTCCGGTGGCCAAAATTCCGTGTTGACACTATCTACGTTTTCATCTCTCACGACTGGAAGCCAATTTCGATCAGAAGGTCTTCAAAAATGTGGATTTATCAAGTATTTTCGCACAGAAAATTTATGACAGAAGTTTTGTTTGCGTCATGTTCAGAAAATCATAACTTGGTCGATTTTCATCATATCGAGCTGGTTCCGGCGCCACAATTTCACAAATTGAGTTGGCTACATTTTCACAGAAGGTATTGAGTTCAAACGGTATTCAAAAGACCTTCGTTTTTTGCTCAGAGTGCGTGACACGCTGAAAAATCCTGAATGCTGAATATTATTTCATCTGGGCCGAAACTTCGAAAATTCATAACTCGGTCAATTTTTATCGGATTGGGCTCATATTTTTACACAAGGTCACTGACTCAGAGATCTACAACTTTTCTTCAAAAGTCGAGACCAAATTATGCACCTATCAATACCAGTTGTTTATTGAAGAACGTGTCAGAGTCGACACTGGAGCCCAAAATAAGTTTGTCTGAGCTGAAACTTCAAAAATTCATAACTAATTCACTGTTTATCCGATGAGCCGATTTTCGGACAGGAGTTAGTTCTCGATGTTGGCTACATTTTGTTTTCACATTTCAACTTCAAAAATTGCACTTAAGTCCCTGCGATTTAGCCTGGAAAGTGACGAACTCAAGTGAACATTGGAGACCCAATTGCACATTCAAAGCCCATTTTTTTACCCTAATTTCCATTATATAATCACCTTCTTTTAACACAAACCAGGGAGGAGAAAAAGATAGAAAAAACCTTGCCACAACACTGTTAGAATCTCAAATTCTTTCAAGAATCCTAAAACCTTGAAATCCTTATTACAAATCCCTCTCTCACTACAAATAAGCCATCACAGTTACAAACCAACACCTCACTACTTCTTCTTTAGTAAGGGTAAGGCTGGCTTGATCTCCATGATCCAAAAGGCATAAAAGCATTCATGTCACTAATTTTCCAGTAAGGGTAAGATTGATTTGATCTCCATGATCAAAAGGGTATAATCATTCATACATGCCATATTGTGCCTAAACATTAAATTTCTTCATATATTGGCTTTATTTGCATTTTATGATTTTATTTAATGTGTTCATGAGATTCAACACTGCAGATTTAGACAGGATCCCATGTAGGAAGATTAAGGAACGTTGAGGCCAAAATACAAATGGCCAAAAGCCAAAAGCTAAATGGCCAAAGTAGAACAACTTATGCATGACACCAATACATGGCGAGACAGACATCTTGAGAAGATTAAGGAACGTTGAGGCCAGAACACAAATGGCCAACAGCCAGAACACAAATGGCCATGAAACCCAATCCAATGGCCAAAGAATGCAGACCACGGTACTCAAGAGTCAATGAACACGCACGTGATGCCAGAAAGTCAAACAAGGCTTTTTGTCTAATGGGCCAGAATACTTCAAAAAACCTCCCCTTGGGCCTGAAAACCCCCCTTGGTTTGTATATTTTTCAATTCTATTTTCTTTTCTTTTTTCTAATTCTTTTACTTATTCTTATTTAATTCACTTAAAATAATATTCTTTTCATAATAAAAGCAGAAAATCAAAAAAATACAATATATTTAATTAGTATTATTTCACTATTAAAATATTTTTGTAAATAAATGTTAAAAATTAATTTAGTTAATTTAGGTTTTAAACTTTAATCTTTTTTCTTAATAAATAAAAAATATCTAGAATTAGGTTTTTTAACATTTTTCATCCTTTTCTTAATCAATTTTTTCTCATTTATTTATTATTATAATTACTATTTATTTTTGTAAATAAACATGCATATTAATTAATTAGTAAATTAGAGTAACTTTAATATTTTTTTATTAATAATTAAAATATTTAGAACTAGGGTTTCCTCTTAATTTTAATTTTCTTTATCTTCATAAATACCAAAAAACATAAAAAACATTTCTTTTCTTTTAAATAAATAACTTTAGTTTCAATTTAATTTCAATTTAATTTCAAAAGGGTCCAACGCCCTCGAACGTTCAACTTTAATTCTTTCGCGCATTTATTCTTATTTTCCTTTGTGAATATTATGTAACTGCTCAAGCCATGTAATAGTAACTAGGTTTTACTTTCCGCATTTTTATTAAAACGGGTCTTTGTAATTTGGCGATGTATAGACTCGCGCCTTGTAATAGCGTAGGATTTTACTTTCCGCACTTAAATTTCCGCATTTTTAAACCGCTAACTTGCATGAAAGAATGAATGACTAATTAAAAACAATGCGTAGATCACCATGATACCTGTACAAGATAAATGCTAAACTGAAAATAACACACAAATTCACACACCACTCTTAGGGTACGCCTCACTGTTGCCTTGCCCTCGAAACGTGGTCGTCGAGTATAGGACGTCTTAGTAAGTCCTTATGTCCGTTGATCCATATGCCTCAAAACAAGTTGCCTCGGAAAAGTTGCCTCGAATTAAAAAGGATCAATGGCATAAGGGTAGCTTCTAAGGTGTCCTACTATTGCTCTGGTGACCACACTGTCCCTAAACTCGAATTGACCCGAACACCTCCAACGGTGGTGCTACTTACCTCTCAATGGTGGGATAGCACTACCTTAAGGACATTTAAACAGCCTAATTCCTTAGGGTAGGTGGATGACTCATGGATACTTGCTCCTTTCAAAAACAAATCAAAACCTCTTTTCACACTGACACTTTTCAAAAAGCTTTCAAAACAATTTTTCAAACACTCTTGAGGACTGATACAAGAGTCGATCTGAAATCTTTAAACGAAACTTTTTTCAAACTCACTCACAATTGAAAAGAAAACCTTTTGAAAACACAAATGAGCAAGTATCTAAGAGCCCATGGATAACCATGGATAGAAAGGGTGCTAACACCTTCCCTTTCTATAAATCTACCTCCCGAACCGAGAAACTATCTCATAAGGAATTTTGCTGTGCTTTTGTCCTGTCCATGTTGGAGAAAATAAAAGACGGTGGCGACTCTTGCTTCCGCGACATTTCGCGAACCAGCGTTAAACAGTCAGTTCTAAATCCACCGATCACAGAACTGGCGACTCTGCTGGGGACAATTATAAAGTGAGGTGTACCCTAGGACTAAGATCACTTGTGTTTTCAATTGTTGTGCTTTGTTTGCTTTATTATTGTGGGCTGCATCGGAGTTACATAGATCCTAACCCGGATCTGGGGATACCCTGTTAGATAGCATAAGCTGTGAGGGACCTGTCCGGCGTAGACCGACATGGGTGAAGCAGTGGCTACGTTGGTGTGGCACCTTGGTTTGTATCGATATCCCTTGTGTCGCAACGAGGAGAATATGGGTCTTCTGAGGAGTCATTAAGCACCAACCGACCTTAGAACCTTAAATGACCCAACTTGGCCAATAGAACAGTAGCAGTATGCTACGCCGATTGAGGCTAAACTCTCGTGATGGTTCTGGCCGCAAGAAAAGATTGTGATGCCGGAGTTATGACCGATTGAGGGTAGTCAGTGATATTAGGATCCTCTAGAACCCGGTTACTTCTGATAGGACAAGTCTTAACCAACAAACTGAAAGAGGGTAATACCTAGACCCCATGTTGGCCTAAACTCTAAGGGCTGTCTTGTGTGACTTGCGTGCCTTCATACTTGACTACTAGCATGCTTGTTATCTGACACTTGAGTTTCTTGCAGGTTTTGTTTACAGTCCTTAATCTTGACTCATAACAGGGTTACTTATATCACCCCACGCATAACATGACATCATACCATCATACCATTGCATACATCCTACATATGGACTAATCCATTTCAAGGATCTCAAGGGTCTGTGGTGCAGGTCATGATGAACCATAATGTCTAGCAAGGGACAAAGAGGATTTATTTTCCTCTAGCCAAGGTTGTCAGGGGCTATGACCCACTCGATATGGTGAGCCTTGACTCTTGAAGAAGGACTCTCAACAATATGAAGTTCCTTCAATCAAGCTATCGGATTCAAATTCTAACATTTTTCTTGTCTACCCCGCGAGATCCTTGAAAACATTGCATGCATATCATGCATATCGTTGCATTACAGGTACTCTTTTGACAGGTCACTTACCTTCTTCGCTGTTTATTTCAGCAATGGCTTCCCAACAAGATAACCAGGGTCTTCAGGCTCAAGAGATTCAGTTCAGGGAGATCTTCCTAAGCCTATCCAAGGGGCAAGAGGAGTTAAGGACACTCCTCATGGGGAATCTGGCCAAGAAAAGTCCCGAAGACGACAAGGACGAACGGCTGAGACATCTACAAGCTGAGGTAGATACAATGAAAACCCAGATGCTGGGGCAAAGGGGTCTCATCCAAGGTATAGCTCTGGAACAAGAAGAGTTGAGGACCATGATCAGTCAGCTCCACCAAGACAGATCAGACATGAAGCAACCAGTCCAAGTCAGGGACCAGGTCTTTGATCAGCTTCCAAGAGGACAGGAATCTGGTATGGAGAAGAATAGACCTCTCCAAATTGCTACCACTTCACAAGCCCAGCATCAACCTCGCCCAGAGCAACAGGTTGATCAAAGTAAGCTAAGCAGGTCCAAGAGGCAAGTCACCCAGCTTAACGTGTCGTTGTTTCAAGTTCTAAAACACCTGCTGAGGTTGAATCTGATTACACTAAGGGCTCCTCCCCGGAACCCCAACATCTCTGCTCCTCACTATCATCCCAACAAAAGATGTGCATACCACTCTGATAGTCCTGGACATGACACTGCCGACTGTTGGGCTCTGAAGAATAAAGTCCAGGACCTGATCAATGAAGGAGTAGTGGATTTCACCCAAGTGGGTCAGGCTGATTACTTCTACCATCCCTACAGGATTCACCATTTGAAGTGACCCGCCCTGAGACTAGAAGACTTTTGTTCATTCGAATGTTCAAGTTGTAATTTTCTTTTGATTGTTCAAACAATTATCATGTCAAACGCTGTTATGTCATTAATGCATCGCATATGTCTGTTTTGAATCAATATATTCGCATTCGCTATATTCAAACTGCTTTCATTTTTTGATGTCAACTCTCAATTAATAATTCTGAGCCTCTTGAGGGAGGATGACGAAGACGATACCACAATCTACAATATGCTTTTGAACGGACCCTGCTGATGAGGTACATGCATTGTTTCAATTCCTAAACACTGGAGTTATAAGGAAGATAATCCATCGTCAACCCCTTTGAGCCAAAGAAGTAGGAGTTTTTCTTTTCGAAATTTAAAACCCTTAATCATAACCTGGGGCAGGGTAGTTCTCTCAGTTGATCCAAGTGCATAACAAATGGCACCAAAGAGGTCCTTATAAAACAAAGAAAGATAGTGATGGTTCCGAACAATCATAAAGACAGGCAGTCATTACTTCTCAAAATAAAAACCCATTAAGTCAAAACCTATGAAGGAGACTTACAAAACTGGGGCATCCCGCTGACTGTAATCACAAAAGAACAG
This sequence comes from Vicia faba, assembly GCA_948472305.1. Taxonomy (NCBI): domain Eukaryota; kingdom Viridiplantae; phylum Streptophyta; class Magnoliopsida; order Fabales; family Fabaceae; genus Vicia; species Vicia faba. The sequence goes on from OX451737.1 coordinate 1,466,960,049, forward strand.
TTCAAGCAAAAGAAAAATAGGGATAACGAAATCAAAAAGAAAGAGGTCATACAAACCCTCAACAAAAGAAAAACGACTGCCTATTCAAAATAAATTGTCAGTATCCGAACCATCACCGGAATATCAAAGCAAAGACTCAAACAAGGTCTAACGCAGGATCAACTGAGTTTAGGTTTGAAGAACATCACGAAGAGTGGGTGGGTACAAATATTTTGAGCCTTTATCCTTTGTTTCTTAAACCATGAACCAGGCCACGTTATAACCCTTAAAAGTCCTAGATGAAGCATGGGTTAGTTCGAAAGCATACTATTACGAAAGGTATCCTGACTCCTTAAGGCCTACGGTAAATACGGAGTTGACATCACGTTTTACAAACATTCACTTGTTTTATGAAAAAGAATGCATTTTCAAAATCTTCAAGACAGACATAAGCTTTGCATTTTTGATATAACATTGTTTGCATATGACTATTTGTTTGAACGACAGGGAAATTCGCACGATGAATACCTAGTGAACAAAAGCACTTCCAATCAAGGGGCAGACGTGATTATTGTCCATCATCTGGGGCAATTAATTCAAGATTCGGAGAATCTCTCAAAAGGCCAAATAACCAGGGGCAAATCTCCGCCTAAGTCACTTGGGGAATTGGATAGGAATTCCAGCAACAAATCTTGCACGATCAGACATCTTCTGGTAATATGGCTACACAATGCTACTGACAGGGGCACCTCCCTACATCCTGAGAGTGTGGACATAGTCGAAAAAATACTACGCACAATCAAAGACCCGCTAGGTTGACACACCTAGGCAAAAATAAGGGCTTCCCGGCGAACCAAAAGGGTTCGGGCAAAATAAGGGATGAAAATGAAAAAATCTGTACACCCGGCAAGTCGAAAACCTGAAAAGGCGGCTTGGGCAAAAATGGGTATCCCGGTGGACTGAAAACCTGAAAGGGCGGTCCAGGCAAAAATTAGGGATCAGAGCGTACGACTATGTCCTGTCATCTCGTCACTTGCCTACCAGAAGAAGATTTGTCAAATCGGCAGTCATCAAGCACCTCCACAGGTATCTTCCTCTCCCACATCAGAAACAGGGGCAATAATGAGTTGTCTAAGCGATCTAATTGCTCTGTCCACCAAGGTACAAAGGTAGGTTCGGTTGAAAAACATGACCAAGATATCTTAATTCCCCAGAGAGTGAGCCAGCAAGTCAGCGATACTCTCCCCAAGCAGAGTTAGTCCACTATCAACCTCAAGGAAGTTGAATTATCCCCCGCGGATCTCAACATTCCCTAGCGGAGTATACAAACATTCTTAACAAGCATCCCCGGCAGTCTTGATCTAAGATTGTTCCCCGGCGGAATACCAGACATTCGGTGGAGCCACTTCCCCAGTACATCTCAAAAAAAATTCCCCAGGAGAGTCCAGTCCAAAAGTTTCCCCAGGAAAGTGGAATCCATATCCCCAGCAGGTCTTAAAGCTTATCCCCAGTAGATTCTGGAAGCTTGTCATCCGCATAGTACGAACGCTCCCCCGGCTTTATTCAAAGTTTATTTCCCCACCAGCATATAACTGGGTTATCCTCAGCCAATTGCCACGGAGAGATCGTCCCCGGTGAAGTCTTCCTATCCCCAGCGGAGTTCATCAGATCTCCCAACATGACTTACCAATGGAATCCCCAGCGGAGTTATCATCAACCTCAGCGAAGTGTTCCTCTCCCCACAGAGCATTCCCCGCAGAGTAATCTATTCGCCAAGTTTGTTCCCCAACGGAGTCATCTTCTTCTACCGGTATTCTTGCAACCATCACCCCCAGCGGAAACAGAGCTCTACTCTTCCATATCAGCCCAGGATTCAACTTCCCGGCACCCGTCAAGGATTTATTTTCCTAGACGAAAATAAATTCATAAACATCACCTTGTCATACATTATGATACATGCGTACACGCATCGTATCACCCCAATCTCATTTATTTTTGAGAACATCATGACATCATGCATGTCATACATTATGACATTGCATACAACTAACTCGTTACTTTTTCAGGAAAAGAACGATCAAAAGATAAAAGTCTTTACCTTTTGAAGTAGAAGACGTCCAAGATTCCTTCATCATTCTGTTGAGGTAGTAATCTCCCAAAGGTTCTCTCATCGTCCCGTTGAGGTAGTAATCGCCCAAAGGTTCTCTCATCGTTCTGTTGAGGTAGTAATCGCCCAAAGGGTCTCTCATTGTCCCGTTGAGGTAGTAATCACCCAAGGTTCTCTCATCGTCTCGTTGAGGTAGTAATCATCCAAGGCTCTCTCATCGTCCCGTTGAGGTAGTAATCATCCAAGGTTCTCTCATCGTCCCGTTGAGGTAGTAATCGCCCAAAGGTTCTCTCATCGTCCCGTTGAGGTAGTAATCGTCCAAGGTTCTCTCATCGTCCCGTTGAGGTAGTAATCGCCCAAAGGTTCTCTCATCGTCCCGTTGAGATAGTAATCGTCCAAGGTTCTCTCATCGTCCCGTTGAGGTAGTAATCGTCCAAGGTTCTCTCATCGTCTCGTTGAGGTAGTAATCGCCCAAAGGTTCTCTCATCGTCCCGTTGAGGTAGTAATCGCCCAAAGGTTCTCTCATCGTCCCGTTGAGGTAGTAATCGCCCAAGGGTTCTCTCATCGTCCCGTTGAGGTAGTAATCGCCCAAAGGTTCTCTCATCGTCCCGTTGAGGTAGTAATCGCCCAAAGGTTCTCTCATCGTCCCGTTGAGGTAGTAATCGTCCAAGGTTCTTTCATCGTCCCGTTGAGATAGTAATCGTCCAAGGTTCTCTCATCGTCGCGTTGAGGTAGTAACCGTCCCTGATTCATTCATCACATCATTATCAACAAAAACCTTTTGTAGCTCCAGACTCGATTCCTGTATCTTGCCAGGGCACGTCTGAAGAGTTCGAAGTGAAGTGGTGAAAAACACAAGAAGGGGGGGTTGAATTGTAAAACTGAAATCTAATGCAATGAACAAGATATTTTTATCCTGGTTCGTTTGATCTTAAACTACTCAAGTCCACCCGTCAAGGTGATTTCGCCTCTCTCCAACGAGGTCTTAATCCACTATATTCAACTGAATATTACAGACTGCTTTAACAACTGCTAAAGCCTTCTTGATCCAAACCACAACCCGGTTTGTCAAGGTAACACTTTCTTACAAAGAGATAAAACTAAGTGTGTGGATGTTTTCTACAAAACTTTATCACAACTGTGATGTATACACAAATTGAAGCTTAGAAACTAGATTGCTAAACAATGATAGAATATCAGAGTGTGTGGTTTAGCAAAATTGAGAGAAAGAAGATTATAATTAGCTTTTGTGCGTGTAGAGATTTGGAGAGCATTAGCCATTTCAATCTTCAAAGCCTTGTTTATATAGCACTGAGATGATGAACGTTGGATGCAATATTCTTGATTCAATGCTAATAACAAACTTTCCTTATTGAGCAGATCTTGTCTGGAATGAGGCCGTTGGAATTAATTTGCTTTCAATGCACAGTACCGTTGCTTACTTAATGCAAGTTCTGGCTTGGCTCATTCTGACTCTGCTTCGCTGCTGATGAACTGTTGTGTTTCTTTATCAGAGTGTTGAGCGCAGTCTTGTTCATCAGGCTTCAGCATGTACGTGAGTTGATCATCTGATTTTGACATTCTGATATGGCAACTTCTGATGCTGGTGTCTGAAATCAAGTTCTGATGCTGAATAGATGTGATCTTGCTTATATCAATCAGAGTATCTGCAAGTCAGAACATAATAATTTTAGGCAGAAGATAGTTCATACATGAAACTTATAAATACTATATCTTTTCACTTTGTTATCATTAAAACTTAAATATCGGGTAGTAGATTCAAACTTTGTTATAATAATCTCCCCCTTTTTGATGATGACAAAAACTAGATATTTTAAATGAAAATAATGTGAAAAGGTATCTGGAATATGTATCAGAATAAGAAGTAAAAGGATAAGGAGTAAAGAGATATCAGAGTTGAGAGATACTCCCCCTGAGTTTATTACTTCCCTTTGATTACTCGTGTTCTTCAGGATCAGATCTTTTTGCCTTTCTTTGAACATCAGAGTATCAGAGTCTTTGACTTATCAGAAGCTTTATGTTAGAGCAGAGCTTCAGAGTTTTTCTTGTCAGAGCTTTGCTTTGGATCAGAATATCAGAGCGGATCAGAACTTCATAGTGATCAGAGCTTCAGAGCTTCTAGTCTTCAGAGTGTCCAGGAGCTTCCTTGTACCTATAGACTTTAAGCAAAACAGAAAAACATTTTCAAGTAATAGAGTTAGAATGTTTGAGAATTTCTGTCTAGTTAGTCGTTATTGATTAAAATATCATTCTTGTTCTCCCCCTTTTTGTCAGCAATCAAAAAGTGTAGGTGATGTTCTAAAACAATTAAGATCAGAAAAACTAATCATATTGAGAGAGTTCAGAATCAAAACAAGAAAATATTACAAAACATATTCAAACAGTACATCAGAAAATCAAGGAAAACATGAAAAAGAACATGAATGAAAAAAGAGACTAAGGTTGAGGAGGCAAGCGTGTGAACAGGTTCTCCAGCATGGCTTGGATCTTTTCAGCAGTCTCATTCTGCTTGTGCACCATGCTGACAACAGTGTCAATCTTGCTATCCTGCACATCCATTCTCTCTTTCATCTTCTGATCGCTTTCATCCATCCGCTGCTGCAGACGTATGTCATTCAGCCTTAGTTCTTCCAGAGTCTGCCTGTCCAAGGCAGCTTGAGAAGCATCAGAAACAGGAGGCTTCTGAGAACTTTCAGCAACATCCTCTGCTTGACTTTCTTCAGCTTGAATGGTCTTGTCTTCTTCTGATTGCACCTTTGCAGCTTACTGTTTCTCAGACCAAGGTTCACTATCCAGAGGGAGCACAGCTTCCTGAGGTAGCTGACTTTCAACTTCCTTCAGCAGCTTGCTGAAGTTCTGTTGTGCCTGCTCATAGTTGATATCCTGCAACTTGAGGGCTTCAGCACGTACCCAAAGTCTGAATTGTGACCAGAGCTGATCAGAAGCAGCTGGGTCAATCATTCCAGGACAGACTTGCTTCAAAGAAGCAATCCATTGCAGCACACCTGTTTCAAAATTCATAATACCAGAGCCAACATCTGGTTGCTTTGGTTTTGGGATGGCAATTTTGTGTTTCAGATCAGCAAGACGGTCAAGACTAGTTAAGTCTATGAAAGTCCTGCTGGGGTTTTCGGAGGTTTTCTGAGTAGCTGTTTGTTTTGGAGATGGAGTATCAGTATCAGAAATTATGATTGGACTGGGTGGTGTTTTGGGAGTATTTGGTGGTGTAGATTCTGGTGAGGATGGTAACTGGGGAATTATAACAGTTGTTCCACATGGCAGCTGGATTTCCAGAGGTGATGGTTGAGGTGAATGAGGTTCAGATGGTTGAGGAGAAGGAGTTTCAGAGTGATGAAACTCTGTTTGAGGTGATGGTGGATTAATTTCTGGTTGGGGAGAGGGAGACGGAATTTCTGATTGTTCAGGGATAAGGGGTTCTTCTGGAATTGATGAGAGTGGTTGTTGTTGTTCTGGTTCTTCAGCAGATTGCTGTTGTTCTGGTTGTGGAGGATGAACAGTTTGTGGTTCAGAGTTTGGTTGATCAGAGGTGTGTTGATCAATGTCAGACAGCACTTGGTCAATTGCTGATGTTGTTGAGATTGTTGGTTGTTTGGGATGTTTGGTTATGGGTCTTCTGAGTTTTAATGCCTCAGAAGGGTCCTCTTCTTGTACAGTTTCATCTATGGTAGGGATGGGGATTGAGATTCTATGAGAGGTTTGAGGAGGAATAGATGCTGGAATAGTAGAAGAATTTAAAACAGGGGCAGCAGATGAATTACCTCTTTTTCTGGGCGTCTGCTGGGATGATCCTTCTGATGGTGCCTTCCTCTTCTTCGTCTTCTTCAGAGTCACTTCTGGTTGAGGTTGATGCAGATCTCTGATATTTAGATTTGGATCTGTACCATCTGCCTTGCACGCATCCAAGTACCTGAGAATCACCTCTGGTTTGGATTCAATTTCAGAAAAAAACGGAAAGTCACTCAGAGGCACTCTTCTGCTGGAGATATCAGCAATAGAAGTGGCTCTGGGTTCCTTCTGAATATTCTCTATCAGCTTCATCTTCTTCAAGTTCTTTGCATTCAGAGGTTTCCCAATTGTTGGTTCAATAGTGCTTAGCTCTTGAGCTTCTATCAGATGTTCAATCAGCCTATTCTCTGTCAGAATATCTGATATCAACCTTCCAAAAGGTATCCAATCCTTCTTGGTTCTTTCTTCTTCCCTTGTTTCCTTCACACTTGTTCTGAGGTGGTTGAACAGGAAGTGAGCCAGATTGATCTTTACCTTCTGATCAATAAAGTAGATCAGAAACTACTAATCCACATTTATGTAATCAGGAGAACTGGTTGGTTTCCTGTGGTTGAAGCACCCCAGAATTATCTTAGCCCACACTCTGTAATGATCCTTCAGATCTTTAATCTTGCTGTTGGGCACCCCAAGAGTGAAAATCCTTGCAGCTATCACACCCACATCAGCATATCTTTCAGCCATGTCCACACAACGGACGCCACCGCCATTGTGACCGATTAGCCTTGCAATGTGATCCTCAGTGATCAAAATCTTCTTTCCCAAAACAAAGGAGGTGACTAGATGTGTTGAAGCCTTGGCGTGAATCTAAAATTCCTTGACTAGCATTGGGAATGTTGGTCCAACCAACCTGTCGAAATACCTTTCCCACTTCTGAGCCCTAACTTCTTCAGTTAGGTCAAAACCGTTCTCCTTCAAGCTTTCAAAATCAATGATTAATTCAGAAAGCACTTCAAGATTCTTCACAGGAGTGAGGAGAGTTCTGAATGGCACTTGATATTGCTCAGATGATGCTTTCTTCTGAGGACCTGCAGAAGCGCTGCTGGAGGTTGCCATGTTCACACTAAAAGGGTTTTGAGAATAAACTGAGGAAAATAGGTTGCAAGAGATGAACACAGAAATATGCAGAAAATGCTTGAGTATTAGTGAGAAAACGTAAAGAATGAGAATGAGAGATTAATGTGCTTAAATAGAGTTTTCAAAACTATTTTGAAAAGATAAACGTTTTTAAGAGAGAGAAAAATCATGATTGCATTTTAAAAGCATGATTACTTTTCATTGAATGCTTGCTGATTTTGGGGGATTTGAGAAAGATACTTAAAAACGGTTACCAGACATGTGTCTCAATGCACCCAATCAGCGCTTTGCCTTCTCAGAAGCGTGCACGCGTTCTGCTTCAGAGATATGCTGATGATTGGATGACACTTGTTTGATGTAGTGATAAGCACGTCTGTCTTTGAGCTTAGACTCTCAGATCTTTAGACTTGCATCTGATACAATCTGCATGTTCTATCTTTCTGAAAGGAGATTGATCAGAAGTTCACAATAAAACAATTACATTCTGAAGGTAAATATATGGAATTAAAACATTTTCACTCTGGACACACTTTCATGCTGAGATGTTTCAGAATGAAATTAAACCTATCTTCTGAAAGGGGTTTAGTAAAGATATCAGCCCATTGATGGTCTGTATCTATAAATTTTAAGTTCAAAATACCTTTCTGAATATAGTCCCTAATGAAGTGATGTTTTATTTCTATATGCTTAGCTCTAGAATGTAAAATGGGATTCTTACTTAAGCAAATAGTAGAAGTATTATCACAAAGTATAGGAATGTTACTCTCAAAAATCTGGAAGTCTTCAAGCTGACTTTTCATCCAGAGCATTTGTGTGCTACATCCTGCTGCTGCTATGTACTCAGCTTCTGCTGTTGACAGAGCAATTGTTGATTGCCTTTTGCTGGACCAAGAGATCAGATTTTCTCCCAGAAACTGGCAGCTTCCAGAAGTACTTTTACGTTCCACTCTGTCTCCAGCAAAATCAGCATCACAGTAGCCTACTAAGCTGTAATCACTAGATTTTCTATAAAACAAACCCAGATTAGTAGTAACTTTCAGATACTTGAAAATTCGCTTAACAGCTGTTAAGTGAGATTCTCTAGGATCTGATTGGAATCTAGCACAGATACAAACACTGAATAATATGTCAGGTCTTGAAGCAGTCAGATAGAGGAGAGAACCAATCATACCTTTGTAGACTTTCTGTTCTACATTTTTGCTTACCTCTTCTCTTTCCAGAATGCACGTGGGATGCATTGGAATCTTTGATGGCTTACATTCTGAGAGGTCTAATTTCTTCAGAAGATCTCTGATGTATTTTCTCTGATGAATGTAAGTTCCTTCTGGAGTTTGATTGATCTGAATTCCTAGAAAGAATTTCAGTTCCCCCATGAGGCTCATCTCAAATTCTGCCTGCATACACTTAGCAAATTTTCTTCCAAGAGAAGGATTAGTAGAACCAAAAATAATATCATCAACATAAATTTGACAGACTAAGATGTCACTCTTAACTGATTTACAGAAGAGAGTAGTGTCTACCTTCCCTCTGGTGAATTCATTTTCCAGCAGAAAGTTACTTAGCCTTTCATACCAAGCTCTGGGAGCTTGTTTCAGACCATACAGTGACTTCTTTAGTTTGAAAACATGTTCTGGATATTTTGTATTTTCAAAACCTGGGGGTTGGTGTACATACACTTCTTCTTCTATATAACCATTTAAGAATGCACTTTTGACATCCATCTGATACAGAGTGATGCCTCTATTAACAGCAAATGAAATTAAAAGTCTGATAGATTCTAACCTGGCGACTGGGGCAAAGGTTTCTGTATAGTCTATCCCCTCTTGCTGACTATAACCTTGTGCAACCAGTCGTGCCTTGTTTCTGATGACTTCACCTTGTTCATTTAGCTTGTTTCTGAACACCCATCTTGTTCCAATGACGTTGAATCCTTTTGGTCTGGGAACGAGATCCCATACGTCATTTCTGGTGAATTGATTCAGCTCTTCTTGCATTGCCAGAATCCAGTCATTATCCAGAAGTGCTTCATCAATAGAAGAAGGTTCAATCAGAGACACAAGTCCCATAAGTGTTTCTTCAGAGTTTCTGAAACTTGCTCTTGTTCTGATTGGATCTTCCTTTCTTCCTAGAATAGTCTCTTCTGGGTGATCCAAGCTGCTTCTGGGTAATCTCTTATGAGGTTGATCAGCAGCTGTTGTAGGATTGCTAGCAGTGCTCCTTTCAGACGTTGATAGAATGTCGGTGTTGAGAGCTTCTGATGACTTGTCTTCAGAACCTGCAAATTCAATTTCTATACCTGCAAAAACTTCATTCTGCTTTGACTTTTCAGAGTCAAGCTTATCATCAAAACGAACACTGATTGATTCTTCCATAATCTGTGTTTCTGTATTGTATACTCTGTACCCTCTTGAGCATTCAGAGTATCCTAACATAATACACTTCTGTGCTTTAGAGTCAAACTTGTTCAAATAATTCTTTGTATTTAATATAAAGCAAGTACATCCAAATGGATGAAAATATGAAATGTTGGGCTTTCTGTTCTTCCACAATTCATATGGAGTCTTTTCCAGAATAGGTCTTATTGAGATTCTATTCTGAATGTAGCACGCTGTGTTTATTGCCTCTGCCCAGAAAGTCTTAGCAACGTTTGTCTCATTGATCATGGTTCTGGCCATTTCTTGCAATGTTCTGTTCTTTCGTTCTACAACTCCATTTTGTTGGGGAGTTCTAGGACAAGAGAAATCATGCAGAATGCCTCTGTCATTAAAGAATGACTCGAAATCTTTGTTTTCAAATTCTCCACCATGATCACTTTTGACTTTAACGATTCTAAGATCCTTTTCATTCTGAACTTGGTTACAGAAGGTAACAAACACAGAGTGTGACTCGTCCTTGTGTCTTAAGAACTTTACCCATGTCCATCTGCTATAGTCATCTACGATTACTAACCCATACTTCTTACCACTGACTGAAGCAGTTTTAACTGGTCCAAATAAGTCAATGTGCAGAAGTTCTAATGGCTTAGAGGTAGAAACAACATTTTTGGATTTAAAAGAAGGTTTTGCAAATTTGCCTTTCTGACATGCTTCACACAGAGCATCTGAATTGAACTTCAAATTAGGAAGTCCTTTGACCAGATTGAGTTTGTTAATCTGAGATATTCTTCTCATACTAACATGTCCCAATCTTCTGTGCCAGATCCACTGCTCGTTGTTAACAGACAGAAGACATTTTACATTCTGATTCTTTAGTTCAGAAAGTTTGATTTTGTAAATGTTGTTTTTCCTCTTACCATTAAACAGGATAGTCCCATCTTTCTGACTAACAGCTTTACATGATTTTTGATTAAAGATTATATCATAACCGTTATCACTTAATTGACTTATGGATAACAGATTATGCATCAATACATCTACTAGCAGAACATTATTAATAGAGGGAAGATTTCCATTACCTACAGTTCCAGAGCCAATTATCTTTCCCCTCTGATTGCCTCCAAAGCCAACGTGGCCTCCAGGCTTAAGTTCCAGGCTTTGGAACATATGCCTTCTTCCCATCATGTGTCGTGAGCAGCCAGAGTCCAGGTACCATGACTGGTGTTTCTGACTTGCTGCTAAAGATATCTGCAACATGTATTATTTTATCCTTAGGTACCCAGATTTTCTTGGGTCCTGATTTGTTAGTTTTACCAAAACTCTGGTTGAATTTTGGTTTCACAGAGTGCTTACTGCTAGTGTATTTGATATCATGTGTGTGACCATATACAAAATGTGAATTCAGAGGAGTGTGTTTAATGGTTAAGTCCATGACATTCTTTGGTGTAGGAACCTTACCTTGGTATCCTATTCCTTTCTTGCCGTTTCTGCTAACTCCATAGATCACTGAAGCCATTCTGCTTCTATCTATGCTTTTAGCTAGGAACTTCTGGAAACTGTGATCATACTCCTTGATGATCTCATCAGCGTTGCTAGGAGTTTCAGAAATTGGTTCCTTTTGAGAGTTTTGTAAAGTGTTTTCTAATTTTGAAATCTTATTTCTCAGCTCAGAATTTTCCAATTTGAGACTCTCAGTCTTATTAGAGTCAGATTCAAGATTCCTTTTCAGGTCTCTGAATTTAGCTCTAATTTGCTGATAACGTTCCAGAATCTCATTAAGGCTTTCAGCAAGTTCAGCCTTTGTAAAGTTAACAGCAAAGTTAGGAAATACCTCTTCAGTGTCTGATTCTGAGTCTGATTCAGAAGCTTCACTATCTTCTGAAGTGTTAGCCATGAGAGCTATGTTTGCCCTTTCATCATCTGATTCTGAGTCAGCTTCAGACGAGTCAGAGTCATCCCATGTAGCCATGAGACTTTCTTCTCTCTTCCAAACTTCTTTTTGGGCTTTTCCCTCTGAAGCTTTGGGCAGTCACTCTTATAGTGTCCTTGCTCATTGCAATCATAGCAGATGATGTCTTTGGTGTTTGGCTTTTTGCTACTGGAGGAGCCTTCAGATCTTCTATATCTAGAGGAAGAATCTGTCCTTCTGTATCTGGAAGAAGACTCGTTCTGATCAGATCTTCTGGGATTCTTGAACTTCCTTTGTCTTTGCTTCCACAGTTGATTTACTCTTCTGGAGAGAAGGGAGAGTTCGTCTTCTTCTGATGAGGATCCATCAGATGTTTCTTCAACTGCCTGCAAAACTTTAGACTCAAATTTTCTGTTAGATTTTAATGCTAAAGGCTTACCTTGCTTCTGAGGCTCATCAGCTTCTAGCTCTATCTCATGACTTCTGAGGGAGCTGATAAGTTCCTCCAGAGTGATTTTGTTGAGATCTTTAGCTAGCTTCAGAGCTGTAACCATAGGTCTCCACTGCTTGGGTAAACTTCTGATGATTTTCTTGACATGGTCAGCAGTAGAGTATCCTTTGTCCAGAACTTTGAGACCAGCTACCAGAATCTGGAATCTAGAGAACATGGTTTCAATGGATTCAGATTCTTCCATTTTGAACGCCTCATACTTCTGAATGAGCGCCAGAGCTTTTGTTTCTTTGACCTGAACGTTGCCCTCATGCGTCATTCTGAGTGAGTCAAAAATATTCTTTGTTGTGTCTCTGTTGGAGATCTTTTCATACTCAGTTTAGGAGATGGCGCTGAGGAGGATGGTTCTGGCCTTGTGGTGATTCTTGAAGTCACGCTTTTGTTGATCAGACATTGTTTTTCTATCAATCTTCTGACCACTTGCATTCACAGGGTGCGTGTATCCATCTGTCACCATATCCCACAGATCAGCATCATGTGCCAGAAAGAAGCTTTCAATTCTGTCTTTCCAGTAATCAAAGTTTTCTCCATCAAATACTGGAGGTTTGCCACTGAATCTGTCTCTGTCCTCATTGTTGTCATTGCTGATGTGAGAATTGTTTCCTGCCATTGTGTTTTTCTGACGCTGGATCTTGTACTGACACAGTTAAGTGTTTTAGCTCAGAACCAGGCGCTCTGATGCCAATTGAAGTGGTGAAAAACACAAGAAGGGGGGGTTGAATTGTAAAACTGAAATCTAATGCAATGAACAAGATATTTTTATCCTGGTTCGTTTGATCTCAAACTACTCCAGTCCACCCGTCAAGGTGATTTCGCCTCTCTCCAACGAGGTCTTAATCCACTATATTCAACTGAATATTACAGACTGCTTTAACAACTGCTAAAGCCTTCTTGATCCAAACCACAACCCGGTTTGTCAAGGTAACACTTTCTTACAAAGTGATAAAACTAAGTGTGTGGATGTTTTCTACAAAACTTTATCACAACTGTGATGTATACACAAATTGAAGCTTAGAAACTAGATTGCTAAACAATGATAGAATATCAGAGTGTGTGGTTTAGCAAAACTGAGAGAAAGAAGATTATAATTAGCTTTTGTGCGTGTAGAGATTTGGAGAGCATTAGCCATTTCAATCTTCAAAGCCTTGTTTATATAGCACTGAGATGATGAACGTTGGATGCAATATTCTTAATTCAATGCTAATAACAAACTTTCCTTATTGAGCAGATCTTGTCTGGAATGAGGCCGTTGGAATTAATTTGCTTTCAATGCACAGTACCGTTGCTTACTTAATGCAAGTTCTGGCTTGGCTCATTCTGACTCTGCTTCGCTGCTGATGAACTGTTGTGTTTCTTTATCAGAGTGTTGAGCGCAGTCTTGTTCATCAGGCTTCAGCATGTACGTGAGTTGATCATCTGATTTTGACATTCTGATATGGCAACTTCTGATGCTGGTGTCTGAAATCAAGTTCTGATGCTGAATAGATGTGATCTTGCTTATATCAATCAAAGTATCTGCAAGTCAGAACATAATAATTTGAGGCAGAAGATAGTTCATACATGAAACTTATAAATATTATATCTTTTCACTTTGTTATCATCAAAACTTAAATATAGGGTAGTAGATTCAAACTTTGTTCTAACACGAAGATCCGATTCCTGTATCTTGCCAGGGTGTATCTGTTGACGACTAACATTACCAGACTCGATTCCTGTATCCTGCCAGGGCACGTCTGAAGAGTTTGAAGATCCGATTCCTGTATATTGCCAGGGTGTATCTGTTGACGACTAATTCCAGACTCGATTCCTGTATCCTGCCAGGGCACGTCTGAAGAGTTTGAAGATCCGATTCCTGTATCTCGCCAGGGTGTATCTGTTGACGACTATATTCTCCGGACTCGATTCCTGTATCTTTCCAGGGCACGTCTGAAGAGTTTAAAGATTCGATACCTGTATCCAGCCAGGGCACATCTGCATAAAGAGTTTGAAGATCAAATCCTGTAACAGGCCAGGTAATTATTTTCTTTTTCAGGTACGCAAGTTCTCGCTAAGGAATCTCTTACGCGATCGACACCTCCAGATGGCATCTATAAGCCCATCCCCCTATCCATCGTATCTCCAAATGGCATCTATAAGCCCATTCCCGCCATCACGCTGCTGATACTTTACTATGTGAGCGCAAATTTCTGGGCACTCTAGTGTTCAATCATCTTCCACCTTTGGATCACGAAAGGCACGCAAGCCAATCTACATCCTCAGGTTTAAGAAGATTGAACAGGGGCAACTGTTGTACCCCAAAATTTGCCCTCCCATATTTCTCAAAATATTTCAAGAAAAATTCACAAGTCCAACCCGGCGCGTCATATTCAAGTATTCTTTCGCCAAGATATCTCTGATAACGTATTCTCAAATCCAGGTTCGGCTCAAGAGTCAATTCTTTAAAGAAGGTATCTGAATGTGCGAGTTTTCTTGAAGAAATATGGTGAAAAAGTGTGCTGAAAGTGCAGTTTTTACGCGCTAAAAAATTCATAACTTTAAGATCATGACTCGTTTTGAACCCGTTCCAGTGGCCAAAATTCCGTCTTGACACTATCTACGTTTTCATCTCTCACGACTGGAAGCCAATTTCGATCAGAAGGTCTTCAAAAATGTGGATTTATCAAGTATTTTCGCACAGAAAATTTGTGACAGAAGTTTATTTGCATCATGTTCAGAAAATCATAACTTTGTCGATTTTCATCGTATCGAGCTGGTTCCGGTGCCAACATTTCACAAATTGAGTTGGCTACATTTTCGTAGAAGGTATTGAGTTCAAACGGTATTCAAAATGCCTTCGTTTTTTGCTCAGAGTGCGTGACACGCTGAAAAATCCTGAATGCTGAATATTATTTCATCTGGGCCGAAACTTCGAAAATTCATAACTCGGTCAATTTTTATCGGATTGGGCTCATATTTTTACACAAGGTCACTGACTCAGAGATCTACAACTTTTCTTCAAAAGTCGAGACCAAATTATGCACCTATCAATACCAGTTTTTTATTGAAGAACGTGTCAGAGTCGACACTGGAGCCCAAAATAAGTTTGTCTGAGCTGAAACTTCAAAAATTCATAACTAATTCACTGTTTATCCGATTGAGCCGATTTTCGGACAGGAGTTATTTCTCGATGTTGGATACATTTTGTTTTCATATTTCAACTTCAAAAATTGCATTTAAGTCCCTGCGATTTAGCCTGGAAAGTGACGAACTCAAGTGAACATTGGAGACCCAATTACACATTCAAAGCCCATTTTCTTTACCCTAATTTCCATTATATAATCACCTTCTTTTCACACAAACCAGGGAGGAGAAAAAGAGAGAAAAAACCTTTCCACAACACTGTTAGAATATCAAATTCTTTCAAGAACCCTAAAACCTTGAAATCCTTATTACAAATCCCTGTCTCACTACAAATAAGCCATCACAGTTATAAACCAACACCTCACTACTTCTTCAGTAAGGGTAAGGCTGGCTTGATCTCCATGATCCAAAAGGCATAGAAGCATTCATGTCACTAATTTTCCAGTAAGGGTAAGATTGATTTGATCTCCATGATCAAAAGGGTATAATCATTCATATATGCCATATTGTGCCTAAACATTAAATTTCTTCATATATTGGCTTTATTTGCATTTTATGATTTTATTTAATGTGTTCATGAGATTCAACACTGCATATTTAGACAGGATCCCATGTAGGAAGATTAAGGAACGTTGAGGCCAAAATACAAATGGCCAAAAGCCAAAAGCTAAATGGTCAAAGTAGAACAACTTATGCATGACACCAATACATGGCGAGACAGACATCCTGAGAAGATTAAGGAACGTTTAGGCCAGAACACAAATGGCCAACAGCCAGAACACAAATGGCCATGAAACCCAATCCAATGGCCAAAGAATGCAGACCACGGTACTCAAGAGTCAATGAACACGCACGTGATGCCAGAAAGTCAAACAAGGCTTTTTGTCTAATGGGCCAGAATACTTCAAAAAACCTCCCCTTGGGCCTGAAAACCCCCTTTGGTTTGTATATTTTTCAATTCTATTTTCTTTTCTTTTTTCTAATTCTTTTACTTATTCTTATTTAATTCACTTAAAATAATATTCTTTTCATAATAAAAGCAGAAAATCAAAAAAATACAATATATTTAATTATTATTATTTCACTATTAAAATATTTTTGTAAATAAATGTTAAAAATTAATTTAGTTAATTTAGGTTTTAAACTTTAATCTTTTTTCTTAATAAATAAAAAATATCTAGAATTAGGTTTTTTAACATTTTTCATCCTTTTCTTAATCAATTTTTTCTCATTTATTTATTATTATAATTACTATTTATTTTTGTAAATAAACATGCATATTAATTAATTAGTAAATTAGAGTAACTTTAATATTTTTTTTATTAATAATTAAAATATTTAGAATTAGGGTTTCCTCTTAATTTTAATTTTCTTTATCTTCATAAATACCAAAAAACATAAAAAAACATTTCTTTTCTTTTAATTAAATAACTTTAGTTTCAATTTAATTTCAATTTAATTTCAATTTAATTTCAAAAGGGTCCAACGCCCTCAAACGTTCAACTTTAATTCTTTCGCGCATTTATTCTTATTTTCCTTTGTGAATATTATGTAACTGCTCAAGCCATGTAATAGTAACTAGGTTTTACTTTCCGCATTTTTATTAAAACGGGTCTTTGTAATTTGGCGATGTATAGACCCGCGCCTTGTAATAGCGTAGGATTTTACTTTCCGCACTTTAATTTCCGCATTTTTAAACCGCTAACTTGCATGAAAGAATGAATGACTAATTAAAAACAATGCGTAGATCACCATGATACCTGTACAAGATAAATGCTAAACTGAAAATAACACACAAATTCACACACCACTCTAAGGGTACGCCTCACTGTTGCCTTGCCCTCGAAACGTGGTCGTCGAGTATCGTACGTCTTAGTAAGTCCTTATGTCCGTTGATCCATATGCCTCAAAACAAGTTGCCTCAGAAAAGTTGCCTCGAATTAAAAAGGATCAATGGCATAAGGGTAGCTTCTAAGGTGTCCTACTGTTGCTCTGGTGACCACACTGTCCCTAAACTCGAATTGACCCGAACACCTCCAACGGTGGTGCTACTTACCTCTCAATGGTGGGATAGCACTACCTTAAGGACATTTACACAGCCTAATTCCTTAGGGTAGGTGGATGACTCATGGATACTTGCTCCTTTTCAAAAACAAATCAAAACCTCTTTTCACACTGACACTTTTCAAAAAGCTTTCAAAACAATTTTTCAAACACTCTTGAGGACTGATACAAGAGTCGATCTGAAATCTTTAAACGAAACTTTTTTCAAACTCACTCACAATTGAAAAGAGAACCTTTTGAAAACACAAATGAGCAAGTATCTAAGAGCCCATGGATAACCATGGATAGAAAGGGTGCTAACACCTTCCCTTTCTATAAATCTACCTCCCGAACCGAGAAACTATCTCATAAGGAATTTTGCTGTACTTTTGTCCTGTCCATGTTGGAGAAAATAAAAGACGGTGGCGACTCTTGCTTCCGTGACATTTCACGAACCAGCGTTAAACAGTCATTTCTAAATCCACCGATCACACGAAGCATCCGACATTTTCGACGCAATCCAGCTGTTGAGAAATGCTCATAAAATCAATCCTTGCATGATCACAACATCAATCTTCTTTTGGGAAGGTTTGACCAACACTTTTCAACTCCCTTGTGGGATGTTAACGCCAACCTTCTTTGACGTAGCAGCCATTATTGACTTGTCTCTTTTGGGAAAAGTTTTCGATCATACTTTGTCGATGGAGCTTGAATTTCACTTCAACAAAGCTGACCTTACACATTATATTGAGGAACATCAAGACACTCTAAGCGGAGATGTTTCTGACGAAGAATGCATTTATTTTCTCACCCTTTGGATTTCCTACTATCTATTTTGCCCTGGGTCTCTGCAAGTGGTGAAAGGTTTCATCCCCCTGGCCATTCAATTCCACGAGGGTGGACAAATTTCTTTGGGTAAGCTCTTGCTAGGCTGTCTTTATGACACTCTAGTTGTTGCTT
Organism: Vicia faba; assembly: GCA_948472305.1. NCBI lineage: Eukaryota > Viridiplantae > Streptophyta > Magnoliopsida > Fabales > Fabaceae > Vicia > Vicia faba. Next base: position 1,466,977,955 of record OX451737.1, read on the forward strand.
CTTCCAGGCTCAAAAGTCTTTTTGAAAATCCTAAGGGACCGACTCTCTCAGGGCCATTCTGAAGTTTGCAACATTAGTTGAATGCTACTTTTGAGCATCGACTGGCTTCTCCTCTATCAGAGTCTATTGAATGCTCCTTGTTGATAAGATCCATTAAGTGATTAAGGTTGTCCCTACTCACTCTTCAAGAAGCTTCGACCAAGTATATTTTTATGAATTATATTAATTTATTCATAGAAACTACTTCCTTTGTCGAAGCTATAACTCCCTTTGTGAAGAGGAACATTGGCCATACTTTGTTAAAGGATCCTTTTTCCCGGAGTTAGCCCTAAAGAAGCTACTAAATCAAATTCTATATGGAGAGCATTTTTTACCCCTACTTTCTTGTCCTCTCGCATTAACACCGGATCCAAAGGTTATGTCTTTGTGACATACCATTCGAATCTGGTTACTCGATAGTTTAGTTTTAATTAGCCAAATGATTCCATCATCTCTGGTCTCTCATCCTCAAGATATTCTTTGGTTTGGACGGTAATTGAGTGAAGAAGAATAAACGAAATGTCTCTACTATGTGAGGAAATATCCATATCTTGGACTTCTTGTGTTCCAGTTTAAACCTTCCTTCTTTTACACCAAAGAGTTTAATAATTGGTGGTCTCAGTACCAGACGCGATATTGTTCTAGCACTGCCTTTTTCCTGACGTTAATGAATGCCTTTGAGGCTTGGAAAGCAGAGGCTATGACTGTTGATCGACAAAAAAATCCTAATGTTGTCGAAGTTTAACTTACCAAGGTACCCTGTCTTCCTTTGCATATTTGAATTTGATCACCCTCATAAGTTTTTGTGATCTCATTCTACCATTTTCAGGGGTGAAAACAATCTTCGACCACTAAGAATGCAGTCACCGCACCCTCAAAGAAAGCCAAGGATTCGACTACCCAGGTACATATCACTCCTTTCACACATGCTTTCCTACCACTATAGATTAACAATTGAAACCTTTCCTATACTACTAGGTTCTTGACAGGAAACCATAACTTTTTGTCGCTCCAAACACTTCCGACCATAGTGATGGTTCTAACATTTTTTCCTCCTCCAAAGCTTCGACTCCTACCAAACCCAAAGGGCCTAAGAGAGTCAAAATAATCATTCTCAAATACAACACCTCAAAGAGTACAACTGCTGGTGTTGAGGTTCCGCCTTCTCCTATTCATGATCAAGAGGAAACTTCACCTCCTCTAGAACCAACTCCAATAATTCCACTTCAAGAAGAAAACGTCAAACCGACTGAAGAGGTATTAATTTCCCCTACCACTTCGTTTTGCGCAAATAGACTCTTCTTTAACCCTTGTATTGTTTTCAGCTGCCCATTCATAAAAAGTAGTTGGAACTACTCCATCCATTGACAAAACTTCAGCCAAAAAAGCTAACACCTTAGAAATTAGGAAAAATCCTTCGATCAACATTATCTCTCATTTGACTCTGCCTGATGATCATACTCATTTCTTCACTACACACACTAGTGAGGAAAACACTAAAACCAATCAAGAACCTTCTGCTGCTAATGCTCCTCTTCAAGAAAATCCTAACCAACAACCTCTTGTTGGTGATAATTTGGTACATTATACTTCTACCAATCCCTAGATTCACATCCTGCAAGAAACTAATGAAAGAACAAGATTAGTTCTGACCTATCTCAAGAGTTTTGATGATAACTAAATTATATTTAAGATAATTTATGCTCTGATGAATGTGCTTGAATGTCTCAGTTAATGTTCTGACAAAAAACATTATGAAGTGCTAAGCAAAAATTATGAAGAAGTTCTTTGATAAAAGAAACTTCTATTCAAGCGCATCTGCTGACTCTGGTAAGACACTTTATTTATTAAATATATCTTCTAACGTTTAGCAGGTTCCTTTCTCAGAAGATAACTTGAAAGAAAGCATTTTTCAAAGTTCTTAGCAAGCAACACACTGCCCAGAAGATGAGTGAAGCATGTTCTGACTTAAAGACATTGGAAGCAAATTCTGAAATAACATTTAGATCAACTTGACTTATCAAAGAAAAGGAAATATGTTCTTACATACTGTCGTTTGCTCATTAATGCAAAGACGTCTGAAAGCACTCAAGTTCCTACATCTAGTTTCTTGGAAAATGGAATTGCAAGGAAACACGCAAGCATTTAATGCTCTCCATCTTTTCTGAAGGAAGCAACGGTCTTATTGTTCCTACTATAAATAGAAGGAAATTTATTGCAAGCCAACAACTACAACCAAGTGAACCAAGTGAACCAATCAAATTTTCAAAAGAAGCAAGAAACTACGTGAAAGATCCTAAGCTCATAAACTCATTGTTCTTACAATTTGTGCAATATATTCTAAGTGAAAAATCACAATTGTGATATATCTTGATTAGAGGCAAACTATATTTCATTATCTGTAAAGATTAAAACTCCTGTATTTGTTACTTGAGAGACCAAGTTTGGTCAGATTTCTCAAGCAGACTAGGACTAGATTTAAGTCTTAGTGGTGTTAGTCACTTGTAAGATTACTTGTGCATTTTTAGTCACAATAGTTGTTATGTGTTTGTAATCAATTGATTATAGTGGATTAAGTCCTTGTTGAGAAAGGCGAAATCACCTTGGCGGGTGGACTGGAGTAGTTTGAGTTCAAACGAACCAGGATAAAAATAATTGTGTTCTTCCATTATTGTTTGAGCTTTGTGTTGAAAACGAAAAGAGTCACTTATTCAACCCCCCCTTCTAAGTGTTTTCTTACCCCTTCAATTGGTATCTGAGCTTTACTCTGAGCATAACACTTAACCGTGTCAGGAAAAGATCCAGAAGAAAACACAATGGCCGCTGAACAAAACAATAATAGTTACAACAAACCTCTAGTGTTTGATGGAGAAGATTTTGAGTACTGGAAAGATAGACTAGAAAGTTTCTTTCTAGGTCATGATAGTGATCTTTGGGATATAGTCTTGGATGGTTACAAACATCCTACAGATTCAGAAGGAAACAAAGTGGATAGAAAAAATATGGATAGACAACAAAAAGATGATTTTAAAAATCATCATAGAGTTAGAAATATTTTTCTAAATGATATCTCTAAAGTTGAATATGAAAAAATCACTAATAGAGATACAACGCATGATATGTTTAAGTCTCTCAAAATGACTCATAAAGGAAACGCTCAAGTTAAGGAGTCTAAAGCTTTGGCTTTAGTTCAGAAGTATGAAGCCTTCAAAGTTGATGAGAGCGAGTCTATAGAAGCAATGTTCTCTAGGTTTCAAACTCTGATCGCTGGTCTAAGAGTTTTGAACAAAGGATATACCAAAGCAGATCATGTGAAAAAGATAATCACAAGCTTACCCAGAAGATGGGTACCAATGGTCACTGCTTTCAAAGTGTCAAAAGATCTGAACAATGTGTCCCTGGAGGAACTCATCAGCGCTCTCATAAGTCATGAGATTGAACTATATGAGCATGAGCCTCAGAAGAAAGGTGAGTCTCTAGCCCTTAAATCAATTAATAAATATGATACTAACGCTTTTCAGGATGAAGAGGAAAACTCTGAAGAATCAGCGTCAGAAGAAGATGAACTATCCTTACTTTCCAATAAGATCAATCATCTATGGAAGCACGGACAAAAGAAGTTCAGGAACTTCAGGAACTTCAGGAAGTCAGAAGATAAAGCAGAATCTTCTGGACACAAAAAGTCAAACAAAAGAGAGATGATGTGTTACGGATGCAAAGAACCTGGTCACTTCAAAAGTGATTGTCCAAAGCTTCAAAAAGAAAAACCAAAGAAGAGATTTGGTAAGAAGAAAGGAATGATGGAAACCTGGGATGACTCAGATTCTTCTGAAGATGAATCTGGTTCTGAAGATGAAAATGCCAACCTAGCTCTGATGGCTATCACAGAAGATGACTCATACTGTGAGTCAGAACAAAGAGAGGTGTTTTCTGAACTTTCTAGAGAAGAACTTGCTGATAGTTTATCAGAACTTCTAGAAAACTATAGTAAGCTCAAAATCAAATACAAGAAACTCAAGAAGAGTCTTGCATCTGATCTTGGGAAACTTGAAACAGAAAAATATGAACTTTTAGAAAACAATTTTAAACTTAAAAAGGAAATTCAAAATGTTCAAAATAGTTTTAGTTCAGAGTCTGTGTCTAGTTCAAAACATATTCTGAAAGAATATTAATAGCTTTCAATCGTTTCTAGCTAAAGGCATAGACAGAAGCAAAATGGCTTCAATGATCTATGGATTTAGTGGGAAAAACAGAAGAGGAATTGGATATGAACCTCACAAAGGGAAGGAGACTTATATTCCAAAACCTGTTACTAAAATGACCTTCACTTACAAACCTCTGAATAAGCAATTCAAGTTTGGACACTCACATGATATAAAATATACATCACATTCTGGAAACTCTTATGCTAACCCAAAAGGACCCAAAAAGATATGGGTACCTAAGGATAAAATAATATTTGTTATAGATGTCCTTAACATCTCAATTGAAACACCATTCATGGTACCTGGACTCTGGGTTCTCACGAAACATGACGGGAAAAAGGTCTATGTTCGAAAGCCTAGAACTTAAAGCTGGAGGAGATATGAAGTTTGGAGGTAATCATAAAGGGAAGATTATTGGCTCTGGAACCATTGGAAACAATAACCTTCCTTTTATCTCAAATGTTTTATTAGTAGAAGGATTAGCTCATAATCTATTGTCCATAAGTCAATTAAGTGACAATGGCTAAGACATTATCTTCAATCAAAACTCTTGTGAAGCTGTAAGTCAAAAAGATGGATCAATCCTCTTTTCTGGCAAGAGAAAGAACAACATTTACAAAATTAATTTATCAGATCTTAAATCTTAAAACGTCAAATGTATTTTGTCTGTTAGCAATGGGCAATGGGTATGGCACAGAAGATTGGGACATGTCAGTCTTAGAAAAATCTCTCAACAAAATAAATTAAATTTAGTCAGAGGACTTCCCAATCTGAAGTACAACTCAGAAGCTCTGTGTGAAGCATGTCAAAAAGGAAAAATTTCAAAACCTTCTTTTAAATCCAAAAATGTTTTCTCTTTCTATAAGCCATTAGAGTTACTTCATATTGATCTGTTTGGGCCAGTTAAAATTGCATCCATCAGAGGCAAGAAGTATGGATTGGTCATCGTTGATGACTTCAGCAGATGGACATGGGTAAAGTTTTTAAAACACAAGGATGAGTCGCATTCTGTATTCATTGACTTCTGTACTCAAGTGAAAAATGAAAAAGATTTTAAAATCACAAAAGTCAGAAGTGATCATGGTGGTGAATTTGAAAATCATTATTTTGAAAAATATTTTAAAGAAAATGGTATTGTTCATAATATTTCTTGTCCTAGAACTCCCCAACAAAATGGAGTTGAAGAAAGAAAGAATAGAAAATTACAAGAAATGGCCAGAATCATGATCAATGAAACAAATATGGCTAAGCACTTTTGAGCAGAAGCTATGAACACATCATGTTACATTCAGAATAGAATCTCTATAAGACCTATTCTTGAAAAGACTCCCTATGAATTGTGGAAAAATAGAAAGCCTAACATTTCCTATTTCCATCCTTTTAGATGTACTTGTTTCATTCTGAACACGAGAGAAACTCTGAACAAGTTTGATTCCAAAGAACAAAAGTGTTTTCTGCTTGGATACTCTGAATGCTCAAAAGTCTATAGAGTATACAACACAGAAACTTTGATTGTTGAAGAATCAATCAAAGTCAAGTTTGATGATAAGCTTGGCCAGCCACAGCCAAAGCAAATTGATTTTTCTGTAGGTACAGAAGATAATCCCTCAAACTCTGAAAGTTCAGAAGCAAAAGGAGATTCAGAAGCAAAAGAAGACTCAACAGATCATCCTCTTGACGATGCTCTGAACAATCTCAGAATCTCTGACCAACCCACTCAGAAAAGGCTTCCTAGAATATCTTCAGCTCACAAAGAAGACGTAATCATTGGAAGAAAAGAAGATCCCATCAGAACAAGATCCTCTCTCAGAATGAATGAAGAATCTTTGTTTGGTTTAGTCTCTCTGATTGAGCCAACTACCATTGATGAAGCTCTGGAAGATAATGATTAGATCTTAGCAATGCAAGAAGAACTCAATCAATTCTCCAGAAATGATGTATGGAATCTAGTTCCAATACCCAAAGGATTCAATGTTATAGGAACCAAATGGGTTTTCAGAAACAAATTGAACGAACAAGGAGAAGTAATCAGAAACAAAGCATGACTGGTTGCACAGGGTTATAGTCAACAAGAAGGAATTGATTATAATGAAACCTTTTCCCCAGTCTCCAGGTTAGAATCTATAAAATTATTAATTTCTTTTGTTGTACAAAATAACATTTCATTATATCAAATGGATGTTAAAAGTGCATTTCTAAATGGCTATATTGAAGAAGAAGTATATGTCCATCAACTTTCTAGATTTAATGATTCAAAACATCCAGAACATGTTTTTAAATTAAAAAAGTCTTTGTACGGTTTAAAACAAGCTCCCAAAGCTTGGTATGATCGTCTGAGTAATTTTCTATTAGAAAAATATTTTACCAGAGGGAAAGTGGACACAACTCTTTTCAGAAAGACATTTAAAAATGATATTTTAATTTGTCAAATTTATGTTGATGATATAATTTTTGGAACCTCTAATATCTCCCTTGGAAAAGAATTTGCTAAGACAATGCAGGCATAATTTGAAATGAGCATGATGGGAGAATTGAAATTCTTTCTGGGAATTCAAATTAACCAGACTCCTGAAGGTACTTACATACATCAGACGAAGTATGTTAAAGAACTTCTGAAGAAATTTCAAATGTCAGAAGGCAAAGATGCCAAGACTCCTATGCATCCAACCTGCATTCTATGTAAAGATGAGGTAAGTATGAAAGTAGATCAGAAGCTCTATAGAGGTATGATTGGATCCCTTATCTATCTGACTGCATCTAGACCTGATATACTATTTAGCGTGTGCTTATGTGCTAGATTCCAATCAGATCCTAGATAATCTCACTTAACATCCATTAAGAGAATTCTTAGGTATCTGAAAGGTACTACTAATATGGGTCTGTGTTACAGAAGATCACAAGATTACTGACTAGAAGGTTATTGTGATTCTGACTTTGCTAGAGATTGAATTGAAAGAAAGAGCACCTCTGGAAGCTGCCTATTTTTGGGTGACAATCTTATCTCGTGGTACAGCAAGAAGCAAGCAACAATTGCACTATCAACCACAGAAGTTGAATATATATCTGCTGCTGGATGTAGCTCTCAGATGATTTAGATGAAAAGTAAACTAGAAGATTTCAACCTTTATGAAAGTAAGATTCCTATCTTCTGTGAGAATAATTCTGCTATTTGTCTTTCCAAGAATCCAATCTTACATTCTAAAGCCAAACATATAGAAATTAAATATCATTTCATAAGGGACTATATTCAGAAGGGAATTTTAAACTTAATTTTTGTAAAAACAGACCATCAATGGGGTGACATTTTTACCAAACCCCTTTCAGAAGATAGATTTAATTTCATTCTGAAAAATATTTGTATGAAATTATGTCCTGAATAAAATAATATTTATTTTCTGTGATTGACTTCAGAATATTCTGAAATGAATGCTCTGATCAACAACTCTTCAGAAGTTAGAAGAGAAGTTGTAACAGAAGCTATATGAAAAGTTATGAAATGTTCTAACGCTTCAAGTCCAAGTGTAGTTCAGAAATTCATTAGAACAAACAGCTGTTACATACATCCTTCAGGAGATGAACACGTGGCGTGTTTCTGAAAGGTCAAGCGTGCAAAAGCTACTAATGACGTCCTAGGTAACTGTTGATGATTAGCCATAATCCCATGTTTTCCCTCATTTTTAGCAAATCATTAAATGCAAGTAATGATGAGATTTGTTTTTAAATCCGTTTTAATATTTATTTTAATTGTGTCTTAAATACTTTTAATTTTAATTCTAAACCTATTTTCTGAAATTATTGCCTATAAATACTTTTTTGAAAAACCCTTTTCATTCTTTACTGTCTCTTTCAAACTCAAGCATTTTTTTTTGTACTTTTCTCTTAAAAACCCTTTTCTTCAAATTCTCATTTCTAAAGAACTTCAATGGCTTCTTCTTCTTCTACCCACTCTGAGCAATACATTGTACCTGAAAGGATAACTCTCATTCCGGTAGAAAGTTTGGAAGTTTTGAGTGAGCTAATGGTAGACTTTGAGAATCTCAGAGAGAATGGATTTGACTTGTTCCCTGCTGTGAAGTTTCAAGGTTGGGAAAGCTACTTTGATCGTCTTATTGGTCCAGTCTTTCCACATTTGGTAAAAGAATTCTGGATTCATGTTATTGCAACCCCCAAGGTTATTCTCTCCTTTATAATGGGAAAGGAAATAATGGACTTGGAGTTACAGGAATGCCCAGTGGAAGAATGGAGATGTCTAGGGTATATTCAGAGATTTTCACAAACGGTCAAGGTTCCTCCAAAGTCAGGGTTTTGAAAGACAAATACAAGATTTGGGCAAGGATTATTCATGGATGTATTCACCACAGGAAACACACCAGTTCTCCTGATTACATCAACGCTGATCAACAATATTTGTTGTTTTGCCTTGGAACCAATGTCAAAATTGATTTTCCCTACTTGCTATTTGAACATCTCTGGAACCATGTCAAAGAAACCAATGAAGCTGAAAGGATGAAGAACCCCAAATCAAAGAGGAATTGGATTCTTATGGGGAGGTTAATATCATACATTCTTACTGAGAATGGTCTGATTGCTCACCTAAAAGAAGAAAATCTTTTGGGGGAGCTTGAACCTATCTGTGGTAAGACTATGACTGGATAAAACTTGCTGAAAAAGGAAAATTATTGACAAGCTACTGGTGGAACCCACTCCGTGTATGTCAACTGTTGTGAAGAGGAGAAGGATTCCTATTGCTGACTTTCCTATGTTCAACTCAGGAGATCATCCTCGTATCATCTTGCACTATCTTGAGATCTGCAAAGAAACAGGATCACCCATTGATCCAGCTTGGCTTCAAGGAAGAAATCAAGCTGCTACTGATGTTGTTCTCAAAGAATCTATGAAGATAAAAGCTGTAGAAGGACCTTCTGACACTCCTCAGAAGAAGAAAAAGAAGACAGGTAAACATGCTGAAACTATACTTGTTTATGATTCTGAAAATGTATCTGCATATGCTGAACCCTCCCAAACCTTAGGAGACTTAGATGTTGACATTGATCTGACCTTACCATCTGAACCCCTTTCTGACAACCCTCGTAAAAATTAGGTTTTATCAAATTTAAGTAATTTTGACTTTGATGAACATTCTGACAGCCAATCAGAACCCTCTCAATCAGAACCCCCTGAACCATCTGTTTTTCAACCTATTCCTGCTAAACGTTTTTCAAGACCCCCTCCCAGACCTCTATCACCCAGAACCACCAGATGGTATGATGCTGGCTCTTGGAGAATTCTAGGGATAAATGAACCTCTAACCACTATAAAGCCTCCTTTCAACCTACCATCTAAGAATATTTTTGCTATGAATCAACCACAGCCTCTAAATCCGATTCCCACTCCTGATTATACAATAATAATTTCGCCTGATGTCACTCCACCCACTTCACCACAACATATAACACCACTGTCATCTCCTCAAATTCCAGAACAACAACCTTTTGAACAAACTGAAACTGCTGAACCATCCGTACCTCATGTAATATTAGAACCTCCTATTTTTGTTAACCAACCTGAACCTTAACCTACCAATAATCCTGAACCCAATAGCTTTTTAAGAACTGTAGTGGACTTACAATCTCTACAATTCTTGAAAAACAAAACTTACAGAACGGTTGTCCCTAAACTTGTTCAGCCAGATGTAAATAATTTGTTTCATAATTTTATAACAAATGTTCAAGCATGGTTACAACCGCTGAAAGAACATTGCTCCAGAAGTGTGAACACAGCTGCAACAGATCTTCTATGGGAAACCTTCAGAAGAACTTTGGTTGCTGAATCACGGAAGTTACAGGACTTATGCCATTTTTCAGGTGCTGGACAACCTTTCCAAACTTCTTCATGCTTTCAAGACAGAAGTTGCTGACACTTGGAATAAGAAGTCTTCAATAATGATTGCTGATACACCAGCTGATAAGATGGACATATCAGAAGATGAATCTAAAGAATCCTCTGAAGATTCAAATCCTTTGGCTATTGTTCTATTGAATCAACCTTCTGTTAAGGCTGGACCTGAACCTGTGCCAACTCTTACAATGGATCTGGGAAGTCTGCTTTTCACCTTCCAGAATTCTGACTCAACGGTTGCTGCTTCTGAGCCTGTTCCTACTGAAGCTTCATCGTCCTCTGCTCCTACCTCACTCATTATGGACACTCTGAAAGAGCTAAAAAAGGATAATGAAGTCTTGAATAAACGCATGGATAAGCAAGATCAAACAAATCTAGAGATCAAGAACTGGATGGTGAAACAAGATGAATCTGCCTCTGAGATCAAGAATCTTCTGATGGCTCTTGTCACCAAGAAATCCTAGTTTCTTTTTGTCTCTTGTTTGGATGTTTTGTTTGTACTTCTGGATATTTATTTTTAACTTTTTTATGAAATCTTTTAAAATTTATCATTTATTGTTTACACTTTTTGATTATTCCAAAAAGGCGGAGAAAATGTGCATTCTTGAACTAATCACTGTTTAACAGTTATGGGACTAAGTCTCAGACATTCTAACAAATTTGGAAGAACTCCTTCTGTGCAAAAGGATTTTTTTTGCAGGTATCACTTTAACTCTGAAAGAATATTCCAGCTAAGCTTTATCTTCTTGAAGAAGTTATGAAGAAATTCAAGAAGAATGTGTATGACTCTGACTAAATAATCTCAGGATGTCTTATGCATAGAAATATTCATTTCAGGGGGAGATTCTTATCTCTTAATCTGTTTCTTTTCTTTATGTAAAATAATTTTTTGTCATCATCAAAAAGGGGGAGATTGAAAGAACAAGATTAGTTATGACCTATCTCAAGAGTTTTGATGATAACTAAATTATATTTAAGATAATTTATGCTCTGATGAATGTGCCTGAATGTCTCAGTTAATGTTCTGACAGAAAACATTCTGAAGTGCTAACTTGAAAGAAACTTTTATTCAAGCGCAACTGCTGACTCTAGTAAGACACTTTATTTGTTAAATATATCTTCTAACGTTTAGCAGGTTCCTTGCTTAGAAGATAACTTGAAAGCAAGCGTTGTTTAAAGTTCTTAGCAAGCAACGCACTGCCTAGAAGATGAGTGAAGCATATTCTGACTTAAAGACATTGGAAGAAAATTCTAAAATAACGTTTAGATCAACTTGTCTTGTCAAAGAAAAGGAAATATGTTCTTACATACTGTCGTTTGCTCATTAATGCAATGACGGCTGAAAGCGCTCAAGTGCCTACATCTAGTTTCTTGAAAAATGGAATTGCAAGGAAACACGCAAGCATTTAATGCTCTCCATCTTTTCTGAAGGCAACAACCATCTTATTGTTCCTACTATAAATAGAAGGACATTTATTGCAAGCCAACAACTACAACCAAGTGAACCAAGTGAACCAATCAAATTTTCAAAAGAAGTAAGAAACTACGTGAAAGATCCTAAGCTCACAAACTCATTGTTCTTACAATTTGTGCATTATATTCTAAGTGAAAAATCACAGTTGTGATATAGCTTGATTATAAGCAAACTCTATTTCATTATCTGTAAAGATTAAAACTCATGTATTTGTTCCTTGAGAGACCAAGTTTGGTCAGATTTCTCAAGCAGACTACGACTAGATTTATGTCTTAGTGGTGTTAGTCACTTGTAAGATTACTTGTGCATTGTTAGTCACAACAGTTGTTATATAGTGGATTACGTCCTTGCTGAGAAAGGCAAAATCACCTTGGCGGGTGGACTGGAGTAGTTTGAGTTCAAACGAACCAAGATAAAAATAAATGTGTTCTTCCATTATTGTTTGAGCTTTGCGTTGAAAACAAAAAGAGTCACTTATTCAACCCCCCTTCTAAGTGTTTTCATACCCCTTCAACTAAAAGCTCCGATAAGAACCTGTTGTCCCTATTTCTACAACTTCTTTTGTTGCTAGTGTTGACCGTGATGTGACTCTTAAATTGTAGCAGTTAAAAGCGTACATGCTCAATGGTGATTTCCTCTTTGTTGCTTCCGACAATAGTGATTTGGTGGTTGCATTTTCAAACTTTTTGATGAGATCTCTTAGAATACCATCCATGAGGCATGGGTTCAGTACCTTATCTACTTCAAGGCATCCTTTTGTCAAGTTATCATTGATCTATCTTTGAGCAACCAAATCAGCAACCAACACCAAGCTAGCAATTCCAACATGGAAGCTGAGTGGAATCTCAGTAAAGCTTATAAGGATGAATTGTATGACTTCGAATATGAAAATCAAGTGTGTGCCAACCAACGCTCTGCCTTAGTTCCGCAGATTTCTTCCTACAAAACTAAAATATCTGATCTCTAGAATAAACTATCTGACGATGAAAACAAGAAGGCCTTACTGGATTCGGTTGAAGCGCTCCCAATCCAAAACGAGATTAATGAAGAGATTCATAGAGGCATTGAGCTTGGTGAAAAGGATTTAAAGCTTAAATATAGGATTCACGAGTTGAAGACGAAGAAAGCCCGCCTCGACAACAAAATTGTTTTCCAAAGGGCCCACTTTGAAGACTTAAGTCTCGTTTTCTTGCTTGAAAATTCTCTATGGTTTCACTTTGTATTTAGTTGAAATTGTCTGCCCACTCTTGAATCTGTATCCCTTTTTGGGACAACTTATGGTTGATTTTTTGGATTTTTCCATTTCTTGGCTAATATCGAATTCTCGACTGTATGGTCAACTAGCTTTCTTATGATGATTCCTTCTCCAGTTTTCTACAATTTTGTGTCTAACAAAGATGATTAATGGTAAAACTTTTAATTAATTCGAACTTCTGCCATTTTATTGGAAAGACTTGAAAACTTAAAGTTTCAAAATTTCTCAACTTTTGCATTTGATCCTTGGGATTGATCATTAGAGTAAACCATCATTAACTGGTTAAAATACAAATAGTTGGTGAAACCACCAATCGTTAAAATAAACCATAAACATTAACTGGTTTAAAAATACAAATCCTTGACGAAAACACCAATATCAAGATGAACTAGGAACATTGACCAGTTCAAAATAGATCCTTTAGGCTTGATACATAAGAATTACAAATCCAGGTGTGCAATATCAAACTACACCCAGTCTCTACACCTAATGGTAAGTGGCTTTTAAGCCCCAAAGGCTTGTATCTTGCCTCTAGATTTCCGAAGTTATTATTTAGGCCCTCCTGGCCTCTATTAACATGCTTTATTTTGGCTTCGACAACCATATTTCAGCTCCTAAAGCCGAATTTGTATGATGCGTTTACCCATAGGCCAAATTCTGAATCAAACTAGTCATATTTTTCAGCCACAGACCACCCCATAGGTGGAATCGACTCCCTAGGCATTGCTCCCTCTTTGGAATCCCATATAAAACCATGATTAGGATCCAAACTTAGAAAAAAATTGAGTTTTTATTGGGGTGTAATTCTCATCATCACAAGGTGCCACATTCTCCAAATGTTGGTCGAAAGACTTTTTCCCACCTTTTATCTCATTGACTTTATAGTAGCTCTGATAAGCTTCTATGTTTTCTACTACGCCATCTTTTCTCCAAATAGAAATTGTTTGATGCAAAGTCGAAGGGACTACACCTATTCCATGGATCCACTCATGGCTAAGTAATAAATTGAAGTTGGATTTGGAATTTATGACCATGAACATGGCCGATCTAGTTGTATTTCCAACAACTAAATTGACCTGAATGACACCCAATACGCTACTGATCTTTCTTCCATAGTTTGATAAAACCATGTTATGAGGTCGAAGTTCTGACCCACACTTTCCCATTTTCTTAAATAGAGCATGTGGCATTAGTTTTACAGCGGCCCACTATCGATAAACACTTTGTTTACCGGTATGCCATCTACCTTCACACTTATGAATAAAGGCTTGAGATGATACAACATCTTTGGGCTTGGTTATTCAAACACAACCTTTTGTTCTTTGACCATGCCAATATTAATCACGTAGTAGCATAAAGGCTTTTCGTCAGCCGCTTCGTCGGAGGTAAAATATTCTTCATTTTCTGATACTTGTAACACTCTGTCATATTCTGCAGGCAGAATCAACATAATTCCATAATTACTGATGAAGTCTTCACCATAATCATAGTCACCATCCACCATATCATCTTCTAGAGAAGGTTCATAGTCAGGCTCTTCCCCTTCTTCGCCTTCAGATGTAGGAGTATACTCAGGGGTAGGAGTATAATTCATATTTTGTGTTTTCCCTAGCTCTATGTTACCTGAAGGAGCTACCCTCGTAGCCATTATCTGATTCGCTATGGCCTTTTCTTTTCCAGTCAACTTTGAATTTAGATATTCTGCCTTTGGAATTGGAAACTTTATTGTCTTCATAGCTTCTACTAGTAGTACGTCTTCGACACGACTGTCTGCTTTGACTGGCTTTAACTAAGATGTCGAAACCTCCTTGATATCCTTTTTATTCCTCTGATAACACCTTCACTGAGTCCTTGTCATTAGATTTTCGCCCTTATAATTTGGAGAAACTTGATAACCCTTTCAATCAGCTTTCTTTTCCCGGGCCTCAGCTTCATGCACAATCACCTTCCACATAGGCATTTTGTCCCCCTTTTGGCTTACCGATTCCACCCATTTTTCTTATGGAATATCTGATGGTGGGGGAAAGGTGTTTGGACGAGGTTGTTGGAACAATTTTTTTACTCCTCATTGCGTCGAGGATTTCCTTACTTGTAAAAAACAAATCTTAGGACTTGAGGCTTCTCCTTTTCAAGAGCCTCTCTTTTGACAACTTCATATTTCTCAATTGCTTCTTCATCATACACAATCTTGCATCTTGGGCATAGTTTTCCCATCGACCCTTTCACTCTCCATTTTTCTTGAAAGTCAGCCAAGCTCTCTTCAGGCTGAGGGTACAATGCCTGTAATCCCTCTTCCATCTTTGGGTCGAAATCATCATTAGTTCCAACCATCATCACTTCTATGTCACCAATCATTATGACTTCTTTGTCGAGGCCCTCAGTAGCTTTGACCATCATGCAATCCAGATGATTTGAGTATAAAGCCTATTCAACCTTCAAAGAATCAGTGTCGACTTTCATCTTTGGTTTTTCACCAAACTGAAGCATGTCATCTTTCAAAGTGTTCTGCACCAAATCCATGAAAAGAACACATTGAGAAGTTTTATGACTATGAAAATTATGAAATTTACAAAATCCCCTTTTCTTCTTTTTTTCAAGTGGGTGATTCTTTAGAACCTGAGGGACAAAATTTTAACCATCAGCTACTATCAAATAATATATTTCATCACATTTTTTTATGTTGAGAGTATAAGTCTTGGTGATGGCTTTGTCATTCTTTTCGGTTTCGACGGGGTTTTTCCTGTTCGACAATTTCAACAATTATTTGCATAAGGAGTTCCAGGATGGAGTTCACCTATGTTAACCTTTGTTTCTGCCCCTGAATCTTTTTCGTCGGAAGAGCAATCGTCAATTTCCATATAAGCAACTTTCCCTTTCTTGTGATACTTGTTTGGCTTGGTTTTTTCAGCTTTCAAACGTTTGATTAGTCAAACTTTGATAGCTAATTGAGCCATATCATTCAAGGACTGAGTATCCAACAATTTCTTCCTAATGGAATACTCTAACCCATTTTCAGCCATTTCGACGAACTCATGTTCAGGGACTTGTGTAAAGCACCGCGCTTTCAGAAGTTTAAACCTATTTAGGTATTGGTCTATTGACTCAGTGCTCTTTCATTTAACATTGGACAATTTTGTTAGGATTATTTTTGATTGCCCCATATGGAATTGCTCATGGAGCAAATTTTCTAACTAGACCCATGTTTGGACTGACTAGGGGAAGCATTGTAAACCAAGTGAACGCATTCTTTGTAAGGGAAATGGGAAAACATTTCATTCTCAAATCCTCATTCACTACTAAATGACCAAGTTCTGTTTGGTATCTAGAAATGTGTTCGACAGTCGACTCTTCGACATCCCCTGTAAAATTAGTGAATTTTAGGAGTTTCCAACCTCTTGGTAACTCCGTTTGTAACACAAAATCTATAAATGGAGAAACATCAGTAGTGCTTCAATAACTAGTATTTATCCCATTCCTAACCACTATTCGTTCGACCATGGCTTCTAGGTTTTGTTCCCCAGCCACTGTTTCACGTCGAACCTGCCAAACCAGTTAGTCGACATTATGGTTTCGGTTTTTTATTATTATTGGGGGTTGTTGTACAACCCTAAGTATTGGGTCAACACATGGAGGAGTCAATGGATCTTGTTCGATCGTTTCGTCAAAAACCTCTTTTACTGCGCTGGTCCTTCATGGGGTAGGGGTGCAGCTTGTCAAATTGGCACTCTGGGAGCACCAAGAAAATCTCCAATGCGAGTCATTTGAGTTTCTAAAGGTTGAAAACTGGTTTATAAAATACAAAAGAGAAAAAGATAAAGACAATTGCAATCCAGATAAGTTAAAGACAAGGCTTCTAATTTAAAGTAAAAAGCTGGAAATTGCTATGAATTTAGATGTGGAAGCATTCATACATTGTTAAGCTTGAATTCGTTTCTACCTTAGATGCGGGTACTTTGACTGTATTGCTATTAAATGTGAAGAAATGTGACCTCTGACACAAATACAAAAATTTGCTGAAATAGACATGCTAGATATGTAACCGCTGACGCTTACTAGCCCACGTTGGGCAACACGGGAAACTATTTTGAATATTCCCACGTCTTCAATGGTTTTGTACATTGATAATCAATCCCAACAATATGAATCCCTGCTCCTGTTGATAACTGCATGTGCATCCTATGTCTTTTGTTGACTAGCTCCTTTTGGTCGATATCTCTTAACTTGATTGATGCGTCTTGTTGTTTCCAGTTAGACTTAGGCCTTTTTAGCCTTTTAAACTTACACCTCAAAGGCCTATTTCCTTAGTCTAAAATTGCTTGTCAACAAGAACCAAGCTTCATTGTGTGTTCCAGAAGAAAGGAACTGATGTCCTACCAGATGTTGGGATATCTTGTCTGTAGTTGTGCAACTTCCTGTTGACTGGAAAATGATTTGGGTGCTAAACAAATGTGTGTTAATCACATGTGTTTGGAACCTACTCTTGATTTGGAAGAGGAGGCATATGGGATGTGTATTTAAGATGTGTTATCCAGAAAAACATGTCTTAGATTGATGATTTGGTTGAAGGATGGCCAACCAATTAACTACTTCTTGGTTCAGTTTATTTTTGTTCCAAGTAAGTAGAAGTGCAGAGGCTGAGCTCTAAGTATTGTGGAGTTATGTTATCTCAGCCAGGTTCCTTGTACATAAAGGTCAAATGTCAAGGACTTTCTCTCTGGTATCTAGAGAATCCTTCTCATCAAAGGAGCCAGATCTTTGGAATCTTATTGATGGCCACAAAACAAATTCTGCTAGAGGGGAGTAATGGTGGTATGCCCTAACCACATATTATGTTTCTATGAAGAAGAAGAATGTGTTATTATTAAAATGCTCATAGCAGTTAATGAAGATTTCAAATCAGGAGTTGAAGATTCTTGAAGAGATGTCAGAAATAATGTCTGAACATCCTTGGGTTGAGGATTTATTTTTCTCAACATGTTTGACTGGTGTTTCTCTCAAACAGGATAAAGGTTGTTTACTCAAACTTAATATCACTTATCAGGTCTATGAGAACATGAAACTCTTGTTCTTATAAAATTTGAAGAGACATACAAGTGGTTGTGTGCAATACGAGATTCATCAACCTATGTTAATTTAATGTTATAAATACTTAACTTATAGTCATGGTGTGATTCAGCCAAAAGATTATTGTCCAATTAGTTAAGGCTGAAGAATGGGAGAAACAAACTTCTCTATTTATGGTATGATGATCAGTAAATACCATGGATGTTATGCTACACATTTTTGAGGGAATCTCCTTGTTATGAGTAGAAGGGTGGCACTTTATAGGAGGACTGGTTTTTGTGTTTATGAAGAAGCCTCCTGAGGTGGGGTATTAGCTGTTGTTGGAATCTGCATATACGATATGTTGCTGAAGTATGATTCTCTTGTGTTCTCCTTCAAGAGATATGTATGGATTGCTATGGTGTTGTCTCCAGAACCGTAGTTAAAAGTGAATTCCATGTGACTGGGATTAATGTCGAAAGTGATGTTGGAACATCATCTCAGGTGTTTGCAGCTTCATGGAGGGAAGTTGTATTGAAGATCACGGGGGTGAGAATTGATGATCGCCAATGGATTCCAAAGTTGGAATGTATGATCATGATGGAGTATGAGGTCCAGTCTCTGACCAAGTCTGGATTACTGTGAAGAATCCCCTTTGTGTTAAAAGATGAAAAAGAAAGATGTCAAATCAAATGTTCTAACATTTGGTGAAAGGGAGTATCATATGCAGCTGTGTATGAGGAAGTTTTCCTCTGGTGACAAATACCTTGTTGGGAGTTGGTATGAGTTTTATATTGTGAAGGTGTGTGTAATACGGTGGAGAACTGAATTGTTTTGCATTTTATCGCAAATATTGCGGATAGCAAGAGTCGCCACCGACTTTTCTTTTATCCAATAAGGAAAGGGTGAAAAGAACAAGAAAGACCTTGACAGATTTTGAGTTCGGGGGGTAAGTTATGAAAAGGGAAGGTGTTAGCACCCTTTCCATCCGTAATTATCTACAGGCTCTTAATCGCTTAGCTCACTTTTGAAAACTTTGCTTTGTGTGAGTGAATTGTTTGAAAATATTTTTAAATTCCAATGTCAGACTGACTTTGTAATAATTCTTGTATCAGTGTTCAAGAATGTATACAAAGTGTTTTCTTAGAAAATATTTCATATTGAAAGTGTGATGTGAAAATGTTGGTTTTTTTAGAAAAGTTTGTGAGCAAGCGATTAAAAGTTCCTTAACCAATTCAAGGTCATTCTTATTATTTTCCTTATCCTTTAGAGATAGTATTATCCATACTATTAGTTGGTAGGTAGCCCTATCCGTTGGATGTGGAGGGACAGGTGAAGGGTCACCGTGCAGTCATCGAAGGAAACATATAGAGATGCTTTAGAAATTGTATCAGAGGGACTAGATCACTTTTCGTAGGCAACATCGAAGGTTCATAGAGGGACTTTGATCTTTTGTATTAAGGGTTTTTTGCTAAAGCATCCCTAATTTCGAGGGACATGACCGTTATTCTGAAAGGCAACGAAGAGAGGTTATCCTATAGGTGTGAGTGTGAAAGTGATTTAGTTCGGTTATATTATCTTGAATTAAGGTTTTCTAGCATTTGTTTTTAACTTTCCATACAAAACCAATTAGCATGCATCTAATAGTTATGTATACGGGTATATAAAATACAAGCGCAAAAAATAAAGCCCCAGGACTATTACATGGCTTGAGGGAGTTACAATATTAATAAAACATTACGGGGAATTAAACACTAAGCTATTACATTAAACTATGTGACCTATACAACTATCTAAGAAAAGTAAATAGCAAAAGGAAAAAGAAAATGTTGAAAAAAGAAAAGGAGTTTAAAGGCCCTAAAAATCTAAATTCATATTTTTTGGTGTTTTTTATGAAAATAGTTTTAATAAAATCCTAAGTCTAATTAGTTTTAATATTAAAAAAATTAATTAACCTAATTTAATTAACAAATAAAAAATGTCAAAGTTAATTACTGATTAAAAAAAACCTAAATCTAATTTGTTATAGTTTTGAAAAAAAGAAATTAGGGTTTGTTAAATAATTGATTAAAAATAATTAAGAAAAAAGAAGAAAAATAGGGTTAGTAAAATAAGGCAAAAAGAAATGTCTGGGGTGGGTGTTGAATCCACGCCCCTGGTCACTAGCGCACCTGCTTGCCAACTGAGTTGTGTTGTATTTGTGTTTATGGAGTAGGAATCATCCAATACATTATGAACCTGTGTGTTAATATGTAAAATAAAATAAAAAACAAGTGCAAACATAAGGATCAAACCCACACCACTTATGTTACATGTCCCTCTCCAACTATATGCGCCGCATTGCTCTTTTGTATTTAAAACAAAAATCAAACATTATAATGTTAAAAAAAATTGAAATCGAAGAGGCGTCGGAGCCCTAGCTCTGGTCTCCTTCTCCGATGATTCCTTTTTTAAGAATCTGCAAACATGGAAGTTTTAAAGCAAACAAATGGGGGCTGTCTTATACAAAATTTCATCATGAACTCGAATCTCCACTCAAAATAATCAAAAGGTTAGTGTATCATGAGTTTTGAACGTAAACTAAGATTATTCCCTAACAACGGCATATCATGATCTAGGCCTCCATTATTTCAAATAATTGCATAAATTTATTCCTTGCAATCATTAGAACAAAAATCAAATGTTACATGGTATTGAAAATGCTCAGAATGAAACTTTCAAGTTTGAATGTTATACCTCAATCGGTGATGATGATATTGTCTTTTTGGATGTGGAATTTCTTGGGAAATGACTTGGATCAAATCCTTTGATCCTCATGGAGCGATTGCTGGCTTTGGTTTAAATTGATACGACTCGGAATTTGGAATCTGGTTGCCCACTTTTCTTAAGTTTTTTGCAATTTTCTCAAGGCTCTGTGGAGGCAACAAATCGTGTCGTTTAGGTCTGCATGTGTTGGGTTTACATAGAGGAAGAAATAGGTCAACAAACATGGAAGGAATCTTGTACCATCATGGAAAAATCAAACAAGAATAAAACATATTTTTTCAAGTTTCCATATTTGGAGATTCTTGCCCTATTTGACTTTGCACAGTTTTGACAAGTTGGATATGTGATCCTAGGCCTCAATTCTGATCCAAAACGAAAGCCTTGTGCCTTAATTCATTGATCTGGTATTTTATTTAATTTATTTTGAATTTAAATGAGTAAAATTCAAATAAAAGAAATAAAAATCATAAAAAAATCTAAATGGATTTGGAGGTACTCTAACATGTTATAAATATGTTTAAATCTCAAAAGTTAGGCCCGTTAGTCCAAAATTCCAAAATTATTCAATTGTGGTTTCATGCATTTTCTCAAAATTACTCAACTTGCACCAATCATAATTCTCTCAATTTTTATCATATGAAGGTTATTTTTGACATTTTGGAAAGCTCAAGATATCCCCTACAATCTCTATGCTGATCATTTTTTCATTTTAAAAATTTATCTTGATGTAAATTTATTTGACCAAAAGTGTCTTTTTTGTTGACTTTTGAAATGACATATAATGTTTTGGCCCATGTCTTTCAAATGAAGCATTTTTGGACATGAGCTTAGAAAGAAAAAGTTGTAGAGAATTGAATATTGTTCAAAATGACCTTTGGTTAAGGAAAATATGATGAAGCATGTGAAAGTTATGCTTGGTCAAAGTTTAGTTGACTTCTCCTTTAGAAAACCCTAATTTTGTAACTTTTGAATTTTGATGAATCTTGAGTTTTCTTGATTAATCATGATCAACCCTTGATAAAATGAAGAAATTTACTTCAAAATCTTGATGTTGATAAAAAATCATGAAGTTTGACTATATGTTGACCATATTTGACTTTTTGTCCAATACCGTTGATTTTCAATCATCTGAGCAATTGACTGAGCAAACCTGTGATGAAAGGCTTGAAATTTGGCATGAGCATTCTTAGAGACATATGAGAAAACATGGGATCCACTTGAGGCATTATAAGCTCAATTTTTATTAAGAAAAGTAAAACCCTAGTTGTAGGTCAACTGCTTAGGAGGAGGACTTGTCTGTTCCAACCTTGACAAGAAGATTGAACACTTAAGTGCCCAGAAATCTGCACTCACATGTGCATGAAGTGACAATTTTCGTTGGTTGTATTGCTTGAATGGGCTTAAAGGTGCCCTTTGGAGAGGTGACAAAGTGTCGTCGGAGATGGGATTATAAATGCCATCCAAAGTAATTGTTGATAGGAGTATTAGAATGACTCTATGTTCGACCGTATCTGAGAAATATACTAGAATGAGTCTATGTCTGACTGTATTTAGTAGATGTGTTGGGGAGTGTCTTAATGAATCTTATGTCTTGATTGTATCTGAATGATGTTTGAGAATGAGTCTATGTCTTGACTTTATCTATCATAGAATCATAATGAGTCGTCGCCTGACTGTATCCAAGGTCTGTATTAGAATGAGTCTACGCATGACTGTATTTAAAGATATACCAGAATAAATATCAGAATGGACCTACGTCTTGATCGTATTTGAACGATATTTGGAAAGTATAATGGAATGCGTATCAGAATGGATCTACGTCTTGATCTTATCTGAATTGTATCTAAAACATACGTTGGAATGAGTCTATGCTTGACTGTATCCAAAAGATCATCAGAATGAATCATCGACTGATTGTATCTGAAGGATGATAAATTATTGACAATATCTATTTGTTTACGAACCAACCTGAAAGAAACAAAGTTAGTTTTATGCAATAGCATGATCTATGTAATGCATTGCATAATGATGCTCTCAAAATAAATGAGAATGTTAAATGCGTTTTGTATGCATATGTTATGATATTTCGTAAATGATGTATGGATGCATTATGTCACTGGAATATATCAGCGGCTACGTATACCATCTTTAGTTGGGGGAAAATAAATCCCTGACTGTTGCTGGTTAATGAAGAATATGAATCATTAATTTCTCTTAGCATGTCTTTGCTGGGGATTCCTGCTTTCGGTTTGAGAATACTTCACTGGGGACGTTCGACTTCTGTTTGGGGATAGAAGGATTCCAGGACCATTGGTCGTTCATATCTCTTTTGAAATATTTGATTCCTATGTACCCTGACTGGGGATAAAAGAGATGGATATTCCTCTGACATGATATCTGACCAGGTTTCATATACCGTAGTAACTCTTCCGAGGATGACAAATTTGATTAAGACTACTTGGAGAAGAGATTTCTTGTCGGGGAATTTGCAACATTGGAGACATAACCTCTATTGGGGAAATAAACCCTGCTGGGGAAAAGAATTTTGTGAGGCATTTTTCGGCGTAAACTTTGTTGGGGAATAGAATTCCTGGGAACTGTGTTGAGGAGATAATCTCTGACGGGGATGAGTTTGTGATGATAGATCTGTGAGGATTGCTCTGTGGAGATTTGTGGACAACCTGGACACTATCCCCACTCCTAAAGTCTTTAGTAAATGTTAATCCTATTTTTATACATATATTTTGTTAACAGTAATCATTTTTAAATGCATATGTTCAATCAATATAATCACTGGACTTTTTCGCAAACAAAACAGAGAAAGTAAAACAATTTTGAATTCTGAAGCATATTTTTATTGAAAGTTTTCCTATAAACAGGAGGTTTTATACAAAGAGACAAAAATCCTAGTAAGAGGAAATCTTCGTAAAATGAAAAGGGGGTACAAAGAAAAACAAAGAAACAACTATGTAGAAACGATCCCATCAAGTTTCAACTCAGCTATTTCCCCTATGTCTTCAAGCATCTCATCCCTCACTGTCGAATGAAGTTGATTGAATTCATATGTACCATTTGAACTTGAAGTTGATAACAAAGCTTGTTGTAAGTATATGAGTGATCCAACAGGACATAGTCGTAAACTTTAATCCCTAACTTTTGCATGGACCGCCCTTTTGGGTTTTTAGTCCAACGGGATACCCTTTTTTTCCCAAGCCTCCTTTTTAGGTTTTCGACTTGCCGGGTGTATGATTTTTATATATATCCCTAATTTTTTCCAAAACACTTTTGGTTTGCCAAGATGCCCTTATGTTTGCCTAGGCCAGTCAACCTAGCGGGTTTTTTTTATGCGTAGTATTTTTTGACTATGTCTGCATTCACGGGTTGTGGAAAATCTTCACCGTCCATGGTTGTAAGTATCATAGCACCATCAGAAAATATATTCTTGACCATAAATGGCCCTTCATACGTGGGAGTCCATTTTCCCCTGGGATCACCTTGTGGTAGGATGATGCACTTTATTAACAAATCACCACCTTGGTATACCTGATGTTTGACTTTCCTATTAAAGGCTTTGATCATGCGTTTCTGATACATCTGACCATGACAAACAACTGCAAGCCTTTTCTCGTCAATCTATTTAATCTGGTCCAACCTAGTCTGAATCCATTCGTCTTTGTCTAAGCCTGCATCTTTCACGACCCTTAAGGAAGTAATTTGGACTTCTACATGTAAGATAGCCTCCATACCATAGACTAGAGAGAATGAGGTTGCCCCAGTTGATGTACGTACTAAGGTGCGAAAACCATGAAGAGAAAATGATAGCATCTAATGCCAATCTTTGTATGTCATCTTCATCTCCTACAAGATCTTCTTGATATTCTTGTTGGAGGATTCCACTGCGCCATTCATCTTTGGTCGATAAGGAGAAGAATTGTGGTGTTTAATCTTGAACTGCATGCAGAGTTCTGTGATCATAGTATTGTTGAGGTTAGTACCATTATCTATGGTGATCATTTCAGTTATGCCATACCGACAGATGAGGTTATACTTAATGAAACAAGCCACAACGTTCTTGGTAATGGTAGAAAACAAAGCTGCTTTAACCCACTTTGTAAAGTAATCAATAACGACTAGGATGAATCAATGTCCATTAGAAGCGGTAGGCTTAATCTCCCCAATCATATCTATGCCCCATATTACAAATGGCCAAGGAGCAGTCAAAACATTCAGAGGAACCAGAGGCACATGTACTTTGTCAACATAAATCTGGCATTTGTGACAAGTTCTGACATGATTATGGCAATCATTTTCCATGGTAGACGAATAATAACCCGCTCTCAGAATTTTCATAGCCATCGTATTCCCACTGGAGTGAGTACCAAAGACTCCTTCGTGCATATCTTTTTTAGAACATAGTTTGATTCTACATCCATTGTAAGAGTTTTGATGATAACAAACACTCAAAGAACAATTATGCTCCCTAAATAAATATTTTGTTTTGCAGAGAAGTTATGATGGAAGAAGCCCAGAAAATGAGTTAGATAGTTGTTCAAACTCTGATTCAATAGATCTTTTATAAAGAAGTTATAAGGATGCAACTTCGGAGTGCCTAAACATTGTGAACAAGGACTCTGCTATTTTGATTCATACATTTCTAGAAATAAGTAACGATAACATTTGTCTTCTGAAGCAAGCATGTTCTGAAGCGTTACAAATAAATTATGGCTATTCAAAAGTAACAGTTAAAAGGGAACAAGAATCTATATTTTTGGAAAGCTCTTTAATTACTATTTATCAACATTCCAAAAGCTCCCACATGCGTTGCCTATATAAACAAAGGTTGAAGGAGAAATCGTTTACGATTTTGTGTGAACAACAAACGAGTCATCTACATCACCTTCAGTGTACTGAATTTCATTTGTGTAAAACATCAGTTGTGTGATACTGTTTTATTAGAAAACACTTTTTGTACACTATCTTTAATATTTATAGTGTAATTCCTTGAGAAAATCGGGTTGTGGTTTAAACTCGAGAAGAGTTTAACGGTTGTTATAATAGCTGTGTAATCAAGTTTGATTAGTGGATTAAGACCTTGTTGAGAGAGGGGAAATCACCTTGGCGAGTGGACTGGAGTAGTTTGAGTTTAAATGAACCATGATGACCAACGTGTTTTTTACTTAAAGTTTTAAAAACTCCAATTCAAACCCCCTATTATGGTGTTTTTCCATTCTTCAATTGGCATCAGAGCACCTGGTTCTGAGTACAAGCACTTAATCGCGTTAGAAAAAGATCCATGCAAGAAACACACTATGGTGGGACCAAGTTAGAACATCAGCAATGATTACCATGATGAGAAAGACAAAATCAGCGACAACCCTCCAATCTTTGATGGTGAAAACTTCAATTACTAGAAAGACATAATCAAATGTTTCTTTCTAGCTCATGACGCTGATCTCTGGGATATGGTGACTGATGGGTACATACATCCTGTTGATAAAAGCCGTCAGAAGATTGACAGAAAAATAATGACAGATCATCAAAAGAGAAATTTCAGAAATCATTACAAGGCCATAATTATTCTCTTGAGTGTTATCTCATTCAGAGTATGAGAAGATCACAAACAGAGAGTCAGCAAAACATATGTTTGACTCCTTGAGAATGACTCATGAAGGCAACACACAAGTCAAAGAAACCAAAGCTCTTACGCTCATTAAGAAGTATGAAGCCTTCAAAATGGAAGAAGATGAAACCATTGAAAAAAATGTTCTCAAGATTTCAAATTATGGTCGATGGGTTAAAAGTTCTGGATAAAGGGTACTCAACTGCTGATCATTTAAAGAAGATCATCAAAATTTTACCCAAGAAATGGAGACACATGGTCACAGCTCTTAAACTGACCAAAGATCTGAACAAAATCTCTCTCGAAGAACTTGTCAGCACAATGAGAAGCAATGAGATAAAGTTAGAAGAAGATGAGCCCCAAAAGCAAGGTATGTCTTTAGCTCTTAAATCTAACAAAAAATATGAATCGAAAGTTTTGCAGGAAAAAGAAGAAAACTCTGGTGGATCCTCATTAGAAGAAGACGAACTGTCTCTTCTCTCCAGAAGAGTCAATCAGTTGTGGAAGCACAAGCAGAGGAAGTTCAGAACTTCTAGAAGAACAGGGAATCATTCTGAACCATCTTCTGGATACAGAAAGTCAAGTAACAGAGACATTGTCTGCAACGAATGCAATGAACAAGGGCATTACAAAAGCGATTGTCCAAATATTCAAAAAGAGAAACCTAAATAGAAGTTCTTTAAGGAAAAGAATAAAATCCTCATGGCAACATGGGATGACTCAGACTCTTCTGAAGCTAAAGTAGAATCAGAAGATGAAAGATCCAACATATTCATAATGGAAAACGTATCAGAAGACACTGGATCATCTGGATCAGAATCAGAATTAGAGGCAGAAGAGGTATTCTCTAACTTTTCTAGATCTCAATTAGAAGAGAGTCTATCAGAAACTCTTGAAAGATATCAAATACTTCAATTCATAAACAAGAAACTGAAAAAGGATCTAGTTTTTGACTCTGAAGAAACTAAGAAACTGAGATCAGAAAATTTTGAGCTGAAAGAAACAATTTCTAAACTAGAAAATAATTTACAAAATTCTCAGAAAGAAACTGTCTCAGAAGTTCCTAGTAACTCTGATAAGATCTAAAGGAATATGATCATAGATTGCAAAAATTTCTTGCTAAAAACATAAATAGAAGCAACATGGCTTGAATGATCTATGGAGTTCGCAGAAATGGAAGAAAAGTAATAGGATACAAGGGTAAATTATCTCAACCTAATAAAGTTAATGATATTGTCATTAAACGGACACCTCTGTATTCTCACTTCAACTATGGGGACACACATGACATAAAGTATACTAGTAATGCTTTTTCTGCTAAACCAAAATTCAAACAGAATTTTGGTAACTCTAATAAACAAGGACCCAAAAAGATATGGGTACCTAAGGATAAAATTGTCTATGTTGTAGATGACTTTAACAGCAAGATTGAAACACCAATCTTAGTACCTGGACTCTGGATGCTCTCGACACATGACGGGAAGAAAGCATATGTTCCAAAGCCTAGAGCTTAAATCTGGAGGCTACGTAGGTTTCAGAGGTAATCAGAAAGGGAAGATTATTGGCTCTAGAACTATTGGTAATGGTACACTTCCTTCTATAACTAATGTTCTGTTAGTAGATGGATTAATGCATAATTTGTTATCCATAAGTCAATTAAGTGATAACGGTTATGATATAATCTTCAATCAAAAGTTCTGCAAAGCAGTTAGTCAGAAAGATGAATCTGCCCTCTTTAATGGAAAGAGAAAGAACAACATTTACCAAATAAAACCTTCTAAACTAAAAAGTCAGAATGTAAAATGCCTATTGTTTGTTAACAATGAGTAATAGGTCTGGCACAGAAGACCAGGGCATGTTAGTATGAGAAGAATATCTTAGATTAGCAAACTCAATCTGATCAGAGGACTTCCTAACCTGAAGTTCAGCTCAGATGGTCTATGTGAAGCATGTCAAAAAGGCAAGTTTACAAAACCTTCTTTCAAAAACAAAAATGATGTTTCTACCTCTAGTCATTAGAAATTTTGCATGTATATCTATTTGGACCAGTGAAAACTGCATCCATTAGTGGCAAGAATTATGGATTAGTGATCATATATGACTATAGCATATGGACATGGTTAAAGTTCTTAAGACACAATGACGAGTCACACTCTATTCTTTGCCTTCTGCAACCAAGTCCAAAACGAAAAAGATCATAAAATTGTTAAAGTCAGAAGTGATCATGGTGGAGAATTTGAAAACAAAAAATTTGAACTATTTTTTAATGAGAATGTCATCTCTCATTATTTATCTTGTCCTATAACTCCTCAAAAAATGGAGTTGTAGAACGAAAGAACAAAACTTTACAAGAAATGGCCAGAACCATGATCAACGAGACTAACATTGCTAAGAACTTCTGGGAAGAAGCAATTAACACAACGTGTTACATTCAGAACAGAATCTCCATGAGATCTATTCTGGATAAGACTCCATATGAACTATGGAAGAAAAGAAAGCCCAACATTTCTTATTTTCATCCATATGGATGTACTTGTTTTATTCTGAACACTAAAGAACATCTGAACAAGTTTTACTCTAAAGCACAAAAGTGTCTCATGTTAGGACACTCTGAACGCTCAAGAGGCTATAGAGTATATAACACAGAAACACGGATTGTAGAAGAGTCCATCAGTGTCAGATTTTATGATAAGCTTGGCTCTCAAAAGTCAAAGAAGGATAAAACTTTTGCAGATATAGAAGTCCAATTTACAGGTACTGGAGACACTACATCAGAAATTTATCACAAAGAATTACAATCAACTCCAGAAGAAGATGTCACAAACATTACAACAACATTTGAAGAGCCATTCCATAAAAGACAATCCAGAAGCAGTTTAGCTCATCCGGAAAAGAAAATTCTGGGAAAGAAAGAAGACCCAATCAAAACAAGATCTACATTCATAAATTCTGAAGAATCTCTCATGTGATTAGTGTCTCTGATTGAGCCCACTCCCATTGACAAAGCCCTTCTTGACAATGACTGGATACTTGTAATGCAGGAAGAATTAAACCAATTCACCAGAAAGGATGTGTGGGATCTAGTTCCTAAACCAAAAAGGGTTCAACATCATTGGAACCAAATGGGTATTCAGAAACAAACTGAATGAACAAGGAGAAGTTGTCAGAAACAAAGCAGGACTGGTGGCACAAGGTTATAGTAAGAAAGAGGGGATAGACTATACAAAAACCTTTTCTCCAGTATCCAGGTTAGAATCTATCAGACTTTTAATTTATTTTGATGTAAATAACGGCATCACTCTCTATCAGATGGGTGTTAAAAGTGCATTTTAAATGGTTACATCGATGAAGAAGTTAATGTGCACCAACCCCGTGGTTTTGAAAATTCAAAACATCCAGAATATGTCTATAAACTAAAGAAATCATTATATGGTCTGAAACAAGCTTCTAGAGCTTGGTATGAAAGGCTAAGTAGTTTTTTGTTAGAAAATGATTTTACCTGAGGGAAGGTCGACACAACTTTATTCTGTAAACTATTTAAAATTACATTCTAGTTTGTCAGTTTTATGTAGATGATATTGTTTTTGGATCTACTAAAGCCTCTTTTGGAAGAGAATTTGCTAAGTCTATGCAGGCAGAGTTTGAAATGAGCTTGATGGGAGAACTCGAGTTATTTTTGGGCATCCAAATCAATCAAACTCCATAAGGAACATACATACATCAAAGCAAAATTATCAAAGAAGTTCTGAAGAAATTTGACTTATCAGAATGTAAGCCAGCCAAAACTCCCATGCATCCCACATGCATTCTAGAAAAGGAAGAGAAAAACCAAAGAATTCAAATTAGTAGGGTATTGTGTTGCTGACTTTGCTGGAGATAGAATAGAAAGGAAAAGTACTTCTGGAAGCTTCCAATTTTTGGGAGAAAATCTTATCTCATGGTCTAGCAAGAGGTAATCCACTATTGCATTGTCAACTGTTGAAGTTGAATATATAGCAGCATTTGGATGCAGCACACAGATGCTCTGGATGAAAAGTCAACTTGAAGACTGCAACATATTTGAGAGCAACATTCCTATACTCTGACAACACTTCTGCTATACATCTTTCAAAAAATCCTATTTTACATTCTAGGCCTAAGCACATATAAATAAAACATCATTTTATTAGGGACTATATTCAGAACGGAATTATTTCATTAAAATTTATAGACATAGACCATCAATGGGCTGATGTTTTCACAAAACCCCTTTCTGAAGATAGGTTTAACTTCATTCTGAAACATCTTAGCATGAAATTATGCCCAGAATGATAGTTTTATTTATGTACACGTTAACCCTCAGAACTTTATGTTTTTTGTGTGAACATCTGATCAATAATTCTTCAGAAGTAAGAAGGAAAGTTGTATCAGGATCTATCTAAGAAGATCTGAACGGTCTCCAAACGGTTCATTTCAAAGATAGGCTTGCAGTTCATAATATCAACATTTTTCATCTCTTCATAAGGGTTTCTTCTAAGGCTGAGCATGTGTTAAAATTCTGAAGAGACTGAAATGTTGATTGGATGCATTGAGACTCATGTCGTATCGGTAACTGTTTCATATCTCTACGCCATCCATCTTTTCGGGAATCATTAATGCTAGTAATCATTTTTTCCCTTTTCTTGTTAATTAAGTTTCCTATTTTTCTATAAATAAGTTTCTCACTTTCACTATCACTTTTTCACTCTCAATTCCTTTTTCAATCTTACTTGTGTTCAATCTTTCAAAACCCTAAAAAGTCTGTGTGAACAATGGCTTCCTACCAAGAAATTGCTCAAAGCTCTCAAAGTGTTCATGGCTCTTCTTCCTCAACAGCAGAAAGGTAAGAAGAACCATCAAGAACACTCCTAACTCCCATTGATTCGCTGGAAGTTTTGTGTGAACTCATTGTGGAAGACGAATACGATTTAACTTCTGATGTTGAATTTCAAGGAAGGACAGAGTATTTTGATCGTCTACTAGGTCCAGTTTTTCCAAGACTGGTTAAATAATTCTTGATTCACGCTATTGATTGAAATCATTAGGTCACTTCTTTTGTGATGGGAAAGAAAATAGTAATCTCTGAAGATCTCATTGGGCAATTGATAGGTCACGACGGTGGAGGTATTCGTTGCAGCGATATGGATGATAAAAGCTCTGACCTAACAAAGATTTCAAAAGAGATTTTTACTTCTAGCCAACCTTCCAACAAAATCAAATATCTAAAAGACTACCTCAGAATTTGGTCAAAAGTTATTTTGGGCTGCATCAATCACAGAAAACCCACAAGTTTTCCAGATTATATAAATATTGATCAACAATATATTATATATTTCATAGTAACAAAATAAAAGGTTAATCTTCCTCATCTTCTATTTAATCATCTGAAGACCAGTGTCAAAGAGACAAGAGAAGAAAAAAGAACAAAGACAAACTGGATTCCTGTGGGCAGACTCATCTCATATATTCTGACAGAAAACAAACTGATAGAACATCTGACTGAAGCTCATCAAGTCAGCACTCTAGAAGCTTGTATTGGTAAACCTCTCAACACTAAGAACCTGAAGAAGATGAAGATCATTGAAACCATCAACAAATATCCAACAATAACAACCAAGGAAGTCATTACAAATAGAAGAGTACCGCTGGAGGAATTTCCACTCTTTACCTAAACAGATGCTTCTCCAGAGATTATTCTCATGTATCTGGATGCTTGTAAAAGGGATGGGACAAATCTAGAAGTAAACATATGTGATATGAGATTACAACCTCTAGAAATTTCTCCCAGAAAATCAAGGAAAAGGAAAGCTGATGTAGAAGGAACTTCTTAGAAGATTCCCAAGGCTGCTAAAATGAAAGGTAATCCATCTTTTATTTCTGTTATTGAATCAATACTGCTATCAAAATTTGAAAACCCTACATCTCTAAAACCCACAGAAGATCCATCACCACAAACTTTTGATGACTTTGACATTGAATTTGACCCCTCACTATCTCTAGATAACCTTCTGAACAATCTACCTACTACCCATGTTGACCAAAATCAACCTGGACTTTCTCAAGTTCTTTCTGATATTGATCAATTTGATCCTGGAATCACATGTCCTCTCATGGTCTCACAACCACTCACAATCCACTCCATCCCAGATATTTCATCTCCCTATCAATCCACTCCACCAAACACACCACATTCACCCATTATTATTCGTGACTCTCCCTCTCCAAACAACCTCCCAGAAGATCCCCTTCAAACTGATATAGACTTAGAAGCTCTAGAAAATCTTGTCACAAGCTCTCAAGAAATTTCGGTACCAAAATCAACGCCAAAAATCTCCAAAGAAGGTGTTGGTAAATCTTTGATTATTTTTGAAACAGAAATACATGAATGGGTTAACTCTCTGAAACTTGCTTGCTTAGAGAATCTTAATCCTGCTGCTTCTGATTCTCGTTGGAACCAGTTCAGAAAATGGTTCAACTTTGAATCCCAGAAAGTCAAGGAGCTAAGTTATAAAATTACTCAACAGAACTTCTGTGATCATCTGAATATCTTCAAAGATAAATTTCTTCATCACTGGGAAAAGAAGCCACTCCTTCTATTGGACAATGTCCCTTGGGAATATCATCAGCCAACAAAATGTAATGAACCATCCTCTGATCCTCTGCCTCTGGTTATGTTTCAAGACAAAGGCAAGGAAGTTGAAGAAGCTCCTGAGTCAGAATCAGCCGCATCTTTCTCTAAAAAGGTGGTACCTTCTGTTGATATACCATCTTCATTTGTTGTGCTGCAAGCTCTGGAGGAGTTGAAGAAAGAGAATGGTGTGTTTAAGGAGAGACTAGACAAACATGATGATACGTGCAAGGAAATCAAGGGGATGCTTGGAAAGCAAGAAGAGTCAAAAAATCAGATTAAAAATTTATTGGAAACCATGTTCACACGACTTCCACCACCTCAAACTTAATTCTGAAATTTGTTTTCTGCATTATGTTCTTGTTATTTGTTTTCTTCAAATTGTGTTATTTTGAAATCTGTTTGAATACAATAGTCTTTTATTGCTTAAAGTGTTTTATTACTTTTTAATGCCTGACAAATAAAAGGGGAGAACGTAAGATATTTCTAATGTAACAGTGTCAAGACTCAGTCTCAAACATTTTGAATATCATAACTTCTACTGTTTTTTTTTTCTGAAAGCAAAACAGGAACAAACTCTGTTAAGGACAGAAGTGGATGCACCATAGTTTCTTTTCTCAAAAACTCTGATCAGAATAATCTTCAGGGAAGTATTTCTTCTTTTTTTGAGTATTCAACTCAGGGGGAGACTTTAAATGCTTTATGTTCTTTAAGTTTCTATAGAAATATCCAAGTTTTTGTCATCATCAAAAAGGGGGAGATTGTTAGAACATAGTTTCATTCTACAACCCTTGTAAGATTTTTGATGATAACAAACACTCAAAGAACAATTATTCTCCCTAAATAAATATTTTGTTTTGCATTGAAGTTATGATGGAAGAAGCACAAAAGATGAGTTAAATAGTTGTTTAAACTCTGATTCAATACATCTTTTATAAAGAAGTTCTAAGGCTGCAACATCTTAGTGCCTAAACGCTACGAACAGGAACTTCGTTATTCTAATTCATACAGTTCTAGAAAGAAGTAATGGTAACATTCATCTTCTGAAGCAAGCATGTTCTGAAGCGTTACAAATCACTTATGGCTATTCAAAAGTAACAGCTGAAAGGGAATAAGAATCTCTATTTTTGGAAATTTCTTTAATTACTATTTATCAACATTCCAAAAGCTCCCACATGCATTGCCTATATAAAAAAATCCTGAAGGAGAAATCATTTATGATTTTGTGTGAACAATAAACGATTCATCTTCATCATCTTCAACATACTGAATTTCATTTGTGTAAAACATCACTTGTGTGATACTGTTTTATTAGAAAACACTTTTTGTACAATCTCTTAAATATTGTATAGTGTAATTCATTGAGAAAACCGGGTTGTGGTTTAAACTCAAGAAGACTTTGACGGTTGTCATAGTAGCTGTGTAATCAAGTTTGATTAGTGGATTAAGACTTCGTTGAGAGAGGGGAAATAACTTTGGCGGGTGGACTGGAGTAGTTTGATTTCAAATGAACCTGGATAACCAACATGTTTTTTACTTAATGTTTTAAAAACCCCAAATCAAACCCCCATTCTTGTGTTTTTCCATTCTTTAATCTTCCATAATCTTCTAAGCTTCCTTCTTCTCCACACACCGAAGCAGAGTCAAATCATAATTGCGCTTGTACAAAATTTCGTTGCTAAGAAAGAACTTGGCAGAGACCTCCGTAGAAATTTCTTGTCATTGATAGATTCTCCTTCAGGATACTCAAGATATCTTTTCACTTCAAGAAACCAAGGCTTTTCCTCTACTCATCTGTGTCAATTTCGTAGCAATGTGCCAGATCATCTAGTATCTAAATAGTAATTTGAGGTGCTTCATTGTCCCATATGACTTTGAACATAGATGACATGGTGGTTAATGCGTATTCCAATTGATTATCTTCTCGTGGAATATGTTCAAAAGTGATTTCCTCGAGGTACAAAATTAATGTCAACACATGCTCTCAATAAGGAATGATATTTGGGTGCTTTGTATCCCATTCTCCCTTAATCTGACTGATTACTAAAGTTGAGTTCCCATACACATCCAAGAACTTGATTCTCATATCAATGGCAGCTTTGATACCCATGATACATGCTTCGTATTCTGCCATGTTATTGGTACAGTCAAAACACAATCTGGCGGTGAAGGGTGTATGGAAACCCTTGGGAGAGATAATCACAACCCTAATTCCATTACCAAGCGCGTTGGAAGCTCCATCAAAAACCATAGTCCATGGGGATCCTAACTCAGGTCCTTCATACGGTCCAGGTTCTTCATAATCTATAACTAGCAAAATTTTCTCATCCGGGAACTCGAAATTCATAGATTGATAGTAATCTACAGCTTGATGAGTCATGTGATCTACTAGTACACTTCCTTTGGTTGCCTCATGGGTAGTATAATGAATGACATATTCTGTCAAGACCCTTTCCCATCTTTCTATTCTTCCGTAGAGAACGAATTTCTCAAATATGTATTTTATCGGATCCATCTTAGAGATCAACAAAGTAGTATGAGTCAACATATAATGTCTTAGTCGGAGAGCATCCCATGCCAAAGCGCATAAAGTTTTCTCGAGCAGTGAGTATCTTGTTTCACAGTCAGTAAATCTTTTTCTAAGGTATTATATTTCATGCTCTTTTCGACCATACTCGTCATGTTTCCCCAATACACACGCCATTGAGTTCTCTAATACTGTTAGGTACATGATCAGAGGTATTCTTTCAATAGGTGGCACCAGAATCGAAGGTTCTTGGAGGTACTCCTTGATTTTGTCAAAATCTATCTGAAATTCTTCATTCCACTTCACTAATTGATCTTTCTTCAATAACTTGAAGATTGGCTCACAAGTAGCAGTCAAATGGGAAATAAATCTAACGATGTAGTTCAATCGTCCTAGGAAACCTCTGACTTCCTTCTCAGTACATGAAGCTGGAATTTATTTAATGGATTTAACCTTGGCATAATTAACTTCAATCCCTTTATTATTGACGATGAAACCTAGGAGTTTAACAAATCATACCCCAAAAGTGAACTTGTTTGGATTCAACCTCAACTTGTATTTCTTCAACCTCTCAAATAGCTTGTGCAGGTGGTCGAGATGTTCTTCTTTACCCTGAGATCTAGCTATCATGTCATCAACTTAAACCTCAATCTCGTGATGAATCATGTCATGGAACAAAGCTACCATAGTACATTGATATGTTGCACCGGTGTGATATGATGGGAGAACTGACTTGGTGTTTTGCGTTTTATCGCAAATGTTGCGGATAGAAAGAGTCGTCACTGGCTTTTATTTTATCAAATAAAGTAAAGGGTGAAAAGAACAGGAAAGACCATTGATAATTTTCTGAGTTCAGGGGGTAGGTTATGAAAAGGGAAGGTGTTAGCACCCTTTTCACTCGTAGTTATCTACGGGCTCTTAATTGCTAGCTCACATTGAAATACTTTGTGTTTGTGTATGTTTGAAAATGTTTGAAGATGTTTTAAAAAATGGTAATTTTGTAATGATTCTCGTATCGTTGAGAATGTATACAAAATTTTTATCTTAGAAATATTTTGAAAACTCCTTGACACGGCATACTTTGTAATGATTCTCGTATCGTTGAGAACGCATACAAAGTGTTTATTTTGAAAATATTTGTTGAAAAGGAGAGTGTTTGAAAAGATGTTTGTTTTTGAATGTGTGAGCTATGAAAATGGTTTTAGTTTGTGAGAAAGAAATTACGAGCAATCTACCTACTCAAAAAGTCTTTGTTCTTTTCCTCCTCCTTTAGATAGTGATACCCTACCATTAGTTAGTAGGAAGCCCTATCATTGGATGTGAGGGACAGGCAGGGGTCATCATACAGTCATAGAAGGAAACTTGTGGGACGCTTTAGCAATTTTCGTAAGGGACTAAGATCGTTTTAACGAAGGAAACATCGAAGGGTCATCGAGGGACTACGATATTTTTTAATCGAGGGTCTTTTGCTAAAGCGTCCTACTTTGGAGGGACATGACTGTTTTTCCGAGGCAACAAGTGGAGTCAGCCTAGAGGTGCGCGTGTGAAAAGTGTTTGTATTTCAGTTAATTTACCTTGGATTTATGGTTATCTAGTGTTTTATTTCAGATCTTGCCATAAAATCTTATTAAACTAACAATAATAAGGAAAGTAGTAAATTGTGAAAATTAAAGTTCTACGCTATTACAAGGCTTCGAGAATGGGGGTACAAATTTACAAATGGGGATGAGTCGAATTGACAATACGATTAAAAGTCTAAATAAACAATCAATACAACCCAATCAAATTAAAAATAAACAATTAATTAAACTATAACAATCTATTTAATAAAATTAATTAGCAAAATAATTAATAATATAAAAATAATATTTTTTTATTTTAATTATTTAGTTAAAAAAGTGTTTATATGTTTTTTGTATTTGTAATTGATAGAAATCAAAATAATAAAACAAAATAATACAATACAAACAAATGTAAATGAATATAGAGAATGGGCCTGAAATGCAGTAATTCAGGGGGGTGTGGGCAAGATTATGGAGGTGCAGCATGAGAAACTTTCGTTACCGGGCCAGAGTAAAAATTTGTTGGGCTTGCTGTCTAGCCAAACATGTTTTTCTTTTCTGTACCTTGCTAAATAATGAATCAAAAAATGAAAATTGGAGGGATGTAGTGTGTAATTCGGATATGGGCTCTGAAATACATGTGATGAGGCCCAAATAATAAACAAAAAAAATATAGAAAAAAAAAATGGGACGCTGGGTCCTAAGGTGGAATAAGAATCTGGATGGGCTTGAGTGTCAGATTCAAAAATTGTCTTCAGTAATATAAAAAAAGTGGAATGTGTGTAATGAGAGTCGAATTGGGCCGGGTTGAGCTAAGGCCCAAAGGAATGAATGATCTAAAAAACCTAGTAGTTCTAAGACAAATTGGTCATTCAATCCTTCTCTCTCAAGCGCTATATTTCCATGATTCATCCTCTATTACTCGCTTAAACACAACACCAACTTCTCATCTTTTAACGAAATACCCCCTCTGCTGCTAATTCTCATTCTCGCTTCAACAACTAAAAAATAATTTTTTTCAACTTAACTTCATCTCTTGTTCTCAATCCCTCATGCTATTTATGAATTCCTCTGCTTCACGTCTAACAACAGGAACCTATTTCTCGGTTTCTACAATAGCAACCATAAGTTTTTTCTTTCTCTATTTTTCTGCTTCCTAATACCGTAACAAAAATAAAACCCAACAAACCTTAGTTACTCGTGAATTAAAAAACAATAACAAAACGCCATCCATGTGCGGTTTCTCATGGTTTCACAACAACAAAGATAACACTCTAAACCGTAAACTCCCTACGGATCACTCTCTTATAGATTCTAGAGAAAAAAAACGATATAACTATAACTACGATAAATTTGAGAAAACAGAAGAGAAAACTTACAAGTTCAGAGCTAGTCCGTGGATTTTGACGCCAGCAAAGAGTTTAGATACTACGGTATGTTTTGATGTTGATTCATCTCTCTCGTCTGTTCTTAGTTTTAATCCTTCTTCATCTATTCTTTTGTTATTGATTTTGATTTGGTTAGTGTGGGTCAGTAATGTTAGGTTATGCAGTAGAGTTCAATATAGGGTGTTGGGGTTAGTGTGAGGTTGGCTGTGATGATGAGTGAAGTTTGGTGGTGAGAAGTGATGGAAGAATATGCGGTATGTTTGTGAAGGTTAAGGGAAATTTGTATGAGGGAGAAAATTTGTGGGTGTGGTTGTTGAGAGATGATGCATTAGTAGCAGAGATCATGAGATATGAGAATGGAAGAGAGGTTTGAGGATACAAGGCTAGAGGTTGTGGAGTTTTCTGTATGGTTTACGCTTTTTTATTTTATCTCTTCTATTTTTGCCATGAGACATACTTATTTATAGATGGGATAAACTAAATTTGGGAGGGAAAGTTTGATAAGTTTGAACTGTTTTGGTATGCTAGTTCTAGCTTTCTTGATGCAGTTTATGTTTGATATAGTTTTGTGTAATTGCTGGACAAGTTTGATGTAATTAATGCACTTTATGGACTAATTTATGAATGTTTTGTCGGGTTTAAAGCAGGCTGGGCAAAGGAATTTTGGGCTAGTTGTTTGTGGTGCATGGTGACAACAGTTTTGGACTATTGTATGGCAGCGAGGTCATGGTTTTATGGACAGATTTTGCAGGCTGGTTTGTAGCAGGTCTGGATAGTATTGGACATGCTTGGTGTATGTCCATATTGGTTCACGGCTTTGTGTTGTACCACAATTTCCCCCTAAGATCCCTTCATCATACCATATTGATTCAATCACAACAAGATCACATTAGGGCTTTTGGTTCTCCTCCCTATCCTTAGCTTTTCCCTTTGAGGAATCACCAAGCACCTTGACTTGTTTTTTTCCTTTGTGATCATGCATGTTTTCCTTTAATTTTCCTTTTAAGTAATAAAATGCAATGTCAGTTTATCTTGTTAATAATGTAGCTAAAGGCAATATGGCTTAACAAGTTGATCCATGGGTTCATGAGTTTATTTACATGCCCTAGTCAATAAAGTTTGAGAAATCCAAACCTCACCATTGAAGTTGTTTAGGAATAAATGGCTATGGTACCCCAAAATTTTCCCTCTCATTTCATCAACATTTCTCATCACAAGACTCTTGGAACTCAAGTTCAAGCTAGGGTTTGCCCTGCTCAAGACACTTCCTTGCACTGTTGACCTACATTAGGGTTTGAGTTTGCACAGTGATGTTTTGACCTACAATGCCCAAAGTGACTTTCATACTTAATGTTGGACTCATAAGTTTGTGCATACCAAGTTTCAAGCCTTGATTCAAATTTTTGCCCAGTCAATTGGGCAATTGACCTAGAATCCAACTATACTGGGGAAAAAGTCAACTGTGGCCAATTAACAGTCAAACCTCATGAAATTTGATTCAGATCAACATTATGAACTCATATGAACCATTTGATCAAGTTTGGATCACAATTCCACAAGAAATTTGATCAGATCACCAAAAGGGCAAAATGGTCATTTTTAGGGTTTTGACTGTACAAAGGCAATTTTTGACTGTTTGACCTAGACAATGGCAAATCAAGCTCAACCATGGACTCAAGGACTCAATTACATTGTCTTGACCCATTCAAAAAGTTCAAAATATCTCAAATGCATAGGATTGAAAGATGAATTTTTCAGTCAACTAATCAAAATTTGACTGTATACTGAAAAGTCAAACTTTGACTTTTTGGTCAAAATCAAGTGCCAAGAGTCATTTTTCATCAAGACATGTCAAAATATGAAACTTGTTCATCAAGAAACCCAAAAATGAAAATTAGGGTTTAAAATGGAAAATTTTCATAATTTAGAAATTTTCTAAGTTATAAAATTTTCTTATTTTTTCCTAACTTTGTCCCATTTTTTCACCAAGATGCAAATGGATTCAAACAAAACATGAAAAATGAAAGTTGTAGTCCATCACAAAGTATACAAATTTGATTCACAAAGTTTTCTCAAAAAGAAGCTTTTATCTCAATTTATGATTTTTGGAACAAGGGTACCTAAAACTTTTAACTTTGAAAAATTTTGCCCTAGTTTAGGCAGGATTTTGACCCATCTTCTTGGCCATTTTTCACATAGTTCCACTTGGATTTTCAAGTTTCATTTCAAATATGGATTGTATTAAATGTTGCAAGCTTTCCAAATTATCCGAGAACTCCTCAAACACCTTTGTGGTTAGGGAGAATCGAAAGCTTGAAGTTGGCAAAAACTCACTTTGATCCATGGGCAGTACATGTTCATACCACTTTCCAAATATGATCTAGCTAGCTTGGTTCACAATTAAAGGCCTCTAAACCAGTTTGTACTCCATAATTTAATGCATATCCACTTAGAAAAGGCATTGTCTTG
This sequence comes from Vicia faba, assembly GCA_948472305.1. Classification (NCBI taxonomy): domain Eukaryota; kingdom Viridiplantae; phylum Streptophyta; class Magnoliopsida; order Fabales; family Fabaceae; genus Vicia; species Vicia faba. The sequence goes on from OX451737.1 coordinate 1,467,018,847, forward strand.
GTCATTAGGGTATTATACACTAGATTAAGCCTTAAATGGAAAAAAGTAACAATGCCATTTTTCCTTGAACTTTGCTTTATGTCAAAACAACATCCTAGATCATTGAACTAGATCTTATGCTTCAAACAAAATCCATTAATTAGAGGGGCCAAGAGGGTTGTGTGCAGGGTGATAGGATGGCATGTACAAGTCTATAACCTCACTTCCACTCTTTTGCTTAAAGAAGAGGAAAACTTGCAAAACACAAGGCATCTCCACATCTGATAAAACCAACTAAAACAAAGTTGTCAAACAATTTTCATACACCCTAGAAAGCCAGAAACACGGGTCCTTGACCTCTCATAAATTCCCCATTTTCTTGCAAAACAGGGCCAATTCTGCATTTTGCAAGCCATCATCAAATTCCATCGTACGTTTTGCCTAAAGATACTTCAAACACCTTCCAATCAACACACCTGAACTATTCCATACCTCCATTGCTAGCTGTAACACCATTAACACACATTTCCATTTTTGTTTCAAAGCTTTGCAGGTTGAGTTCTGTAGCACGATTCAAGCTACTTCAAAATAAACTAAGCATTGGGAAAGCTTCATTGGACATCAGGCAAGCTCAAAAGAACCTTAAGCACCCTTGGAAGTTGCTGCATTGTCCAACTCGAAGTCAACTGAAACAGGTATTTCATGAACTTTTATCTCTCTATTTAGGAATAGTTAGACTTAGGTTTGTGAATGAAAGATGTTGTACTCATAGCCCTGAAACCATACATGTGCTTAGTTTTCATTTATATTAATCGTGCTAGGAGAATTTTGTTCATGAACTTTCTGAAAAAACTAGGTTAAGAATTAGGGCCATAGAAATTCTCTCTGGTCTTTGAGAGTTAGCTTAAGTTTTTTATATGGTTGGATTCGTTGTTTGATGCTCTACAAGTTTCATGTTATGAGTTTTGTCAAAAAAGCAAGGAATCAAGAGATATCATTTGATGTACAGAACGCGCGTTTTTGTTTGAACTGAGGAAGAAGATGAAGTTGCTTGGGCTGGGCATGATTGCTTTTGCTTTTTACACATACATCTTCAGTTCACACCCCCTTGGCCCATTGTTTTGTATTTTCATTATTTTTGCATTTTTATTTTTTCTCTGACTTTAATATTTTATTTGAAAACATAAAAAATATCCCAAAAATATTTTCATATTTTTTTCCATTTATTAGATATTTTATTCTAATTTTTCCTAATGTAAACATGTTAAATATCTTATTTTCTTTTGTTAAAACTTAAAAATAATACAAATAATACTTAAATAATTTATTTTATTTTTTACATATTTGAAAATATTTTCTTGAAATATATACCTTTTTTTGTAAAAATTAATTTTTACTTTTATACATCTAATATATATATATGTATATATGTATATATATATATATATATATATATATATATATATATATATATATATATATATATATATATATATATATATATATATATATATATATATATATATATATATATATATATATATATATATATATATATATATATATATATATATATATATATATATATATATATATATATATATATATATATATATATATATATATATATATATATATATATATATATATATATATATATATATATATATATATATATATATATATATATATATATATATATATATATATATATATATATATATATATATATATATATATATATAAATATATATATACTTTATTTTATTGAATAATAAGAACAAAAAATAATAATAAAGGTATCTCCAGACTAGAGAATACCCTAAAGGAGCTTCTGTCAACGACAAAAAGTTCTTAAGGAGATTAGCTGCCAAGTTCTTCCTAAGCAATGGCATCCTTTATAAGCGCATCCATGATTGTGTTCTACTTCGTTATGTGGACAAGGTTGAAGCAGAGTTGATCATGACTAAGATACACAGTGGCACATTTGGCACCCACTTGAGCGGACATACGATGGCTAAGAAGATCCTAAGGGCAGGCTACTACTGGTCTACCATGGAAGCTGATTATCATCAACATTCCCGCACCTGCCACAAATGCCAAGTCTACGCCGACAAGGTACATATTCCTCATGTTCCTCTCAACGTTCTGACAGCTACTTGGCCATTCGCAATGTGGGGCATTGACATGATTGGAGAGATCAAGCCTACGACATCCAATGGACATCGTTTCATCCTAGTGGCTATTGACTATTTTACCAAGTGGGTCGAAGCAGCTTCCTATGCCTCAGTTACAAAGAATGTGGTTGCCCGCTTCATCAAGCAGAACCTCATATGCCGTTATGGTGTCCCCGACAGGATCATCACAGACAACGGTACAAATTTGAACAACACTATAATCACCGCTCTATGCGAACAATTCAAGATTTATCATCACAATTCATCTCCCTATCGGCCGAAGATGAACGGTGCTGTTGAAGCCGCGAACAAAAATTTTAAGAAGATCATTCAAAAGATGACAGTCACCTACAAGGACTGGAATGAGATGTTACTGTTTGCTCTGCAACGATATTGTACCATGGCACGTACTTCAACAGGGGAAACCCCATTTTCTTTGGTGTATGGCATGGAAGCTGTTCTACCCATGGAAGTTCAGATTCCTTCTCTGAGGATTATGAAGGACGCTGGTTTGAGTGAAGACGATTGGATTCAGACCCGGCTTAATCAACTTAATCTAATCAATGAGAAGCGACTTACTACTATTTGTTATGGTCAGACGTATCAAAAACTGATGATTAAGGCTTTCAACAAGAAAGTCAGGCGTCATGTATATCAAGTCGGAGATATTGTAATCAAGCGGATCACCTTACCGCAAAGTGATCCCAGGGGCAAGTGGACTCCTCCTTACGAAGGACCATTTGTGATTAAGAGCATCTTTTCTAGTGGGGCAATGATTTTGACCACCATGGACGGCGACGACTTGCCGCACCCTGCAAATGCAGACATAGTCAAAAGGTATTACGCATAAAACGACCCGGTAATTTGAAAACCCGAAAGGGCGACTTGGGAAAAAATGGGCATCCCGGTGAATCGAAAACTCGAGAGGGCGGTTCAGGCAAAAATTAGGGATAAAACAAAAAACCTGTACACTCGGCAAGTTGAAAACCCGAAAGGGCGACTTTGGCAAAAAAGGGTTTCCCGGTGGATCGAAAACCTGAAAGGGTGGTCCAGGCAAAAGTTAGGGAATTAAAGCGTATGACTATGTCTCGTCGGATCACTTTAAGAATAATCTCTTCACCAACAAGCTCCAAGTTTCTGATCAATCCAGTAATCGGCGGACGAAGCAACAAATGGACAAGATATTCAGAGTTATGAAGGCTATAGCAGAATGGGAATCCCATGGAATTGTTACACATAGCCATCTTTCTTTTGTATAAAATTTTTCAATTTTTACGACAACATTCTCTTACTAGGATGTCTGTCTCCTTTGTATAAAGATACTCACAAAATTTAAATACAAACATACTTTAAAGTGCAGAAATTTGCTTGCCTTTCTTTTTACACTTATGTTTTATTTGAAAATGTCCAATGTTTTGTTAAATAGGCATATGCACTTGAATATAATCACTGCCTACAAATAAAACGAAATTGAAAAAGGATAATTACTGATAGGTTGAAGGTGTAGGAAGATATCTTTGTGCCATTTCAGAAGAAATCCCCTACGATACATCATTCAGATCCTCAACAAAGCTGAAATTTGGAGTATATGTCCCCAGCGGAGTTAAACTTCAAGATCCTCAGCAGAGCCAGTACATTCTAAAACTTGATTCTCCAGCTGAGTTAATTTTGAAAATTCCCATTAGAGTTAAGCTTCAAGATCCCCAGTGGAGCCCGAAAACCCTGAAAATCCTATCCCCGGCGGACCCAGAATAGTGAACATTTTTCCCCACAGAGTTATCTCCTAACAGATCCAAGATTCTCGGTCTCATTTCTCCAAGCAAAAGCCTCCTAGGTGTTAACTCCCAAATAGAGATTTTCAGAGTTTTCCCTATTTCCCAGGAAAGTCATGAAGGATTCTCATTCCCTGCAGAAGTCGTCAAAGACCTTGTTAATCCCCAAAAATCACCAAGGATTTTCAATCTCCAGCAGTGGTCTCAGGATTTATCCTTCTCAATAATCAGATATCTTTAATCCCCAAGTAGTCAGCAAGGATTTCTTATCTTCAATATTCAAAGATTTTTGGAATCCCCAGCATCGATCAAGGATTTACTTTCCCCGACAGCAATCAAAGATTTCATTATCTCCAGTTGTCAAGGATTTATTTTCCCCAGCAAGGCAACTCTCCAGCTTACATGCCCATCCATTACATTCATATATCATAAACATGGATGAAACACAGTTCATTGCATCATACATATCATGCAACATAACTTTGTGCTTTAGCTAACATTTTACCCTTTTCAGGATAAGATTAAAAGGCTATCATTAACAATTATTCAGATACAATATGGATACACCCCAAACACGACGGTCATTCTATTACTCATTCATAATTTCAAGTCAAAATACAGTATAAATACACCCCAGACACGACGGTCATTCTACTACTCATTCAGACTTCAGCAATCTGATACAGACTAGATACGCTCCAGGCACGACAGCCATTCTATCTCTCATTCAGATTCAACTATCAACTTCAAGTTCATATATGCTCCAAACACGGATGCCATTCTGACCTTTACACCAGTAGTTTGATTATCCCTAGTGCAGTCGCCACAGAAGTCATCCTGTCACTTATTCAGATCCCAGTTACAGTCTTGGATGTACTCAAGACACGGAAGTCATTCTGCTACTCATACAGATCACAACTCCAGTTACAGTCTCAGATATACTCCAGACACAGAAGTCATTCTGCTACTCATACAAATCTCAATTTCAGATACAGTCCAGATACGCTCCAGACACGGTTGCCATTCTGTCACTCATTCAGAATTTATCTCCCAACCCAGAGATGCTCCATACACAGATGTGTCTCTATCGCCCATTCAGAATTCAGATACAATACAGATACGCTCCAGACACGGTAGTCATTCTGATATTCATTCAAAGTTCAAATACAGTTACAGCTCAGATACGCTCCAGACACGGACGCCATTCTTTCGCTCATACAAACTCAATCTCCAGATATAGTTCAGATGCATTCCAGACACGGATACCATTTTAAGGCTTATTCTTCTGACCTACCACACTGCAATTCAACAAACATTCTTGGATGGCATCTTTAAGCCCATCTCCAGCAAGATTCTACCATCTCCAAATGGCATCTTTAAGCCCATTACCTCATCTATATTCTGATGAGTGCAAATTTACAGGCACTCTAGTGTCAAATCCTCTTTTACCTTTGAGTCGCGAAAGGCAAACTTGCCAATCTAACTCTTCAGGTTCAAGAAGATTGAACAAGGGCAACTGTTGTACACCAAAATTTGCCCTCTCATTTCATCAACATTTCTCATCACAAGACTCTTGGAACTCAAGTTCAAGCTAGGGTTTGCCCTAACTCTTTAGGGTTTTGACTGTACAAAGGCAAATTTTGACTGTTTGACCTAGCCAATGGAAAATCAAGCTCAACCATGGACTCAAGGACTCAATGACATTGTCTTGACCCATTCAACAAGTTCAAAAGATCTCAAATGCATAGGATTGACAGATGAATTTTTCAGTCAACTGATCAAAATTTGACTGTATAATGAAAAGTCAAACTTTGACTTTTTGGTCAAAATCAAGTGCCAAGAGTCATTTTTCATCAAGACATGTCAAAATATGAAACTTGTTCATCAAGAAACCCAAAAATGCAAATTAGGGTTTAAAATGGAAAATTTTCATAATTTAGAAATTTTCTAAGTTATAAAATTTTCTTATTTTTTCCTAACTTTGTCCCATTTTTTCACCAAGATACAAATGGATTCAATCAAAACTTGCAACATGAAAGTTGTAGTCCATCAGAAAGTCTACAACTTTGATTCACAAAGTTTTCTCAAAAGAAGCTTGTATCTCAAGTTATTATTTTTGGAACAAGGGTACCTAAAACTTTGAACTTAGAAAATTTTTGCCCTAGTTTAGGTAGGATTTTGACCCATCTTCTTGGCCATTTTCACATAGGTCCACTTGGAGTTTCAAGTTGCATTTCAAATATGGATTGTAGTACATGTTGTAAGATTTCTAAATTGTCAAAGAAATCCTCAAACACCTTTGTGGTTAGGGAGAATCGAATGCTTGAAGTTGGCAAAAACTCACTTTGATCCATGGCCAATACATGTTCATACCACTTGCCAAATCTGATCTAGCTAGCTTGGTTCACAATTACAGGCCTCTAAACTAGTTTGTACTCCATAATTTAATGCATATCCATTGAGCCAAGGCATTGTCTTGGTCATTAGGGTATTATACACTAGGTTAAGCCTTAAATGGAAAAAGTAACAATGTCATTTTTGCTTGAACTTTGCTTTATGTCAAAACAACATCCTAGATCATTGAACCAGATCTTATGCTGCAAACAAAATCCATTAATTAGAGGGGCCAATAGGGTTGTGTGAAGGGTGATAGGATGGCCTGTACAAGTCTATAACCTCACTTCCACTCTTTTGCTTAAAGAAGAAGAAAACTTGCAAAACACAAGACATCTCTCACATCTGATAAAACCAACTAAAACAAAGTTGTCAAAAAGTTTTCATACACCCTAGCAAGCCAGAAACACGGGTTCTTGACCTCTCAAAACTCCTTGTGCACAAATTCCCCATTTTCTTGCAAAACATGGCCAGTTCTGCATTTTGCAAGCCATCATCAAATTCCATCGTGCGTTTTGCCTAAAGATACTTCAAACACATTCCAATCAACACACCTGAACTATTCCAGACCTCCATTGCTAGCTGTAACAACATTAACACACATTGCCATTTTTGTTTCAAAGCTTTGCAGGTTGAGTTCTGTAGCACAATTCAAGCTACTTCAAAACAAACTAAGCATTGGGAAAGCTTCATTGGACATCAGGCAAGCTCAAAAGAACCTCAAGCACCCTTGGAAGTTGTTGCATTGTCCAGCTCGAAGTCAACTGAAACAGGTATTTCATGAACTTCTATCTCTCTATTTAGGAATAGTTAGACTTAGGTTTGTGAATGAATGATGTTGTACTCATAGCCCTGAAACCATGCATGTGCTTAGTTTTCATTTATATTAATCGTGCTAGGAGAATTTTGTTCATGAACTTTCTGAAAAAACTAGGTTAAGAATTAGGGCCAGAGAAATTCTCTCTGGTCTTTGAAAGTTAGCTTAAGTTTTTTATATGGTTGGATTCTTTGTTTGATGCTGTACAAGTTTCATGTTATGAGTTTTGTCAAAAAAGCAAGGAATCAGGAGATAGCATTTGATGTAGAGAACGCGCGTTTTTGTTTGAACTTAGGAAGAAGATGAAGTTGCTTGGGTTGGGCCTGATTGCTTTTGCTTTTCACACATACATCTTCAGTTCACACCCCCATTGGCCCATTGTTTTGTATTTTCATTATTTTTGCATTTTTATTTTTTCTCTGACTTTAATATTTTATTTGCAAACATAAAAAATATCCCAAAAATATTTTCATATTTTTTTCCATTTATTAGATATTTTATTCTAATTTTTCCTAATGTAAACATGTTAAATATCTTATTTTATTTTGTTAAAACTTAAAATAATACAAATAATACATAAATAATTTATTTTATTTTTTACATATTTGAAAATATTTTCTTGAAATATATACCTTTTTTTGTAAAAATTAATTTTTACTTTTATACATCTAATATGTATAATATATATATATATATATATATATATATATATATATATATATATATATATATATATATATATATATATATATATATATATATATACTTATATACTTTATTTTATTGAATAATAAGAACAAAAAAAAATAATACATTTTTATTTTTATTAATATTTTATGCTAAAAATACCTTTTTTTAATATACTTATATTTTTGCATAAATTAATACATTATTGTATATAAATAATAAATACAATTTATTTAAGAAATTAGGGTTTTTGCCCTAAAAAACAAAATAATTGAAATTGACTTTTATTTATTTACATTTCACATTAAAAATACTTTTTCATACATAAAAAAACATTTTTTGCATAATACATTTTATTTAATATTTATTTATTGTATTTATTTAAATATTGTATATTTAAATATTATGCCTTACCCATTCAATATGGTTGTAATAATTTAGGATTTAATTTCTTGCAAAATAATCCCCAATTCAAATTTGTACCATCCCTATATCATGTTGTAATAGTGTAGAATTTAAATTCTCTCATCTTTAAATGCTTTCAATTATGCCATGATTAGACCTAGGGTTTGTATGCAAAATAAAATCAACAAATAGCTTGACCTAATCCAAGATAACAATGCATGAAAAACAAACACAATGCACACTTGCACCCCTAGGGTTACAATCCACTTGTTGCCTTCAAAAATGGGCCATGGTATACATGTTAAGTACTTTGGAAAAACAAAAACAAAACAAAAGATCATAGTCCCTCGATGACGCTATCTTGGTTGCCTAAACAAAAATGATCAAAGTCCCTCAAGAAAATTGCCAAAAATACTAGACACAATTGCTATCATGGTCTATACGACGACCCACGCCTGTCCCGTTTAACATCCTAACACAAGGTTGTTCACCAAATACAATGGTGAAGCAACACTATTAAAAGGGTTAAAAACATAAGAAAGATCTTTGAGTAAAATAGGGTAGATAGCTCTTAGTTACTTGATCATTAGCTTGCAAAAACATCCTTTCTATTTTCAAAATACACTTCACCACACAATTTCAAAACCCTACTTTCAAACATTGGAAACTTTTCAAAAGACAAAAACACCTTTGTATACATTCAAAACAAGAATCATTACAAAGGTTGCCATAATGATGGCCTCTTTTCAAAACATCTTTCAAAACCACACACAAAGCACCATTTCAAACAATTGAAGAGCATCATTTCAAACAATTGAAAAGCAAAGCAAGTGATCTAAGCAAGTAACTAAGAGCACATGGATAACCATGGATAGAAAGGGTGCTAATACCTTCCCTTTCTATAATCTACTCCCCTAACTCAAGAAAACATCTCAAAGGTCTTTCCTTTGCTTTTTGACCTTTCCTTAGGATAAAATAAAAAGTCGATGGAGACTCTTGCTAAACCGAAACATTTGCGAACACAAACGCAAAACCTCAAGTTAGTTCTCCCACCGTATCAAAATGGCATGGTAAGGTTTATTTTGGTTCACCATATTTCAAAGTTGTCAAGATTAATTCAAATGTACAAGGGGTTGATTGAAGAAGTTGTCGTGGTTGGACAAGGCCTTGTTCCCATTGGTCACAAGTGCATATTTCTCTCAATTATCAAGATATGGAAGTGGTTTTTGTTGCTATGAGTTTCTACTATCATCCTCAACAACTCCTATCAACAAAGCAAAATTTTTGTTACAAGAAGGTTGTTCAAAATTGTCAAAGTTCCTCAAAGCATTTTCTTGATCTATGAGCTAGGTTTTTGAACTTCAATGAAGTATATCTTGCTCATATTTTGGTCTTTTTGAGTGATTCCAAAGACATCATTCTCTTCAAATGGTTATTAACAAATCAATTCAAAATTTTCAAGGAGTTTTCATGTGGAAGAAACTTGACGATGAAGAAAGATTACAAGTCCTCCAGATGAACCCCCAATTTCCCATGTGTGACTTCAAATGATCATAATTTGGTCAATGTTTATCACCTTGAGCCCACTATTTTTCCACAATGATGTTGATGATGTGAACTTTATTCCTTCTACTATGTGAAAAGTGAGAAAATGAATGGAAGATGCCCTAAGGATACAAAAGATTATAGGTTATTTCATCATTTTTTGCCAACTTCAACAATTCATAACTCTCACAATTTTTCGATATTTTGAATGGTTCAAGTCTCAAAATGTAATTTAAGAGGTACATTTCATGCCATTTTTAGATGCAAAACATTATAGGTCACTTTTGAAGAAAAACTTGAAATATTTCTAAGTATGGAAAGTCAACTTCTTTTTCGCAACTTTCACTCAACACAACTTTCATCTCAAACATGCATTTGATTACATTATTTTCCCATTGCAAAGCTTGTAATCTCATCTTTCTAAATCTTCAAGAATCATGCCCTAAGACCCCTTGAGCTGAGAATGCCATTGATTTGAACTTGGTAACTGAAAACTAAAGTTTCTTTAAAAGTCATAATTTGAAATCCTTGATTTAGATTCTAAACACATTTTTCTGCACGCATTTTATTCTAAACATGTTTAGTGAACTTCCAGAAGTGATGAGTAGAGCAAAACGCGATTTTGGATGAGTTTTGATCAAAATAGAAGTCACACTTTTCTTGTTTGCAACTTCACACGATTTCCCTCCAAACTTCATCATTTTACCCGCTTGAACATTCCATTTGATTCCCTATAAATAGAGGGTCATCCCTCATTCATTTTCTCAAGCTTGAACAACAAGAATCACCCTTCCAAACTTGCTTCATAACTCCCTTTTCTGCAACTTCGAAATCAGTGTTCAAGCCTTTTTTCAATCCATTTTTTTCTATCAATTCACATTCCTTGATCTTCCTTGAAGCTAACCATATAATTACCTTCAAGAATCGTGACCTATATTGATCCATAGAAGTCCAATTTCAGAGCTCTGCAACTCAACTTCTATAGGTAGATTTCTCCATCAAATATTCCAAACTTTGATATCATTGTGAAGATCTCATTGCCCTGGTTCTAGTCGCAACATTTGTTTTTAAATGGAAACACATTTTGGCAATGAATTTTCAAATTCCTTTTCAAAACATTCCTTCCAAATTGCTTGAGTTATAGTTTGTATAAATTTGTCGCAAATGTGTGGTTGTCTTCGTCTTGAAGAGACGAAGCAAATGACATAGGTCTCGTGCTCTAATTTTACAGTTTGAGTGACCTGGTTTTGGGACTGACTAGAGGTTGAAGATGACCAATGTGTCATCTTCCAACCAATGATGGCGTGCCATTTGTATTTTTTGAATTTCTGATTTTACATTTGATTCAGTGCTTTATTCACTAATGTCCATAACATGCAGAGTGCGCCAGGTCCACATGATTTGTTTACTAACGCGTTTTGACAATGATCAGATGGTCCATATTTTTTTGGTTTGATATTTTATTTTCTGATTATCATTATAATTGTTTTAAACTTCAAAAAATCATAGAAAATTCATTTTAAGTCCAAAAAATCTGAAAAATATTATGAAAAATATATTTGATTTTTCTCTTTCTTCTTTTTATTTTTTCACAATTTTATTTTGTGTTTTGATAATTTTTATAAATTTTCACTTTATTTGAATTGTTTTAAATGTTTAAAAATACTTTTATGCATTTTTAAATTCTAAAAAAAATACAGAGTGATCCAATAATATTGTGACAAATATGGGTGACCTCATTTATTTTTTATTTCCGACTTTGTTATTTTTCATCATTTTTGGTTTATTTTACTCATTTCTTTTAATTTTAAAAATAGTTTCTGACTTTAAAAAATTACAAAAATTTTATAAAAATATTTGAGTTCATTTCTGATTTTTCTACAGTCTTACTTCATAATTCTTGATTAATTTTAACATAGTTGATATTTTTATCCCTTATTTCTATTTTAAAACATTTTAAAACTCTTTTTTTTAATGTATATATTAAATGCAATATTATTTTGTGATTATTTTCTGGCTGATCTTGGGTTGAATTTTTTATCTTGAACTTTATTAACATCATTGGATCCATGGTGTTGAGTCTAACTCCATAAAAATGGATGAATGATTTTAATAATAGTTTTATTAAATTTTAATTCTAATGTGGTTTGTATATTCTTTCCCACCCTCTTCATCTTATCCCTTTCTTATTGCACTAACTGTTATTGGAGCATGATCTCTATATCATGTCTCAAAATAAATGGTGCATAGATTGCTATTGACAGGCCTCAAAATAGGTGCAACTTCTATATAAGTCCACTTATGATTGCTTAACATAGCGCTAAATTTTGTCTTGATTCGAATAAATGATCATTCGTGGCCCAAACCTATGTTTGCAAGCTAAAGTATGTTAATTTGATCTCTTTGATCCAATAACCTTGAGATTCATTGTGTGGAGGCTTTCGTTCTACCAATCCTCTAATGGATCTACATTACTTTGGTCAACACGAATCACTTAAACATCGTTGATCATTAAATGGTACTTGAGAGGATTCCAAATGGATGATATTCTTGACAAAAAGGAAATGTAACTTGTTGTGTGGAGGCTTTGGTTTTACCAATCCTCTAATGAGTTCCAAATGCAAGTTTCAAGATGGTCATCCAACTAACCACTAATTATTAACAATTGACTTTATTTCATGCTTTTATTTTTATGCTTTATGTACCATTTAATTTAAGCATTACATTTCTTCCTATTTTTCATCTTTGCTCACTTGAGCCCCTTTATATTCTTGTCATTTTTATTTTGCTCACTTGAGCTTTTCTTTTCTTTTTAAGATACCTAATAATCAACATGAACCATAAAAGGCTTTAATGATATTTGGACTATTTGGTTACTGTCCTTGGCATTATGGAATATTGGACTTCTTGGACTTAGGATTAGAAACATTGGCCTTTATTGGAGACCTTGTGACCTTAATTGATATTTTGTCTGGAGTTCTTGAGGTTTAACTCAAGACACTTGGTTGTTTGTTTGTTTTGTGTGTAGGTTATTTTGATTACATTCTTTGTTTGTAATCTGGAATTCACCCGTTTACAACCGTTACTCTGCCTAATTTTTGTGAAGACTTAAAACACTTGAAGTTTGGTTCTCTCAGGAGGTCTAATATCTTTGCTTGTTTAGTTTCAATCCAAAGAATGGGAATTCTATCTTGACTCATAATGTCAAGTATTGGCTTCTTGTTGGTTAGATGGTTCTTATCCCTAGCTTTTACCTTATGCTTTAGGATAGTCTCTTCTTCTCCTCCCATCTTCTTTAATTTCAAAAATCTTCTTCCTCCTTTTTGAAAACTCTTCTTGTTTTGAAATTTGAACCACTTTCATAATAAACTTTGACTTAGGTCCATGCATTTTCAAAATATTTTCATGAATAAATTTCAATCAATTTAATAATACCTTAACATTATTTTTGTGAGAAGACTAAAAGTCAATCATTCTCATTTCAAACCATTTTGCCACTTTGGCTTTTTATTTTAAAACCTTTCTCAAAAGATTAGACTTTTGTCAATCCTTGTAGTGATCCAAACAACTATACTTCTACAATATGTAGTGAAGAGAGATATTTTCCACTTGGGTGTTGAGTGAGGTATTGTTGATTTTAAAAATCCAAACCATATCCTCCACTTTGAGATGATGCAAATTCTCCTTTCTCATAATTGTGGGTAGTATGTATGTTTTCCACACGGACAATGACGATGATGTCTTATCTCATAAAATTAACCAACACACTTGTGTTTTAAAAATTTTCAAAGAGGAACTATGTGTACCCTGATCCCTTATTGCACGAAAGGTGGTACGTAGGCACTAAAGGTTCGCAACCGCGGCGGGTGCAAAAATCATAAAAAATACTTCCTTTCTCACCTCCACCATATATTTTTACACAACATTTTATAGCCAAAATATATAGATTTTACAAAGAGGTTCCTGAGAAGTACCGTAGATGTTTAGGGTGCTAATACCTTCCCTTTGCATAACCAATCCCCTTACCTTGAATCTTTCCCCGTCTTTTTGGGTTATTCTCTCTTTTCCCATTCCTTTGGAAACAATAAAGCGCGGTGGTGATTTTTATTTTGATCTGTATAAGTCTAGACGATCTAATGGCTTAGTCTTAAACATTTCTACCGCTACAGAAAAAATGGCGACTTCACTGGGGAAATATTGACCTCTCTCTAGTCCATCCCTAAGTGGGTTGAACCTATCTTTGTTTATATTTGTATATGTGCTATTTTCGTTTATGTGTTATATGTTATATATATGTTTGTTTGGATTTTCCTGGTTTTCATGGTGCTTGGTGATTACTTATAATTCCTATACCCAGACTTGGGAAAACTTTAAGATATAACGGGCAGTATAGTCATGTTAACTTTGAGGGAGTAATCCCAAAAAAGGAGGCATGAGATCCCCTACTCAGCGGAGGCCCCTTTGATTGTAGTTTCATTTACCGAGTAATCGGGAAGACATACTGCTTTCGACCTGGGAGGTTGCTGAAGCTGAGGACTGTAGAATACCAAACCCATGTTGGCCTTTTAGGTGTAGTGCGGAAGCTATGAAGGAGTAATCCGGAAATAGTTGTCACGCGATACTATGCTTGGATGAGTTTTTCTTGAGAATATTACTAATTACCGAGTTAATCTAGAAGTTGGTAATATCCGAAGGAAGGATGTAGACTCTGGGAACCTCTAGAACCTTGTTTGGAAGGTGATAACTTTTAAACCATACCTTATGGGAAGCACCTTCGACCTCATGCTCGTGACGTTGAACCTATGAACCTTATGTTTGTGATCTTGTGTGTGATTGTTGCATCATGCATCCATGCACTCATAAGCATCTTTTAAAGAAATTTTTATTTCAAGGGACTTGAAAGTTGACCATTTCTGAATATATCAGGTACCTTTTGACCATGGATTATTGAAAAAGAAAGACCAGAAAATACAGTTTCAAAGATCCCAAGATAGATGAGTTGATCAGTCTAATTCCTGAGATTGAGTGTTCTGCAGATTTTTGGAAGAAGTATGGATCCATCATTCCTCTCATGAAGCTTAGGATGAAGGAGGTTATTCTCTCGACCTTGGTCCAGTTCTATGATCCGATGTATCATTTCTTTACTTTACCTTATTATCAGTTGATGCCTACACTAGAGGATTATTCTTGTCTGTTGGATTTACCTATTACCAATCGTGTTCCTTTTACTGGTTTGGAGGGTGAGCCAAAACCACACGAGATTACTGCTTTGATCCATCTGGGGAAGTCTGAGGTTGAAGCCCATATCACTACTAAAGGAGGGATTAGAGGATTACCAGCTCAGTTCTTATTGGAGAAAGCTCGTTAGTTTGCCAGGATAAAGAGTACAGTCGCTTTTGCGGCCATCTTTGCTCAACTTGCTTACGTGTTGTTCTTATTTCCTAATGTCGAACAGTTTGTTGACATTAATGCTATTAGGATCTTCATGATTGGAAACCCAGTTCCTACATTGTTGGGTGATTCTTATTACTCTATTCATCTTCGAAATTCTTATCATGGGGGGATGATTATATTTTGCACGCCTCTGTTGTACCAATGGTTTATTTCTCATATACCTCAGTCTGATGCTTTCTGGGATGTCAAGAAGGAACCCCGTTGGGCTCCAAAGATCATGGCACTTACTCACTCAGATATTGATTGATATTATCGGGCTTACCATGATGTAGACATTATTGACAATTGTGGTAGTTTCCCTAACGTACCTCTTCTTTGTACAAAGGTAGGAATTAACTATAACCATGTTCTTGCACGACGACAACTTGGTTACCCAATGAGGGATAAACCAAATAGTATTCATTTGAGTAGTTTCTTTCTGAAGGAGGGAGAAGACCATAAGGATGCTAGGGAGAAGATTGCAAAGGCCTAACGTCACATTCATATAAAGTGTAGGAAGGACCTGGGACCTAGGGGGGATGTTTCTTTGGAGCCTTATCTTCGGTGGGTCCAAACGAGAGCTATTCAGTTGAAGATGCCGTATTCCCGGGAAGCACCTATACCTGACTTGTTTGTGAAGACCACTTCTCCCATATTGGATGATATGGAAGAGCTACAACTTGCTTTGGTCAAGATGCAACAGGAAAAGGATGCTTGGAAGAATAAGTGCCAAACTTTAGAGATTTCCTATAGAGCAGACTTGAAGGAGAAAGACGACTTGATTGAAATTCTTGAGAGTCGGGAGGTAGAGACCATGGAGAGGCTAGGGGATTTATTTTCTCCTAAGCCTCAGTCAGATGCTAGTTGCTCACTTCATGATTCAAGTGATTGGAAGGAGGTTGCAACCAGATATGCAGAAGAAAACCAGAGGTTGAAGGCTCAGATTTCCAGGCTTATAGGGAAGCGCCAGCGTATAGAGTGATCTCCATCAGTTTTACTTCTTAGGGTTTTAGACTATATTTTCATCTTGTACTTGGGATTATTGAAACTTCTAATCCAATTTGAAGTTATTATAATAAAACATTTCAGTATTTCAAATGTGTTATTACTTTGATATTTGCAATGTGTCTATAAAGCTTTAAGTCCCTTGAAATATTAAGAATAAAATAAATCACGTGCATTGCATATCATGCATCATATTGCACATATTTCTTGCATTTGTTATGCATATCCAGGTATCTTACCAAGCTTCTTTACTTCGTTCAGTAAGTTGTCTCACCACTACAACACTCGAGATAATTTCAGAAGGAAGATTGACAACTTAGAATAAGAGAATTGCGAGTTGCACGAGGAAGTTTCCACTTTGAAGGCTGGCATGGCCAATCTCACTGCTCTGGTGGCGGCTAAGAATCAGCTATCGAGTGTTCAGCCTCAACAAACAAAGGTTACTACTGAAGCTCCGACTATTCATGTGTCTGCTACTCCAACTGTTGTTCAGAATCACATGCCTCAAGGTTATCCATGGGGAAAGCCAGAGAACTTTTTTCCTGAAGGTTTCAATCTTGATCCTCAAGTAACTCCAGTTGTTCAGACTACTGTTACTCCTGCACCTCCAGTGGTGCATGCTACTCCTGCTGCACCTCCTTCAGTGAATATGGTCTTATTTTCTAATGATGATATGTATCGTCCTTTTCCTCCACCAAGTGAATACTTGGTTCTCTATGTTAGAATGTATGATTTTCAAGAATAGTTTGACAAGATGTAGAGGGAGATGAAGGCCCTCAGGGGAAAGGAATTGTTCGGGCAGAATGTGAATGATTTATGCTTGGTCCCGAATATCAAGATACTTGCGAAGTTTAAAGTCCTAGAATTTGAGAAGTACAAGGGAAACACTTGTCCTCGTGCTCATCTTCTGATGTATGTAAGAATAATGTCTACCCACACCGATGATCAGCGTCTGTTGATTCACTTTTTTTAGGATAGTTTGACTGGTGCTGTGCTGAAGTGGTATATGAGTTTCGACAGCGTCAATATCCATACTTTCAATGACTTGGGAGAAGCATTTATTAGACAATACAAATACAACATGGACATGGTGCCTGACCATGATCAACTCAGGGCCATGGTCTAGAAGAACAAGAAATTGTTCAAAGAATATACATAGAGATGGCGTGAGGTAGCCGCCCAAGTGATTCCTCCCATGGAAGAGAAGGAGATGACTAATATTTTCTTGAAGACTCTGGGTGATTTCTACTATGAGAGGATGGTAGCGAGTGCGCCAAGTGACTTTACTGAAATGGTGGGCATGGGTATCCGTTTAGAAGAGGCTGTAAGAGAGGGCCGTTTAACAAAAAGTGATAGTACCGGAAGTACGAAAAAGCCATCCTATGGGTTTTCCAAAATTAAGTAAGGAGATACAAATACTGTTATGCAAGAAAGGAGGGTTAATCCTCCTAGAAGGAATTATCAGCATCATCAACAAGTCGCCTCAATAACTCTAGTTGTTTGTGTAGCTCCAACCACCATTACTTATCAGAGACTATCCCATCAAGGGAATCAAGGGTATAATTAGAGAAGGGAGAGTTATGACCCTATCCCTATGAGATATACAGAATTACTCCCGGCGTTAATTCAGAAGAAGTTGGTTCATACCCGACTCCCGCTGTAACATCACCGTTGCCTTGGTATTCCAAGGCAGACCAAACATGTGCTTTTCATCAGGGAGCACCAGGGCACAATGTTGAGAACTGCTATCCTTTGAAGACTGAAGTACAAAAATAGGTGAAGTATGGTATCTTATCTTTCAAGGATGTTGGCCCTAATGTGAAATATAATCCTTTACCCAAACATGAAGGAGCAAATGCTGTGAACATGGTGGCGGGTTGTCCGGGCGACTTCCGAATTTTTTATATTAAATTGGTTAGAGGAGATTTGGTGAAAATTCATGCAGACCTCTGTGAATTTAGCTACTATACGCATGACCATGCTGGTTGTGCTATTTGCAATACGGATATACAGGGTTGTGACAAGATAAAGGCTGATTTGCAGGAGATGATGGATGAGGGCCTCATCCACACCATCAAGCCTAGGGCAGAGTATGAAGAGGAAGTAAACATGGTTTCTGGATGTCCTGGAGAGTTCTGAATCTTTGATGTGGAACATATGAATGAGGACCTTATACAATTGCATGCTACTTTCTGCCACATGGCTGGTCAGGTAGAACATCAGTATGGATCTTGCCGAATTTTCTGTCGGGACTCCCGAGGATGTTCAATTGTAAGGAAAGGTGTTCAGTTGTTATTGGATAATGGAACTATCAAGGTTACAGGTCAAATGGATGATTATCATGAGGTTAATGAGATTGTGGTTTATTTGGTTGAAGAAGAGTCAGATGATGAGTATGCCTCCGCAAATAAGTTCTTCTCCTCGGATGAAGATTTGTTTTCCAGGGATGACTCTGTAATGACTGAATGTGTTGAAGAGGGAGTAAATGTTATTGTGCCTTTTTTTGGTGCGCCTACCCATTTTGAAGTTGAATATCATGGCAAGCCAGCTGTTACTCCATTGGTGATTAGTTTGTCGGGTCCTATCCCCTACAAGTCAGATAAGGTTGTACCCTACAAATATAATGTTACAATTTTAGAGGATGGTGTGGAAGTTCCCATCCAGCCAATGCCTAATGCTGGAAATATTGTTGAGACTAGCAGAGAGACCCGCGGTGGTCGTGTATTTGAGCCAGTTGTTCGTGGAGATGTTAGTACTGGAAAGAAAATTGTTGAAAATTTTAAACCCAAGAAGGCAGTGGGTGAATCTAGTGGGGCTACGCTAGAAAAGGAAGTGGATGATATTTTGAAGTAATCAAATTGAGTGACTACAAAATTGTAGATCAGCTACTGCAGACTCCTTCAAAAATATTTATCTTGGATTTATTGATGAACTCCTCTGCTAACAGAGAACCTTTGATGAGGGTATTGGACCAAGCTTTTATGCAGAGTGATATGCCTGTAGACTAATTTAGCAGTGTAGTAGTGAACATTACAACATGTAATAACTTGAGTTTTTGCGACGATGAACTGCCCGATGAAGTAAGGAATCACAATTTGGCCCTCCACATCTCTATGAACTACAAGAATGATTCGTTATCCAATGTGTTGATTGATAATGGATCCAAATTGAACGTTATACCGAGGAGAACACTTATGAAATAAAAATATCAAGGAACGCCCATGCGTCCAAGTGACATTATAGTGAAAGCGTTTGATGAATCAAGGAAATCTGTTATTAGTGAAGTGGACTTGCCTATTCATATAGGCCCACATTTGTTTCAGATTACTTTCCAGGTTATGGATATTGTACCCGCTTATAGCTGCTTGCTGGGACGGCCATGGATACATGAGGCAGGGGCTGTCACTTCGACTTTACACCAGAAGTTGAAGTTTATGCGTGAAGGAAAAGTGATAATTATAAATGGAGAACAGACATTATTGATATCTCATTTGTCCTCTTTCAGCATTGTGGAGGCGGATGAAGATGCTGTTGGAACCTAATTCCAAGCTTTATCCATTGATAATATAAGAGGAAATGAGAATTCTATAGTTTCGTTCAAAGATGTGCAGCAGGTTGTGCGTAATGGCCATAGCAAAGTATGGGGACATATTGTTGATCCACCTGTAAACAAGAATAGAGATGGCTTACGGTTCTATGTGAAGAATGATAAAGGCAAGAGCATGAATCCGAATTCTATGGAAGCCAAGTATTAAGACATCTTTTGTAGAGGGGGTTATCTTCATCCAACTGTTTCCGGGATTAATGCCATTGTGGAAGATGAAGAAGAGCCAGAAATGCCAAATTATGTGACGCACGGAGTTAGGGTTCAGAACTGGATCACCATTGATGTTCCCTCTTGCATACATGTTTCAAAGTAATTTTTTTTTGTTAATCTTTTTTAAAAGCTTTCACTCTGCCCATGGCGAATGTATTAATATTGTATGGGCTCATTGTTTGCTTTGATTTTTAAAATCAATAAATTTTATCTTTGTTTCCCAAATTGTGTTTTTATTTTTTGATTTTTTCTTGGAAACTCGTAATCAGAAAAAATAAACCTTTCCAAATAAATGATAACTGAAACTCAATCTGCATGATCACTAGTTATATGTTTCAGTTTCTAAAAGCATTCATAAATCATATGTGCAGATTAATTAAAAAACCCATTGAATACAATGACCCTGCACCCTCTCCCAACTTTGAATGTTCTGGTATGGGGCCGAAGAAGAAGACTATGATGAGATTCTGGAAGAGGCCTAATGGTTTCTTGAGCGCGAGGAAAATACCATTCAACCATATAAAGAGCCATTGGAATTAATCAATTTGGGTACAGAAGAAGATCTGAAGGAAGTCGAGATTAGAGCCTTACTGCATCCTAATGTGAAGAGCAGTTTGATTGAGATGTTGAAAGAGTATGTGGATATTTTTTATTGTTATTACCAAGATATGCCTGGTCTAGATACAAATATTGTAGATCACCACTTGCCACTGAAGCCAGAGTTACCGCCAATCAAACAGAAGTTGCAAAGAACTCACCCAGACATGGTAGTAAAGATAAAAGAAGAAGTTCTAAAGCATATTAATGCTAGTTTTCTTGTGACATCAGTGTACCCTCAGTGGATTTCCAATATTGTCCCAGTATCGAAGAAAGACGAAAAATTTCGCATGTAAGTAGATTACAGAGATCTAAATAAAGCCAGTCCAAAAGATGATTTTCCATTGCCACACATTGATATGTTAGTGGATAGCACGACAAAATTGAAAGTTTTCTCGTTCATGGATGGATTTTCCTAGTATAATCAAATAAGGATGGCTCTTAAGTACATGGAAAAAACAACGTTTATCACACCCCGGGGAACATTCTGTTACAGAGTGATGCCCTTCGGGTTAAAGAATGTTGGTGCAACGTACCAGAGGGCTATGACAAACCTATTCCATGATCTGATGCATAAGAAAATTGAGGTATATGTTGATGATATGATTGCTAAATCCCAGACTGAAGAAGGGCATGTAGAAGATTTGTTGAAGTTGTTTCAGCATTTGAGGAAGTATTATTTCCGCTTGAATCCAAATAAATGTACCTTCGGTGTTCAGTCAGGAAAATTGTTGGGTTTCATTGTTAGCCAGAGAGGGATTGAAGTTGACCCTTGTAAAGTCAAAGAAATTCAAGAAATGCCAGCGCCAAGAACTGAAAAGCAAGTCAGAGGGTTCCTCGGGCACTTGAATTATATTTCGAGATTCATTTCCGATATGACGGCAACGTGTGAACCGATCTTTAAGTTGTTAAAGAAAGATAAATGTTATGTATGGACAGATGACTACCAAAGGGAATTTGAAAGTATTAAAGAATATCTGCTTGAACCTCCTATCTTGCTCCCTCCTGTTGAAGGAAGACCATTGATTATGTATCTGGCAGTGTTAGATAATTCCATGGGCTATATTCTGAGACAACGGGATGAAAAAGGGAAGAAAGAGTATGTCATTTATTATCTCAGTAAAAAGTTTACTGATTGTGAGTCGCGGTATTCCATGCTGGAGAAGACATGATAGCTCTGGCCTGGGCGGCAAAACAATTGTGGAAGTATATGTTGAATCACACTACTTGGTTGATCTCCAAAATGGATCCAATCAAGTACATTTTTGAAAAGCCTGCTCTTACTGGGAGAATTTCCCCCTGGCAGATGTTGTTATCTGAATATGACATCGAATACCGCACTCAAAAATCTATTAAAAGTAGCATGTTGGAAGATTATCTTGCTCACCAACCAGTTGATGATTATCAGTCTGTGATGTATGATTTTCCCGATGAGGATGTGATGTTTCTGAAAGTGAAAGATTGTGATGAACCATTGCCTGAGGAAGGTCCTGATCTTGAATCTCACTAGAGTATGATATTTGATAGAGCTATGAATGCTTATGGTAAAGGAATTGGTGTTCTGATTGTCACTCCACATGGATCACACATTCCTTTTACTGCAAGGTTGACATTTGATTATACTAATAATATGGTAGAATATGAGGCTTGCATCATGGGTCTCGAGGAAGCTATTGATATCAGAATTTAAACTCTAGATGTGTATGGCGATTCAGCTTTGGTAATAAATCAGATTAAAGGAGAGTGGGATACTCGTCACCCCAGCTTGATCCCTTACAAATATTATGCTAGAAGATTGTTAACCTTCTTTAATAAAGTTGAATTTCATCACATCCCCAAAGACGAAAATCAAATGGCGGATGATCTGGCAACTATGGCTTCTATGTATCAAGTGAATATTTGGAATGATATACATCAAATTATAGTTCGGCGACTAGATAGGCCCGCTCATGTGTTTACAACAAAATAGGTAGAAGATGAGAAACCTTGGTATTACGATATCAAACATTTTCTCCAGACTCAGGAATACCTGATTGGCGCATCGAATAAAGATAGAAAGACATTGAGAAGATTGGCTGGAAGCTACTTCCTCAGTGAAAATGTGTTATACAAGAGAATTTATAACATGGTCTTGCTCAGATGCATGGATAGACACGAAGCAGACACGTTGATGCATGAGATTCAGGAAGGTTCATTTGGTAATCATGCCAATGGACGTTCGATGGCTAAAAAGATACTAAGGCCAGGTTACTATTGGCTGAAAATGGAATCTGACTGTCACAAATTTGCAAAAAAGTACCATAAATGCCAGATTTATGCGGACAAGATTCATGTGCCTCCAATACTTCTCAATGTTATTTCTTCCCCGCGGCCTTTCTCTATGTGGGGTATTGACATGATTGGAATGATAGAACACAAAGCTTCGAATGGACACCGTTTTATCTTGGTAGCAATTGATTACTTCACCAAATGAGTGGAAACTGCTTCATATTCTAATGTTACTAAGAAGGTGGTTGTGCACTTCATTAAGAATAATCTCATATGTCGGTATGGTGTGCCGAGTAGAATTATCACCGACAATGGCTTGAATCTGAACAACAAGATGATGACAGAACTTTGTAAAGAATTAAAGATTGTCCATCACAATTCATCTACGTACAGGCTGAAGATGAATGGGGCTGTTGAAGCTGCTAATAAGAATGTCAAGAAGATCATCCAAAAGATGGTTTTTACATATAAAGATTGGCATGAAATGCTCCCTTTTACTTTACATGGATATTTGACATTTGTCCGCAATTCAATAGGAGCAACCCCATTCTCCCTTGTGTATGGAATGGAAGTTGTGCTCCCAATCGAGGTTAAGATTCCCTCTTTGTGTGTGATAATGGAAACCAAGTTATCAGAGGCTGAATGGGTCCAGAACAAGTTTAACCAATTGAATTTGATCGAAGAGAAGAGAATGACGGATTTGGGTCATGGGAAGTTATATCATAAGAGAATGAAGAAAGCTTTTGATAAGAAAGCCAAACCTCGTGAATTCAGAGAAGGAGACCTCGTGCTCAGGAAGATCATGTCTTTTAAAGCTGATTCTAGGGGAAAGTGGACTCCCAATTTTGAAGGCCCATATGTTGTCAAGAAAGCCTTCTCTGGCGGTGCATTAATTCTTCAAACTATGGATGGCGAGGATTTCCCACGTCCCATAAATGCTGATGCAGTCATAAATTCTTATTCTAAAGAAATAAAAGAACAGCTCGCTAAGTTGAAAACCCGAAAGGGCGGCTTAGGCAAAAAGGAGCATCTCAGTAGGCCGAAAACACGAAAGGACAGTCTAGGAAAAAATTAGAGACATAAACAGAATAAAGTTTCCCTCTAAGTTGAAGACCCGCAAGGGCAGCTTAGGCAAAAGTTAGGTACTTTCTTGGCAAGTAACTACATCAGACAAGACTTTATCATTGAAGCAACAATCTTCTTGGATCCTCACCATACTTTAGCAGAAGATGCTACTCTGGATTTCAAAGTTGTTAGAGGGAATAGTAGTCATTGTATCTCAATGTATCTTTTCCATTATATATTACCATTTTTCGAACTTTGTAATTATCCATGGAGTCTCGCCATTCGCAAACTACCATTCTATCAATAAAATTTGAGCTTTTACCCAATTCCTTGTAATTCTTATTTTTATTCAGCTTAAAAAGACTCCATTTATTATTGATAATAATTTTCAAAGCAAAAAGATTAAATAACAAAGTTGTTTTCCAAAAAGAATTTACAACTTACTTTTACTTTAAGATTTTGTGATTCAAGAGGAAAACAAAACTGGTGATCCCAGGAATGGATGAACTCCAGTAATTTTGGGACGTTTTGTTCCCTCATATGACAAAAGGTCTTATTCCCCTGGTGTGCTGAGATGGAACTATTTGTGAAATGTCGCTCTTTCTGCAGTATTGGCATTATTGTTGGTATTTATATTCCAGGTAACTAGACCAGGGAAATATGTTTTGTAAGAAGTGTTGAAATATTTATCAACTTTTTGGGTTTTCACTCGCCAAGTGTTGGGTTTGATTTAAAATCCCCATAAGATTGATTTCTTGCTATAATGTTTGACTTCTTAACTCCCTTAGTTGTTATCCCCATGAGGTTCCATACTTTTTCCCCAGAGAAGTTGGTGCAATACTTACTCCCAATATTGAGGAACGTATATCTGGTTTCCCCAGTGAAGAACATATCTTGGTTTCCTTCTCTTTGATGTGGTGTTGACCTCCCCAATGGAGTCAGCACGAGGTCCCCCGTTGATATCTCGATGATGAGGCACTTTATCCCCTAGTGAAGTTTGTATGATATTTCCCCAATGAAGTCATCTCAAATTCATCAGTTGATGTTTTAACCGATATTGTTTCCGTTTTCCTTATTTGAAATCAGTATTGCAATTCCTAGTAGAAGTGTGGACCGTGAAAACATTTGTTTCCCTATTGAAGTTTGTGTGATATTCCCCGGTGAAGCCTGGAGAAGGATTTTATATCCTTGTATCTGTACTGTTTTGTCACTATGATTTGTTTACTTCCAGATAATGTTCCTTCCCAGTGAAGTTAAGCCGCGAAATAGGATTCTGATTCCTCGTTTGGTGCTTATTTTCTTATGGAATATTCATCTTGGATGTGATTTAGCCGAGTATTTATTATGCTTGAGTTGGTTTTTCCTGGTTACTCCTAGTGTTATATGTCTGTTTTGTCAGCATATGCATGATAACACTCATACATTCATACATACATCATACATAGTTGAATTTAGCAAATCATTGCTCATTTGCATTCATTAATTTTGTTTGTTGACATATTACCCTGTTTTGCAGAGTCATGTTGTCCTGTCTTCAATAGAGTGTCAACCTTAAGCAGAAAGTGTATATTTTTTCAATTTCCCCACTGAGTTATCCCTCTTGGAAGATTTTTGCTTTAGGTTTCCTGTACAGCTCTTTGTTTGGATATATTGGGTTTCCCTCTTGAGTTTATATCTCAAAGGATGTATTTTGGTTGACTGTTTCCCTCCAGTTTATTTCTGGTTTGAATCTTTGTTTCCCAGCAATGTTATTACTTTGTATTTCTTCAAGCTTCAAGCATTAGTTTGAGAATGTGCATTTATTTTGCGTGAGAAGACTTTTATCTTCTCAGCACAAATATGTTGGCATTTCCCCAGGAAGTCATGATTCATTCCCCAGAAAGTCATATCTCTTTCCCCAGGAAGCCATATTATTTTCCCCAGAAAGTCATTTTTACAATCCTTCCTATAACAGAAAGTAGCAGGTCTCTTTATTTGAGTAACTTATACTTCCCCATAAAAGTCTATGTTACCTATTTGCTATCTTCTCTATGATTGGATAGTTTGTAGTTCGTTGTCAAATTACTCCAGTGGATGGCAAGTCCTTTGATATTGCAAAGACAGTTCGTTGTGAAATCTTTGTAAGTGGTAGTCTCATTATTTGAGACCGCTTATATATTACCCTTTCCAGGAGGAATGCCTTGGTTAAAGAAGAAGTTGAGACCCGTTTTAGGAGAAATGCTATAATTTTGGTAAAAACATGTTATCTTTTTACTACCCTCAGTGAACGTTTGTAGTTCATCGTTAGTGAACGACGGTGATATGATATATTTTCTCTCTACCTTCAATGAAAGTTGGTAGTTCACCATCAGTGAAAGTTGGTGATTGTTATCATTTTGCTACTCTCAGTGAATGTTGGTAGTTCATCGTCTGTGAATGGCGGTGCTATGATATGTTTTCTCTCTACCTTCAGTGAAAGTTGGTAGATCACCATCAGTGAAAGTTGGTGATTGTTATCTTTTTTCCACCCTCAGTGAATGTTGGTAGTTCATCGTCAGTGAACGGCGGTGCTATGATATTTCTTTCCTTTCTACCTTCAGTAATAGTTGGTAGGTCACCATTAATGTAAGTTGGTGATTGTTATCTTTTTGCTACCCTCAGTGAATGTTGTTAGTCCATCGTCAGTGAACGGTGGTGCCATGATATTTCTTTTCTCTCTACCTTCACTGAAAGTTGGTAGTTCATCTTCAGTGAACGTCGATGATTTTTTCTCTCTACCTTCAGTGAATGTTGGTAGCTCACCTTCAGTCGACGTCAGTGTTGTTATTTCTTTTCTCTTTCTACCTTCAGTGAACGTTGGTAGTCTCTCCTTCAGTGAAAGTTGGTGTATCCTTTGACCTTTTTTCTATCCTCTATGAGTCAGGTCTTTTTTATTCACCAGTGGTTTATTTTCCTGGTTGGGTTTCTCTTTTGATTCTTATTGCTACATCCCCAGTGGTGTTTTGCGTCCCTTTGAAGTTGTTCATATGCATTCATACCCATAAGCATTGCATGGCATATTAGGGCCAAAAATAAGGTTTGTTTTATATTTTAGTATCTTTGATCGCGTCGACACGAAGAAACTTAAATAAGGGCAGTTGTTGTACCCCAATTTTTCCCCTAAGATCCTTCATCATACCATACTGATCCAATCACAACAAGATCACATTAGGGCTTTTGGTTCCCCTCCCTATCTTTAGCTTTCCCCTTTGAGGAATTACCAAGCACCTTGACTTGTTTTTTTTCCTTTTTGATCATGAATGTTTTGCTTTGACTTTCCTTTTAACTAATAAAATGCAATGTTAGTTTGTCTTACTTGTTAATAATGTAGGTAAAGGCAATATGGCTTAGCAAGTTGATCCATGGGTTCGTGAGTTTATTTCCATGCCCTAGTCAATAAAGTTTGAGAAATCCAAACCTAACCATTGAAGTTGTTATGGAAGAAATGGCATGGAAAGGTATATTTTGGTTCACCATATTTCAAAGTTGTCAAGATTAATTCAAATGTACAAGGGGTTGATTTAAGAATTTGTCGTGGTTGGACAAGGCCTTGTTCCCATTGGTCACAAGTGCATATTTCTCTCAATTATCAAGATATGGAAGTGGTTTTGGTTTCTATGAGTTCTCATTATCATCCTCAACAACTCCTATCTACAAAGCAAAAGTTTTGGTACAAGAAGGTTGTTCAAAATTGTCAAAGTTCCTCAAAGCATTTTCTTGATCTAGCAGCTAGGGTTTTGAACTTCAAAGAAGTATATCTTGCTCATATTTTGGTATTTTTGAGTGATTCCAAAGACATCCTTCTATTAAAAGGGTTATTAACAAATCACTTCCAAAGTTTCAAGGAGTTTTCATGTGAAGAAACATGATGATAAAGAAAGATTACAAGTCCTCCATACGAACCCCCAATTTCCCATGTGTGACTTCAAATGATCATAACTTGGTCAATTTTTATGACATTGAGCCCACTCATTTTCCACAAATATCTTGAGGATGTGAAATTTATTCCTTATTTTCTGTGCAAAGTGAGAAAATGGATGGAAGATGCCCTAAGGATACAAAAGATTATAGGTCATTTCATGATTTTTTTTCCAACTTCAACAATTCATAACTCTCTCAATTTTTGGATATTTTGAATGGTTCAACTCTTAAAATGTCATTTAAGAGGTCTATTTCACTCCATATTTTTTTGGTCAAGAACAAATTCCAAGTGGAAGAGCATGTTTGGATGCAAAACATTATACGTCACTTTTGAAGAAAAACTTGATATATTTCTAAGTATGGAAAGTCAACTTCTTTTTCCCAACTTTGACTCAACACAACTTTCAGCTCAAACATCCATTTGATTCCATTATTTTCCCATTGTAAAACTTGTAATCTCATCTTTCTAAAGCTTCAATAATCATTCCCTAAGACCCCTTGAGCTGAGAATGCCATTGACTTAAAGTTGGTAACTTGAAACTGAAGTTTCTTTAAAAGTCAGAATTTGAAATCCTTAATTTAGCTTCTAAACACATTTTTCTGCGCATTTTTGCTTCTAAGCATATTTAGTGAACTTCCAGAAGTGATGAGCATAGCAAAACACGTGTTTTGGATGAGTTTTGATCAAAATAGAAGTCACACTTTTCTTGTTTGCAACTTCACACGATTTCCCTTCAAACTTCATCATTTCACACGCTTGAACATTACATTTGATTCCCTATAAATAGAGGGTCATCCCTCATTCATTTCCTCGAGCTTGAACAGCCAGAATCACCCTGCCAAACATGCTCCATAACTCACTTTTCTGCAACTTCGAAATTAGTGTTCAAGCCTTTTTTCAATCCATTTTTTTTCTATCAATTCACCTTCCTTGATCTTCCCTGAAGTTAACCATATAATTACCTTCAATAATTGTGACCTATATTGATCCATAGAAGTCCAGTTTCAGATCTCTGCAACTCAACTTCAATAGGTAAATTTCTCCATCAATTCTTCCAAACTTTGATATCATTGTGAAGCTCTCATTGCTCTGGTTCTAGTCGCAACATTTGTTTTTAACTAGAAACACATTTTGGCCATGAATTTTCAAATCCCTTTTCAAAACTTTCCTTCCAAATTGCTTGAGTTACAGTTTAAAAATTTATCGTGAAGGTGTGGTTGTCTTCGTCTTGAAGAGGTGAAGTGAATGGCATATGTCTCATGCTCTAATTTTACAGTTTGAGTGACCTGGTTTTGGGACTAGCTCGAGGTTTAAGGTGACCAACGTGTCATCTTCCAACCAATGACGGTGTGCCATTTGTATTTTTTGAATTTCTGATTTTACATTAGATTAAGTGCTTTATTCACTAAAGTCCATAACGTGCACATCGCACCAGGTCCACTTGATTTGTTTACTAACGCGTTTTGACAATGATCAGATGGCCCATATTTTTTTGGTTTGATATTTTATTTTCTGATTTTCATTTTAATTGTTTTAAACTTCAAAAAATCATAGAAAATTCATTTTAAGTCCAAAAAATCTGAAAAAAATTATGAAAAATATTTTTGATTTTTCTCTTTCTGCTTTTTATTTTTTCGCAATTTTATTTTGTGTTTTGATATTTTTTTATAAATTTTCACTCTATTTGATTTGTTTTAAATGTTTAAAAATACTTTTATGCATTTTTAAATTCTGAAAATGCATTTTTAAATTTGAATTGTGACAAATATTGGTGACCTCATTTATTTTTTATTTTTGACTTTGTTATTTTTTATCATTTTTGGGTTATTTTTCTCATTTCTTATAATTTTAAAAATATTTTATGACTTTAAAAAATTACCAAAAATTTTATAAAAATATTTGAGTTCATTTCTGATTTTTCTATGGTCTTACTTCATATTTGTTGATTATTTTGAACATAGTTGATATTTTTATCCCTTATTTCTATTTTAAAACATTTTAAAACTCTTTTTTTTAATGTATATATTAAATGCAATATTATTTTGTGATTATTTTCTGGCTGATCTTTGGTTGAATTTCTTATCTTGAACTTTATTAACATCATTGGATCCATGGTGTTGAGTCTAACTCCATAAAAATGGAAGAATGATTTTAATAATAGTTTGATTAAATTTTAACTCAAATGTGGTTTGTATATTCTTTCCCACCCCTCTTCATCTTATCCCTTTCTTATTGCACTAAGTGTTATTGGAGCATGATCTCTACATCATGTCTCAAAACAAATGGTGCATAGATTGCTATTGACATGCCTCAAAATAGGTGTGACTTCTATATAAGTCCACTTACGATTTCTTAACATAGCGCTAAATTTTGTCCTGATTCAAATAAATGATCATTCGTGGCCCAAACCTATGTTTGCAAGCCCAAGTATGTTAATTTGATATCTTTGATCTAATAAACTTGAGATTCATTATGTTGAGGCTTTCTTTCTACCAATCCTCTAATGGATCTACATTACTTTTGGTATACGCGGATCACTTAAACATCGTTGATCATTAAATGGTACATGTGAGGATTCCAAATGGATGATATACTTGACAAAAAGCAAACGCAACTTGTTGTGTGGAGGCTTTGGTTCTACCAATCCTCTAATGAGTTCCAAATGCAATTTTCAAGATGGTCATCCAACTAACCACTAATTATTAACAATTGACTTTATTTCATGCTTTTATTTTTATGCTTTATGTACCATTTACTTTAAGCATTACATTTCATCCTATTTTTCATCTTTGCTTACTTGAGCCCCTTTATATTCTTGTCATATTTATTTTGCTCAATTGAGCTTTGCTTTTATTTTTAAGATACCTAATAATCAACATGAACCATAAAAGGCTTTAATGATATTTGGACTATTTGGTTACTATCCTTGGCATTATAGATTATTGGACTTCTTGGACTTTGGATTAGAAACTTTGGCCTTTGTTGGAGACCTTGTGACCTTAATTGATATTTTGTCTGGAGTTATTGAGGTTTACCTCAAGACATTAGGTTGTTTGTTTGTTTTTTGTGCAGGTTATTGTGATTACATTATTTGTTTGTAATCTGGAATTCACCCGTATACAGCCGTTACTCTGCCCAATTTTTGTGAAGACTTAATACACTTGAAGTTTGGTTCTCTCAAGAAGTCTAGTATCTTTGCTTGTTTGGTTTCAATCCAAATAATGGGAATTCTATATTGACTCATAATGTCAAGTATTGGCTTCTTGTTTATTAGATGGTTCTTATCCCTAGCTTTTACCTTATGCTTTAGGATAGTCTCTTCTTCTCCTCCCATTTTCTTTAATTTCAAAAATCTTCTTCCTCCTTTTTGAAAACTCTTCTTGTTTTGAAATTTTAACCACTTTCATAATAAACTTGGACTTAGGTCCATGCATTTTCAAAACATTTTCATGAATAAACTTCAATCAATTTAATAATACCTTGACATTTTTTTTGTGAGAAGACTAAAAGTCAATCAATCTCATTTCAAACCATTTTGCCACTTTGCTTTTTATTTTAAAACCTTTCTCAAAAGATTAGACTCTTGTCAATCCTTGTAGTGATGCAAACAACTATAATCTTGCAATATGTAGTGAAGAGAGATATTTTCCACTTGGGTGTTGAGCGATGCATTGTTAATTTTAAAAATCCAAGCCATATCCTCCACTTTAAGATGATGCAAATTCTCCTTTCTCATAATTGTGGGTAGTAAGTATGTTTTCCACACGGACAATGACAATGATGCCTTATCTCATAAAATTAACCAACACACTTGTGTTTTAAAATTTTTCAAAGAGGAACTATGTGTACCCTGATCCCCTATTACACGAAAGGTGGTACGTAGGCACTAAAGGTTCGCAACCGCGGCGGGTGCAAAAATCATAAAAAATACTTCCTTTCTCACCTCCACCATCTATTTTTACACAACATTTTATAGCCAAAATATACAGATTTTACAATGAGGTTCCTGTGGAGTACCATAGATGTTTAGGGTGCTAGAACCTCCCTTTTGCATAACCAACCCCCTTACCTTGAATCTTTCCCTATCTTTTTGGGTTATTCACTCTTTTCCCATTCCTATGGAAACAATAAAGCGTGGTGGCGATATTTATTTTGATATGTATAAGTCTAGTCAATCTAATTGCTTAGTCTTAAACATTTCTGCCGCTACACTTTGGACTTGTTTACACAAGCTTTGGCAAGGTTTTTTTTTGGAAATGAGCATGAAGGATGATGAAGAATGTTGAAATTTAACACGGATTTTGAAATCTTAAGATTAGGAACAAGGAGAAGGCTTTAGTTTTAGGACTTGGTTTTTATGTAAAACTTCCTTGAATCCTTCCCACTTGTATTTTGATCCTAATCAATTGTATTTGATTTTAAATTTATTTTGCACTTTTATGGACCTTGAATGAATGCAACTTGTTTTGAATCATTTGAACTTTGCCCTAATGAATGAAATTTGGATGAAACTTGTTCTGGACCTTGAATGGATCTTGAATGAAACAAATGATTTTTTATGAATGCCAATGCTTGACTCTTGGTAAATCTTTGAATTAGGCCAAGATAATTGTTTGGAATTTGTTAAGATAATGCATCAATTTCAAATAGGAACTTGAATGAAATTGTTTGGAATACTTGATTCCACGAACTCATAATCAAATTGAATCAACAAATTCCCATGTGTACCATCTTCAAATATTAACAAAACCATACACAAAACCCTAATTAGGAAGTTGGAGGTAATTGAAACCACACCTTGTAGCTTAACAAATATCTTACTTTAATTCTCCAAATTCAAATTAACTTGTAATTGAAGTAAACAAGTATTTGATGAGAACCAAAGTTATATCGACCAAAATGAATTTCAACTCGTACTTCAACCCACCACAATCAACAAGGCCTTCATGAATTGAAATTACAAGCTAAAATCTCTCTTTTTTTTTTAGAAAAAAAAGTTAAGAATTGACCTATAGCGTTTCAATAAGTTTCAAATGCTTTTAAGCACAATTTGACTCTAATCCTTAAAAAAACATGTAGATGACATTCCTTATGACAATGTGCCAAAATATTTGTCTCAAGATCTTAAAACTTAAGGAAATTACGATTCTCAGAAGCCAGGCAACAGTTAATTGAGATCAGGTCAAATTCCAGAAGGTGACCTCTAAAGCATTCAAACTTTTGGTGATCTTACACATAAAATTAGCACTTGACTTTTAAAATTAAGTTGGAGATGACGCCAAGGGGAGTCATACGCAAAAATATCCTCTCAAAAATATTGAATAATGAAAAAGTTATGATCGTTTGAACTTGAACTTGCAAACATTGACTTTTACCCAATACAATTGATTTTCAGTCACCTGAACCATTGACTGAGCAAACTTTTTATGCGAGGCTTGAAACTTCACATGAGCATCCTTGAGGACATATGAATAACCATGAAAACCACTTGAGACCTTGGAAACTCAATCTTCCTTGAGAAATACAAAACCCTAGTTGTGGACCCATTGCTAAGAAGTGGAATTTGTATGATCAATTCTTGAGCCACATTGAGAGTTTGAGAACCATAGGAGAATATCTTGAATGAAAACTGGTATGGAAAATTTTGGGGTACAATAGCTACCCATGTTCAATCTTGTTAAACATGGAAAGTTAGATTGGCATGTTCGCCATTCATGACTTGAAGGTAGAAGAAGATTGAACACTTAAGTTCCAAGAAATTTGCACTCGCCTGTGCGTGAGGTAACACTGTTGCTACTGGGAATAAGCTTAAAGATGACATTTGGAGAGGTGATGAAGAGTTATTGGAGACGGGCTTATAGATGCCTTCCAAAGTAACTATTGATAGAAGTATCAGAATGAGCCTGCACTTGACTGTATCTTAAGAAGTATCAAAATAAATCTACTTTGATTTAAATTAAGCCCGGAAAGGTCTACTAGGAGAAGTATAAGAATAAATATTTGGTCGATTTAATCTGAGCCAGAAGATAATTGTGCTTGTCTTCAAATTGGAGAAGTATCAGAATAAATATTTGGTTGATTTAGTCTGAGCCAGTAGAAACTTGAAAGAAAAGTTTGTCATGCAGATAGACACCCCGTCCTATTTCGGGAATTGATCTACAATCTTTTTTGTTTTACAGATAATTGTCCTATCCTGTTTCAGGAATTAATATGTGGCTGGTGATTCATATTGTTTCCTCGTCTTGTTTATGGAATTAATCTGGAACCTGCTTTTTGTTGGTTGTCGAGATAGTTGCCCTGTCTTGTTTCAGGAATTAATCTATGACTTGGTCATATAGATAGTTGCCCTATTTTTTTTTTGGGTTGATGATATTTGTCTGTTGATTGATCTTTCCTGAAAAGGTAAAGAGTTAGCTGCATGCAATGTCATGATGTCTGAAATGCATTGCTTAATGATGTTTTCAGAATAAATGAGATTGATCTATATGTGTTTCGTATGCATATGCTATGATGTATGAATGTGAAATGTTGTTGAAGTTTAACTGTAAACCCGTGCAACATCTTTGTCTGGGAAAATAAATCCATGACTATTGTTGGGGATGAAGAGTATGTGTACCTTCAATCTTGTCTAGAATTCTTCCGCTGGGGATTTCTGCTTACTTCTTGGAGAGAACTCAGTGTGGGATGCATTGATTTCTGGTTTGGGGATTAGAGTTTAGGAACATTGGTCATCCATTGTTCTACTAGGGAGTTTAATTCTTATATACCCTGATTGGGGATAAAAGAGATGGATAATATTCCTACTCTTTTAGGGAAGATAATTCTTATATACCCTGACTTGGGATAAAACAGATGGATAACCTTTTGACTTGTCTGGGGAGGATAAAGTTAACTGGTATCTTGTCGGGTTCCAAGTTTTGAAGCAACGTTCTGGGGATAGTGGTGACTTCACTTGGGAAGCGGAATTTTGTCAGTGATTTGTAGTACTCTAAGGAATAGACTTGAGCTAGGGAATTTGTAGTTGGTTTAGGAAATAAGCCCTGTTGGGGAAATAAACCATGTTGTTGGAGAAGTGCTCTGCTGAGAAAAGAAACTCTCTCGGGGAAATTGAATTTGCTAGAGAGAAGAACTCTGTAGTGGTTTTACAGGTTTCAAATTCAGATGGGGAAGAGAATTTCCATGAAGTGTATTGATTGGAACTTCGTAGGGGATGGATTTTTGAAGATTATTCTATGGGGATAATCTCCTAGGAGTAGCTTTGTGGGGATTTATGAACAACTTGAACATCATATGAACTCCTAGAATCTTGAGTAAATGCTCGTTCCTGTTCTTATGCACATATTTTTTAATAGTTAATAATGCTCATATGCATATGTTCATTCAATTTTAGACATTGTTGCAAACAAAGCAGAAAAAACAAAAAGGTTGAACTTCAAGGTGTATTTGTATTGATAATTTGCGGAAAAAATAGACAATTTTGTACAGAGAGACGGAAATCCTAGTAAGAGGAAGTCATCGTGAAATAAATAGAGTAAAAAATAAAAACAAATACATATAGCCATGTGGAACTCTTCTATTGCCCCTATGTCTTCGAATATCTCATCCCTTGTTGTCGAAAGAAGTTGATTGAACTGATCTTGTACCATTTGAACTTTTGACTTTGGTAATAAAGATGTATGTAAGTGATCCAACAGGACATAGTCGTACGCTTTCAATCCCTAAATTTTTCCTGGACCGCCCTTTGGGGTTTTTAGTCCACCAGGATACCCTTCTTTGAACAAACCTCCCTTTTAGGTTTTCGACTTTCTAGGTGTACAATCTTTTGTATATATCCCTAATTTTTACTCGAACCTTTTTGGTTAACCGGGATGCCTTTATTTTTGGCTAGCTATGTCAACCTAGCAGGTCATTCTTATGCATAGTATTTTTTTTACTATGTTCGCATTTACAGGGTGCAAGAAATATTCACCATCCATGGTGGTCAGTATCATAGCACCGCCCGAGAATACTTTCTTGACAATAAATGTCCCTTCATAGGTGGGAGTCCATTTTCCCCTGGGATCGCCTTATGGCAGAATGATGCAATTTATTACCAAATCACCAGCCGGATATACCCGATGCTTGATATTCTTGTTGAAAGCTTTGATCAAACATTTCTGGTAGATCTGACTATGATAGATAGCAGCCAGCCGCTTTTCATCAATCAAATTTAATTGATCCAACCTAGTCTTAATCCACTCATCTTCGTCTAAGTCTGCATCTTCCATAATCCTCAAAGAAGGGATCTGAACTTCGACAGGCAGGAAAACTTCCATTCCATAGACCAAAGAGAATGGAGTTTCCCCAGTTGATGCCCGTACTGAAGTGCGATAGCCATGAATAGAAAATGGTAACATCTCATGCCAGTATTTGTAAGATATAACCATCTTCTGTATGATCTTCTTAATATTCTTGTTGGCGGCTTCCACTGCACCATTCATATTTCGTCTGTATGGAGAAGAGTTTTGGTGCTTGATCATGAACTGCATGCTGAGTTCAGTGATCATGGCGTTGTTGAGGTTGGTACCATTGTCAGTGATGATTCTTTCAAGGATGCCATATCGACAAATGAGGTTATGTTAGATGAACCGAGTTACCATATTCTTGGTAACTGAGGCAAATGAAGTCGATTCAACCCATTTTGTGAAGTAGTCAATGGCGATGAGAATGAAGTGATATCCATTAGAAGAAGTGGGATTGATTTATCCAATCATGTCAATACCCCCACGTTGTGAATGGCCAATGAGCAGTCGTGACATTCAAAGGTATTGGAGGCACGTGAACCTTGTCAGCATAAATTTGGCACTTGTGGCAAGTTCTTGAGTGGTGATGACAGTCTGTTTCCATGGTCGAACAATAGTAACCAGCTCTCATAATATTCTTGGCCATGGTATGTCTGATAGAGTGAGTACCAAAGATTCCTTCATGCATATCCTCCATAATTTTCTCCACTTCTTTCTTGTCCATACAACAAAGCAGAATTGAATCATGGTTCCGCTTGTACAAAATCCCATTGCTCAGGATGACCATGGCTGAGAATATCTGAAGGAATTTCTTATCGTTGATTGAAGCTCCTTCAGAGTATTCTTATGCTTCAATATATATTTTCACTTCATGAAACCAAGGCTTCTCTTATACTCCATTGGTATAAATTTCGTATCAGTGTTCAAGCTTGTCAAATCTTTCGACAATAATTCGGGGAGCTTCCTTATCTCATCTGACCTTGAACATAGATGACATAGTGGATAAGGCATCTGCCAACTGATTTTCTTCCCTTGGGATATGTTCAAAGATAATCTCTTCAGAGTATGGGATCAAGGTTAGCACAAGTTCTTTGTAAGGAATAAGATTTGGATGTTTTGTATCCTACTCTCTTTTAACTTGACTATTTACCAAGGTTGAGTCTCCATATACGCTTAAGAATTTGATTCTTAGGTCAATAGAAGCCTTAAGACCTATGATGCACGCTTCATATTCGGCCATTTTGTTGGTGCAGTCAATGAAAAGTCAGGCAGTAAAGGGTGTATGGCAACCTTCGGGGGAGATGATCACAACACCAATTCTGTTGCCAAGTAAGTTGGAAGCCCCATCAAAAACCATAGTCAATCGGGATCCATGCTAAGGTCCTTCATACGGTCCAAGTTCTTCACAGTCTGTCACTAGCATGATGTTCTCTTTCAAGAATTCGAAGTTCATAGATTGGTAGTCATATACAGCTTAATGCACCAAATGATCTGCCAGCACACTTCCTTTTATTGTGTTTTGAGTGGTGTACTGGATTTCGTATTCAGTTAAGATCATTTTCCATCGATCTATTCTTTCGGAGAGAGCTGGCTTCTCGAAGATGTACTTGATGGGATCCATTTTAGAAATCAATAGAGTAGTATGGGTCAACATATATTGTCTTACTCGGCGAGCAGCCCATGCCAAAGTGCATCAAATTTTCTCGAGCAGTGAATATCTTGTTTCACAGTCGGTAAACTTTTTGCTAAGGTAGTATATTGCATGCTCTTTTCGACCAGACTCATCATGCTGCCCCAATACACACCCCATTACATTCTTTAACACTATCAGGTACATTATCAGAGGTCTTTCTTCAACTTGTGACATAATAATTGGAGGTTCTTGAAGGTACTCTTTAATCTTATCAAAATCTATTTGGCAGTCGTCATTCCATTTTACTACTTGATCATTCTTCAATAACTTGAAGAGTGGCTCACAAGTCGCAGTCAAATGTTAAATGAATTGGGAGATGTAGTTTAATAGTCCCAAGAAGCCTTTAACCTCCTTCTCAGTACGGGGAGATGGAATTTCTTGGATAGCTTTTACTTTTATGGGATCAACTTCAATACCTTTTCCACTGACGACAAAGCCTAGGAGCTTACCAGACCTTATCCCGAAGGTGCATTTGTTTGGATTCAGCCTCAACTTGTATTTCTTCAGCCTTTTAAATAACTTGTGTAGATGGTCAAGATGCTCTTCCTCAGTTTGTGACCTGGCTATAATATCATCAACATAGACTTCTATCTCATGATGAATCATGTCATGAAATAAAGCCAACATAGCTTGTTGATAAGTTGCGCCTGCGTTCTTCAGTGCAAAAGGCATGACCTTATAATAGAAGGTGTCCTACTGTGTGACAAAGGTAGTTTTCTCCATGTCTTCAGGCGCCATTTTAATTCGGTTGTACCTGGAGAAGCCATCCATGAAGGAGAATACCTTGTGTTGAGTAGTGTTGTTAACAAAGACATCAATATGTTATAGTGGGAAGTCATCTTTGGGGCTTGCCCTATTTAAATCCATGTAGTCTACACACATACAGACCTTACCATCTTTCTTCGGCACTGGAACGAAATTTGAAACCCATTGGGGATACAACATCACTGCTAAGAATTATGCATTGAACTATTTCATTACCTCAGCCTTTATTTTCTCTGACATATCAGGGAGCATGCGAAGAACCTTTTGTTTGACCGTAGAAAAACCCTCTTTCACTGGAAGACGATGAACCACGATATGAGTGCCGAGCCCTTGCATGTCTTTATATGACCAAGCGAAGACTTAAACATAGTCGTGCAACATCTGAACTAATCTTCTCATGGAACTGTCTTCCAAGTTGGTGCCAATCTTGACATCTTTCTTATCTGCCTCAGTACCCAAGTTTATCACCTCGATCGATTCTTCGTGTGGTTGGATAGCCTTTTCCTCTTGCATCAGGAGTCTGGAGAGTTCTCCAGGTATCTCACAATCTTGTTCACCTTCGTCTTCGGCTTGATAGATTGGATTCTCAAAGTTATAAATGGAAAAAGCATTATTGTTGTCATTGAGATCCAGAGTGGATGTGGATCTGTAAATGTGTGTGTGTGCATGTAAGGTCACATGGCTATTTTGAAAATCCAGTAAAGTAAAAGAAAGACAGAGAGCGCAAAATTTTAATGCAAAATCATCCAATATTTTCATTAAATGAGCATATGATATATGAAATGACAACCCTTAACAAATGGACCATTATGCCCCGGACAAGGCACATGGATTAAAATCATTATTTTAAAATAAATTACAGATAAACTTCTTAAAGCAATAAAGATAGGAAATAGAAATTACTCTTGGATGAAGGAGATTGAGATAAAGTTTTTGGTCTTCTAGTTGTTTATTCCACCGTCAGTAGTTGGGAATATCCAGTCGTCCAGGTCACCATCACTATCAGTGTCCTCCAAAGCGTTGACTTCATTATTGCTAATACGGAAAGGTGGTCCTCCAGCACGAGTACGTCGAACATCTTTATGAGCCTTGGAAGAGAAACCCAATCCAAATTTATTAGATTTGTAGGGGATATCAGGAAGTTGTCCCTAGATAGTGCAACCTCCATCTTATACAACATCTCGAGCATCCTTTAGAGAGGTCATTCTCGTTGTGTCCTTGGCAATCTTAGGAGTAGCAAGAGCAGCTTTAACAATAACAATCGTTGGAGGGATTACTTAAAATGTTTGGCAGGGGGTTTCAATGAATTCACCATCCATTTCAACATATTTGAAATGATTCAAATGACTGACCATATATACTTCCTCTCCGCAGACTGTGACGATCTTCCCTTTCATTGGGTACTTCAGCTTTTGATGTAATGTAGAGGTAACCGCACCTGCCCCATGAATCCATGGGCATCCCAGCAAGCAAGAATAGGTCGGGCGAATATCCATTACATAAAATATGTAGTTGAAACCTTGAGATCCCACCTTGATTGGCAAATCAACCTCCCAGTGGACCATTCTTTTTGTACCATCGAAGGCTCTCACCCCAATATCGATGGGTTTCAACACAAGCCCATCGCAATCCAGTCTATCCAAAGCACCTTTGGGTAAAACATTTAGGGATGACCCAGTATCTACTAACACATGCTACAGGGTTGTGCCTTTACACTCAATAGAAATGTGTAGAGCCTTGTTATGATTCTTCCTCGCCAGAGTTAAATATGCATCAGAAAATCCCAAACCATTATCATCAATTAGGCTTGTAACACAATTCTCAAATTAATC
Source organism: Vicia faba (assembly GCA_948472305.1). Classification (NCBI taxonomy): domain Eukaryota; kingdom Viridiplantae; phylum Streptophyta; class Magnoliopsida; order Fabales; family Fabaceae; genus Vicia; species Vicia faba. The sequence continues at coordinate 1,467,059,320 of OX451737.1, forward strand.
AACAGTGGTCTCTTGCGGTACATCGGCATTCTTCAGAAATTTAACAAATCTTGGGCATGTGCTTCAGAGAATAATAACAAAGACAACATGGATATTTTTCAGGGTTTCTGCCCCAGTTGCTCAATTATTTTGTAGTTACTTTTACGAATGATTTTTAGAATATCTTCCGTTTCTTGTTGAGAACGGTTTTCAATCGTAACATCTATTGAGGGTGCCTCCATCCCGGGAGGCTCAACCACATTTTCTTTACCTCAGGCATCAACAGTGGGCCCAATAGCAGGAATATGAACATGTGTTGTAGTAGTTATTGGAGGAGAGATCTCCGGAGAGCAGACCCTTCTTGTCCTAGTGACTTTGCTAGTTCCGACAATTGTAATTTCATAATCTTCATTTTCATTAATCCATGGCTCTTGCTTAACACCATGATAATAAACCTCTGCCCCATAGTTCCAGGGAATAGCTTTGTCAGAGGAATAGGGAACTGGCCCCGGTGCCGTGATGATCAAGGGAGCCACTCTTGGCTCATTAGGAATCCTTATAGGGCCATTTGAGGTGGTCCTAATAGGAGTATTGGAAATTGTGATTATGGAATCATCTTCGAGTCTCAGGTCTTGAGATATAATTTCAGGAAAACTCTTCATGGATGTAATTTTCTCGAATAGAATTTCATGGCTATCAATCAAGCGTTGAATACCTTTCCTCAGCCACATACAACCATTAGTTTGGGAAGCACAATGGTAACAATTTTCAAGGTAGCCTGGAAATAAACCGGCTCCCAACAGATTCTTCTTAACAGTCATTAAGGGAGTAGTCAAATCACTAATGATGGAGACAAAAGAGACAACATCAATAGCATTAACACCCTTACCATGATTGGGCATGGGCGCAATAATCACATTAGGGGTTTGTGGAGGGTCGAACTCAATCACTTTGTTGTCAATCAAGTCTTGGATCTTGTTCTTCAATGCCAAACAATTGTTGGTGTCATGGCCATGACTATTTGAATGATAGGCGCATTTAATGTTCGGGTTATATTTGGGAGAAGAAGTATTGGGATTTGGATGAGGATCTCGCAGAGTTACAAAATCAGTTTTCAATAAATGTTGTAGAGCTTGAGACAATGGCATGTTGATTTTAGTGAGCTGCCTTTCCGGGGCATCTGGCGTTTGCTGATTGTTTTGTTGTTATGGTCATTGAACTGGGGTCGGGTTAGAAGTTAATATTACTCCTACCGAATGATGATGATCATTCTTGATACTACTCATTTGTCCATAAACATCATTAGTTTCCTTCTTACTAACAAATGGTTTCTTTAAAACATTAGAGGTTGAGGCCATTGGGATCTTCCTGCTTTGGATTCCACTTTCAACCTGTTCGCCACTCAAAATCAACTCAGTAAACCCTAACGAATAACTCCCAATCAGTAAATTAAAGAATGGACCAGTCAAGGTACCCATGAACATGTCCACTAATTCACTATCAGTCAAAGGGGGTTACACCCTTCCGTCTAGGTCCCTCCATTTCTGGGCATATTCTTTAAAGCCATCGTTCGAGCCCATAGTCATACTTTGTAATTGCACGTGAGTTGGTGCAAGGTCAACATTGTATTTGTATTATCTGTAGAAGGCAGCAACCAAATCCTCCTATGTGTGGATATTAGTTCCTTCTAGTTGATAGAACCATTCCAACTGTGTTCTAGATAAGCTTTCTTGGAAGAAATGAACCCATTTTTCCTATTGGAGGTGTGTGGTTGAATCTTGCGGACATATGACCTTAAATGGATTTTTGTACAAGAGACTCCATCATATTTGGCGAAGACATGAATCTTGAATTTGTGGGGAATGACCACCCTAAGGACCAAACCTAAGTCTCCAAAGTCCAAACCAGGCACTGTTTGGATCTCTACAACCTTAAGTCGGTCTTCCATCTGTTTGTATCTTTCATCTGCCAGTGGGTATTGCTCTTCCACGTAGTCTTCATCCTAAGAAATATGGTTATTTCCACCCATAGCGCTGGTGCTTCTAACGTCCTCGTCTTGATTGTCGTTTTCTTCCGAGTAGACAACATTTGCTTCAGCCTTTCGGGGAGGACCTTTTAACCTCCTTCCCTTGTTGATAACAACCCATTTCTTAGTCTACTTCTTTGTGACGAGGAGAGCCATCAACTATTTTTGCCATTTGGCTACGTTCATGAGGGTCTCTTGAAACTGTGCGTGTTGAGTTTGCAGATCTTTGACAGTTTGCTCGAGAGCCATCTTATACTGAAATAAACAGTAAATAGATGAGGAAACTTTTATAAAAAAACCTACTTATTAAATGATGCATGAGATGTGGACGCAATGTTTTCAAAGACTTCAGAAGATTTAAATTTGCAAGCCAAAAAAAGGACACAAAAACAACAATGGCATTAATTGGTTCAAAAATTACTATTTCCCCTTGGGCTTACAATTGAAAAAGCAAAAGGTCTCAAAGAGACAACAAAATGAATTCCTAAAACAAAAGACTTAAGTCTCCCATGGGCGCTTCCTCTTCGTGTCGATGTAGGAATTCATGCTTTGCTCCTCGTGAAGTTTCTTTGTGAGGTCCAACAATTTCTTCTCGCTTGCATAAAATCGAGATTCAAAGGTGTCTCATTCTCCTTTGAGTTGACCCAGGATATCTGTAACTCTTCGAGGTCGGTAGGCATGTCAAGATAGAGAATGGTATAAGGAATATCCCCTTCAGCCACAGGTTCCACATCTATTAGTAGGATAGCTAGATATGTCATCATGAGATTTTGAGCGCGAGCTCGCACCTATTTAAGATAAGGCTACAAAGGGATGGAGTTCTTATGTCCCAAAGTCTTGCTATCACCCTTGTTTACCATGCCCCAAGCCTGTACAAACCTTTGAAGATAACCTTGGACATCGTTCTCGTAGTAAAATACAATACCCTGGATAAGCGCGTCATGGGGACTATCTCTTCGAGCATAACCAAATTGTCGCAGAGCAAGAGAATGGTTGTAAGTGATACCTCCCCTAATTAAAAAGAGTGGAACATTAGGGAATTCCCCATAACGGTTAATGATAGTAACATCTTCCATCAATCGGGAGCAGCAATAAACATCCGAATGAGAGAGTGACATCAACCTTTGAGACCACCTCAAGCCTTGTTCATTCTTCAATAATGATCAGGGAAGATATGAAATAAACCACCTAGATAGCGACGGTATGAAACACATAAGAGCCCCTCTCCTCCTCATGGTGTGAGTGTGAAGAGAATGCAAAATTTCTCCGAGAAATGTAGGCACAAGGTTACGAGAAAGGAAGATCTTGACAGCATTCACATCTATGAGTTGGTCTGGGTTAGGGAACACTTCCAAACCATAGATTAGAAGAGCCAAGACTTCTTCAAAATCTTGAAAATCCAAAGCATCCAGAAATAGTCGAGCCTTCTCTAACAGAAACGTAGCTAGAAAACCCTTGACTCCACTCCTTGTCTCCTAATTAGATACAATGTCGGACCTCCTCAAATGTAAGGCTGATGCGATTTCTACAGGTTGTGAATCTTTCTCTAAACCGGTGAAGGGCACTTTATTAAGAACATGTACTCCTAATAGTTGAGAGAACTCTTCCATTTTAGGGACCAATCGATAATCGGGAAAGGTGAAACAATGATGTACCGAGTTAAAGAACTGAAAGAGCACACACATCATGTCTCCATTAAAGCTTGAGGTAACCAGATTGAGAAGTCGACCATATCTTTTGGTGAAGGGAGAGATTTCAGGAATCCTTGAGACTAAATCCTTTAGTTAAGGAGGCACCCTTACAGAGATGATTCAGATGGTATTTCTACGAGCGGAAGCCATAACCTATAAAACAGAACAAAGATAAATCCATGGGTCCTTGAAATGGTAAGTGAAAATGCTATGGAATGATGTTATGATCTCATGAACAAATAATCATACACAAACAAAACACACAAGGCCTTAGGTTTAGGCTTGCATGGGGTTTATAGGTAAGTACCCTCTTGAAGTTTTAGTTGGTTCAACCTGTCCTAAAAGAAGTAACCAGTTTCTAAGGAATATCAATATCATTAATATTTCTTTATCGGGCATTGTTTCAGCACAAGCATCAAACTACAACCGAAATATCCCGAAAGTACGATCTCATTGAATGTAGTATCGAGTATCAACCAACTTTAGTCTACACCAAATCCAGCCATCTCACTACTTTCTAATGGACAAGTTGTTCAACTAAGGTTCTACGATCAGTTAGTGCTTCATGACACCACACAGCGGCCCCGTGTTCTCCTTGATTTAACACAAGGGAAACTGATACCCACAAATGTATCACACTAACGTAGCCATCGCTTCAACCATATCGGTCTATATTGTACAATCTCCACGATCTATTGCTACTTACCTAAAATGTCCTAGCTTCGGGTATAAGATCTATACAAGAAATAAACCCAAGCAATAACCCAAAATATAAAGCATACAAATCAAGCAAGTAAAGCAATAAAGGTGATCTAGCTCTTAAGGTAACCCCACTTTTAGAAATTCTCCCCAGTAGATTCGTCAGTTCTGTGATACGGTGGGAGAATTGACTTGGTGTTTTGTGTTTTATTGTAAATGTTGCAGATAGCAAGAGTCTCCACCGACTTTTCTTTCATCCAATAAAGGAAAGAGTGAAAAGAACAGGAAAGACCTTTTAGAATTTTCTGAGTTTGGGGGGTGGGTTATGAAAAGGGAAGGTGTTAGCACCCTTTTCATCTGTATTTATCTACGAGATCTTAATTGCTAGCTCACTTTGAAATGCTTTGTGTTTGTGTATGTTTGAAAATGTTTGAAGATGTTTTGAAAAATGGTAATTTTGTAATGATTCTCGTATCTTTGAGAATGTATACAAAATGTTTGTTTTGGAAATATTTTGAAAACGCCTTGATGCGGAAAACTTTGTAATGAATCTTGTATCGATGAGAACACATACAAAGTGTTTATTTTGAAAATATTTGTTGAAAATGAGAGTGTTTTAAAAGTTGTTTGTTTTTGAAAGTGTGAGGTGTGAAAATGGTTTTAGTTTGTGAGCAACAAATTATGAGAAATCTAACTACTCAAAAAGTATTGGTTCTTTTCCTCCTCTTTAAGACAGTGCTACCCTACCATTAGTTAGTAGGAAGCCCTATCATTGAATGTGAGGGACAGGCATGGGTCATCATACAGTCATAGAAGGCAACTTGTGGGATGTTTTAGCAATTTTCGTAAGGGACTAAGATCGTTTTACTGAAGGAAACATCAAAGGGTCATCGATGGACTACAATCTTTTTAATCGAGAGTATTTTGTTAAAGCGTCCCATAGTCGAGGGACATGACTGTTTTTTCGAGGAAACAAGTGGAGTCACCCAAGAGGTGTGCGTGTGAAAAGTGTTTTGATTTCAGTTAATTTATCTTGGATTTATGGTTATATAGCGTTTTGTTTCAGTTCTTGCCATACTATCTTATTAAACTAACAATAATAAGGAAAGTAGTAAATTGCGGAAATTAAAATTCTATGCTATTACAAGGCTTCAAGACTGGGGGTACAAGTTTATGAATCGGGATGAGTCGAATTGATAATATAATTAAAAGTCTAAATAAACAATCAATACAACCCAATCGAATTAAAAATAAACAATTAATTAAACTAAAATAATATATTTAATAAAATTAATTAGCAAAATAATGAATAATATAAAAATAATATTTTTTGGTTAAATTATTTAGTTAAAAAAGTTTTTATATATTTTTGTATTTTTAATTGATAGAAATAAAAATAATTAAACAAAATAATATAATACAAACAAATGTAAAAGAATATAGAGAATGGGCCTGAAATGCAGTAATTCAGGGGGTGTGGGCAGGATTATGGAGGTGCGGCAAGAGAAACTTCTGCTACTGGGCCAGAGTAAAAATTTGTTGGGCTTGTTGTCTAGCCAAATATGTTTTTTTTTTGTCTACCTTGCTAAATAATGAACCAAAAAACGAAAATTGGAGGGATGTAGGGTGTAATTCAGATATGGGCTCTGAAAGACATGTGATGAGGCCAAATAATAAACTAAAAAAAAAACAGCCAAAAAAATGGGGCGCTGGGTCCTAAGGTGTAATAAGAATCCGGATGGGCTTGGCTGTCAGATTCAAAAAATTTCTTCAGTATTACAAAAAAAGTGGAATGTGTGTAATGAGAGCCGAATAGGGCCGGGTTGAGCAAAGGCCCAAAGGAATGAATGATCTAAAAAACCTAGTAGTTCTAACACAAATAGGTCGTTCAATCCTTCTCTCTCAAGCGCTATATTTCCATGCTTCATCCTCTATTACTCGCTTAAACACAACACCAACTTTGATGCATGTATTAGTGTATACAGCTGTTAGTACTTGTATTGGGTTGTTATAACTGCTTAGACAGTTATATATAGTTAGAAAATAACCATCCAATGTATGCTTTTGTTGAATAAATAAAAATACTCTTTCCTCATCTCTACTTTCTATTCTCTCTCTCTCTCTATATTCTCCCTCTCTCCCCTATCATTGGTATCTAGAGCCTGTCGACCTCGGCCACATCATTCATGGAAGAAGCGACGCGAATGCAGAACGCCATTCGTGAGGCAGAGGAACGCATAATGACGGAGGTGGAGCCATGTATCACGAGGCAAATTCGTGAATTGGAGAACCGTTTCGAAACTCAATTCACCAATGTGCAAGAAGCCATGCGCGGAATTGGATTGCAATTGGCGGAATTAACGGCGGCGCGTCGCCATGGTGGCAACGGCGACGGAGCAACTCGACCAGCAACGCGATTAACGCGTCTGGATTTCCCAAAATTCACTCGCGACGATGTCGAATCTTGGATTGCAAAATGTGAACGTTTTTTTTTTGTTGGATAGAACGCAAGAAGGGGACAAGGTCTCGGTTGCGAGTATCGCTCTTGATGATAACTCTTTTCGTTGGTTCCAAAGTCTAGAACAGGGATCGAATGGCCGATTGACATGGAAGAATTTCACCGAGGCATTGAAGATGCGATTTAGCCTCGAGTTCGATTCGCCTATGGAAGAACTCAAGAAATTGGTACAGACTGGTTCGCTGGAGGCGTATCAGGAATCGTTTGACAATCTTGTGGGTAGAACAGCGTTGATGGAATCTCAAAAGCTCCAATGCTATTTGGGAGTCCTTCAACAGGAATTGTGTAATGGTGTGAAGATGTTCGCTCCGCGAACGGTGTTGGAAGCTACTCGTATGGCAAAGTTGCAAGAACGAAGTTTGGAATTGTTACAGAAACGATTGGGGCCTGCAAATCGAACACAAGGTTCTTGGAGTGAGAAGAAGAATACAGTTTCTCACACCTTTGACAAGAAAGTGATGCCTCAGGAGAAGAAAGGAAATATCGAAGGTTCTCAAAAGAGCGTTTTGGGAAAGCCGGCATATACGTTTCAGAAGAAAATTTCTCCGAAAGAAATGGAGGAACACAGGGCTCAAAACTTGTGTTTTTTCTGTCATGACAAATTCTTTCCTGGACATGATTGTCCTCAGAGGAAGAAAATGCAAGTTTTCCTTATGGAGGTTGGGGAGGAAAACCAATTGGACACAATGGGAGCTGATTCTGTTCCTGAGGAAATTTCTAATGATCCTACTCAAGGTGTTGACCCTACTGTTTCACTTAATGCCATTCAGGGAGACTCTTCTCATCCTATGATGAGATTGATAGGATGGATGGGCAAAAAGAGAGTTCATGTACTCATAGACACAGGCAGCACGCATAATTTCATCAACCAGAAATTATGTAAAGAGGGGCTCAATACTCTACAACCTATGCATCCCTTGCGGATAACTGTAGCTGATGGCGGTCTTATACAAGGTACAGGACGGTGTGAAGGCATCCGGTTAAAGCTTCAAGGGTATGATTTTCTTACTAATGCTATTGCAATACCATTGTCCAGTTGTGATATTATATTGGGCATGCAATGGTTAAGGCAATGGGGAGTCATCCACTGGGATTTTACCAATATGGCTATGGAATTTTCTATGAATGGTATGCCGGTGAAGTTGCAGGCTGTTAAAGAAATTAAAAGTAGCATAGTTTCAGCTTCTAAATTGCATCAGTTAATGGTTGAAGACAGTTTCTGTTATATGCTACAATTGCTACCTTGTTCCACAGAGGCAATGTGTTGTTCAGTGACCACTGAGGAGCTACAGGATCAGGTGATGATGGCTCATAGAGAATCTGTTTTACATGAGTTCCAAGAGGTCTTTGAAACACCTACTCAGCTGCCACCCTTTAGGGGTATTCATGATCATCAAATTATGCTAAAGGAGTGTTCTAATCCGGTTAGTTTAAGACCTTATAGATACTCCCCAGCTCAAAAGGATGTCATTGATGGCATGGTTAGAGAGCTCTTGGATTCGGGAGTAATTCAACCAAGCTCTTCCCCTTTTGCTTCTCCAGTTGTGTTGGTCAAAAAGAAAGATGGGAGTTGGCGAATGTGTGTAGATTATAGGCGGTTGAACGAAATGACGGTGAAGGCTAAATTCCCAATTCCTTTGGTGGAGGACTTATTGGATGAATTAGGTGGGGCAATGGTGTTTTCTAAACTGGATCTTAGGGCGGGATATCATCAAATAAGGATGAAAATGGAGGACGTACCAAAGACAGCGTTTCAAACTCATGGGGGGCAGTATGAATATGTGGTGATGCCTTTCGGCTTGTCCAATGCACCAGCTACTTTTCAAGGAACAATGAACACTATTTTTTCTGGTTTATTGAGAAAATGTGTTCTTATTTTCTTTGATGACATACTAGTGTATAGCCCATCTCTGGAGGCACACGTGGATCATCTGCGACAAGTGTTTCAAATCCTCAAAGCTCACACCTTCTATGTTAAGAGAAGTAAATGTGCATTTTTCACAACACGGATCGAATACTTGGGTCATTTCATTACACCTACGGGAGTTACTACTGACCCAATTAAAGTTCAAGCTGTGACAGATTGGCCGGTGCCTCAAACTGTTAAGCAATTGAGGGGATTTTTAGGATTGACGGGTTACTACAGGCGGTTCATTAAAGGTTACAGCATCATTGCTTCTCCTCTTACTGATTTACTCAAGCGAGATTCTTTCCATTGGACACAAGAGACGCACGCTGCCTTCACTGCATTGAAAGATGCTTTGAGTAATTCTCCGGTGTTGGCCATCCCTAATATGCAAAAGCCATTTGTCGTTGAAACAGATGCTTCGGGCACGGGAATTGGGGCTGTGCTAATGCAGGACAGGCACCCTGTGGCTTTTATTAGCAAGGTTTTGTCTCCTAAAAACAGGTTGCTGTCAGTTTATGACAGAGAATTATTAGCATTGGTTCATGCAGTCTCTAAATGGCACCAATATCTTTCTTTGAACACATTTACAATTCTTACTGACCAACGTAGTTTGAAGTACCTATTGGAGCAACGCCTATCGACTCCAGCCCAATATAGATGGGTCACTAAGCTCATGGGCCTTTCTTATGAAATTTTGTATAAGAAGGGTAAGGATAATGTGGCTGCAGATGCCTTGTCGAGAGCCTCGCACGGTGAAGTTTTACAATTGACCGTCTCTTCTATTTCTTCTGAGTTATGGGACTCTCTCCTTAAAAGCTATGAACAAGATTCAGCTTTGCATGACCTCAAGCTGCAGGTTCTCGCGAACCCAACCTTGCATCCCCATTTCTCTGTTTTGGACAATTTACTGTATAGGAAACAGAAGCTGGTCATTCCTAATGACGGGCAAGTGCGATTGGTGATTCTACAATGGCTTCATTCTTCACATCAAGGAGGCCATTCAGGCATCAGGGCTTCTATAGCAAGGATCAAGAGCATATTTTATTGGAAGGGCCTTGCCAAAGATGTCACAAAGTTCATTCAACAATGTGAGACTTGCCTTAGATGCAAGTATGAACCTAGAGTTGTTGCTGGTTTACTTCAGCCCCTGCCAGTTCCAGAAGGAGTGTGGCAAAGTATAGCCATGGACTTCATTGAAAAGCTTCCTAAATCCCATGGTAAAGACACGATTTGGGTAGTTATTGATCGGCTGAGCAAATATGCCCATTTTATTCCTCTTGCTCACCCTTTTACGGCATCAAAATTGGCTGAAGTTTTCATTTCTGAAATTTACAAGTTACATGGTGCACCTGCCAACATTGTGAGTGACCGAGATCCCTTGTTTACAAGTAAATTTTGGGGTTCCTTCCTTGGTCAATTGGGCATTTCTCAGAGCTTAACAACAGCCTACCACCCTCAATCGGATGGTCAAAGTGAAGTCTTGAACCGTTGCTTAGAACATTACTTGAGGGCGATGACATGGCAGCGGCCTAAGGAATGGGTCAATTGGTTGCCTTTGGCTGAGTGGTGGTACAATACCACTTCTCATTCTGCTATTCAAGCTACCCCTTATGAGATTGTGTATGGTCAAGCACCCCCTCTACATCTTCCTTATTGCCCTCAAAGTACCAAGGTGGAGGCGGTAGATCGAAGCTTCATTGTAAGGGAGGAAATGATCCAGAAATTACAAGGTAACTTGGTTCGGGCTCAAGCGCGCATGAAGCGGCAGGCTGATAAACATCGCAGTGATCGGGAATTCAAGGAAGGAGATTGGGTTTTCCTAAAGTTACAGCCCTATAGACAAGCTTCTACTCAATATCGTGCTTCCGAAAAGCTTTCTCCTCGGTTTTATGGTCCTTATCAGGTGCTACATAGAGTGGGAAAAGTTGCATACACCTTGATTCTACCAGCTAGTTCGCGGATTCATCCTACGTTCCATGTATCACTCTTGAAACCGTGTCCCGATGCGAACGTTCCCGTGGTTGCACTTCCTGAAGAGTGGGGCAGTTTGGATGATCCTAAGGAGCCATTTAAGATTTTGAAGAGGCGCTCAATTCAGAGGCATAATAGAGCAGTTACTGAGGTTTTGGTTCAGTGGAAAGGGGAGGCTATGGAAGAGGCTACTTGGGAGTTGCTATACAAAATCAAGCTACAGTTTCCTTATTTTGATGTTACAGCTTTTCCTTGAGGACAAGGAAGATTTCAAGGGGCGGGATATGATGCATGTATTAGTGTATACAGCTGTTAGTAGTTGTATTGGGTTGTTATAACTGCTTAGACAGTTATATATAGTTAGAAAATAACCATCCAATGTATGCTTTTGTTGAATAAATAAAAATACTCTTTCCTCATCTCTACTTTCTATTCTCTCTCTCTCTCTCTATATTCTCCCTCTCTCCCCTATCAAACTTCCCATCTATAAATGAAATACTCCCTCTGATGCTAATTCTCATTCTCGCTTCAACAACCAAAAAATAATTTTGTTCAACTTAACTTCATCTTTTGTTCTTAATCCCTCATGCTATTTATGAATTTCTCAGCTTCACGTCTCAACAATAGGACCCTGTCTCTCAGTTTCTACAACAACAAGCATAACCTTTCACTTTCTTTGTTTTTCTACTTCCTAATACCGTAAAAAAAATAAACCCCAACAAACCTTATCTGCTTGTGAATTCAACAATAATAGCAAAATGCCATCCATGTGCGGTTTCTCACGGTTTCACAACAACAAAGACAACACTTTAAACCGTAAACTCCCTCTTGATCACTCTCTTACATATTCAAGACAAATGACTATAGAACTATAACTACGATAAATTTGAGAAAATAGAAGAGAAAACTTACAAGCTCAGAGCTAGTCCAAGGATTTCGACGCCGGCGAAGAGTTTAGATACTCGGGTATGTTTTAACGTTGATTCTTCTCTCTCGTCCGTTCTTAGTTTTAATCCTTCTTAATCTATTCTTATCTCTGAATCTAGAAATGTTATGGTGTTGTTTATTTTGTTCTGCGCTCTGTGTTCGTTTGGTCAATGTGGGTATGTAATGTTAGGTTATGTAGTAGAGTGAAATATAGGGTGTTGTGGTTAGTGTGAGGTTTGCTGTGATGATGAGTGATGTTTGGTGGTGAGAAGTGATGGAAGAATATGCGGTATGTTTGTGAAGGTTAAGGAAAGTTTATATGAGGGAGCAAATTTGTGGGTGTGGTTGTTGAGAGAAGATGCGTTAGTAGCAGAGATTATAAGATATTAGAATGGAAGAGAGGTTCAGGATACAAGGATAGATGTTGTGGAGTTTTCTGTATGGTTTTCAGTTTTTTTTTCCTTTTATCTCCTCTATTTCTTCCTTGAGACATACTTATTTATAGATGGGATAAACTGAACTTTGGGAGGGAAATTTGATAAGTTTTATTTGTTTTGGTATGCTAGTTCTAGCTTTCTTGATGCAGTTTATGTTTGATATACTTTTGTGTAATTTCTAGACAAGTTTGATGAAGATTAATGCAGGTTATGGATTGCTTTGTGCATGTTTTGCAGGGTTTAAAGAAAGTTGGACAAAGGCATTTTGGGTTGGCTGTTTGTGGTGCAGGGCAGCAGCAGTTTTGGACTGTTGTATGGCCGCAAGGTCATGGTTTTGTGGACAAATTTCGCAGGATGGTTTATAGCAGGTCTTGAAGTTATTGGGAAGGTTTGGTGTATGTCCATTTTAGTGAAAGGCTTTGGACTTGTTTACACAAGCTTTGGCATGGGTTTTTTTTGGAAATGAGCATGAAGGATGATGAAGAATGTTGAAGTTTAACACATATTTTGAAATCTTAAGATTAGGAACAAGGAGAAGGCTTTAGTTTTTAGGACTTGATTTTCATGTAAGACTTCCTTGAATCATTCACTCTTGTATTTTGATCCTGAATCAATTGTATTTGATTTTCAATTTCTTTTTCACTTTTATGGACCTTGAAGAATGCAAATTGTTTTGAATCATTTGAACTTTGCCCTAATTAATGAATTTTGTATGAAACTTGTTCTGGACCTTGAATGGATCTTGAATGAAAAAAATGATTTTTTATGAATGATAATGCTTGACTCTTGGTAAAACATTTAATTAGGCCATGATAATTGTTTGGAATTTGTTATGTTAATGCATCAATTTCAAATAGGAACTTGAATGAAATTGTTTGGAATAATTGATTCCATGAACTCATAATCAAATTGAATCAACAAATGCCCATGTGTACCATCTTAGAATCTTGACAAAACCATACACAAAACCCTAATTAGGAAGGATGAGATAGTTGAAACCACACCTTGTAGCTTAACGAATCATTAACTTTAATTCTACAAATTCAAATTAACTTGTAATTGAAGTAAACAAGTATTTGATGAGAACCAAAGTTATATAGACCAAAATGAATTGCAACTCGTACTTAAATCCACCACAATCAACAAGGCCTTTATGAATTGAAATTAGAAGCCAAACTCTCTTTTTTTTAGAAAAAAAAGTTAAGAATTGAGCTATAGTGTTTCGATAAGTTTCAAAACCTTTTAAGCATAATTTGACTTTGATCCTTAAAGAGAACTTGTAGATGACATTCCATATGACAATGTGCCAACATATTTGTCTCATGATCTTAAAAATTTAGGAAATTACAATTCTCGGAAGTCAGGAAACAATTACTTGAGATCAGGACAAAGTCCGAAAGGTGACCTCTAAAGTATTCAAACTTTTGGTGATCTTACACACGTAATTATCCCTTGACATTTAAAATTAAGTTGGAGATGACGTCAAGGGGAGTCATAAGTAAAAAGATCTACTCAATAATATTGAGTAATGAAAAAGTTATGATCGTTTAAACTTGAACTTGCAAACATTGACTTTTTATCCAATATAGTTGATTTTCAGTCATCTAAACCATTGACTGACCAAACTTGTGATGCAAGGCTTGAAACTTGACATGAGCATCCTTGAGGACATATGAAGAACCGTGAAAACCACTTGAGGCCTTGGAAACTAAATCTTCCTTGACAAATACAAAACCCTAGTTGTGGACCCATTGCTTAGGAGGAAATTTTGTATGATCAATTCTTGAGCCACCTTGAGCATTTCAGAACCCTAGGAGAATATCATGAATGAAAACTGGGAGGGAAAATTTTGGGGTACAACATCCGGCATTCTTCAAACCAAAAGGCATAACTTTGTAACAACAAGTACCCTACTGTGTGACGGAGGTAGTCTTCTCCATGTCTTTAGGTGCCATCTTGATTTGATTATAACCAGAGAAACCATCCATGAAGTAAAATACCTTATGTGGACAGGTGTTATCAACTAGAACATCATCAAGCGGAAGAGGAAAGTCCCCTTTGGGGCTTATCCTGTTCAGATCCCTATAGTGTTCACACATACGCACCTTGCCATCCTTCTTAGGTACTGGCAGTACATTTTCAACCCACTGAGGATAGGACGTAACAACTAAGAAACCTGTATTGAATTGTTTCATAACCTCAGCTTTAATCTTTTCAGATATCTTGGGATGAATACGAGGAACCTTCTATTTTATAGGAGGACAACCTTCCTTCATCGGTAGATGGTGAACCACAATGTCAGTATCAAGCCCTGGCATGTCTTCATATGACCAAGAAAATATCTCAGCATGGTCAGGTAACATCTTTATCAATCTCTTTTTGACTCTGTCTTCTAGGTTGGCACCTACCTTGACTTCTTTCTTGTCCTCTTCAGTATCCAAGTTCACAACCATGACTGACTCTTCATGCGGTTGTATAGCTCTTCCTTCCTGTATTAACAGTCTAGCAAGCTCTCTAGGTTCTTTACAATCTTCCTCATCTTCGTCATCGGCTTGGTAGTTCGGATTTTCAAAGTCATAATTGGCAATAGCATAATTGATATCAATGGGATCCAGGATGGATATGGATCTGCAATTTGTTGTGCGGGTGTGTGTAAGAACACATAGCTATTTTGAAAGCAATAAATTAAAATAAAGACAAGAGCACAAAATTTTAATGCAAACGACCAATGATTTATTAAATGAAAATATGCAGATAAAAAATGACAACCCTAACAAATGGACCGTGGTGCCCCGGGTAAGGCATAAGGTTTAAAGTCATTGTTTAAATTACATAACAAAAACATTGAAAACAAGAAAGTAGAAAATATAATTTAATCATGACTAAAGGAGATTGGTATAAGGTCTCCAGTCTTCCAATTGTTGAGTTCACTCCCGGTAGTAGGGAAAATCTAAATGTCTATCTCATAGTGACTATCAGCATCTTCTACAGCGTTGACTCCATTGTTGTTGATGCATAATGATGATCTCTTGACACGAGCACGAAGAACATCACTCTGAGCCTCCGAGGTGAAACCTAAACCATATTTATCATACTTGTAAGGAATTTCGGGAAGCTGACCACAAACAGTGCAACCACCTTCTTTTATCACAGCTCTAGCATCTTTCAGAGAAGCCATTATGGGTGGAACCCTGGTAACCTTAGAAATAGAAGAAACGTATTTAGTAGCGGAAGTTATCTGAGGAACAAATTCAAAAGTCTGACAGGGAGTTTCAATAAATTCTCCATCCATATCAACATACTTGAAGGAGTTCAAGTGGCTCACCATGTATTCTTCTTCACCATGTACTGTAACAGTCTTTCCTTTCACGGGATATTTCAGCTTTTGATGTAAAGTAGAAGTAACAACGCCTGCCCCATGTATCCATGGGCGTCCAAGTAAACAGAAATAGGTTGGACGAATGCCCATCAAATAAAAGGTAGAATCTAAAACATGAGAACTTACTTTGATTGGATGATTTACTTCTCCGTGCACCATTCTCTTTGAACCGTCAAAGGCTCTCACCATAATATCACTAGGTTTCAGCACAACCCCTTCATAGTCAAGCCTGTCTAGAGCACTCTTCGGCAAGAAATTCAATGAGGAACCTGTGTCAATCAACACATGAGTTAAGGTAGTGCACCTACACTCAATAGAGACATGTAGATGTAGCGGAGAAAATCGGAGATCAAGCTATTAATTAACTTGACTCGCAAATAGCAAGAGTCGCCACCGCGCTTTATTATTTCCAAGGGAAAGGGAAAAGAGAGAAATAAAACCCTAAAATATGCAATGGGAAGGTATTATCACCCAATGCATCTGCGGTACTCCACATGAACCTTTTGAAATATCTGTTTATTAAAATTGTTTGTTTGATTAAAATGGTTTTTTTTCCTTAATGAAAAATAAGTAAATTAATAAAAGAAAAATATGTTTATGTCTTTTTATGTTCATATTAAAAATGATGAAAAGGAAAACAAAATAAAGATAGAAACAGCTTGCTACTGCAAGCAAAATAGCAAGGATCAGAAGTTCTGAAACCAGGCGCGCTGTGACTCAGAAGGATCCTCAATGGAATCAGAAGTTCTAGATTCGTACACTCTGAGATCCTGCAAGAAATGTTAGAGGGAAAGGGAACAGAGGTTATGGATTGGTACACTCTGAAGTCCTGCAAAAAAAACATCAGAGGGAAAACACAGATGTTCTGGGTGGTGTTCAGCCAGTGATCAAAAAGTCATAAGTTCTGTGTTATGCTAAAACAGTGAGTAAACATCAAAAACTCAATGTACTGTCAGCATGTGAAAATCAGAAACTCTGAGTGTTTCAAACAACGATTGGAAATATCAGAAGTTTAGTGTGTGTTAACAGTGATAAAAATCATAGAAGTTATGTGTGTTAAAACAGTGAAAAGCACTCAAAAGTTCTCCGTGCTTAAACAGTGAGAAAATCCTAGAAGTTCTGTGTGTTAAAATGGTGAGTGAGAAACAGAATCTCTGTGTTACATTTTGACTTTTTTCGTCATATTAATAAGAACAACAATAACTTATCCATTTTTTAACAAACACCAAGTCAGAAGATTAAAAGCGCAACAATTTATAGAGGTTCTGATCCTAATCCTGAGCCTAGCCTTAATCAAGATGTTCTGATCCACAGTTTTTCTACTTATGCAATGATTTGAACAACTTCAATACTATGATATTTACATGTTTAATGATGTTCTGAATGAAAAAGATACAAAGTCAGAAGGACTTACCTTGAACCTGAAACATGTGCTTGGAGATTTGAGCTGCTACCTTTGGATGTTCTAAGTCGGCAAGAGAAACGAAAGAGGAAATGCCAAGCTCTTTGATTCAAAAGGAAGAACAAAGGTTTTGGTTTTCTATTTGGGATTTTTGGATTTTTACGAAAGGTTTCACAGGTTTCTTTTCTCTTTTGATAGTTCTCTCTTTCCAAAAGCCAGCCATCCCCTTGAACGTGTGATAG
This sequence comes from Vicia faba, assembly GCA_948472305.1. Classification (NCBI taxonomy): domain Eukaryota; kingdom Viridiplantae; phylum Streptophyta; class Magnoliopsida; order Fabales; family Fabaceae; genus Vicia; species Vicia faba. The sequence continues at coordinate 1,467,076,500 of OX451737.1, forward strand.
AGAAAAGTATTCATAGATGGGTTTGTTATGGTTTTAGGGGGAAAAACAAATGGGATACAAACTTTTTTGGTATATTGTTCCAATTCTTTTTAAATCACAGTTTTCGTATGCTAATTTGATGCAAATATGGGTTTTGAGAAAGTGCAGGCGTGGACTGGATCAGCAGCACTTTGGAGCGTTGTGGCAGCTGGTTGCAGAACTGTGCAATAGCAATGCATCAGGCTTCTCAGACGAGGTTTTGGGATTTGGTGATGTTCTGATCACAGAAGATCAAAAGTGTAACCTCTATGTACTGAAGAGTCACGTTCTGATGGAAGATTGTGTTCTGAACCACGTTTGCAACTTCTGACTGCACTTGCATTGAGGTTGGCTGAGAAGTTCTGATTGAAGGCTATGTTCTGAACCAAACTTGTAACTTCTGACTGCACTTGCATGGAGGCTGGCTCAGAAGTTCTGAAGTATCACATACTCTTAACACTTAGAAAATGTTCTAAAGGTTTAGAAAATTTGATTTTTCCAAAGTAACTTCTGACTCCTGATTTTTTGATGAACCAATCTCATGTCTTGATGAAATAAAATTGTTGAAACTTAATTTGATCTGAAAGTCAAAGTTTGACTTTTCAGTGTACTTTTGACCATTTTTCCCTTGCGGACGACTTTGTTGAAAAATTGCAGAAACACTAGAGACCATCTGTTGGACAGAGTGTGGAAATAAACACACGATTCTCTGAAATTCTTTTGATGAATTGACCTTTGAGAATCAATAATCAATTGTACTTCAGGCTTGAGGGACTCAAAACCCTAATTGAGGTGGAACGCCTGATGTCCTTGATTTAGACAAGTCTCTACACATGAAATCAAAGAAACAAAAAAAACACACTTTGTGCTTTATTAGAAGTTAGCGATATATAGGCTAAGAATGTTCAAAATACTTGAAAATTTCTACATAATCAATGCTCGAAGGTGAGAGGTTAAAACCGACCGTATTTCGTGACCTTGACTTTTGCATAAAAATAAAAATGGGATCTTAGGTCAAAATTGGGGTATGACAATTGCCCCTATTTATGTTTCTTCTGTCCGGAGATATGAAGATTAGAATCTTCATTTCAACGAGATTGAAGGGACTTAAATATAGAATACACAATTTTTTTGCCTTAAGATACCGCAATTATGTTTATGATATGATATGAATGTAATATTTTGAATTTAATGAGGAATGATGCCGCATGAGACAAACTATTGTTGGAGAAACCAAGCACATTATACAGTAATCCCATAGGGGAAGAGATTATAACTCCACTAGGGAAACAGAGTCATAGACTTCAAATGAGAGACTCTTATTAGAGAATAACTTTGAGGGAAGAAATGAATGATTTACATCAGTATTGAGACTGTAAAAGAAATGATTGACATCAACACTGTGATTGGAAAAGGAAAAGATTGACAACAGTACCGAGACTAGAAAATGATTGGCATCAATACCGAGACTGGAAATAAACATCTCTGACTTTTGAATTATACCAAGAACAGTAACACATTCCTTCTTTAACCAAGATATCGCTTGAAAAGGATAAAATACAAACTTCCCCATGGGACTTTTCTGAAGAGATGTCGTTTACTGAGTAAACATTATTGATGGAGATACACAAGCTGCACAAATAAAGAAGCCTCCACTTGCTATCTTTCAAAGGTGTAAATAACATACAAGTTGCTTATGAAGAGACCATCGCTTTTTGTTTTTTCAAATGTAACGATAACACACAAGTTGCTCATGAAAAGACCGCCGCTTGCTGATTTTTCAAAGGTATCAATAACACACAAGTTGCTCATGAAGAGACCGCCGCTTGCTATTTTCAAAGGTGACAATAATACACAAGTTTCTCTTGAAGATACCGCCGCTTGTTGTTTTTCAAAGGTATCAATAACATACAAGTTGCTCATGAAGAGACCGCCGCTTGCTGTTTTTTTCAAAGGTATCAAAAACATACAAGTTGCTTATAAAGAGACCGCCGCTTGCTGTTTTTCAAAGGTGACAATAACACACAAGTTGCTCATGAAGAGACCTCTGCTTGTTGTTTTTCAAAGGTATCAATAACATATAAGTTGCTCATGAAGAGACCGCCACTTGCTATTTTTTTTCAAAGGTATCAATAACACATAAGTTTCTCATGAAGAGATCGTCGCTTGCTATTTTTCAAAGGTATCAATAACATACAAGTTGCTCATGAAGAGACTGTCGCTTGTTGTTTTTTCAAATGTAACGATAACACACAAGTTGCTCATGAAAAGACCGCCGCTTGCTGTTTTTTCAAAGGTATGAATAACACACAAGTTGCTCATGAAGAGACCGCCGCTTGCTATTTTCAAAGGTGACAATAATACACAAGTTTCTCATGAAGAGACCGCCGCTTGTTGTTTTTCAAAGGTATCAATAACATACAAGTTGCTCATGAAGAGACCGCCGCTTCCTGTTTTTTTCATAGGTAACAAAAACATACAAGTTGCTCATAAAGAGACCGCCGCTTGCTGTTTTTCAAAGGTGACAATAACACACAAGTTGCTCATGAAGAGACCTCTGCTTGTTGTTTTTCAAAGGTATCAATAACATATAAGTTGCTCATGAAGAGACCGCCACTTGCTATTTTTTTTCAAAGGTATCAATAACACATAAGTTTCTCATGAAGAGATCATCGCTTGCTATTTTTCAAAGGTATCAATAACATACAAGTTGCTCATGAAGAGACTATCGCTTGTTGTTTTTTCAAAGGTAACGATAACAAACAAGTTGCTCATGAAGAGACCGCCGCTTGCTGTTTTTTCAAAGGTATCAATAACACACAAGTTGCTCATGAAGAGACCGTTGCTTGCTGTTTTCAAAGGTGACAATAACACACAAGTTGCTCATGAAGAGAGCGCCACTTGTTCTTTTTCAAAGGTATCAATAACATACAAGTTGCTCATAAAGAGACCGTCGCTTGTTGTTCTTTCGATATTCCAAAATGATGTTGTGGTAACACTACTAGGGAATAAAGTTCTTCTTCAAAGGGAACCATGAATATGTCCTTCCTGAGGATACCAAGTATATAAATTGCAACATAAATGCACTCTCCATCTAGGTTTCACAGCCTAGAGAGATCCACAAAGCAACATTGACAAGAGACAAAGCTAAATCCAGGAATAAATTAGAGAGAAAATAGTCAAACAAGACTCCACCCAATGAGGAAAAACCTCCATCGGTGATTCATCCTATCCAGAGAAGGACAAGGAAGGCTAAGCAAAATTCTTTCATGAGGATTAGATCAGTGGGGAATTAGAAAGGAGACGCACTTTCTGCTTAAGTTGGCACTCAATTTGGAAAGTTAAAATACACTATTTGAATAGACATAACCAAGGTATACGAACCCAATAACATCAGAAATACAAATGTGCGTGCATGATGCAAGTTTGGATGAATAAATGAATGTCATATATATGATTGACAAAACAAATAGAAAAGATAACCTGGAGATGATAAGACATCATAGTACAACTCGATACTCGGCTAATCTCACCAAGATGGGAACATCACTGGAGATAGAACAAAAGACATTATTGGAGTAAGTCCTTTTACAAGGGTTAAATCTCTCTGGAGAGGAAGATATTTTTCGGTAGAAAACCAAAAGTCCAGTCTTCTATGGTCAACAATCCATTGAAAGGATACTGGGAACACCGCCCTTTTGATAATGTGTACAAAACATATCACATATCTTGACGAATCTGGATTGCCCCTGGAATTAATTTTGTATGCCCCAAGTTTACTGCTGATAAGCTATGTGATACACGACAATTCTTGCGAATAACATCACTTCTAAAATGTCCCAAGAAATCATATCAAGAGGATTTTACAAAAGACCTAGCATCCTCAATGCTCTAGTATCTTCAAACTCTTAGAGAGGTTCGTCGAATTTTGACGTGATTGCCCCGGATTGATTGTACTTGGCACAACAAAGTCTTCAAATTTTGCCTCAACAGGGTAAACAAGTTGGGAAAGCATTAACTGGGAAAAGCAACATGTTCGTGCTTAAGGTCTTCATGTGACATGCCCCTGGATATGATTTTCTTCTTGAAATGATTCGCCAATTACTCAACATAGTTTAAGGCCCTAAAAGAATAAACTCATCGCTAGTGCTTATATGTGAGCTTCTTTGATATCAATCAAATGTTTTTCAGTAAGAAAAAGTTTATTATGAGAATTAAAATTCTAATGCAACAGTTATGTAAGTCTTGAAGATTTTGAAAAGATATCGCACAAATTTCCCTAGTTAGAGCACCATTTATTTTTGTATAGCAAAAGCATATGATACCAACATAACTATTTAGAAAACATTCATGGGAGTCAGGAACACTATCTCATTGAAGTATGCTTTAAAAATAACCTTGCTTCAATTAGGAATTTTGAAGGTTGTAACGTGGCCTAGTTCATGGTTTTTTAGAAGAAAAAAAGATTTTTACAGCTAAAAATGTATAGGTGCCCACCCACTCTTCGTGATGTTCTCCAAACCTATGTTCAGCTAATTCAACATGAGTTTTCATCTCTCAAAAGGATTTTGTGACAGTTAAGGAAACGACGAGGCTTTCGGAGGTGCAACCACCCTTATGTCTTCGTGTTTGTAGTCACACCAATTTGTTCTTTGTTGAGGACATCTATTTGTATTCCTTTCTTTGCAATTTTTCATTTTCCCTAACTTTTGCTTGAACTAATTCTTTTGAATTGATGGTCCAGTGGGATGCCCTAATTTTTTTACTAAGCCGCACGTTTTCAAGGTTTCTACTTAGCAGGCTTTTTTTGATTTTTTTCTTGATTTTTGAACAAAACGTGTGACATTAGCTTGTCTTTACTTGTTGAGAGGATTGTGACTTCCTTGTTTCTTGGTGAATGAGGGATAACATTGTGGTTCCACATCTTCTGGCTTCATTATACATGAAGGATAGCCCTCGTAGTTTCTCTTCACAAATATCTTCCTTATGAATTTTGAACACTCAATCAGATTAACTGAAAACTACCCTGCCCCTGGTTAAAATTCGAGGGTTTTTTCGTATAGAAAAGAAACTCCTACTTCAAAGGCTCAAAAGGGGTTAGAAAGGGATTATATTCCTTATATATCTGATGTTTAGGTATTTGAAACAATGTCTGTACATCGTCAGCAAGATTTTATTCAAAAAGAATACAACTAGAGATTTTGTGTTGTTTAGATCATCCTCCTCCCTTCAATCTCTTCCTAGGAAAGAGAATGGGCAACAAGTTGGTATCATAATGAAAAAAGCAATTTAAAATTTGAAAACAAATACGCGTGAAACGAATGAATTTCTTCAAGACAAACATACTCATTGTATTAAGATAATCATTCAGATGCAAACAAGTTCTTACATGCAAACAATGTTTTGATAAACAAGAAAAATTACAAAAAGCAAAAATAAGTTAATAATCTGGGAAGGATTTCCATCTGGACTTGTGCTGAAGGAAACCTCTCCCAAACTTCAAGGCCAAAATCAACAGAGAATCACTTATGCTTTAGCAAAGGGGTTAACTTGAATGTTAAGACTGCCATCTTTAAATGATAAAATACCACCTCTGACCATCCTCTGAACCTCAATCTTTAAAGAAAAGCAACCCTCCAAGTCGTGCCCAAGAGCACCTTGATGAAAGGCACAAGTCAACTCAGCTTTGTAGTACCAATGCATCTTCTCATGAATGAATGATTTCAGAGTTTCAGTGAAGACCTTTTCCATCACTTCTTCTTTCTTAGAAGGATTGACTTGGGCGGTAACCAAAATTTCAACCAAATCAGTTAGATGCTCCATACTAGCTTTCAAATTAGTCATCTCTCTACGGAGTTCAGAAACCTCTTGCTTGATATTCTCCATTGTTCTCTTAGCGTGAGTGTTGTACTGGTGAGACCAAAGGAAGAAATAAGACTTGGAACAAGACCTTTGAAAGTGACACAAAAAATGTAGAATGATGCATTATATGCAAAAGAGAGTTTTTATTTGACTTTCAAGGAACTCAATCTATTAAGTTGTAAACAACAAAGTATGAAGATAGAAGATGAATTTTAAATCGGATCAAATTGTTGATCAAGTTATCATCAAGATCAATCATCCATTTTGGTGGATTAGGGTTTTCACCCCATCAACACCCAATATCCATTGAGCATGACGAAGCTTGTGATGTTTACAAAGAAAGACTTCCAAATTCCTTGAAAATCGAGTGAAAAGGGGTTTATGGATGCATGAAGGCATGGATATGCAACAACCACAAGCAAGGTCATAAACAAAGTCGAAAGGTTTAACGTCACGAGCATGGAGTCAAAGGTAAAGACCATACCCAAGGTATGTACTAAAGGTTTAATCACACCTGTAAAATAAGGTTCTAAAAGTTCCCAGAGTCTACATTCCTCCTTCGGATATTACCAACATCCCGATTACTCAGTAATTAGCAATATTCTCAAGAGAAACTCGTCTGAGTGCAGCATCGCGTGACAACTACTTCCGAATTACTCAGTTATAATCTCTGAACTACACCTAAGAGGCCAAGATGGGTTAAGGGTTCTATGGTTCTCAGCTTCTCTGGCTCCCAGGTCGAAAGCAATAATGTCTTCTCGATTACACGGTAAACAAATACTACGTTCAAAGGGGCTTTCACTGAGTGGGGGATTTCATGCCTCCTTCTTCGGGATTACTCCCTCAATGTTAACATGACTATACCGCCCATCCTATTCCTAAGTGTAACTTAGTCCGGGTATAGGACTTGTCCTTTGTAAATATTATCAACACCCAAATAATCACAATGTATCATTTATAATCAAACAAACAAGTAATAATAACAAAACATATATTACAAATTAGGCTTAACCCACTTAGGGATGGACCAACAAGAGGTCAATCTCTCCCCAGCGGAGTCGCCAATTCTGTAGCGGAGCAAATCGGAGATCAAGCTATTAATTAACTTGACTTTCAAATAGAAAGAGTCGCCACCGTGCTTTATTATTTCCAAGGGAAAAGGGAAAAGAGCGAAATAAAAACCTAAAATATGCAATGTAAAATAATACTTAAAAGTAATGAAAATACAATGCGTTTTTGAAAGAGATCTAGAGTTCGGGGGTTGATTATGCAATGGGAAGGTATTAACACCCAATGCATCTGAGGTACTCCATAGGAACCTTTTGAAATATCTGTTTATTAAAATTGTTTGATTGATTAAAATGGTTTTTTTTTCTTAATGAAAAAGAAGTAAATTAATAAAATCAAAATATTTTTATGTCTTTTTATGTTAATATTAAAAATGATGAAAATGAAAATAAATGAAAGATAGAAACAGCGTGCTACTGCAAGCAAAACAGCAAGGATCAGAAGCTCTGAAACCAGGCGCGCTGTGACTCAGAAGGAACCTCAATGGAATCAGATGTTCTGGATTGGTACACTCTGAGATCCTGCAAGAAATGTCATAGGGAAAGGGAACAGAGGTTCTGGATTGGTACACTCTGAAGTCCTGCAAAAAAAACATCAGAGGGAAAACCCAGAGGTTCTGGGTGGTGTTCAGCAAGTGAACCAAAAGTCAAAAGTTCTATGTTACACTAAAAAAGTGAGTAAACATCATAAATTCATTGTACTGTCAGCATGTGAAAATCAGAAACTCTGAGTGTTTCAAACAGCGATTGGAAATATCAGAAGTTCAATGTGTGTTAACAGTGAGAAAAATCATAGAAGTTATGTGTGTTAAAACAGTGAAGAGCACTCAGAAGTTCTGCGTGCTTAAACAGTGAGAAAATCCTAGAAGTTTTGTGTGTTAAAATGGTGAGTGAGAAACAGAAGCTCTATGTTACATTTTGACTTTTTTACTCATATTAATCATAACAACAATAACTTATTCAATTTTAAACAAACAGCAAGTCAGAAGAATAAAAGCGCAACAATTTATAGAGGTTCTGATCCTAATCCTGAGCCTAGCCTTAATCAAGAAGTTCTGATCCACAGTTTTTCTACTTATGCAATGATTTGAACAACATCAATAGTATGATATTTACATGTTTAATGATGTTCTGAATGAAAATTATGCAAACTCAGAAAGACTTACCTTGAACCTGGAACGTGTGCTTGGAGCTTTGAGCTGCTAGCTTTAGATGTTCTGAGTCAGTAAGAGAAACGGAAGAGGAAATGCCAAGCTCTTTGATTCAAAAAGAAGAACAAAGGTTTTGGTTTTCTGTTTGGGATTTCTGGATTTTTATGAAAGGTTTCACAAGTTTCTTTTCTCTTTTGATAGTTCTCTCTTTCCAAAATCCAGCCAGCCCCTTGAACGTGTGATGCAGCAAAGTATTTATAGATGGGTTTGTTGTGGTTTTGGGGGGAAAACTAATGGGATTCAAACTTTTTTGGTATATTGTTCCAATGCTTTTTAAATCACAGTTTTCGTATGCTAATTTGATGCAAATATGGGTTTTGAGAAAGTGAGGGTGTGGACTGGATCAGCAGCACTTTGGAGCGTTGTGGCAGCTGGTTGCAGGACTATTCTATAGCAGTGCACCAGGCTTCTCAAACGAGGTTTTGTGATTTGGTGATGTTCTGATCACAGAAGATCAGAAGCGTAACCTCTATGTACTGAAGAGTCACGTTCTGATGGAAGATTGTGTTCTGAACCACGTTTGCAACTTCTGATTGCACTTGCATTGAGGCTGGCTGAGAAGTTCTGATTGAAGGCTATGTTCTGAACCAAATTTGCAACTTCTGACTGCACTTGCATGGAGGCTGGCTCAGAAGTTTTGAAGTATCACATACTCTTAACACTTAGAAAATTTTCTAAATGTTTACAAAATTTGATTTTTCCAAAGTAACTTCTGACTCCTAATTTTTTGATGAACCAATTTCATGTCTTGATGAAATAAAATTGTTGAAACTTAATTTGATCTGAAAGTCAAAGTTTGACTTTTCAGTGTGCTTTTGTCCATGTTTCCCTTACAGACGACTTTCTTGAAAAATTGCAGAAACACTGGAGGCCATCTGTTGGACAGAGTGTGTAAATAAACACACGATTCTCTGAAACTCTTTTGATGAATCATCCTTTAGAATCAATAATCAATTGTACTTCTGGCTTGAGGGACTCAAAACCCTAATTGCGGCGCAACGCCTAATGTCCTTGGTTTAGACCTGTCTCATAACATGAAATAACAGAAACAAAAAAAAACACTTTGTGCTTGATTAGAAGTTAGTGATATATAGGCTAAGAGTGTTCAAAATACTTGAAAATTTCTACATAATCAATGCTCGAAGGTGAGAGGTTAAAATCGACCGTATTTCTTGACCTTGACTTTTGTATAAAAATAAAAATGGGATCTTAGGTCAAAAATTGGGGTATGACAGTTGCCCCTATTTAAGTTTCTTCTGTCCGGAGATATGAAGATTGGAATCTTCATTTCGACGAGATTGAAGGGACTTAAATATAGAATACACAATTTTTTGCCTTAAGATACCGCAATTATGTTTATGATATGATATGAATGTAATATTTTGAATTTAATGAGGAATGATGCCGCATGAGACAAACAATTGTTGGAGAAACCAAGCACATTATACAGTAATCCCATAGGGGAAGAGATTATAACTCCACTAGGGAAACAGAGTCATAGGCTTCAAATGAGAGACTCTTATTAGAGAATAACTTTGAGGGAAGAAATGAATGATTTACATAAGTATTGAGACTGGAAAAGAAATTATTGACATCAACACTATGATTGGAAAAGGAAATGATTGACATCAGTACCGAGACTGACAAATGATTGGCATCAATACCGAGACTGGAAATAAACATCTCTGACTTCTGAATTATACCAAGAACAGTAACACATTCCTTCTTTAACCAAGATATCGCTTGAAAAGGATAAAATACAAACTTCCCCACGGGACTTTTTCGAAGAGATGTCGTTTACTGAGTAAACATTATTGATGGGGATACACAAGCTGCTCAAATAAAGAAGCCTCCACTTGCTCTCTTTCAAAGGTGTAAATAACATACAAGTTTCTTATGAAGAGACCGCCGCTTTTTGTTTTTTCAAATGTAACGATAACACACAAGTTGCTCATGAAGAGACCGTCTCTTGCTGTTTTTTCAAAGGTATCAATAACACACAAGTTGCTCATGAAGAGACCACCGCTTGCTATTTTCAAAGGTGACAATAACACACAAGTTTCTCATGAAGAGACTGCCGCTTAATGTTTTTCAAAGGTATCAATAACGTACAAGTTGCTCATGAATAGACCGTCGCTTGCTGCTTTTTTCAAAGGTATCAATAACACACAAGTTGCTCATGAAGAGACCGCCAATTGTTGTTTTTCAAAGGTGACAATAATACACAAGTTGCTCATGAAGAGACCTCTGCTTTTTGTTTTTCAAAGGTATCAATAACATACAAGTTGCTCATGAAGAGACCGCCGCTTGCTATTTTTTTTCAAAGGTATCAATAACACACAAGTTGCTCATGAAGAGACCGCCAATTGTTGTTTTTCAAAGGTGACAATAACACACAAGTTGCTCATGAAGAGACCTCTGCTTTTTGTTTTTCAAAGGTATCAATAACATACAAGTTGCTCATGAAGAGACCGCCGCTTGCTATTTTTTTTCAAAGGTATCAATAACACACAAGTTGCTCATGAAGAGATCGTCGCTTGCTGTTTTGCAAAGGTATCAATAAAATACAAGTTGCACATGAAGAGACTGCCGCTTGTTGTTTTTTCAAATGTAACGATAACTCACAAGTTGCTCATGAAGAGACATTCGCTTGCTATTTTTTCAAATGTATCAATAACACACATGTTGCTCATGAAGAGACTGCCGCTTGCTGTTTTCAAAGGTGACAATAACACAAAAGTTGCTCATGAAGAGACCTTCGCTTGTTGTTTTTCAAAGGTATCAATAACATACAAGTTTCTCATAAAGAGACCGCCGCTTGTTGTTCTGTCAATATTCCAAAAGGATGTTGTGGTAACACTACTAGGCAATAAAGTTCTTCTTCAAAGGGAACCATGAATATGTCCTTCCTGAGGATACCGAGTATATAAATTACAAAATAAATGCACTCTCCATCAAGGTTTCACATCCTAGAGAGATCCACAAAGCAGCAGTCACAAGAGACAAAGCTCAATCCAGGAAAAAATAGGAGAGAAAATAGTCAAACAAGACTCCACCCAATGAGGAAACAACTCCACCGGGGATTCATCCTATCCAGAGATGGACAAGGAAGGCTAAGCAAAATTATTCCATGAGGATTAGCTCAGTAGGGAATTAGAAAGGAGGCACACTTTCTGCTGAAGTTGACACTCTATTTGGAAAGAGAAAATACACTATTTAAATAGACATAACAAAGGTATACGAACCCAATAACATCAGAAATACAAATGTGAGTGCATGATACAAGTTTGGATGAATAAATGAATGTCATGTATATGATTGACAAAAAAGATAGAAAAGATAACCTAGAGATGATAAGACATCACAGTACAACTCGGCACTCGGCTAATCTCAACAAGATGGGAACATTACTGGAGATAGAACAAAAGCCATCATTGGAGTAAAGTCCTTTTACAAGGCTTAAATCTCTCTGGAGAGGAAGATATTTTTCGATAGAAAACCCAAAGTCCAGTCTTATATCGTCAACAATCCATTGAAAGGATAACAACACGAACAATGCTTCAGTTGGAAAAAGTCTTGCTTAGCTGGAGATACTGGGAACACTGCCCTTTTAATAATGTGTACAAAACATATCACATATCTTGACGAATCTGGATTTCCCCTGGAATTAATTTTGTATGCCCCAAGCTTACTGCTGATAAGCTACGTGATACACGACAATTCTTGCGAATAACTTCACTTCTAAAATGTCCCAAGAAATCATATCAAGAGGATTTTACAAAAGACCTGGCATCTTCAATGCTCTAGTGTCTTCAAACTCTTAGAGAGGTTCGTCGAATTTTGACGTGATTGCCCCGGATTGACTGTACTTGGCACAACAAAGTCTTCAAATTTTGCCTCAAAGGGGTAAACAAGTTGGGAAAGCATTAACTGGGAAAAGCAACATGTCCGTGCTTAAGGTCTTCATGTGACATGCCCCTGGATATGATTTTCTACTTGAAATGATTCGCCAATTACTAAACATAGTTTCAGGCCTTAAAAGATTAAACTCATCGCTAGTGCTTATATGTGAGCTTCTTTGATATCAAACAAATGTTTTTCAGTTAGAAAAAGTTTATTATGAGAATGAAAATTCTAATGCAACAGTTATGTAAGTCTTGAAGATTTTGAAAAGATATCGCACAAATTTCCCGAGTTAGAGCATAATTTATTTTTGTATAGCAAAAGCATATGATACCAACATAACTATTTAGAAAACATTCACGGGAGTCAGGAAAACTATCTCATTGAAGTATGCTTTCAAAATAACGTTGCTTCAATTAGGACTTTTGAAGGTTGTAACGTGGCCTGGTTCATGGTTTTTTAGAAGAAAAAAAAGATTTTTAAGGCTAAAAATGTATAGGTGCCCACCCACTCTTCGTGATGTTCTCCAAACCTATGTTCAGCTAATTCAACATGAGTGTTCATCTCTCAAAAGGATTTTGTGACGGTTAAGGAAACGACGAGGCTTTCGGAGTAGCAACCACCCTTATGTCTTCGTGTTTGTAGTCACACCAATTTGTTCTTTGCTGAGGACTCCTCTTTGTATTCCTTTCTTTGCAATTTTTTATTTTCCCTAACTTTTACCTGAACCAATTCTTTTGAATTGATGGTCCAGTGGGATGCCCTAGTTTTTTTCCTAAGCCACACGTTTTCAAGTTTTCTACTTAGCAGGCTTTTTTTGATTTTTTCTTGATTTTTGATTTTTGAACAAAACGTGTGACATTAGCTTGTCTTTACTTGTTGAGAGGATTGTGACTTCCTCGTTTATTGGTGAATGAGGGATAACATTGTGGTTTCATATCTTCTGGCTTCATTATACATGAAGGATAGCCCTCGTAGTTTCTCTTCAGAAATATCTTCCTTATGAATTTTGAACACTCAATCAGATTAACAGAAAACTACCCTGCCCCAGGTTAAAATTCGAGGGTTTTTTCATATAGAAAAGAAACTCCTACTTCAAAGGCTCAAAAGGGGTTAGAAAGGGATTATCTTCCTTATATCTCTAGTGTTTAGGGATTTGAAACAATGCCTGTACATCGTCAGCAAGATTTTATTCAAAAAGCATACAAGCAGAGATTTTGTGTTTTTAGATCCTCATCCTCCCTTCAATCTCTTCCTAGGAAAGAGAATGGGCAACAAGTTGGTATCATAATGCAAAAAGCAATTTAAAATTTGAAAACAAATACGCGTGAAACGAATGAATTTCTTCAAGACAAGCATACTCATTGTATTAAGATAATCATTCAGATGCAAACAAGTTCTTACATGCAAAAAATGATTTGATAAACAAGAAAAATTACAAAAAGCATAAATAAGTTAATAATCTGGGAAGGCTTTCCATCTGGACTTGTGTTGAAGGAAACCTCTCCCAAACATCAAGGCCAAAATCAACAGAGAATCACTTATGCTTTAGCAAAGGGGTTAACTTGAATGTTAAGTCTGCCATCTTTAAATGGTAAAATACCACCTTTGACCATCCTCTGAACCTCAATCTTCAAAGAAAAGAAACCCTCCAAGTCGTTCCCAGGAGCACCTTGATGAAAGGTACAAGTGAAATCAGCTTTGTAGTACCAATGCATCTTCTCATGAATGAATGATTTCAGAGTTTCAGTGAAGACCTTTTCCATCACTTCTTCTTTCTTAGAAGGATTGACTTAGGTGGTAACCAAAATTTTAACCAAACCAGTTAGATGCTCCATACTAGATTTCAGATTAGTCATCTCTCTACGGAGTTCAGAAACCTCTTGCTTGATATTCTCCATTGTTCTCTTAGCGCGAGTGTTGTACTGGTGAGACCAAAGGAAAAAATAAGACTTGGAACAAGACCTTTGAAAGTGACACAAAAAATGTAGAATGATGCATGATATGCAAAAGAGAGTTTTTATTGGACTTTCAAGGAACTCAATATATTAAGTTGTAAACATCAAAGTATGAAGATAGAAGATGAATTTTAAATTAGATCAAATCGTTGATCAAGTTATCATCAAGATCAATCATCCATTTTGGTGGATTAGGGTTTTCACCCCATCAACACCCAAGATCCATTGAGCTTGACGAAACTTGTGATGTTTACAAAGAAAGACTTCCAAATTCCTTGAAAATCGAGTGAGAAGGGTTTTATGGATGCATGAAGGCATGGGTATGCAACAACCACAAGCAAGGTCATAAACAAAGTCGAAAGGTTCAACGTCACGAGCATGGAGTCAAAGGTAAAGACCATCCCCAAGGTATATACTGAAGGTTTAATAACACTTGTAAAACAAGTTTCTAAAAGTTCCCAGAGTCTACATTCCTCCTTCGGATATTACCAACGTCCCGATTACACAATAATTAGCAATATTCTCAAGAGAAACTCGTCTGAGTGCAGCATCGCCTGACAACTACTTTTGGATTACTCCGTTATAGCCTCCCCACTACACCCAAGAGCCCAAGATGGGTTAAGGGTTCTACGATTCTCAGCTTCTCTGGCTCCCAGGTCGAAAGCAATAATGTCTTCCCGATTACTCGGTAAACAAATACTACGTTCAAAGGGGCTTCCACTGAGTGTAACTTAGTCTGGGTATAGGACTTGTCCTTTGTAAATATTATCAACACCCAAATAATCACAATGTATCATATATAATCAAACAAACAAGTAATAATAACAAAAACATATATTACAAATTAGGCTTAACCCACTTAGGGATGGACCAACAAGAGGTCAATCTCTCCCCAGCAGAGTCGCCAATTCTGTAGCGGAGCAAATCGGAGATCAAGCTATTAATTAACTTGACTTGCAAATAGCAAGAGTCGCCACCGCGCTTTATTATTTCCAAGGGAAAAGAGCGAAATAAAAACCTAAAATATGCAATGTAAAATAATACATAAAAGTAATCAAAATACATTGCATTTTTGAAAGAGATCTAGATTTCGGGGGTTGATTATGCAATGGGAAGGTATTAGCACCCAATGCATCTACGGTACTCCACAGGAACCTTTTGAAATATCTGTTTATTAAAATTTTTTGTTTGATTAAAATGGTTTTTTTCTTAATGAAAAAGAAGTAAATTGATAAAATAAAAATATTTTTATGTCTTTTTATGTTAATATTAAAAATGATGAAAAGGAAAATAAATGAAAGATAGAAACAGCGTGCTACTGTAAGAAAAACAGCAAGGATCAGAAGTTCTGAAACCAGGTGCGCTGTGACTCAGAAGGAACGTCAATGGAATCAAATGTTCTAGATTCGTACACTCTGAGATCCTGCAAGAAATGTAAGAGGGAAAGGGAACAGAGGTACTAGATTGGTACACTATGAAGTCCTACAAAAAAAAATTTAGAGGGAAAACAAAGAGGTTCTGGGTGGTGTTCAGCAAGTGAACCAAAAGTCATAAGTTCTATGTTACACTAAAATAGTGAGTAAACATCAGAAATTCAATGTACTGTCAGCATGTGAAAATCAGAAACTCTAAGTGTTTCAAATAGGGATTGGAAATATCAGAAGTTCAGTGTGTGTTAACAGTGAGAAAAATCATAGAAGTTATGTGTGTTAAAATAGTGAAGAGCACTCAGAAGTTCTGCCTGCTTAAACAGTGAGAAAGTCCTAGAAGTTCTGTGTGTTAAAATGGTGAGTGAGAAACAGGAGCTCTGTGTTACATTTTGACTTTTTTCTTCATATTAATCAGAACAACAATAACTTATTAATTTTTTAACAAACAACAAGTCAGGAGAATAAAAGCGCAATAATTTATAGAGGTTCTGATCCTAATCCTGAGCCTAGCCTTAATCAAGAAGTTCTGATCCATAGTTTTTTCTACTTATGCAATGATATGAACAACATCAATACTATGATATTTACATGTTTAATGATGTTCTGGATGACAAAGATGCAAAGTCAGAAAGACCTACCTTGAACCTGGAACGTGTGCTTAGAGCTTTGAGCTGCTACCTTTGGATGTTCAGAGTGAGCAAGAGAAATGGAAGAGGAAATGCCAAGCTCTTTGATTCAAAAGGAAGAACAAAGGTTTTGGTTTTCTGTTTGGGATTTCTGGATTTTTTCGAAAGGTTTCACATGTTTCTTTTCTCTTTTGATAGTTCTCTCTTTCCAAAAGTCAGCCAGTCCCTTGAACGTGTGATAGAGCAAAGTATTTATAGATGGGTTTTTTGTGGTTTTGGGGGGAAAACAAATGGGATTAAAACTTTTTTAGTATACTGTTCCATTGCTTTTTAAATCACAGTTTTCGTATGCTAATTTGATGCAAATATGGGTTTTGAGAAAGTGCAGGCGTGGACTGGATCAGCAGAAGTTTGGAGCATTGTGGAAGCTGGTTGCAGGACTGTGCTATAGTAGTGCATGAGGCTTCTCAAATGAGGTTTTGGGATTTGGGGATGTTCTGATCACAGAAGATCAAAAGTGTAACCTCTATGTACTGAAGACTCACGTTCTGATGGAAGATTGTGTTCTGAACCAAGTTTGCAACTTCTGAATGTACTTGCATGGAGGCTGGCTTAGAAGTTCTGATTGAAGGCTATGTTCTGAAACAAATTTGTAACTCCTGACTGCACTTGCATGGAGGCTGGCTCAGAAGTTCTGAAGTATCACATACTCTCAACACTTAGAAAATTTCCTAAATGTTTAGAAAATTTGATTTTTCCAAAGTAACTTCTGACTCCTGATTTCTTGATGAACCAATCTCATGTCTTGATGAAATAAAATTGTTGAAACTTGATTTGATCTGAAAGTCAAAGTTTGACTTTTCAGTGTGCTTTTGACCATTTTTCCCTTGCGGACGACTTTTTTGAAAAATTTCAGAAACACTGGAGACCATCCGTTGGACATAGTGTGGAAATAAACACACGATTCTCTGAAATTATTTTGATGAATCAACCTTTGAGAATCAATAATCAATTGTACTTCTGGCTTGAGGGACTCAAAACCCTAATTGAGGTGTAACTCCTGATGTCCTTGATTTAGACCTGTCTCTGCACATGAAATCAAAGAAACAAAAAATACACTTTTTGCTTGATTAGAAGTTAGTGATACATAGGCTAAGAATGTTCCAAATACTTGAAAATTTCTACATAATCAATGCTCGAAGGTGAGAGGTTAAAACCGACCGTATTTCGTGACCTTGACTTTTGTATAAAAATTAAAATGGGATCTTAGGTCAAAAATTAGGGTATGACAACAAGGCCTTGTTTTGGTTCTTTCCTGCGAGAGTCAAGTCAGCGTCAGAAAAGCCTAGTCCATTGTTAGTTGTCAGGCTAGAAACATAACTTTTGAATTGATCGGCAAAGATTTCTTGCGGTACTTGAGCAGATTTCAAGAACTTCACCAAAGCATGAGCATGGGCTTCAGAGCACAACAACAGAGATAACATAGATATCTTGGAGGGAGTTTTCCCCAGCTGTTCAACAATCTTGCAGTCACTTTTTCGAATAATTTTAAATACTTCCTCCATATCTTGCTTGGAGGTATCTTCAGTAGTAATTTCTTTTGGTGCCTCCGTCTCGGCAGGCTTAGTCATCTATTCTTTGCCTCATGTCTCAGTATTTGAATCGTGACAGTAATATGAACTAGTGTAGTAATAGTCTTTGGAGAGATCTCTGGATAGAAAACCCTTCCACTTCTAGTAATTTTACTGGTCCCAATAATATTTCCAATGTTGAGATCAGTAACTTCAGTATTTTCACTTTCGACAATCAATGGTTCTTGCTTGACTCCATGGTAGTAGACATCAGCTCCATAATTCCAAGGGATAGCCTTGTAAGAGGAATATGGAATTGGTCCAGGCGTGGTAATGATTAAAGGAATAACCCTAGGTTCGACAGTAATCTTCATAGGACCCTTAGAAGTGATCCTCATAGGAATACAAGAGATTACAGATACATCTCCAAGCTTCAAGTCTTGAAACAAATTCTCCATAGAAGGAATTTCCTCAAATAGAATTATATGGTTATCCATCAAACACTGAACACCTTCTCTCAACCGGCCACAACCATTGGAATGGGCCACATAGCAGTAGCTACTTTCAATGTAACCCAGAATTAAACCAGCTTGCAACAGATTCTTCTTAACGATTGTCAGAGGAGTATTCAAGTCATTTACAGCAGAAACATAAGAAACATCATCAATAACATTAACACCTTTGTCATGGTTAGGCATAGGTGTGTTGATTACATTAGGAGTCTCGGGAGGATCAAATTCAACCTCCTTGCAGCCAATCATATCTTGAATCTCATTTTTCAAAGCCCATTAGCCATTTGTGTCATGTGTGGGACTATTGGAATGATAGGCACATCTTACATTAGGATTGTACCAAGGAGAGGAGGTGTTGGGATTCTGAGGAGGATCTCTCAAAGTAATCAACTCTGCCTTCAATATGTGATGTAATGCTTGAGACAATGGCATGTTGATCTTGGTCAATTGTCTCCTGGGTGTGTCCGACCTACACTAATTTCCTTGTTGATGTTGTGTTGGGGAGGGATTGGAAAATAGTATTTCCCCCACAAATTGATTGTGGTCACCTCTACTACAACCCTTCTGGCCATACAGAACATTAACTTCTTTCTTACCATTGAACGACTTCTTCACAATACTTGAAGACGTAGCCACCTGAATTTTTCCACTTCTGATTCCACCTTAAAGATATTCCTCTGTTAATATCAACTCTATGAACTAGACTGAAGAGCTTCCAATCATATTATTGAAGAAAGGACATGTCAAAGTTCCCATAAACATGTCAACCAACTCCCTATCAGACAAAGGAGGATGGACTCTTCCTGCTAGATCTCTCAATTTTTGGGCATGCTCTTTAAAACCTTCGTTTTAGCCCATGGTCATACTTTGTAGTTGCACACGGGTTGGTGCAAGATCAGTATTTTACTGGTATTTCTTGTACAAAGAAGCAGCCGGATATTCCCAAGTATGGATATTGGTCACTTCTAGTTGATATAACCATTCCAACTGTGTTCTAGACAAACGCTCTTGAAAGAAATGCACCTGTAACTTCCTGTTAGCTGTGTGTGGTTGAATCTTCTGAACATATGACTTCAAAAGAACCTTCTGACTAGAAACACCGTCATACTTTGCAAAATTAGGGACCTTGAATTTATGAGGAATGACAGCTCCCGGGACCAGACCCAAATTTTCAAAATCCAACCCCGACACCCTCTAACTATTTGTATTTCTCATCGGCAGGAGGATATTTTTCATCTGAATAGTATGCTTCCTCTTCATCAGAACCTTTGTCAGAACCCTGGTTGTTATTTTCCTCAGCTTTCACACTCTTAACATCTTCTTCTTGGTTGTCATCTTCATTCGATGGGGTCTCAAATTCTAGAGCTCGCTTGACCGGACCTCTGAACCTTCTCCCCATGTTAAGGATGCCAGCGGGTTGCTTAGTCTTCTTCTTTTTCTCTTTAGTGATGAGTGCCTTTAGTTCTTCCTGCCCCTTGGCTAAGTTCAGGAACATCTGTTGGAATTGAGCATTGTGAGCCTAAAGATCTTTGATGGTTTGTTCGAGAGCCATCTTTTTTCTGCCAAAATAAACATATAGCAGATGAGAAAACCTGTTTTGGGAATACATGTTATGTAATGATATGCGTGCATGTAGATGCATATGCAATGTTTTCAAGGATCTTGCGGGAAAACAAAAAATTGAAATATTAGAAACTGAGTGTGACTGCAGCTTTGTCTGAAGAACTTCGGGTCTTCATATTTAAATGTTCTTCTATAAGAATCAAGCTTACCATGCCGAGTGGGTCCTAGCCTATGACTCAAAAGAAAATGCTTCAATCTTTGACGACATCTAGCTAGAGGAAAATAAATCCTCCTGCCCCTTGCTAGAAATTTGGCTTATGATAATCCTGCATCACAAGTCCCTAAGATCCTTGAAATGGTTAGTAAAACTTCCATGTTATGATGATATGATGTCATGTTTAAACAAGTGGCAAACACACACAAAAAACACAAGATCCTTAGGTTTAAAGGATTGCATGGGGTCCATAGGTAAGTACCCTTCTCTAATGAATTTAACTTGGCTCAACCTATCTTAAAATTAGTAACCGGGTTCTAGGAGTTTCAATATCACTAATCTTTCACACAGGTTTTATTTTAGCATGGAAACTGACTTGCCACCAAAATATCCCGAGAGCCGAATCTCAATGAGCGTAGCTTCGAGTATCAACCAACATTGAAGTGCACCAAATCTGGATATCTCACTACCTTCTAATGGCCAAGATGGGTCAATTATGATTCTAAAAGTCAGTTAGTGCTTAATGACACCACGTGGCATCCCAATGTTATCCTCGACTGACTCAAGGAACATCAGTACAAGCCAAAGCATCACACTAACGTAGCCATCACTTCAACCATATCGGTCTATGCCGTATAATTTCCATGATATATTGCTACTTACCTAAGGTATCCCTAGATCCGAATGTAGGATGTTGCAAGTAAACAAACCCAAGCAACCCTTAAAATAAAGCAAACTACGCAAACAATTTAAAGCAAGTAAAGTGATCTAACCCTAAAGTAACCCTTGTTTTTTAAGCATTCCCCAACAGAGTCTCCAATTCTGTAATACGGTGGGAGAACTGACTTATATTATGTTTTATCTTAAATGTTGCGGATAGCAAGAGTCGCCGTCGACTTTTCTTTTATTCAATAAGGAAAGGGTGAAAAGAACAAGAAAGACCTTGACAAATTTTGATTTTGGGGGGCAAGTTATGAAAAGGGAATGTGTTAGCACCCTTTCCATCCGTAGTTATCTACGGGAACTTAATCGCTTAGCTCACTTTTGAAAACTTTGCTTTGTGTGAGTGAATTGTTTGAAAATATTTTGAAATTCCAATGTCCGGCTGACTTTGTAATAATTCTTGTATCAGTCTTCAAGAATGTATACAAAGTGTTTTTAGAAAATATTTAATTTTGAAAGTGTGATGTGAAAATGTTTTTTTTTTTTTAGAAAACTTTGTGAGCAAGTGATTAAAAGTTCCTTACCCTAGTCAAGGTCATTCTTATTCTTTTCCTTCTCCTTTAGGGATAATACTATCCATACCATTAGTTGGTAGGTAGCCCTATCCATTGGATGTGGAGGGACAGGCGAAGGGTTATCGTGCGGTCATCAAAGGCAACATATTGAGATGCTTTAGCAATTGTATCGGAGGGACTACATCATTTTTCGTAGGCAACATTGAAGGGTCATCAAGGGACTATGATCTTTTGTATCGAGGGTCTTTTGCTAAAGCATCCCTACTTTCGATGGACATGAGCATTATTCCGAAAGGCAACGAAGAGAGGTTACCCTAGAGGTGTGAGTGTGAAAGTGATTTCGTTCAGTTATATTATCTTGAATTAAGGTTTTCTAGCATTTGTTTTTGTCTTTCCATACAAACCCTATTAGCACGCATCTAACAGTTATGTATACGGGTATATAAAATACAAGGGCAAAAAATAAAGCACTAGGACTATTACATGGCTTCGAGGGAGTTACAATATTAATAAAACTTTGGGGGGAATTAAACACTAAGCTATTACAATAAACTGCACGACCTAAATAATTATCTAAGAAAAGTAAATAGCAAAAGGAAAAAGAAAATTTTGAAAAAAAGAAAAGGAGTTTAAAGGCCCAAAAAATCTAAATTCATATTTTTTGTGTTTTTTTATGAAAATAGTTTAAGTGTTAATAAAATCCTAAGTCTAATTAGTTTTAATATTAAAAAAAATATTAATTAACCTATTTTATTTAAAAAATAAAAATGTCAAAGTTAATTATTAATTAAAAAAAGAACCTAAATCTAATTTGTTATAGTTTTGAAAAAAAATGAAATAAGGGTTTGTTAAATAATTGATTAAAAATAATTAAGAAAAAGGAAGAAAAATAGGGTTAGTAAAATTAGGCAAAAAGAAATGTCTGGGGTGGGTGTTGAACCCACGCCCCCCTGGTCACTAGTGTGCCTGCTTGCAAACTAATTTGTGTTGCGTTTGTGTTTATGGAATAGGAATCAACCAATACATTATGAATTTGTGAGTTAATCTGTAAAAAAAACAAGTGAAAACATAGGGATCGAACCCGTTCCTCTTATGCCATAGGTCCATCCTCCAACCATCTGCGTTCTGCTGCTCTTTTGTATTTAAAACAAAAATCAAACATTATAATATTAAAAAAAACAAGCGTCAGAGCCGTAGCTCCGATCACCTTCTCCGACGATTCCTTTTTTCAAAACCTACAAACATGGAAGTAATAAAGCAAACAAATGGGGTTGTCTTATACAAAATTTCTTCTTGAACTCGAATCTCCACTCAAAACAAGCAAAAGGTTAGTGTATCATGAGATTCGAACGTAAACTCATATTATGCCCTAACAATGGCATCTCACGATCCAGTCCTTCCTTCTTTCAAACGATTGCATAGATTTATTCCTTACAATCATTAGGACAAAAATCAAATGTTACATGGTATTGAAAATGCTCATAATGAAAGTTTCAAGTTTGAATGTTATACCTCAACCGGTGATGATAATATGGATGTTTTAGACGTGGAATTGATTGGGAAATGACTTGGATCAACTCCGTAGATCCTCAGGGAGCGATTGCTGGCTTTGGTTCGGACTGAGACGGCTCAGAATTTGGAATTCGGTTGCACACTTTTTCTTGAGACTTTTGCAATTTTCTCGATGCTCTTTGGAAGCGAAAAATTGTGTCCTTTAGGTATGCATGTGTTAGGTTTATATAGAGGAAGAAATAGGTCAACAAACATGGAAAGAATCTTGTACATCATCGCCAAATCAAACAAGAATAAAACATGTTTTTTCAAGTTTCCATATTTGGATATTCTTGCCCTATTTTAATTTTCACGGTTTTGGCAAGTTGGATATGTGATCTTCGGCCTCAATTCTGATCCAAAACGAAAGCCTTGTGCCTTAATCCATTGATCTTGTATTTTATTTAATTTATTTTGAATTTAAATGAGTAAAATTCAAATAAAAGAAATAAAATTCATAAATAAATGTGAATGGATTCGAAGGACCTCTAAAACATTATAAACATGTTTAAATCTCAAAAGTTAGGCCCGTTAGTCCAAAAGTCCAAAATTATTCAATTGTGGTTTCATGCATTTTCTCAAAATTGCTCAACTTGCACTAATCATAACTCTCTCAATTTTTATCATATGAAGGAGATTTTGGACTGTTTGGAAATCTTAATATGTCCCCTACAATCTCTATGTTGATCATTTTTAAATTTTAAGAATTTATCTTGATGTAAATTACTTTGACCAAAAGTGTCTTTTTGTTGACTTATGAAATGACCTATATTGTTTTGGCCCATATCTCTCAAATAAAGCATATTTGAACTTGAGCTTAGCGAGACAATTTGTAGAGAATTGAATTTCCTTCAAAATGAGCTTTGGCTAAGGAAAATATGATGAAGCATGTGAAAGTTATGCTTGGTCAAAGTTCAATTGACTTCTCCTTAAGAAAACCCTAAATTGGTAACTTTTGACTTTTGATGAATCTTGGGTTTTCTTGATTTATCATGATCAACCCTTGATAAAATGATGAATGTGACTTCAAAATATTGATGTTAACCAAAAATCTTGAAGTTTGATTGTATGTTGACCATAATTGACTTTTTGTCTAATATAGTTGATTTTCAACTATCTGAGCAATTGAATGAGCAACCTTGTGACGCAAGGCTTGAAATTTGGCATGAGAATTCTTAGAGACATATGAGAAACAATGTGATACACTTGAGGCATTATAAGCTCAATTTTCCTTGAGAAAAGTGAAACCCTAGTTGTAGGACAATTGTTTAAGAGGAGGACTTATCTGGTCCAACCTTGAGTAGCCTTGAGCAATTGAATATCCTAGGAGCATGGGAAGATATCTTGAAGAAAATGGGAGGGAAAATTTTGGGGTACAACAATGTGCATGTTACTAATCGTAAACACCTTGTCAAGAGTTGGGTACTTATCTGAGGTGTGGATGCAAATCTGGTTTCAGAACTCCTTGGTTCAGAAATTTTATGAGAGTTTATTTCTCTCATTGAGTGTTCAGGTGTATATGATTACCTTAATAAGTTGTAGAAGGTGTGTAATTTTGAGACCTTCTTGGTTAAAAGGACTATCATGCATAATGACCTCTATGGATGATAAATCAACTTATTAAAGAAAAGTTGATGTCCTAAATGATGTTGTGACATCAGTTTGTTTGTTATCCCTAAAATAAGCGTGGGGCTATTATTATGGAGGATTTATGATCAACTTTGGTGTTAGAAAATGGAGTCTGACTATGTGGATTGGAATGTGCAGATTCTTATCTTGTATAATAGTATGTTCTGGCTATGCATGACTGCTATCATTCTAAAGACATCAATAGTATCAGCAATTGCTAGTGGAAGTAAGGGAAAAATAAGTTTATCAGATACTGGGGTCTGATCATAATGCCTGTTGAGGTTGTGTTTTTTCTACTATAAGTAATAGATGGTGGCTCTCTTAAACTTGTGTAGCAAGCAGGCAAAGAGAATTTTTTCTGGAATATGTAAGAAATTTCAAATAGAGTGTGTTTGTATAGATTTGTGTGTGAAGTGGTTGCCCTCCATGGGAGTATGAAAGTTGTAATATGTTCTTCACTTGTGCTCAAATGTTCATCATCAGTTGGAGCATTGGTTATTCTTGACAGTGGGAGTCAAGAGAGTGTTTATTAATTGTTACTTCAATGGTGAAAATGTTTTAAATTTTTCTAGATGTTCAAGCTTGGGAATAATGTATGCCTCTTTTGAGGTTATGATGTCAACTTGTTGTGACATTAGGCTGTTGGCTATGTATGGGTAGTTGGTTGAGTCATGTGCATACATGCGACTTAAGAGGAGTCTGAAGGGCAGTTTTGTTTGTGTCTGGGATAATTTATTTTTATCTATAGTTCCTTTGGAAGGACCCTATCAGAAGTTATTGATTGAATGGAAGTTGTCATGTGTGTTGGTCAAGTGGTTTTATGTGCCTAGAAGAGAAAGGTGATAGTGTCTGACAAGATGTTAGGACATGTTTTTTTTCCTTGATCTCAACAAGTAAATATTTTGGACGGCGCTATTTTTACACGTCAAAAGGGAGTGTAAAACATGCTTGTTGACTACGGATGCACTTTTATTTGAAATGACTCCTTCTAGAAGAATTAGTTAAGAATCAATGAAGGGAGTCAAAAGCTGTTTTGGAAGGTGCATTTTTCTTTTGCCTTTTTTATTCAAATAGTGTTCTTGACCAAGATCACTTACTCAATCTAGGTTTGTTAATTCCTATGTCTTTGCTTGGTTATTTATTGAGGTCATTCTCTTATCTTCCTTCACCTTGTGTTTGTTTGCTGTTTAACATAGTCCTCGTGTCCTTTGTCCGGGTATGGGTGAGTTATGTTTGGGTATGGTTTTGTGAAGGGTTCATTTGACACTTCTTGGAAATATTTGGGAAGAAAGGAATTGTTCAAATGTTGATAAATTTGAGTTCTGTTGTTGCTATTGGTTCTACAAAAATGTCGAATACGATGTCCTATTCTGGGTTTGTTATTTTTGAATGTTTTGTTTTTTAGTGTCTTATGACCTGAGTTATGAACACAATTGTGTCTTGGGTTCGGAGTTACCCAGTCGTAACAGTAAGGTCCCCTGTGTCTTCAAATGAGTTGGTCAGATAGGTGGATGGGTGCCTCTTAAGTTTCGTCTTGGGCTCCTTAAGAGGAAAATTTGTCCCCCTATAAGGAGTGGTTCTGGATTAAGGGGGAGTGTATTCATCCTGTGAGGAATGTTTCTGGAATTAACATTATAATGTGTTTACCACAATTGATTGGTTTGGCTGAACATGAAGAGGAGTTATCTGTGGTGGCTGAACTTTTGAGTCTACAATGGAAATGTTTGGAACTGCTACAAAGAGATGTTGGATGTGATGTCTCGACATCAAACAGATTATGGAGGTTACCTATTGTTAAAATCCTTTGTCATATTCTGGCTAAAAGGGGAAGAGACTATGTGTTGGACTGTCATGAAGAAGTCATATTGTTGATGTTGAAACATCATGTGAGATAATGTCAAATATGCAGACTAAAGACTGACTCTACTTCTGATGTTTTTAGTTTAATGGTTGCTGTTAAGTAGTATTGTTTAGCCTTTGAGTTATGTACTTGTTTAAATTGTGCAAAGGTTATGTAAATTAGTTTTATCCAAAATAAGCCAAAGGGGGAGATTGTTAATTCTCTAAATTATGTGATTTGCATTATGTTTGGTAAAACTAATATAGAAGAAAGATGTTAGATAGGTTGTGCTAACTTTCTAACAAGAACAAGTTGAGAAAGAAGTCATATCTTATGTTTAGACATGTTGAGTTGAAGTATTTCAACATCTGGAGCAACATGTCCGATCAGATGTCCTATGAAGGAGCATACAACATCGCGCCTAAAGCTGAACTGACTGTTTATTCTTTTAAGTCACAATGACAAAATATATTTTAAGGATATTATATTATCCTAATGTGGGTTTGAATTATAGGTCAAGTAGAATCAAGTGAAAATTTTGAATAATATGATGTTTCTAAATATGGAGATTATTTAGGAAAATAAATGATTGAAGAACTTGTTTGAAGGAGAAGTTACTTCTAGTTTGTAACAGCTGGCCTGCTGTATCTTGAAGGACCAATCCAGTTGGGTATAGTTTATAAATAGAATATTTGTAACCTATGATTTATACCAGTCGAGAATTCTAAAGATGTAACCATTACGGCTGAGTTTGTTAGTCACTCTCTAGGAGAGTTGGTGTGTGTGAACAACTCGGGTTATGAGCTGGTCACTGTGTTCTCACTCAGAAACCTATAGGTAATGAGTTGAGTATTGTTCTTGGAGGATTCTTTGAAGAAAATCCAAATTGTTCTTAGTCAAGAGTCTTGGCTAGTGATTGTCATGGAACTGTGTCTTCATGTTTGTTCAGATATGTGTTGATCTAATCGTTGTCTGTGATTGAAGAGGGATTGAGGAGGGCCTCAAATCTAAGTAAGTATTAGATATAAATATAGGAAGGGTGGTGATTAAGTGAGAATTTATAAATGGAGGAGTTTAGCTTCAAATTTATACTATCATAGTGTATTTGTCCATGGCTTGGTATGCCCATAGAGCAGGAAGGTTGTTCTGAATTGGGTTAACAATTATGTGTGTTGTTTATTGCTATAAACTACTATTTTTATTGTTGATACCTTGTTTGTTTGTTTATGTCATATCAGATGTCCCAATATGTCATAGGACATTTGTGTTTTGTCATACCAAAATTTCACATTGTATTATGCTCTGTGCTTTAGGCCCTCTCCCCAATAAATCTCTCCCCTAATTTCGATAGTAATGCCAGGTGGGTTTTCCATTCTGGGGAACCTGGTTGTAATGTTGAGAATTGAAAGGGGTATGAAGTATAAAGTATAGCACCTATTTGTAATCTTTTTCAAAAGTCCAATTACTGCTTGGCAAACCATTTCAGACTCTTTCTCCCCAGCTGAATGTTCTTATCTGTAGTAGAAGACAGAGTTTTTCTGTGTAGTAGAAGATATCCTGAAGTTCAGTCAGAGTTATCTCTTTTGTGAAGTAGAAGATGCTTTTTATTACAAGTTGTGAATATCTCTTCAGTGAAGTAAAATATACTCGGTGGTTCAGTTTATGCAAGCTCTCTTAGTAAAGCATTCATCCCATCGTTTGAGAGAATCCTCTATGAATATTGTTCTAGGGCATTGGGCCATTCAGTTGAAGACGATATGCTATCAAGAGACAAGGTCCAAGATTGGATCAATTCAGAGACTGTTGTGTTTACATCAGATCAGAAGGAGAATTTCTTCACCAAGTGAATGTCAAGTTTGTAGAAAGTCTCCAATATCAATAAGTCCAGACGGAGTCAAGTCTCCTCAACAATGGTAATCATCGTGTTTCTTCACTTCATTTTCATCTGTATTTTTGCTTGTTTGTTTAAACATTATTTGCATGTATGAACTTTTTTGTTTTTTCATATTAATTTTAATACAAGGAGCATGTTTGTCTTGAAGTAATCCATTTGTTTACACTCATGAAAGGTTTTCCATGCATTATTATACCAACTTTTACTAGTTTTTTTCTTATTCATAGATTAGAGGGAGGATGACGAATGAAAAACACGAAAAACTCGGGTTGTATGCTTTCGTATAAAGCCTCGTTGATGATGTACATGCATTATTTCAAATCCCCAAACACCAAAGATATAAGGGAGATAGACCCTCGTTAACCCTATTTGAGCCTTGAAGTAAGAGTTTCTTTTATGTTAAAAAAAAACCCTCATTTTTAACCCAGGGGCGGGTAGTCTTTAGTTAATTTGACCGAGTGTTCAAATTTCAAAAGGAGTATGCATATAAGAAACCACAATGGTTATCCTTCACAAGTTAAGAGGTTGAGGAAAATTAGAACCACAATGGTTATCCCTCACGCATCAAGTGGCCAAAAGATTACGAAACCACAATGGTTATCCATCATCAACCAAGAAGTGAGGTAGTCACAACACTTTTCAACAAGTCAAAAGACTCTGGGTCACACGATTTGTTCCAAAAAAGAAATGATTGAAATAACAAAAGAAATAAATAAAGCCCGCTAAGTCAAAAGAAAAATATTGAAAGAAAATGACTTAGGAAACAATTAGGGCATCCCGCTGGACTTCGAAATCAAAATTCAAAAGAATTAGTCCAGGAAAAAGTTACGGAAATGAAAAAAAATGAAAAGCGCGAAAAGCGAAAGGGATCACAAAAATCCTCAAAACAAAGTCGTGTGATCAAATACCAAAGAGTGAAAGTGAGAGTGACTTCCATGTACAATAACCTCAATGATTTCTCAACCATCTAAAACTCATCTTGAGATATGAGTGCTCGTATCGAGTTAACTTAACTTAGGACTGAAGAACATCATGGAGAATGGGTGGGTAAAAAAATTTTGAGCCTTAAATCTTATTTTCTCTAAAAAAACGTGAACCAGGCCACACTACAACCCTTAAAAGTCCTAATTGAAGAAGGGTTTATTTCAAAATCATGCTACAACGAGATAGTGTTAACTGACTCCTAGGGTGTGTTAAATATCTTTATGGGTATCATGTGCTTGATTATATTTCATGTAAAAAGATTTTCAATATTGCACCCAAAAATGATTCGCTCACAAGGGGGTTGTAACACCATTTCAATAAATTTTGTCAACTTCAAGATTAACATAGGCTTTGCATTAGAATTATCATCCCCAGAATAAAAATTTATTTATTTGAAAATAAATGGTTTGACAACAAGGAAGCTTCCATGATGGGAATCATTGAAGAACATGATCATGTCAATTTAAAAGATTTGAGAACTCTGTGGAGTAAATTTCATTTCATAGAATAATCATATCAAGGGGCAGGGGCATGTTCCTAGAGACTCCGTTTGAGCATAAGAAAGTTGTTGTCGTAATTTTGTTCACCCTAGAAAGGGTAGACTTTGAAGTCTCTGTTGAGCAAAAGATGTATCGAGTACAACCAATTTAGGGAAGTTTATCGAGATTCAACCAATCTCTACAAAGATCTGAAGATGCTGAGGCGTATTATCTCAAGACAGTTGAATAGGGGAAATCGAGTCGGGATTAGATCCCTCAAAATTCAGTTAATCTGGGGAAATTACACTGATAAATCCCTCGAAGTTCCATAATTTTGAGGCAGTCACGTCGAGATTCGACAAATATCTCCAAGAATCCATTGATCTAGGGAAGCTATTTCAGAACTTGAAGACACTGGGGAAAGTTATCTCCAGTCATTATGGTAAAAAACAACCCTTGCGAGGCAAATCCCTTAATAAATCATATACCTAGCGGCACGTGTTGTAAGTTGTCATTCACTTGTGAAAGGCTTCATACCAATACAAGAGCAAGAACCCTCGAGGTTGTTACTAGTAGAAGATTCTTGGTTTATTTTCACGAAGCAATACACTATTCCCCCAACAAAGTATGCATGGGTCTATTTTTCCCCAGGGAAATTTGCACTTAAGATTGTCTTCACAATGTTGCTTTTTAGAAAGCATTCCCCAATAAAATTTTTCTTGGTTGAAAGCCTTTCAAAGGATGATTCCTCAGTATAGTCTACACTTTTCGAGAGTTCTCTTAAGAATCCTCCTTTTCCCCAGTGAAATACATGTTGGTAGATTCCGTACAACAATTTACCTCCACGGTGTGGTCAGCATCTTTCAAAGATTCTTGTAAGAATTCTTTTACTTGTGGACAAGAAGTTTCTTAATTTATCCCCGTGAAGTAGTCTATGTTTCCCTAGTGGAGGGTGGATAAGCCCATTTTTCCCTAGTGAAGTCTATACATCTGGTATGCCTGTCTAATATATCTTTTAGGAGTTTGGTTTTTATTCTTGAGAAGGTTAAACTCTTGGTGAATACCTTAGAAGATTTTTGTTGCACCCCAAAATTTGCCCTCTCATTTATCAAGTATTTTCTTACAAGATCTCCTTTGGTTTAAGACTGCATTAGGGTTGATCAGCTCAAGACACCTCCTCAAGTTCTAATGATTGAAAATTAGGGTTTGAGATTTCAAAAGAATAATTGAACTTTTAATGCCTCATATGACTTTCATGGATCATTAAGGACCCTCAATATTTCTCATGTCAAGTTTCAAGTCTTGGATCACATTTTTGCTTAGTCAATTGATCAATTGACCTAAAAATAAATTGTATTGGGGAAAAAGTCAATTATGGTCAATTTACAGTCAAACTTCGTAATTTTTTATCCATTTCAACATTATGAACTCATATATGTCATTTGATCAAGTCTGGACCATAATTCCTCAAGAAATTTGATCACATCATCAAAAGGGCAAAATGGTCAAAATTAGGGTTTTGACTGGGAAGGGCAATTTCTGATTTTTGACCTAGAAAATGGTTAATTGGTTTGAGACATGATCTCAAGGTTTCAAGTGCATAATTTTGATCTAATGTTATGACTCAAAACTTCCCTCAAGATCAATTGATTGATAGTTGATTTTCAGTCAACTGATCAAAATTCAATTGTACACTGAAAAGTCAAACTTTGACTTTTTGGTCAAAATCAAGTGTCAAAGATCACAATTCATCAAAACATGTAAAAATATGAAACTTGTTCATCAAGAAATCAAAAATTCAAGATTTATTTTTGAAAAGTCAAAGTTTCCAAACTTAGAAATTTTTTTAAGTGTTGAAAACTTCATGTTTTTTCACAACTTTTGGCCAATTTTTCACCATGATACAAGATGATTCCAAGGAAACATTCACCATGAAAGTTGTAGATCTCAATGAGATCTAAAACATTGTTGAACAAAACTTCTCCTAGAAATGTATGGATTTCAAGTTATTATTTTATGAAGACATGGTCATGAAACTAAACACTTAGTGAAATTTTTGCCCTAGTTAGGCAGATTTTTGGTATCAACTACATAGCAGCTTTTCACATAGCTCCATTTGGAATTTGAAAAAGTGATTCAAAGAGGGGTTGTAGAGAAAATTACAAGCTTTCTAAAATGTCAAAGAACTCCTTGAGATCATGTTTGAGCAAGGAGAATCAAAGGCATGGAGTTGGCATTTCATTCTTGAATTATAGGTCATTTCCATGATGTACAAGAATTCAAATCCATGCTAGGTTGCACAATCTTTGCTTTTCAGGACTCAAACTTGCTTGGCACTCCATACTTAATGTTTTGCCCAACTGTCAGAGGCTTTAATCCAAGCATTCAATGCATTGCCCATGCCTAATACTATTTTAGGAAGAAAGTGCACATTGCCATTTTGGAAAAGTAGCTTTTATGCACTAAACCAATTATTGAGCTTTGCACTTGTTCCTTATGATCACACACAACCTATAACCTAAAATAAACTTGTCTAAAGCCTCTTTGATCTCAGGCCATGCTTGTACTATGCCTTGAAACCATATTTCCACTTTTCTTCAAAATTAAGTAACATAGCCATAAGTCTATATCTTGTACTTCTGACTCCCAAAAGCCTGAGAACCTTTTCCATACTTATGCACAAGTAGTTTTCAAGCTAACAAACGAATACACAAGCTCCAAAACTCATCAAAACTCAAAACTGCATCTCAGGCCTCCATTGTTGCATATTCTTGCCAGAAATCCCAAAATCAAAAACTACTCGAGCGTTTCTTGGCCTTTTGCTTCCAAAAGCTTCCAAACATCATACATAAGCCATCCTTGTCCCTGTTACACAACTGTAACTCCATCTTCACCCATTTCCAAGTTCAAAAATATAGCATCACAGTTGGACTTCTCCTGACCATTCCAGCCACCTTCAGCTCAAGCCAGACATTGCATTACCTTCCTAGAGGTCCAAGGAAGCTAACCTGATCATCACCATCACTTGAAACAAGCTCAAACTCATTTCACGATTTCCAATTTTGAGGTATTTTTCTTAAACTTCTATCTTATTATTTAGGCATTGTTAGGCTTGCATTTGTGAAGATAGAATGTAGATATCATTGCCCTAAAACTATACATGTCCATAGATTTAATTTATGTTGCTTAATCATGGAAAATTTTGAGTTTGAATTTGCTGGAACATTTAAGTCCGAATTTGGTACTTTCATAAATTCATCCTTATCTTTAAATGTTAGCTTAAATTAGTTACATGGTTGGATTCGTGTTGGAAAAATGCACAAGTTTCATGTTTACATTTTTGAAAATGGTTGAGGAATGAGCAAGTTTGAAATCCCCTGGCTGGAGGTTGAAGATGAAGTACAGTCAGGGCCAATTTGGGTTATGTATTTATTATTATCCATAAGTTAACGGATGTATCACCACCCCAATGGTTAAAGCGCGCGCCTAAAAGCAAATGGACCTGGGTTCGAGCCCTAATGGCACCCTTTTGGTTCTTTTTCATATTTTCTCTCTTTTTTTCTTGTTTGCAGGCGCTGGGCTTTCCTTGTTGGGATTGGCATTTTTACTCATTTTATACCCCGTGATTATGTTTCATATCCCCTGACACATTGATTTCTTTATTATATATATTTTTGTTTTATTTTACTTTCATATTTTCTTTTATTATCTTTATTATTATTATTATTATTAATATTATTATTATTATTAAAAAAAGTCCAAAAATATTGATTTTATTATTTTTACACTCATTTATATTTTATTTCTCTATTACAAAAACTAAAAAGAACAAAAAAAAAAACAATTTTCTTAATATATTAATTTATTTTTGTTTATTAATATTTAAATAATTAGGTTTAATTATTATATTATATTTATTTTCTCGTAAATTAAAATTAATTTAGAACTTAGGTTTATTTTAATTAATTTTTTATATACTATTTTTTTTAATTTAAAAACCTTTCATAAAAAAGCCTAAAAATACATTCTGATTTAATTTCTTTCTTAATTAGTTTTATTTAATTTTCACTAATCATTTTCTTAATTAGGTTGAACCCCTTTCATAATAATCCAAACAAAGATCCATTTCCTTTCCATCTACATACTCGTATATTTATTCATTTTTTGTACATTAATTATTCAATTATTTTGTACAATATTCAATATGGTTGTAATAGCTAATTAGATTTAATTTTCTTGCAATTTCCCCATTTGTAAATTTGTACACCCCTTCCCCTAATGATGTAATAGCTTAGTATTTTTATTTTCCATAATTTAATGCTTTATGCTAGTAAATTAGGGTTTGTATGGAAAGATTAAAATCAACAAATTAGCAAACCCTAATCAAGACAAAACAATGCATTTAAATCACCACACTTGCACACTTACACTCTTAGGGTAAATCCACTTTTTTGCCTTAAAATGGCCATGTTATGCATGTGGGATATCTTAGTAAAAACAAATCAAAATACAAGATCATAGTCCCTCGATGACGCTATCAATGTTGTCTTTCAAAATGATCTTAGTCCCTCAAAGAGAATTGATAAGATATTTCACAACATTGCTATCATGGCTATACGATGACCCTTTCCCATCCTTTTTACATCTAAAGATAAGGTTACTTACCAATCCATGGTAAAATAACAATGTCAAAGGAAAGAGGAAATAAACAAGAAAGAATTTTTGTGTAGGTAGAATGTTCCTAGTTGCTTGCTCAATTTCAAACCAAAATATCCTTGCTATTTTCAAAACAAAACACCAACACTTTCAAAACTTGAAACATTTTCAAAAGATCAACAATTTGTATACATTCTTACGAACGAGAATCATTACAAATTTTTCCTAAACGATGGCACCTTTTCAAAATACTTTCAAAAACTACACAAAGCACATTTTCAAACAAAAGCAAGTGATCTAGCAAGCAACTAAGAGCCCGTAGATAACTACAGATGAAAAGGGTGCTAATACCTTCCCTTTTCATAATCTACCCCCCGAACCTAAGAAAACATCTCTACAGGTATTTCCTGTTCCTTTCAGCCTTTCCTTTTGGATAAAAGAAAAGTCAATGGCGACTCTTGCTAACCGCAACATTTGCGATAAAACACAAAACAACCAAGTCAGTTCTCCCACCGCGTTATAGAACTGGCGAATCTGATGGGGAATAAACTTAAAAGTGGGGTTACCTTAGGGTTAGATCATCTTTACTTGCTTTCTTTGTTTGACTTGTATGCTTTACTTTTTGGGTCCTTGTGTGGGTTACTACTAAAGATCCTACACCCGGATTTGTGGCACCTTTTAGGTAAGTAGCAATAAACTGTGAGGGAACTGTATGTGGTATACCGACACAGTTGAAACCATGGCTACATTGATGCGATACTTTGGTGTGTACCGGTAGCCCTTGAGTAATCAAGGAGAATACGGGGACGCTGCGTGGTATCATAAAGCATCAACTGACCTTAGCACCTTAATTGACCAACTTGGCTTTTAGGACGTAGTGAGATATTCGTCTTTGGTGTAAACCCAAAGTCGGTTGATACTCGATGCTACACTCGTTGAGGTTGGACCGTTGGGTTTTGCTTGGTTGCAAGTCAATTTTCTATCAGAATGATATTTGGATGAAAGACCGGTGATATTGAGATCCCTTAGAATCTGGTTACTATATTTAGGACAGGTTGAGCCAACCTAACTTCAAGAGGGTACCACCTTAAAATCCATGCAAGCCTTAAACCTAAGGTCTCTGTGTGATTTGCTTGTGCTTACTATATCTGCTATATCTGAGCATAATCATGACATCATAACATAGCATATCATACTAACCATTTCAGGGATTCTTAGGGTTTATTTTTGTCTTGTTTTGTAGGACATGGCCCTCGCCCGCAAATTCACTATCCAAGTCAGTCTGGTAAAGGTACCTCCTCAGCTCAAGGAATTGGTGTCAAGGGTTCCCGAAAGCTCTCCCTTCACTGAAAGACATGGTCAACTTCTCAGCTTGGTCACCTCAAACCCTGATAAAGAAATGTTAAAAGTTCTTTTTCAATTCTTTTACCCTCTACATCACTACTTCACTTTTTCGGATTATTAGTTAGTGCCTACTATGGAGGAGTTTTCTCTGTTACTGGGGGTTCCTATCCTTAACGAGGTACCTTTCAATGGTATGGAAAGAGACCCTAAACCTGACGATATTTCTAAAGCTATGTCCTTATAATGGTCTGACGTAGTAGTAAATTGGGAAACCAGGAAAGGTGTCAAGAGTTTTTTGGCTAAGTTCTTGTTTGAGAAAGCTCATCATTTTTTGGATACCCTGGACTTACAAGATTTTGAAGAAGTGTTAGCCCTTCTCATTTATGGTTTGGTACTATTTCCTAATCCGGACCAGCTCATAGACGTGAATGCGGTTAAGGTTTTCCTGTCACGCAATCTGGTACCTACTCTGCTTGGAGACAACCTACATTCTTTGTATACTCGCACTATAAAGAAGAGAGGAACCCTTATGTGATGCACACATCTTTTGGTTAGGTGGTTTATTTCGCACCTACCCTGATCCTTCTTGAAGAATGAACAGGGTTTGAGATGGTCTCATAGGCTAATGACTCTTACACATTCAACCATTCATTGGTGTCCTCGATCCTCGGAGAATGTTACCAACATTGATCGATGCAGAGAATTCCCTAATGTCCCTCTTTTAGGCATTAGGGGAGGAATCACTTACAATCCTTGTTTGGCACTATGACAGTTTGGTTATACGAGAAGGGATGGTCCTCATGATACACTTATCCAACGAATCATCTTCAACTACGAGAATGATGCTCAGGGTTACCGCAAAAGATTCATGCGAGCTTGGGGCATGGTACATAGAGTTGATAGAAAGACACTGGGGCACGAGAATTCCATCCCTCTTGAGCCTTATCTCAAATGGGTACGAGCTTGTGCTCAAATTCTTATGATGCGTTACCCCTCCATTCTCCCAGTT
Organism: Vicia faba; assembly: GCA_948472305.1. Lineage (NCBI taxonomy): Eukaryota > Viridiplantae > Streptophyta > Magnoliopsida > Fabales > Fabaceae > Vicia > Vicia faba. The sequence goes on from OX451737.1 coordinate 1,467,113,059, forward strand.
ATCATAAAGCCTATTGTGGAAGGAGATGTCCCATACGCTATCCTTCATCCTAACATGCCAACCTCTCTCAAAGACTTGCAAAGGGATTGGATACAGCTTAAGGAAGAGCGACACACTTTTGAAGCCCAATTTTACGCCAGCAAGAAGAAAGTTATGGAACTGACCAAGTAGCTTCATGAAGAGAGGAGTCTGAACGCCTAAGTCGCACTGAAGAGGATGCGTTCAAGTTTTTTGTCTTAGAGTATTGTATTTTATTTGTTTCATTTTAAGCCCAAAGAGGCATGATGTACTCAAACTTTGATTTATTAATATAACGTGTTTTCCTTTTTGTCTAAAGCAAATTTAAATCTCTAATTTCCTAGAAATCATTTGCATATGCATCTTCATTCATCATAACACAAACAGGTTTCTTACAACAAGTCTCTTTATCTTTCTACTGTTTATTTCAGTGAGATGGATATTAAACAAACAGTAAAAGATCTCCAGATGCAAAACACCTAGTTTCAACAAATGTTCTTGACTCTGGCAAAAGGACAAGACGAGTTGAAAACCTTGCTGATCAAACAAAATAAGAAGAAAGCAAAGAAATCAACCGGTGTTTCGAATCTAGGAAGAAGGTTCAGAGGACCAGCCAGACAGACTCTAGACTTCGCAACATCGTCAAGTGAAAGGGATAATCAAGAAGGGAAAGACAAGGAAGTGACTGACCATCCAGAATCTGAAGAGGAAGAAGAGGTTAATTATTCTGAAGAGCAGTATCCTCCAGTTGAAGACAAATACAAACAATTGGAAGATCGCTTAAATTGTATGCAGATCTAGAAACTACTCGGGTTAGATTTTGAGGAGCTAGGACTTGTCTCAGGGGTTGTCATACCGCAGAAATTCAAGGTCCCCACTTTCGCTAAATATGATGGTGTCTCTTGTCCAAAGCTGCATTTGAGATCATATGTCAGGAAAATTCAACCCCATACTGCTAATAGAGACCTATGGGTACATTTCTTCCAAGAAAGCTTGTTAGGGACACAGTTGGATTGGTTCTATCAGTTGGAAGGGACCAATATTCGCAAATGGGAAGACTTGGCTACCGCCTTTTACAAACAATACCAGTATAATGCTGACTTAGCTCCAACACGGACATAGCTCCAAGGCATGTCTATGGGTGCAGGTGAAAGTTTCAAGACCTATGATAAAAAATGGCGGGATCTCGCAGGAAGGGTCCAACCCCCTCTATCTGACAGAGAATTGGTGGATATGTTCTTAGGCACACTATCTGGTCCTTCCTTCAAACACTTGATAGGAAGCTCCTCGGCTGGATTTACGAAATTAATCATGACTGGAGAACAAGTAGAAGCGGGTATCCTCGAGCGCGTTGAAGAAACCATTTGCTGGGAAGAAAGAGGTTGGTGTTGTGTACCATCAAAGGAATCAGGACAAAACTGAACTTCGTCCAGTGGTAGGGGATGCCATGATCTCTAAGCCTGTACTTATTCAACAAAGGAATAATCAGCCTAGAACGGAAAGGCCGGAAAGACAGTTTACCCGGATAAATATGACGTTGTCTTAAGTCTTACCGCATTTGTTGAAATATAATCTGGTAACCTTGCGGGAAGCTCCAAAGAATCCAAACACTGCCTCTCCCCATTATAACAAAAATGCTCGTTGTGCTTACCATTCAGAAAGTCCAGGTCATGATACAAACGACTGATGGTATTTGAAAAACAAGGTGCAAGATATTCTCGAGGCAAAGGAAATTGAATTTGACGCTCCTGAGATCCCAAATGTTATCACCGCTCCTATGCCCAAGCATGGCCGTGGTATTAATGTTGTTGAAGATGATGTGTTTGTTGTTGTTGTTGATGAACTTGTTACTCCTCTCCTAACAGTCAAAAGAAACCTATTGAAGGCCGGTTTATTTCTGGGCTATGGCGAAGGCTGCCATCTCTATTTATCCCTACTATCTTGTTCTCATTTATTGAAGGCAGGTGTCCAGCGCCTGATGGATGACAAATAGATTTTGTTTGAAAAGACTCATGTTCCAACCATTGCTTACAAGGATGTTTCAATAGTAACCATTTTCGCCAATCCTCCCTGGGTCTCCACCAAAAGACCCGTTAGGATTACATCTGTTCCTAAGGTGACTCCGCTGATAATTACTATGCCAGGAACGATCCCCTGCTCCTCAGATAAAACTGTCCCCTGGAACTATGGGGGTGACGTCTACTACCATGGTGTCAAGCAAGATTGGTTGGATGATAAAGACTCGGTTTTTGAGAGGGCTAACCCCGACATCAGCAACATTGTGGGAACCAGAAAAATAACCAGAAGTGGAAGAGTGTTCTCCCCTAAGATTGCTCCTCCGAAAACTGTTACCGGTCCTGTGATCATTCCTGCTTTTGTTCTTACTGATACTACTACTACAGTTTATGTGGTTACCCCTACTAACACCCGTATTGCCGAGTTGACAGAGACTCGGGGCAAAGGAATTTTGGTTGAACCTTTCTGGATGAAGGTGCAATCAGTATCTATCCCAGAGACTTCCAAGAAGGAGATGGAATAAATTTTGAAAATTATAAAGAGAAGCGACTACAATGTAGTCGAACAACTAGGGCATACCCCTTCGAAGATTTTTATGCTAGCTTTACTGTTGTGCTCCGAAGCTCATGCGAAGGCCTTGGTGAAATTTCTTAAAACTTCCCATGTGCCACAAGAAACCTCTGCTGACTAATTCGAAGATTGTGTGGCCAGTTTGACAGATGATAATCGTTTGGGCTTCTCTGATGCTGACCTAACACCTAGAGGGAGGAAACACAATGACGCGTTACATGTCTCTGTCGAATGCAGGGGCACTACTTTGGCCCATGTCCTGGTAGATATTGGTTCATCAATGAATGTGCTGCATAAGAAGGCTCTAGATAGACTAGACTGTGAAGGTTTGACCTTAAAACCCAGCAACATAGTGGTAAGGGACTTCGATGATTCGAAGATAATGGTACACGGGGAGGTAGACATCCACATTAAAGTTGGAACTCAGACCTTTGATTCAACTTTCTATGTAATGGATATTCTCCCTTCCTATTCCTGTTTATTGGTCCGACCTTGGATTCATGATGTTGGTTCCGTCACCTCTACATTAAACTAGATATTAAAATATCCAACCAAGGGAAAAATCATCATTGTCCATGGAGAGGAGGAATATATGGTTAGTCACCTGAACTCCTTCAGATATGTGGAAATGGATGGTGAATTCATCGAAACTCTGTGTCAGCATTTCGAGGAAGTCTAACAAACCGTTGCGGCAACCAAGATTGTTTCCAAAGTTCCAAAGATTACCAGAGCTCCGCTGAAGATGGCTTCTCTAAAAGATGCCAAGGAATTAGTCGAAGAAGGTGGGTGTACCATTTGGGGCCAAATCCCAGATATTCCCTACAAATATGACAAATTTGGTTTGGGTTTTACTTCAGGAGCCCAGAAAGTTGTTCGTCATACTCGTGCCAGGGAACCACCTTTACGGATCAGCAACCATGGAGTCAACGCAGTGGAGGATAGTGATGATAGTTATGACCTGGAACATTGGATTTTTCCGACTATCAGTGGAGGACTCAACAATTGGGAAGCCAAAGAATTTGTCCCTATTAACTTTATCCAACAGTAATTGTCTTTAAATTATTGTCAGACTTGTAATAATTAAACAATTTAGACTTTTAAAAACCTTGTGTCTTACCTGAGGCACAACGGTCCATTTGTAAGGTTGTTACTTCATTTTCATATGTCATCAATGAATCATGGACGTTTTTGCATGAAAATTTTACGCTCTTTGTTCTTCTTTTTATATAGTTTTATTTTTCAAAGATAGCTATGCTCTTACACACACCCACATATCAAAATGCAGATCCACATTCACCCAGGATCCCATGGGTAACGATTCTGCTACGGCCTATTGTAACTTTGAAAATCCAATCTACCAAGCCAAATACGACGGTGAGGAAGATTGTGAAGTTCCAGGTTACTACAATAGGAAGAAAGGACCATACAACCCCACGAGGAACTGCTCGACATAGTTAACTTAGGTACCAAAGAGGACAAGAAAGAAGTCAAGGTAGGAGCCAATATGGAACCTAGTGTCAAGAACCGCTTAACTCAGTTACTACATGACTATGTTGAGGTATTTTCATGGTCATACGAAGACATTCCAGGACTTGACGCTGATATCGTGGCCCATCGTGTACCGACAAAAGAAGACTGCCCTCCGGTAAAATAGAAAGTCTGTCTCATGCGGCCAGAAATGTCAGAGAAGATCAAGACTGAATTTATGAAACAATTCAACACCAAATTCTTAGTCGTCACCTTCTATCCACAATGGGTCTCCAATGTTGTTCCAGTGCCTAAAAAGGACGGTAAAGTATGCATGTGTGTGGATTACAGAGATTGGAATAGCGCAAGCCCTAAGGATGATTTCCCGCTTCCCCATATCGATATTCTGGTTGACAATACCGCACAACATAAAGTATTCTCCTTCATGGATGGTTTCTCCGAGTACAATCAAATCAAAACAGAACCTGAGGACATGGAGAAAATGACCTTCGTCACATAGTGGGGCACATTCTGTTACAAAGTTATACCATTCGGGTTAAAAAATGCTGGGGAAATTTATCAACGCGCCATGGTAGCTCTGTTTCACGACATGATCCATCACGAGATAGAGGTCTATGTGGATGAAATGATAGCCAGATCTCAAACTGAAGAGGAACATCTTGACCATTTGCAGAAACTGTTTGAAAGGCTAGAGAAATACAAGCTAAGGTTGAACCCGAGTAAATGCACATTTGGAGTGAGGTCCGGTAAACTCCTAGGGTTCATCGTCAGCGGTAAAGGTATCAAAGTGGACCCTGCAAAGGTAAAAGCAATACAAAAAATTCCTTATCCTCGCACCGATAAGAAAGTTAGGGGATTCTTAGGACGACTAAACTACTTCGCCAGATTCATTTCTCACTTAACTGCTACTTGTTGGATTGGAACAACGACTGTCAGGCTGCCTTCGATAGGATCAAAGTTTAACTTCAAGAGCCTCATGTTTTGATGCCACCGGTCAAGGAAAGACCTTTGATCATATATCTAACTGTCTTGGAAAATTCAATAGGGTGTGTGCTGGGGCAGCATGACGAGTCTGGCCGAAAAGAGCATGCAATATACTACCTGAGAAAAAAGTTTACCTACTATGAAACCAGATATTCACTGCTTGAGAAAACTTCATGCGCTCTAGAATGGGCTGCTCGCTGGCTAAGACAGTATATGTTGACCCGTACTACTTTATTGATATCCAATATGGATCCAATTAAATACATATTCGAAAAGCTCTCCCTCTCGGGAAGAATAGAAAGATGGAAGATGATCCTGACAGAATACGACATTCAATACACTACCCAAAAAGAAATAAAGGGCAGTTTGCTAGCCGATCATCTTGCTCATCAAGCTATGGATGACTACCAGTCCATGAAATTCGAGTTCCCAGATGAAGACATCATGTTAGTAAACAATTGTGAAGAACTCAAACCATATGACGGACCTGAACAAGGATCCCGATGGACCTTGGTTTTTGACGGAGCTTCCAACGCACTCGGCAATGGCATAGGTGTTTTGATCATATCCCCTGAAGGATGTCATACTCCCTTCACTGCAAGACTTTGTTTCAACTGTACCAATAATATGGCGGAATATGAAGCATGTGTTATGGGTCTCAAAGCTTCCATGGATTTGGGGATCATGTCCTTAAGTGTATTTGGAGATTCAACCTTAGTCATCAGTCAGATCAAAGGAGACTGGGACATGAAGCACCCTAATCCCATCCCCTACAAAGAACATGTCTTGACATTAATCCCACATTTTGAGGAAATTACCTTTGAGCATTTTCCACGAGAGGAAAATCAACTAGCGGACGAGCTAGCCACTATGTCATCCATGTTTAAAATCAAGTGGGATAATGAGGCTCCCCAGATCACCATTGAGCGGATGGATGAACCGGCTTACTGTCACGAGATCGATACTGAAGAAGTATTGGACAAGCCTTGGTTCCATGAAGTTAAGAGGTTTTTCGAGGTGCAAGAGTATCCGGAGGGAGCTTCAGTCAATGATAAGAAGTTCTTGAGAAGATTCTATGCTAAGTTCTTCCTCAGTAATGGCATTCTCTACAAACGCAACCACGACTCTGCTTTGCTTTGTTGCATAGACAAGAGTGAGGCAAACAAGGTCATGGATGATCTACACAAAGGCACTTTTGGCACCCATTCTAGTGGGCACACGATGGCTAAAAAGATCCTACGAGCGAGGTACTACTGGTCTACCATGGAAGCAGATTGCCATCACCATTCACAAACCTGTCACAAGTGTCAAATCTATGCTGACAAAGTACATGTGCCTCCAGTTCCTCTAAACATCCTGACTGCTCACTGGCCATTCGTGATGTGGGGCATCGACATGATTGGAGAAGTCAAACCTACAAGTTCTAATGGACACCGCTTCATCTTGGTTGCCATTGAATACTTCACGAAGTGGGTTGAGGCAGCTCCTTTCGCTTCTGTTACCAAGAATGTTGTGGCTCAATTCATTAAACAGAATCTCATCTGTCGGTACAGTATCCCGGAGAGAATAATTACGGATAATGGTACCAATCTAAACAATAATATGATTACCACACTATGCGCACAATTCAAGATCTAGCATAATAGTTCTTTTCCTTGCCGGCCAAAGATGAATGGCATTGTCAAATCTGCAAATAAAAACATCAAGAAGATCATACAAAAAATGAAAGTGACCTACAAGGACTAGCATGAGATGTTACCATTTGCTCTCCAAGGTTACCGTACCACGGTGCATATGTCAACAGGGGCAACTCCTTTCTCTTTGGTATATGGTATGGAAGCCTTCATACCAATTGAAGTCCAAATACTTTCTATGAGAATCTTAAAAGATGCGGGGCTGAATGAAGATGAATGGATTCAAACTTGACTTGACCAGTTGAATTTGATTGATGAGAAGAGGCTTACGGCTGTTTGTCACTGTTAGATGTACCAAAAACGTATGATCAAAGCTTTTAACAAAAAGGTCAAACGTCATGTATATCAGGTTGGTGATTTGGTAATCAAGCGTATCATATTTCCACAAGGTGATCCCAGGGGAAAATGGACTCCTACATACGAAGGACCATTTGTGATCAAAAGCATTTTCTCCGGTGGAGAAATGATCTTAACCACTATGGATGGCGACGACCTTCCACATCCTGTAAATGCGGACATAGTCAAAAGATACTACACATGAATAAAGACCCGCTAGGTCTACTGGCCTAGGCAAAAATTAGGGCATCCCGGCGAACCAAAAGAGGTTCGGGTAAAAATTAGGGATAAATACAAAAAAAAATCTGTACACTCGGCAAGTTGAAAACCCGAAAGGGCGGCTTGGGCAAAAAATGGTATCCCGGTGGAGTGAAAACCCGAAAGGGCGGTCCAAGAAAAAGTTAGGGATTAAAGCGTATAACTATGTCTCGTTGGATCACCTTACAGACAACCTTCAGTATCGACTGACAAACTCAAACGGTTCTAAGCAATCCAATCAAATTCTGACAAAGCAGCAAGTGGACGAGACGCTTAGAGACATAAAGGCTATAGCAGAATGGGAACCCTATGGGATTATTTCACATAGCTATCTTTTCTTTGTATCAATTTTCATTTTCTATGACGACACTCCCTTACTAGGATGTTCGTCTCGTTGTACAAAAAATACTTATTCAAGTTAATACAAAGATATTCCTTTAAAAGTGCATAACAATCTCTTTTTCTTTTATTTCCTTGTTTTGTTTGCAAAAACGTCCAATGATTATTTTTGAACATATGCATTTGAACATGATTACTGTTTACAAATGAGCAAAAAAAAGGGGGAACAAAAAATAGAAAGACAATCACTAATGGCTTTAAGAAATAGGAGAATATCTATAGACCATTCCATAAAATCCCCCGCAAGTACTTTTCCAGAAAGAGCAGAAACCGGGGCATCCCACTACAAGATCGCTAACGTATCTCCAGTATGCAGCTGAATGGTATCAAGGGCTCTCACATCCCCGACAGAACTAAACTTACAGTTACCGCTCCAAAGATTCCCCAGTGAAAGTCGCCCAGTATCTCAGGATTTCCCAGCAGGATATCACGAGGTCCACAAACAATGCACGACATTTCCCTTCCACAACAAAGTTTATTTCTCTAATAAATGGAAACTCGTCCATCAACGCTTCAACTTCAAAATATAAAGACTTACATTCCCAGCAGTACTCAGGGATTTATTTTCCCCGACTCGAGCAACACTGTGGCATAACAATTAATGTGTCTATACATTACATCCATACGTCATAACATTGACAACACAGATGCATACAACACGATCTCATTTATTTTGAGAAATAACATTATTCCATGCACTTCATACATCATGGCATTGCATGCAACTAACCCTTCACCTTTTTAGGAAAGATCAATCAACTGAAAATTATCGTCAAATTTTCAACAAGTCAATTATAGATCAATTCCCGAGAAAGGATTGGTCGACCATCTACATATTTCCTTCGGACCCATGTTGGTTCAGTTTAAACCTCTCAACGGTTTATTATGATTATTTCCCACAAAAGTTTTCTCTAATTCAGATAAATCTCTCAATGATTTGTTCTGATTCTTCTCCAGATCCTCGCCAGTTTGGTTTAAATCTCTTAACGATTTATTTTGATTCTTTTCCGCAAACGTCTTCTGTGGTTCATATAAATCTCTCAACGATTTGTTCTAATTCTTCTCCAAATCCCTACTGGTTCAGATAAATATCTCAACGATGTATTCTGATTCTTTCCAAGTAGAAACTTTCTGTGGTTCAGATAAATCCCTCAAAGACCTCCTCTGATTCTCTCCAGTTAAAGAATATTCAAGACCTCTTTTGGTTCAGTTTAAATCTCTCAACGGTTTATCCCGATACTTTACAAATGAATATTTCTGGTTCGGATAAATCTCTCAACAATTTATTCTGATTCTTCTCTAAATCTTTGCTGGTTCAGATAAATCTCTCAATGATTTATTCTGATTCGTTCCTAGTAGGCACTTTCTCTGGCTCAGATAAATCGCTCAAAGATCTACTCTGACTCTCTCCGGTTAAAGAATATTCAAGACCCCTTTTGGTTTAGTGTAAACCTCTCAACGGTTTATCCTGATACTTTCAAAATGAACATTTCTGGTTCAGATGAATCGCTCCAAGATTTATTCTGATTCTTCCCAGTCAAACAAGACTTCTACTAGTTTCAGATAAATCGCTCCAAAGATTTATTCTGATTCTTTTCCAATTGAAATCAAGTTCAGACTTAGTCCATTTTCTGTCAACAGTCACCTTTAGATGGCATCTACAAGCCATTCTCCCGCAAATCTCCCCCATTCCTCCAAATGGCATCTATAAGCCCATTCACAATTTATCTTCGAGTGTAAATTTTTGAGCACTCTAGTGTTCAATCATCTTCCACCTTAAAGTCACGAATGGCGGATCCTCCAATCTAATTCGTCAAGTTTAAGAAGATTGAATAGGGGCAGTTGTTGCACCCCAAAATTTTCCCTCTCATTTATCAAGTATTTTCTTACAAGATCTCCTTTGGTTTAAGACTGCACTAGGGTTGATCAGCTCAAGACAACTCCTGAAGCTCTAATGATTGAAAATTAGGGTTTGTGATTGCACAAGGATAATTGAACTTTTAATGCCTCATATTACTTTCAAGGATCATTAAGGACCCTCAAGATTGCTAATGTCAAGTTTCAAGTCTTGGATCACATTTTTGCTTAGTCAATTTCCCTGAAACTATACATGTCCATAGATTTCATTTCTATTGCTTAAGGATGGAGAATTTTGAGTTTGAATTTGCTGGAACATTTAGGTCAGAATTTGCTACTTTCATAAATTCATCCTTATCTTTGAATGTTAGCTTAAATTAGTTACATGGTTGGATTCGTGTTGGAAAAATGCATAAGTTTCATGTTTACATTTTTGAAAATGGTTGAGGAGTGAGCAAGTTTTAAATCCTTTGGATGGAGGTTGAAGATGAAGTACAGTCAGGGCCAAATTTGGGTTATGTATTTATTATTGTACACAAGTTAACGGATGTATCACCACCCCAGTGGTTAAAGCGCGCGCCTGTAACCAGAGGGACCTGGGTTCGAGCCCTAGTGGTACCCCTTTGGTTCTTTTTCATATTTTCTCTCTTTTTTTCTTGTTTGCAGGCGCTGGGCTTCCCTTGTTGGGCTTGACATTTTTACTTATTTTATACCCCCTGATTATGTTCCATACCCCCTGACCCATTTATTTCTTTATTATATTTTTTTGTTTTATTTTACTTTCATATTTTCTTTTATTATCTTTATTATTATTATTATTATTATTATTATTATTATTATTATTATTATTATTATTATTATTATTATAATTAAAAAAAATCCAAAAGTATTTATTTTATTATTTTTAGACTTCTTTATATTCTATTTCTCTATTACAAAAACTAAAAAGAACAAAAAAAACAATTTTCTTAATAAATTAATTTCTTTTTCTTGATTAATATTTAATTAATTAGGTTTAATAATTTTATTATATTTATTTTCCCGTAAATTAAAATTAATTTTGAACTTAGGTTTATTTTAATTAATTTTTTATATACTATTTTTTTAATTTAAAAACCTTTCATAAAAAACCCAAAAAAACTTTCTGATTTAATTTCTTTCTTAATTAGTTTTATTTAATTTTCAGTAATAATTTTCTTAATTAGGTTGAACCCCTTTCATAAAAATCCAAACCAAGATCCATTTCCTTTCCATTTACATACTCGTGTATTTATTCATTTTTTGTACATTAATTATTCAATTATTTTGTACAATATTCAATATGGTTGTAATAGCTAATTAGATTTACTTTTCTTGCAATTTCCCCATTTTTAAATTTGTACACCCCTCCCCTAATGATGTAATAGCTTACTATTTTTATTTTCTGCAATTTAATGCTTTATGCTAGTAAATTAGGGTTTGTATGGAAAGATTAAAATCAACAAATTATCAAACCCTAATCAAGACAAAACAATGCATGTAAATCAACACACTTGCACACTTACACCCTTAGGGTAAATCCACTTTGTTGCCTTAAAATGGCATGTTATGCATGTGGGGTATCTTATCAAAAACTAATCAAAATACAAGATCATAGTCCCTCGATGACGCTATCAATGTTTCCTTTCAAAATGCTCTTAGTCCCTCAAAGAGAATTGCTAAGATATTTCACAACATTGCTATCATGGCTATACGATGACCCTTGTCCGTCCCTTTTACATCCAAAGATAAGGTTACTTACCAATCCATGGTAAAATAACAATGTCAAAGGAAAGAGGAAATAAACAAGAAAGACTTTTTGAGTAGGTAGAATGTTCCTAGTTGCTTTCTCAATTTCAAACCAAAATATCCTTGCTATTTTCCAAATAAAACACCAACACTTTCAAAACTTGAAACATTTTCAAAAGATCAACACTTTGTATACATTCTAACGAACGAGAGTCATTACAAAGTTTTCCTAAATGATGGCGCCTTTTCAAAATACTTTCAAAAACCACACAAAGCACATTTTCAAAAAAAAAGAAAGTGATCTAGCAAGCAACTAAGAGCCCGTAGATAACTACAGATGAAAAGGGTTCTAATACCTTCCCTTTTCATAATCTACCCCCCGAACACAAGAAAAAGTCACTAAAGGTCTTTCCTGTTCTTTTCATCCTTTCCTTTTGGATAAAAGAAAAGTCGGTGGCGACTCTTGCTAACCGTGACATTTGCGATAAAACGCAAAACAACCAAGTTAGTTCTCCCACTGCGTTACAGTTTGCTTCACCAGTGCGGTTTATATTGGTGAGAGTTCTTTTAAGAATTCTCCCACTTCCCAGTGATAGAAGATGTTGCATCATTCCCTAGTGAAAGTTAAATTTCAAGGGTTTTCTTGTTCAAGAACTCCTTCCTCCCCAAGTGAACATTCGCTCCCCTGTAAAGTTTATCATAGACTCTTTCTATTCAGAGAGAGCTCTTCATCCTCAGTAAAACTTGAAGTTTCCTTTTCCTCATTGGATCACCATATAGAGAATCCTTGTCTAATAAGGTCTGATTGATAAAGACTTCTTGATAAAATTTGTTAGTTCCCAGTGAATGTTCATAAAGGTGAACTTATTGGTGAATGGTTATTCACGAAGAAGAGTTTTCTCCTCAACTGAGAGATCTTTTTCATTCCCCATCCAAGTTGTGGTTAAATTTCTTTTGTTCCCAAATCTAAGTTGTTATTAGGATTTCTTTGTCAAGATTTATCATTTCCCTAGAAGGGTCAATTGGTTGAGGCATTCTTGTTCAAGGATACTCATATACCTGACAGAAGTGTATATATACATTTTGTGTTCAAGAAATCACCTCATCCCCAGCAAAGCGGTTGACAAGTTATTCCCTGCAAATCCAATGGTTATTGGTATCCCCCCGACAATGTTCAATCTTCATTGGCATCCCCGAGTAGAATTCTCAGTTTGTTTTGTTTCTCTCCAGTGATGTTTGCAATTTATTTTTGAGATTTCTTTCAGAGTTTAGCATGTGGTTACTGACTATTCAATTTGTTATTCCCCACATAATTTCATATTTTTAAGGGCTTCTCGTCAACAGTTCCTTGTATCTCTTTATTTCCCCGACAAAATCATGCATCATCATATTGCATCTACTCAAATTTGTAGTGTTTCCATTCATTTTGAAACATTACTCCATAGAAAAATTAAAACATGCATCGAAGCATAAGCCACTTTTATTTCCTTCTTTCCCAGTGAGGTTGCTCAGTTCTTGATATACCCGGTGATTTTCTAATCCTCGCAGACATCCCATAATACTCCCGGAAGGTCTCTCTAGAGATTCCTTATCCTATGATATCACCTCTTTACAACCCTCTCCCGCTCAGTGTTCACTGATCGTTCTTTATTATATCTATTGTTTACTAGTCTCTATTTGGTTTAATCCAATGTTCATTGGTACCTCCTTTGACATTCAGTATTCATTGGTGTCCCTATTTTTATAAGTTACTAGTCACTAGTCTTCTTTGGTCGAGTGTTCCCTTGTTTCCTTGTTGGTGATCTAGTTCTTCCCTGGCTACTTGTTACCCATTTTTGAATAGAGTGTTGTGATGGTATTCTTTAGAGCCTAGTGGTCACTAGTTCTCTTGAGTCAAGTGGTTACTTGCCTCTTTGTCTCTTTTATTCCTTGGCTAGATTCAGTGGTCACTGATTTTTTCCGGGTTGAGACTAGCAGGTGTTCACCTTGCTTTGGATCCAATGGTTATTGGTATCTTTCAGATCTAGTGCTTACTAGTCCCTTTTAAGGTCCAGTGGTTACTTGTTACCTTTACTCTATCCCCAATGTTTCGCCAATGTTCTAACGGTTTAGTTCAGTGGTTATTGTTTGTTCTTCAATCGAGACCAGTGTTTACTGGCATACTCTTTTAGATCCAATGGTTATTGGTATCTTTAAGGTCTAGTGGTTACTAGTTCCTTTTAAGTTGAGTGTTCACTCATTTCTTCCTTTGTGATCTAGTTCTTTGCTGGCACATACTTTATAGTACTCCTAAGGTCTAGTGGTTACTCGTTACCTTTAATCGATCCCCAGTGTTTCGCTAATATTCTAATGGGTTTGTTTAGTGGTTAGTGTTCCTTCTTCAATTGAAACCAGTATTTACTAGTATACTCTTTTAGATCCAATGGTTATTGGTATCTTTCGAGTCTATTGGTTACTAGTCTTCTTGGGTCGAATCCAATGTTTATTGTCCTCGTTTTTCAAGTCCAGTGCTCACTGGCATTCTTTGATAAGGGTTTAGTGTTCTCTATTCCTCCATGCTTGCGGACCCAATTCTTTTGTTTTGATACCACAAAGCTACTGAAATACGGTCACTGGTGTTGATACAACTTGTCCTAATTCAGAGCGTAAATTTTTGAGTTCATATTTGTATTCAATCCCCTTCTAGCTTATTGCTCGAAAGGCTGATGCCAATATTGCTTACAGCTTTAAGATGATTAAATAGGGGCCCCAAAATTTACCATCTTCCTTCCGATCCTATTTGACTTATACTTCATTATCATATGAATACATATTATTGGTTCTATGGCCATGGGATCAAGGCACTTTTCTTAAGCTTCGTCAAGTTACAAAAGACGTTTGTTTCGTCAATCAATGCGGCGAAGCATGGACTCAAGGTTTCAGAATTAAAATACATTCAGCATGTTCCCCCAAACTATTTAATTAGTGATTAAGTAAGTATTTATCATTCCAAGCTCCCATGGGTACCAGCATGATTTAGATTGCAAAGAAAGTTAAGCGTTTCAGTTGATTTGGAAAAGTTTGGGCAGAAAGTCAGCACTTCACAGTTTGGGTTCAAAAATTTGCAACTTTTTCATTGTTCAACATTTTCGAGTGGTTCTTTGGGCATAAGAATATCCTTGGCATCATCTTCATTTCATACGTTTGGGTTGGGAGCTAATTCTGTATGGAAGATCTCCGAAAATGCAAATACTTTAAAAATTATATGGTGAAGGGGATTTCCAGTCAACTATTTCTCAAATATTGCAAAACTCATAACTTTCTCAATTTTCAACATTTCAAGACGATTCTTACGGCACGATATCACAAATTCTGTCATCTATAAATTTGCTTCAAGAGTCAAATTTGAATTGTGCTCAAAAAGTTATGGTTTATGGCTTGCTTCTCAAGTTGAACACAAAAAAATGATGAAAAAACTATGCAACCAAATTTGACATGGAAAAAAGAGAGAAACTTGGCTCCAAAAACCTTTTCTAATTCCAAATTCCCAACATGACTTAAGTCTCTATCTATATATTGCTTTTCTCTCAATTTAAAAAAGGGATTATATCACTTTTACAAAATCACCCCCAAATATTCAAGAAGCTCTCAAGTGAAAAAACCCTCTCTCTCAAGTTCCAATCAATTTTCCGACAAAGCTCCGACCACCGCAAAGCTCCAACCGATGACCAAAGCTTCCAGACCGTTAAACTGCGGCGCACGAACATCAGTGAAGCTGCGACCGTCGTGCGACCTCCCTCCTCCATGCCAAAAGTCACCGCGTCCCTCCCCTAATTGGAACCGTCCACGCGCTACCTCCCTCCATTTTCTTCTCCAATCAATTCCTCTTTATCTATTTTGTTAACTTCTTTATTTCTCTTGGATTCAATTTTTGTGTTGAGATTAATTGATGAATTAAGTGATTTTGTGTTTAATTAGCATTGTGTAAATTAAGTGATTCATGTAAATCTTCATGTGGATGCTGTTGATAATTGTTGGAATCGGTTGATTACTTAAGCTATTTGTTTGGATCTCATGGATGATTGTTGATAATTGATGAGATACATGTGTCGGTGTTTGATTCAGAGTTGATAACTATTGATAATTGGTAAAATGCATGTGTCCATGTTTGATTCGAGTTTATTAATTATTGTTGACAATTGAATAATATTTGTTTCGATGCTTGGAAGTTATTGTACCGATGTGAATTTAATTAACTGTAATTTATTTATGAATTCCAAGTGAAGTTTCAAGTGTCGGTGTTCAATTTTACGCATTCGAACGTTGATTTTCAATTGATTTTTGTTGAATTCGGACCCATCAAATGTTGCTTCCCTATATCCCAAAATGCACACCAATTTGATTTAATTCTTGCTTGATTCATGTTTGAATCCATCTTGATAATTGTTTCATGTTGATGTTGAGTTTTGATGATTTTAAATTGACTTTTTGAGCATTTTCATGACTTGAAATGTTGATGTCCGGTACTCACAAATGCATGCAAATTTTTACTTAATTCTTGCTTGGTTCATGATTGGATTTAATTTGATGATTGCTAAATGTTAGTGTTGAGTTTGATGATGTTAAATTTAATTTTCATGCTTTTTCATGAAGCAAAAAGTTGAATTCCGTTAATTGTTTTTGTTGCTCAAACACTTGTTTGGAACTTTTTTCTTCATGAAGTAAGCTTGATTTGAGTTATGATATGAATTCTTAACCTTGGTTGTCATTCCTTGTTATTACTAACTCATTTTTTGACTTGTGAAAGTTTCCTAAAATGGTTCAAGAGAGCGATTTGTCACACCTTTACTCGCATTTAATCGATTAATTAATTATTGATTATTCGATTAAAGTCTTTATCCCACTCCTTTTTTGGTTCGGATTTGTTTCTAACGCGTTTGAACTTGGATTCTCATTTCATGAGACTTGTGGATTGTTGTTGCTTTTCTGGATTTATATCTTATGCATGACTATTATTTTCTATTCGGATGCGCTTGACGCACTTTCCGCATGTGATTTATTTTCACATTGACGATGCTTTGACACTTATCCTCTGCATTCGATTTCTTACAAGCATGACAACAAGTAGGATCGACATTCCCCTTTTGTTAGTTTTTTATTCTTTTTGCATCCTTTCTAAAACTAAAACAGTTTTCTTAATAAAACATGTAAAACACTCTAACATTACTTAAACCCTTTCGCAATTAAGAGGGGAGTACTCGGACACCCATGCCTTTTGAGGGACCATTTGATGTATTCTCTCAAAAAAACACTAAACAAATGCAAACTATTTTTGTCTTCGGACTTTTCTTTTTAAACCTTTTCATAATAAGAATACGTTATTTCCTTTCCGCGCATAAGACGCAAAAAGTCCCCAAAGGTCGGGAAACCCTATGTCTATTGTTAGAGTGCGAATGTAACATTATCCGCCTAAAAAACATACAACAAACCAACATATCGAAATTATAGTATGACAGAACTCAAATGTCCTATGAAATGTCGAAATATCTGATCTGACTTAAATATTATGGCAAGGCATAAACAATATAAAACAATACTGAAAAGCATAAGCAAAACAAGAATTGTTAATCTAATTCGGTGACAACAACGCCTACTCTAGGGGCTACCAAGCCAAGAAGGAAATCCACTATCAGTAATACTAATTCAAAGCTAAACTCCTCCGTCTCAGTAATACTGAATGCAACTTCTACCTAGGAACTCCTAGATATGAGTATACCTACTCACTCTCAATTACCACAGAGATGTCTAACAGTCCCAGTCTCAGTTACTGTATCGACGACCTTTCACATAAATGAAGATCATACATCAAATACAAACAAACACGTTAATCAAGACACCCCTTGATTAAGAACAACATACTTGATCTTGCTTCACAGATTTGATCAAGAACAATACTCAGAGTTGCTTAAAAGCTTCCTCCAAGAACAATGCTCAACCCAATACCTACATGTTTCTAAGTGAGGACACAATGACCATCTCACAACCTGAGTGTTTCACTTACACCAACTCTCCTAGAGAGTGGCTACAGACTTAGTCCTAATGATTACATCTTTTCAAATCACGACTGGTACTAAAATAGGTTACACACACTTCTATTTATAACCTTTTCCCAACTGGATTTGGGCTTCAAAAACACAGCATAGAGACTGCACAAAGTCTGCGAAAACTTCTCCAAGAAAATAGTTCTTCAATCATTAGTTTCCTAAAATGTCTCCATATTTAGAAAGTTTAAATATCTTGAAAAACCAACATAATATCTCTGATTTATCAATATTAGATGCCACATAGGATTACTAAATATTCAAGAATATTCAGTAATTAAATCACAACAATTGAATCCAACTTGTCAGCTGTAGCAGACCTAATGTCCTATACTTCTGGTTAGGACATCCCATTCGACATGTTCAAAAACATCTTCCAAACTACAGAACTGTAACAGACCCGATGTCCTGCTCTTCTGGTTAGGACATCACATTCAACATGTTGAATCAGTAATTGAAACATCTTGTTCAACATCTTGCTGTAAAGTTAGTTTTACCAAAATTCATGCCAATCATAATTTCAGAGAAATAACAATTTTTGAGGTGAACTACGAGTACCCTGATCCCCTATTGCACGAAAGGTGGGATGTAGGCACAAAGGCTCGCAACCACGAAAGGCACACTAATAAAACCTTATCTTTTTATATATAATCCTTTGCATCCATGCATTCCCTTTGTAACCTAGATTTAGATACAAACGCACCCTTTAGATTAGAGAACTAGAGTGGATCTCTTTAAGTACTATAGACGTGAGGGATGCTAATACCTTCCCCTTGCGTAATCGACTCCCTTACCCATTCTCTTGGTCGCAAGACCTTGATTTCTCCCTTCCCATGTTTTCTTTGTAGTTTTTCCTTTCCCTTCCGTGGGTTATTAAATATCCGATTACGACTTCATTTCTTTTTCTAGTTTCTTTAGTTGCCTTCGTCTATGAGTTGATAGTATACCCTCATTTATGAGTCGGTATTACTTATTTCTTTACCTTCAACTATGAGTCGGCATTATCCTATTTACTGCCTTTAACTATGAGTTGGTAGTATGTTCATATCCTATTTAATGCCTTCAACTATGAGTTGGTAGTAGTTCCTTTTTCCAACTGACTACTAAGGGTTTATTCCCCAGTAAGTTCAGTGTTTTTTCCATGATGGATATTCCCTAATGGAGCCTTCCATTGTAGGTTGTAATTTCTTTTACCTTATGGTGTTGTGTCGCTCCCCTGTGAGTTATGTCTCCCTTTTGGACTCCCTTCAAATTTTCTTCTTCTCCAGCAGAATCAAAGTCGTTGTTCATTTACGTAGAGTTTGTCTCCTGCATCGTATTCCACATGGAGTCTGATCATCTACATTAATATCATAAGCATCGTGCAGTATCTTAGGGCTAAAAATTGGGCCTTCTGTATTTAAGTATCTTAAATCCTGTCGATACGAAGAATTCTGATCTTCATATTCTAAATAGAAGAAACTTAAATAGGGGTAGTTGTCATACCCTAATTTTTACCCCTAAGACTCCAACTATCATATCATTTGTATTTAATCCAACATCTCAAGCATGACATCCTCCTAAATTTTACCTCTTTGGGTTAACCATTTGTGTTTCTTTATGCATAAATGCTTGTTTACATTTTAATTTTACTAACCTTATTAAAAAAAGGTGTTGCTTTCTGTAACACCCCAAAATCTAGATTTAATTATTAAATTGATTAATTGTGATTTATTGTAAGTTTATGTGATGAATGTGTGGTATGTTGTGGGGTAGTGAAGAACAAAGGTGCTAATTAGATTTATTTGTATTTAAATAATTTAGTTTATGTTATTTAGATTTATATTATTAATAATTAAATAATATATTAAGATGAAAAGGTGAATGAGGGCATGGTTGTAATATATGATGATAAGTGAGGGCATAGGGGGAATAACATAGAAAGGGTCCAAGGGGTAAAAAGAGAAAATATAAAAATAGGTATTATTTTGTGCGATCGTAGAATTGGGAGAAACACGAAGAAAAGGCTAGGGCTTAGAGGATATGTCTTTAGAAAACGATGGAATAGATCGATCGATAGGAATTCAAGGTAAGGGGTGTAATCACATTTTATTGTGATTTAAATGGGATTAAGGTAGATGTAGGTTGTGTCCTATGTGATTGATTTGATGAAATATATGATGAAATTATTTATTTATGATGTATGTATACTATGATTATGTCCAATATGATATGATGATATATTTTGATGTTAATATGTGATATAGGATGATTGTTATGCATTTTAGACTTTGTTTGGTACTGAAATTGGAATTGATATGTGGCTGGGACAGAGCAGGATCGCAACTGAGAAGTTGTTGTTTCGCACGCACTGTCGGGCGAGCTAGTCACTCTAGCATCATCGGGCAAGCGAGACAGCAAGTAGAAGGGTGGACAAGTTGAGTTACTGGAAAATGTATGGGAAGGGACTCGTCGCCAGAGCTTCGTCAAGCGATCAAAGTAGTGAGGGCCCCATCACTTGGAGGTGTAGCGGTGAGCAGTCTGGCATCAATGTTTAATAGGCCGTGTTGTACCCCAAAACTTCCCCCCTCATTTTATCAACATTTCTCATCACAAGACTCTTAGGACCCAAGACCAAGCTCGGGTTTGCTCTACTCAAGACATCTCCTTGCATTGTTGACCTAAATTAGGGTTTGAGTTTGCACAGGGATATTTTGACCTACAATACCCAAAGTGACTTTCATACTTCATGTTGTACTCATAAGTTTGTCCATACCAAGTTTCAAGCCTTGAATCAAATTTTTGCCCAGTCAATTGGACAGTTGACCTAGAAATCAACTGTATTGGGGAAAAAGTCAACTGTGACCAATTTACAGTCAAACCTCATGAATTTTGAACCACATCAACATTATGAATCATATGAACCATTTGATCAAGTTTGGACCACAATTCCACAAGAAATTTGATCAGATCACCAAATGGGCAAAATGGTCATTTTTAGGGTTTTGACTGTACAAGGGCAATTTTTGACTGTTTGACCTAGCCAATGGCAAATCAAGCTCAACCATGGATTCAAGGACTCAATGACATTATCTTGAGCCATTAAACAAGTTCAAAAGATCTCAAATGCATAGGATTGACAAATGAATTTTTCAATCAACTTATCAAAATTTGATTGTACATTGAAAAGTCAAACTTTGACTTTTTGGTCAAAATCAAGTGCCAAGGATCATTTTTCATCAAGATGTGCCAAATTATGAAACTTGTTCATCAAGAAACCCAAAATTGCAAATTAGGGTTTGAAATTGAAAATTTTCATAACTTAGAAATTTTCTAAGTTATGAAATTTTCTTAATTTTTCCTAACTTTGTCCCACATTTTCACCAAGATGAGAATGGATTCAAACAAAACTTACAACATGAAAGTTGTAGTCCTCCACAAAGTCTACAACTTTTATTCACAAAGTTTTCTCAAAAGAAGCTTGGATCTCAAGTTATGATTTTTGGAACAAGGGTCCCTAAAACTTTTAACTTAGAGAAATTTTGCCCTAGTTTAGGCAGGATTTTGACCCATCTTCTTGGCCATTTTTCACATAGTTCCACTTGGAGTATAAAGTTTCATTTCAAAGATGGATTATAGTACATGTTTCAAGCTTTCCAAATTGTCCAAGAACTCCTAAAACACCTTTGTGGTTAGGGAGAATCAAATGCTTGAAGTTGGCAAAAACTCACTTTGTAACCATGGCCAATACATGTTCATACAACTTGCAAAATCTGACCAAACTAGCTTTGTACTTAATTACAGGCCTCTTAACCAATTTACACTCAAAAATTGAATGCAAATACATTGGTTAGAGGCATTGTTCTGATCAAGGGAGCATTATACAACGAACAATTCCATTTTGGGCATAAAGATAACACTTTCATTTACATAAAGCATGCTTTATGTCAAGTTTCATTTCTTGAGGCATACACCAAGCCTTTTGCTGGAAACAAGGCTCCCTAATGTCAGGCAAAGCTCAACCACTTTATGCAGCTAGGTTACAAGCCAGTACAACCTTGCATTGTCAACTCTCACATTTTGCTTCAAAACTAAGTCATTGTGCCAAAAGTCCATAACTCACACATCTGATAAAATCAACTCAAGCCAAGGTTTCAAACAAGTTTTACACATCCTTGTAAGCCAGAAACACGAGCCAATCATACCTCAAACACCCTTGAACACCAAAACACCAAAAACTTGCAAAATAGGGCAGTTGCTGCAACTTGAGTGCCATAGCTCATTTTGCTCGTGCGTTTTGCTCCTTTCCACTTCAAACACCTTCCATTCAACTCACTCAAGCTATCCCAAACCTCTATTTCCAACTGTAACTCCATTTACAGTGTTCACCATTTATGCTTCAAGCTTATGCAGGTTGACTTCTAGAGGTTGATTCAGGCCATTTCAAAACAAACTAAGCATTGGGAAAGGTTCAGGGAACATCAAGCAAGCTCAAAAGAACCTTAGGCCTCACTGAAAGTTGTTGCATTGTCAAACTCGAATCCAACTGAAACAGGTTTTTTCATGAACTTCTATCTCTCTATTTAGGAACATTTAGCCTTAGGTTTGTGAATGAAAGATGTAGTACTCATTGCCCTGAAACCATACATATGCTCAGTTTTCATTTATATTAAACGTGCTAAGAGAATTTCATCCATGAACTTTCTAAAAAAACTAGGTTAGAAATTAGGGCCAGAGAAATTCTCTCTGGTCTTTGAGAGTTAGATTAAGTTTTTTATATGGTTAGAATCGTGGTTTGATGCACTACAACTTTCATGTTTTGAGTTTTGGGAAAAGATCACAAATGCAGGAGTTAGCTGTTTGAGTTTAAAACGCGCGTTTTTCACAGTGCTGGAGGAAGAAGATGAAGACCTGGGCTGGGCTGGCTTGTTTTTGCTTCTAACACCTTCTTTTTCAGTTTCACACCCTCTGGCCCAACTTTTTGTATTTTTATTATTTTTGCATTTTAATTTCATTTCTGACTTTATTATTTTATTTCCAAACATAAAAAATACTTGAAAAATATTTTCATAAATTTTTACATTTATTTGGCATTTTATTTTATTTTTATAATATAGAAAACATATTAAATACTCTTTTTATATTATTAAGACTTAAAAAATAATGTAAATAATACTTTAATTTTTATTTATTATTTTTATTCACATTAAAAATATTTTCTTGAATGTATTTTATTTTTGTAAATATTTTATTTTATTTTATACATATTTAAAATATTTAATATATATATATATATATATATATATATATATATATATATATATATATATATATATATATATATATATATATATATATATATATATATATATATATATATATATATATATATATATATATATATATATATATATATACATACATATATACTTTATTTTATTAAAAACATAGAATAAAAATATAAAAATAGTAAATTTTTATTTTTATTGTTATTTTATACTAAAAAACACTTTTTCTCAATATATTTTTATTTTTGTACAAATTAATATATTTTTGTATATAAATAATATAATATTATTTTCTTTAAGGAAAATTAGGGTTTATCCCTTAATTAAATAAAATCAATCCCTTTTTTTTTTTTACTATTTACACCTTTTTTCACATTAAAAAATGCTTTACATACATAAACAAATAAAAACTTTTTTTTGCATAATACATTTTTATTTTTTTGTTTATTTTTTCCATTTAAATATTATACATTTAAATATTATGCATTGTAAATTTAATTTGGTTGTAATAATTTAGGATTTTTAATTTCTTGCAAAATAATCCCCTATTCAAAATTGTACCCCCCTCTCTATATCAAAGTTGTAATAGCTTAGATTTATTTTTACGCACTTAATGCTTTCAATTATGCCATGATTAGAGAATTAGGGTTTGTATGCAAAATCAAAACCAACAAATAGTTTGACCTAATCAAAGACAAAAATGCATGAAAAAACAAACAAAATGCACACTTGCACCCCTAGGGTTACAATCCACTTGTTGCCTTCAAAAATGGACCATGGTATGCATGTTAAGTACTTTGGCAAAACAAAAACAAACAAAAGATCATAGTCCCTCAATGACGCTATTTTAGTTGCCTAAACAAAAATGATCAAGTCCCTTAAGAAAATTGCCAAAAATACTTGACACCATTGCTATCATGGTCTATACGATGACCCGCGCATGTCCCGTTTAACATCCTAACACAAGGTTGTACACCAAATACAATGGTGAAACAACACTGTTAAAAGGGTTAAAAACATAAGAAAATCTTTGAGTAAAATAGGGTAGATAGCTCTTAGTTACTTGATCAAAAACTTTCAAAAACATCCTTACTATTTTCAAACACACTTCACAACACAATTTCAAAACCCTACTTTCAAACATTGAAAACTTTTCAAAAAGACAAAAACACCTTTGTATACATTCAAACAAGAATTATTACAAAGGTTACCACAACGATGGTCTCTTTTCAAAACATCTTTCAAAACCACACACAAAGCACCATTTCAAACAATTGAAGAGCACCATTTCAAACAATTGAAAAGCAAAGCAAGTGATCTAAACAAGTAACTAAGAGCCCATGGATAACCATGGATAGAAAGGGTGCTAATACCTTCCCTTTCTATAATCTACTCCCCGAACCCAAGAAAATATCTCAAAGGTCTTTCCTGTGCTTTTTGACCTTTCCTTAGGATAAAATAAAAAGTCGGTGGCGACTCTTTCTAAATCGAAACATTTGCGAACACAAACGCAAAACCTCAAGTCAGTTCTCCCACCGTTTCACAGAACTGGCGACTCTGCTGGGGAATAACTTTAAAAGTGGAGTAACCTTAGGGTTTAGATCACCTTTGCATGTCTTGATTGCTTTGATTGATTTACACTTGGTTCTCTTGTTTGGGTTTGAATCCTCTACCCGGATTTTGGGAAACATTCATAGGTAAATAGCAATATGTTATGGAAACTGTGTGGGGTATACCGACATGGTTGTAGCAATAGCTATATTAGTGTGACATATTTGTGAGTACCGGTAGCCTTTGAGTCAATCAAAGAGAATGCAGGGCCGCTGAGTGATGTCATGAAGCACTAATGAACTTTTAGAACCTTACTTGACCATCTTGGCCTTTTTAGGGGTAGTGAGATGACCGGCTTTGGTGCAGTCCGAACTTGGTAGATACTCCATACTACACTCATTGAGGGTTGTTTTCTTGGAATATTTTGGTCACTAGTTAAGTGGCCAAACCAAAACAATGAACACAGAAAATAATCCAGTGATATTGAGCTCCTTAGAACCCGGTTACTATTTATAGGACAGGTTGAGCCAACTAACTTCAAGAGGGTACTTACCTATGAAACCACATGCAAGCCTGAAACTAGGATCTTGTGTGACTTGTTTGTACATGTGCTTGTGCATACATCATGAATATCATAAAACATCATATGCATCCATAACCATTTCAAGGGTTTGGATCTTCATCTTTGTTCTTGTTTTGTAGGTCATGGAATCTCTTCGCAGGAAAACAATTCAAGTCAACGTTGTGAGAATCCCTCCTCAGCTCAAGGAGCTTACTTCCAGGATTCCAGAGAATTCTCTCTTCAGTGAAAGACACGGTAGACTTCACAACTTGGTCAACTCCAACATTGAAGAAGACATGGTGAAAGTTCTCTTCCAGTTCTTTGACCCCCTACACCATTGTTTCACATTCCCTGATTACCAACTAGTACCTACTTTGGAGGAATTTTCTCAACTCCTGAGGATTCCTATTCTTCATCAACTTCCCTACAATGGCACGGAAAAATAACCAAAGCCTGAAGATGTTGCTCAAGCATTACACTTGCAACCATCTGATATCAAAGGACATTGGGAAACCAGAAGTGGTGTCAAGGGTTTCTTGGCAAAGTTTCTATTTGAGAAGGCACAAGACTGCTGGAACTCTCTAGATATACAAGCTTTTGAGGAGATTGTAGCTCTTCTCATCTATGGGTTGGTCTTGTTCCCAAACCCTGATCAACTTATAGATGTGAATGCTGTCAAGATTTTCATATCTCAGAATCATGTGCCTACATTGCTTGGGGATATCTTACACTTATTTTACACACGAAAAATGAGGAAAAGAGGTGTTCTCATGTGTTGTACTCCTCTCCTGGAAAGGTGGTTTATTTCTCACCTTCCACAATCAGTTTTGAAGAATGAGCAGGGTTTAAGGTGGTCACAACGATTGATGACCCTCACACATTCTGATGTTCATTGGTGTTCTCGGTCCAGAGAAAATGTCATCATCATTGATCGTTGTGGGGAATTCCCTAATGTCCCACTACTTGGCATTAGGGGAGGCATCACCTACAAACCCTGTTTAGCTCTAAGACAGTTTGGATATGCTAGAAGGGATGGCCCTCATGACATGTTGATTCCTGACTTGGTTTTTAACTTCGACAACAATGCGCAAGGACTTCTACAAAGGTTCATCAGAGCTTGGAGGATGCCCAACAAAGTGGATAGTAAGACACTGGGACACAAGAATTCCATCCCCCTTGAGCCTTATCTCAAGTGGGTACGAACCCGCGCCCAGAATCTTATGATGCCATATCCTCACATTCTCCCCGTGATCAAAGAGCCTGTTATGGAAGGAGAGGTTCCATACACCCTCCTATATCCTGACATGCCAACATCATTTGAAGAATTACAAAAGAGTTGGATCCAACTCAAGGAGGAACGAAATACTTTTGAAGCCAACTTTTATGCCAGTGAGAAGAAGGTTTTGGAGCTTACCCGCCGACTTCATGAGGAGGAAACTCTCAACACTTACATCGCACCAAAGAGGATGTGCAATGTCTTTTTACATTAAGAATTTTGTAAGATTTTGCCCATGGGGCACTTATGTACTAACAAATTTCTTCTTAATATGACGTGTGTTCTTTTTGTTTGCAACAAATTTGAATTTCTGAATCCTTGAATGCATTACATGAATAACATATCATTCATCATATCCATAAACAGGTCTTCACACCAGGTTTCCTTATCTTTCTGTTGTTTATTTCAGCAAGATGGATTTGGAGCAGACGATTAAGGATCTGCAAGCACAGAACTCTCAATTCCAACAACTCCTCATGACCTTAGCAAAGGGTCAAGAGTACCTTAAAGCACTGTTGGAGAAAGATAAAGAGAAAAAGAAGAAAAGACCTGGTGTAGTCATCATGGGAAGAAGGTTTGAAAGCAATTCTAGAAAAGTTCTCGAGTTCCCCTCAACGTCTGATGAAGGGGCTGGTAAAGGAAAAGGAACTGTGATGCCTTCTGAATCTGATGTTGAAGGAGAAGAAGAGGAAGAGGAAGAAGACAAATATTACTCCGAACAATAATATCCCTTGGCGGATGTTAAGTTTAAAAATCTCGAGGATAGGTTGGCAGCCATGGAGTTGCAAAGGCTACCTGGTTTAGATTTTGAAGAACTAGGGTTGGTCGTTGGGATTGTTATTCCTCCAAACTTCAAAGTTCCCACATTTGCTAAGTATGACGGCCTCTCATGTCCAAATATGCATCTAATATCCTACGTCCGAAAGATCCAACCCCACTCATCTGATAAAGATCTTTGGGTCCATTTTTTCCAAGACAGTTTGTCAGGCACACAATTGGACTGGTTCTATCAACTCGAGAGATCGGAGGTTCATAACTGGGAAGACTTAGCTGCTTCTTTCTACCGATAATACCAATACAACGCTTATTTAGCGCCCACACGTACTCAACTAAAGAGTATGGGTATGGCTTCTAATGAGGGATTTAAGGAGTATGCCCAAAAGTGGCGTAATCTGGCTGGAAGGGTGCAACCACCATTGTCGGATAGAGAGCTGGTTGACATGTTTTTAGGGACCCTGTCTGGCCCTTTCTTCAATCATTTAATTGGGAGTTCTTCTGCGGGATTTTCCGAATTAATCTTGACCGGTGAGAGGGTCGAGGCCGGCATTAAAAGTGGTAAGATTCAGAAAGATGCCTCCACGTCCACCGTTGTTAAGAACACCTTCCCAGCTAAGAAGGAAGCTTATGTTGTGTATTCTCAGAAAAGCCAAGGAGGAATGGGGCACCGACCAACGGTAGGGGCTGTGATGATCCAAAATTCTTCAAATGATCAACCTCGCAGCAATCAGCCAAGATCTAATCAGCAACGGGTAAAAAGGCCACAACGGCAGTTCACCCGAATCAACATGAAGCCGGCTCAAGTACTCCCTCATTTGCTAAAGTCGAATCTTACCAATTTGAAGGAAGCACCAAAGAACCCCAACACCTCTTCCCCTTATTACCACTCCAATGCAAAGTGTTCTTACCACTCTGACAGTGTAGGGCATGATACCAAAAACTGTTGGGCTCTTAAGAACAAAATCAAAGACCTGATCGATGCCAAGGAAGTAGAATTTGATGCGCCCAAAAAGCCGAATGTGATTTCTGCCCCAATGCCCAAGCACGATCATAATGTTCATGCCATTATGGAAAACCTTCATGTTATCAATGTTGTTAACCTTTTGACTCCGTTACCAGTGATTAAAGTGAATTTGATGAGAGTCGGGATATTCCCAAGCTGTGGAAAAGGCTGTTACTTCTATTTAAACATACGAGCTGACTGCCCACTGTTGAAATCAGGCATCCAACGCCTGATGGATACCCAAGAGATACTCTTCCAAAAGACTCATGCTGATACCTTCACTCATGTTACTCCTGCTACTTTTGCTACTTCAACAATGACATTGCAATAATAACCATCTCCGACAATCTTCCCAAGGCTTGCAAAAGGCCTGTCAAGATTACGCCTGATCCTAAGTTTGTGCCGTTAAAAATCACTATGCCGGGGCTTGTCCCGTAACAATCTAACAAGACGATACCATGGAACTACGGAGGAGAAATCTTCTATCATGGTATCAAACAAATTGAATCAGTCCAAGAGAATTCTGAAGATGAAACCCCTGATATAGGGAATATTGCGGGAACAAGCAAGATAACTCGCAGCGGACGAATTTTCTCTCCGGAGATTGCTCCCCACGAGCTGTCTTCGGACCCTCAAAAGCTTATGTGCTTGTTAAGCCATTTGTGCAAGGCCCGATAATTGAATAATTGGATACTCCTGAAGTTAGACCATCCGTTGATACTACCGATAAGGGTAAGGGGATACTAGAAGCGCCTGTCAGGATGAGGGCTCAGACTGTGGTAATCTCCGAGACCACCCAGAAAGAAATGGAATAAATCTTAAAGATAATAAAAAAAAGCGACTATGACATCATGGAAAAGCTAGGGCAGACCCCTTCCAAAATCTCCATGTTGGCTCTTCTACTCTGCTCTGAGGCCCATGCTAAGGCCCTGATCAAATTTTTAAAGACGGCACACGTGCCTCAAGAAACTTTGGCTGACTAGTTTCAAGAGTGCGTGGCCAGCCTTACTGCTGATAACGGTCTTGGTTTTTCCGATGCTGATTTGAACCCTAAAGGAAGGAAGCACAACGACGTGCTGCATGTCTCAGTAGGATGCAGGGGAACCACCCTTGCCGATGTTCTAGTTGATACTGGTTCATCCTTGAATGTGATACCGAAGAAAGCGTTAGACCGTTTGGACTGTGAAGGGTTAGTGCTAAAGCCAAGTAATATCGTGGTTAGGGCCTTTGATGGGTCCAAAAGAATTGTTCACGGAGAGGTTGACATTCCTATCAAAGTGGGCACAGAAATTTTCAACTCCACCTTTTATGTGATGGATATTCGTCCTTCATATTCGTGTTTATTGGGAAGGCCGTGGATCCACTATGCTGGGGCAGTTACCTCCTCTTTACACCAAATGCTAAAGTATTCTGTTCAGGATAAGATTATAACTGTGCACGGTGAGGAAGAGTACATGATAAGTCACCTTAACTCCTTCCGCTATATGGAGTTGGATGGCGAATTCATAGAAACACCTTTCCAGCATTTTGAGGAAGTTTCTCCTGAAGTCGCAGTTGCGAAGACAATGGTTGATGTGCCTATTATTCCCAAGCATGTGTCTAGGATGGCATCTCTCAAGGATGCAGAGGCTGTAATCAAAGAAGGAAGGAGTACAGTGTGGGGGCAACTGCCTGATTTTCCCCATAAGACGGACAAGTTCCGATTAGGTTTTACTGTTGCCGTCCAGAAAGCTATGCGTCGCTCCAAGGCTGGAGGACCACCCTTAAAAATCACTCACCATGGAATTAATGCATTAGAAGATGACGATGAAGAAGACAACTTTGAAGATTGGATCTTTCCAACCGTCGAAGGAGGATTAAGAAACTGGGAAGCAAAGGACTTTATTCCCATAACTTTCATCAACCAGTAATTTATCTTTGAACAATTTCCTATTTTGGTATGTAATAACTAAACAATTCGTACACTATTTTCACCTTATACCTTTCCCGGGGAATATAGGTCCATTTGTAAGGGCTTGATTTTCTTCATTATCATATGCCATGTTTTAATGAATCATTGGACATTTTTATCTATAAACTGTTGTGTTCATTTTCTTTCCTTTTTGAATCTTGTTTTATTTAAGGATGGCTATCCCTTACACACACCCACACTCACAAAATGCAGGTACCCATCCACTCCGGATTCCATGGGTGACTATTCTGCTTTAGCCATCGGTGACTCTGAAGATTTGGTCAATCATGTTGAATCCGAAGTTGACGAAGGCTGTGAAGTGCCGTGAGAGTTAGCAAGACTTTTGCAACAACAAGAGAGGGCAATTCTGCCTCATGAAGAGTTGCTAGAAACCATCAATTTGGGAACAGAGGAAGACAAGAAAGAGGTTAAGGTGGGTGCCAACCTGGAACCAGGTGTCAAAGAGCGCTTAGTGCAGTTGTTGAACGAATATGTTGAGATCTTTGCCTGGTCCTATGAAGAAATGCCGGGATTAGACACAGATATCGTGGTTCATCGTCTCCCTACAAGAGAAGATTGTCCACCGATCAAGCAAAAGGTTCGCCGAATGAGGCCCGACATGTCTGAGAAGATCAAAGCTGAGGTAATGAAGCAATTCAACGTTTGCTTTCTGGATGTTACTTCCTATCCACAATGGGTTGCTAACATTGTGCCCGTGTCTAAAAAGGACGGCAAAGTCAGAATGTGTGTGGACTATCGGGATTTAAACAGGGCTAGCCCTAAAGATGATTTCCCACTGCCACACATTGACATCTTGGTTGACAACACAGCTCAACACAAGGTATCTTCCTTCATGGATGGATTTTCGGGATACAACCAGATCAAAATGGCCCCCGAAGACATGGAGAAAACTACTTTTGTCACGCAATGGGGTACCTTCTGCTACAAAGTGATTCCATTTGGACTGAAGAATGTCGGGGCAACATATCAACGCGCCATGGTAGCTTTGTTTCATGATATGATACATCATGGGATTGAAGTTTACATAGAAGACATGATAGCCCGTTCACAGATAGAAGAAGAACACCTTGATCATCTACAAAAGCTGTTTGTCAGGTTGAAGGAGTTTAAGCTCAGACTGAACCCAAGCAAGTGCACTTTTGGAGTCAGATTTGGTAAACTTTTGGGGTTTATTGTCAGCAACAAAGGGATTGAGGTTGATCCAGCTAAAATAAAAGCTATACAAGAAATGCCTTCCCCCCACACTAAAAAGGAGGTTAGAGGATTCTTGGGACACTTAAACTATATCGCAAGGTTCATCTCTCACCTAACATCTACCTGTGAGCCAATCTTCAAATTGTTGAAGAAAGATCAGGTGGTTGAATGGAACATTGATTGTCAAGTTGCTTTTGATAAGATCAAGGAGTATTTGTTGGAACCTCCTATCTTGATGCCACCCGTCGAAGGAAGATCGTTAATCATGTATCTGACTGTTTTGGATAACTCAATGGGGTGCGTATTGGGCCAACATGACGAGTCTGGCCGAAAAGAGCATGCCATTTATTACCTTATCAAAACGTTTACCGACTGTGAGACTCGCTACTCACTTCTCGAGAAAACTTGTTGTACTTTGGTATGGGCTGCCCGCCGGCTAAGGCAGTATATGTTGACTCATACCACTTTGCTGATTTCCAAGATGGATCCGATCAAGTATATCTTCGAGAAGCCTGCTTTATCTGGAAGAATCGCTAGATGGAAAATGATCCTGACTGAGTATGATATCCATTATACTACCCAAAAATCTATAAAGGGGAGTGTACTAGCTGACCATCTAGCTCATTAAGCCGTCGAAGATTACCAATATATGAGATTCGACTTCCCTGACGAGAACATCATGACATTGGACAACATTGAAGGTAACATACCGTATGACGGACCTGAACAAGGATCCCGATGGACCCTGTACTTTGATGGTGCTTCAAATGCACTTGGTAACGATATCGGTGTGATACTCATTTCTCCGGAAGGTTGCCATACACCCTTCACTTCCCGACTATGCTTCAGCTGTACCAACAACATGGCTGAATATGAAGCTTGCATCTTTGGTCTCAAGGCTTCCATAGACTTGGGAATCAAATCTTTGGTCGTATTTGGGGACTCGGCTTTGGTTATCAGTCAAATAAAAGGAGAGTGGGACACTAGACATCCTAATCTTATCCCATACAAAGAACATGTCTTGACATTGTTACCTCATTTCAATCAGATTACTTTCAAGCACTTCCCGCGAGAAGAAAATCAGCTAGCAGATGCTCTGGCTACAATGTCTTCCATGTTTAAACTCAACTGGGATAATGAGGCTCCCCAAATCACCATCGAACGAATGGACGAACCTGCGCACTGTCATGAGATTAATACCGAAGAGGTAGTGGAACAACCCTGGTTTCATGAAATCAAAAGGTATCTCCAGACTCGAGAATACCCTGAAGGAGCTTCCGTCAATGACAAGAAGTTCTTAAGGAGATTTGCTGCCAAGTTCTTCCTGAGTAATGGCATCCTTTATAAGCGCAACCATGATTGTGTTCTACTTCGTTGTTTGGACAAGGTTGAAGCAGATTTGATCATGACCGAGATACATTGTGGTACATTTGGCAGCCACCTGAGTGGACATACAATGGCTAAGAAGATTCTAAGGGCAGGCTACTACTGGTCTACCATGGAAGCTGATTGTCATCAACATTCCCGTACTTACCACAAATGTCAAGTCTATGCCGACAAAGTGCACATTCCTCCTGTTCCTCTCAATGTTCTAACGGCTCCTTGGCCATTCGCAATGTGGGGCATTGACATGATTGGAGAGATCAAGCCTACGACATCCAATGGACATCGCTTCATCCTGGTGGTTGTTGATTACTTCACCAAATGGGTCGAAGCAACTTCCTTCGCCTCAGTTACAAAGAATGTGGTTGTCCGCTTCATTAAGCAGAATCTCATATGCCGGTATGGTATCCCCGACAGGTTCATCACGGACAACAATACGAATTTGAACAACACTATGATCACCGCTCTGTGCGAGCAGTTCAAGATTTATCATCATAATTCATCTCCCTATCGGCCGAAGATGAACAGTGTTATTGAAGCCGCGAACAAAAATATCAACAAGATCATTCAAAAGATGACAGTCACCTACAAAGACTGGCATGAGATGTTACCGTTTGCTCTGCACGGATATCGTACCACGACACGTACTTCAACAGGGGCAACCCCCTTTTCTTTGGTATATGGCATGGAAGCTGTTTTACCTATGGAAGTTCAGATTCCTTCCTTAAGGATCATGAAAGATGCCGGTTTGAGTGAAGAAGATTGGATTCAGACCCGGCTTGATCAACTTAACTTGATCCACGAGAAGCGACTTACTGCTGTTTGTCATGGTCAGACGTATCAAAAACGGATGATCAAGGCTTTCAACAAGAAAGTCAGACGTCAGGTATATCAAGTCGAAGATCTTGTAATCAAGCGGATCATCTTGCCGCAAAGTGATCCCAGGGGCAAGTGGACTCCTACTTATGAAGGACCATTTGTGATCAAGAGCATCTTTTCTGGTGGGGCAATGATTCTGACCACCATGGACGGTGACGACTTACCGCACCCAGCGAACGCAGACATAGTCAAAAGATACTACGCATAAAATGACCCGACAAGTTGAAAACCCGAAAGGGCGACTTGGGCAAAAATGGGCATCTCGGTGGATCGAAAACCCAAAAGGGCGATTCAGGCAAAAATTATGGATAAATAAAAAATTTGTACACCTGGCAAGTTGAAAACCCGAAAGGGCGACTTGGGAATAAAAGGGTTTCCCAGTGGATCGAAAACCCGAAAGAGAGGTCCAGGCAAAAGTTAGGGAATTAAAGCGTATGACTATGTCTCGTCGGATCACTTTAAAAGCAATCTCTTCACCAACAAGCTCCAATCTTTTGATCAATCCAATCATCGGCGGACGAAGCAGCGAATGGACAAGATACTCAGAGTTGTGAAGGCTATAGCAGAATGGGAACCCCATGGAATTGTTACACATAGCCATCTTTCTTTTGTATAATATTTTTCTCAATTTTTACGACAACGTTCTCTTTCTAGGATGTCTGTCTCCTTTGTACAAAGATACTTACAAAAGTTAATACAAAGATACTTCAAAGTGCAAAAATTTGCTTGCTTTTCCTTTCTTTTTTATACTTATGTTTTATTTGAAAACGTCCAATGTTTTGTTAAATAGGCATATGCATTTGAATATAATCACTGCTTACAAATAAGACGAAATTGAGAAATGATAACTACTGATAGGTTGAAAGTGTAGGAAGATATCCTTGTGCTATTCCAGAAGAAATCCCCTACAGTACATCATTCAGATCCTCAACAAAGCTGAAACCTTGAAGTATACATCCCTAGCAGAGTTAAATTTCAAGATCCCCAGTGGAGCCTGAAAACCCTGAAATACATTTCCCTAGCGGAGCCAGAATATTCTAAAACCTTATTCCCCAGC
This sequence comes from Vicia faba, assembly GCA_948472305.1. Lineage (NCBI taxonomy): Eukaryota > Viridiplantae > Streptophyta > Magnoliopsida > Fabales > Fabaceae > Vicia > Vicia faba. The sequence goes on from OX451737.1 coordinate 1,467,147,447, forward strand.
GAAGTCAAATTTCCAAACTATGAATTCCCAGTTGGAACCATTCAGTTTTCCCCAACTTCCCCAGTAGATTGGCATACAACCCAAGCTCCTGATTTCCCCGGCTGAGTAAACACTCTCCCTACAGATCTATTTCCCAGCAGATCGAAGATTCTCAGTCTCATTTCTCCAGCTGAAGCCTCCCAGGTTTTAACTACCCAGTAGAGATTTTCAGAGTTTTCCTTATTTCCCAGAAAAGTCATGAAGTATCCTCATTCCGTGCAGAAGTTGTCAAAGCTCTTGTTAAATCCCCACAAGTCACCGAGGATTTTCAATCCCCAACAGTGGTCCCAGGATTTCTCATTCTCAACAATCAAAGATCTTTAATCCCCAAGCAGTCAGCAAGGATTTCTCATCTTCAACAATCAAAGATTTTTGGAATTCTCAACATCAGTCAAGAATTTATCTTCTCCGGCAGCAGTCAAAGATTTCTTTATCTCCAGTTATCAAGGATTTATTTTTCTCAGGAAGACAGCTACTTCGCTTACATTCACATTCATTACATTCATATATCATAAACATTGATGAAACATCGTTCATTGCATCAAACATATCATGCAACATGACTTTGTGTTTTAGCTAACATTTTACCCTTTTCAGGAAAAGATTAAAAGGATATCATTAACAACTATTCGGATACAGTATGGATACACCCCAGACACGGAGGTCATTCTACTACTCATTCATACTTCAACAATCCAATACAGACTAGATACGCTCCAGACACGGCGGCCATTCTATCTCTCATTCAGATTCAATTATCCACTTCAAGATTCAGATACGCTTGAAACACGGATGCCATTCTGGCCCTTACACCAGAAGTTTGATTCTCCCCAGTTCAGTCACCACGAAAGTCATTCCATCACTTACTCAGATCCCCGTTACAGTCTAAGATACACTTTAGACACGGAAGTCATTATGCTACTCATACAGATCTCAACTTCAGATACAGTCCAGATACGCTCCAAACACGGTTGCCATTCTACCACTCATTCAAAACTTATCCCCAGCACACAGTTGCTCCATATACAGATGTTTCTCTGTTACCCATTCAGAATACAGATACACTCCAGACACGACAATCATTATGATATTCAGTCAAAGATCAAATACAGTTATAGCTCAGATACGCTCCAGACACGAACACCATTCCTTTGCTCATACAGACTCAGTCTCTAGATATAGTTCAAATGCATTCCAGACACGGATACCATTTCGATGCTCATTCTTCTGACCTACAACATTGCAGTTCAACAAACATTCTTGGATGGAATCTTTAAGCCCATCTCCAGTAATATTCTACCATCTCCAAATGGCATCCTTAAGCCCATTCCCTCAATAATATTTTGACGAGTGCAAATTTACGGGCACTCTAGTGTCCAATCCCCTTTTACCTTTGAGTCACGAAAGGCAAAACTTGCCAATCTAACTCTTCAGGTTCAAGAAGATTGAACAGGGGCAACTGTTGTACCCCAAAATTTTCCCTCTTATTTTATCAACATTTCTCATCACAAGACTCTTGGGACCCAAGACCAAGCTAGGGTTTGCTCTGCTCAAGACATCTCCTTGCACTGTTCACCTAAATTAGGGTTTGAGTTTGCACAGGGATATTTTAACCTACAATACCCAAAGTGACTTTCATACTTCATGTTGGACTCATAATTTCGTCCATACCAAGTTTAAAGCCTTGACTCAAATTTTTGCCCAGTCAATTGGACAGTTGACCTAGAAATCAGCTGTATTGGGGAAAAAGTCAACTGTGACCAATTTACAGTCAAACCTCATGAATTTTGACCCACATAAACATTATGAACTCATATGAACCATTTGATCAAGTTTGGACCACAATTCCACAAGAAATTTGATCAGATCACCAAAAGGTCAAAATGGTCATTTTTAGGGTTTTGACTATACAAGGGCAATTTTTTATTGTTTGACCTAGCCAATGGCAAATCAAGCTCAACCATGGATTCAAGGACTCAATGAAATTATCTTGACCCATTCAACAAGTTCAAAATATCTCAAATGCATAGGATTGATAGAAGAATTTTGCAGTCAACTTATCAAAATTTGACTGTACACTGAAAAGTCAAACTTTGACTTTTTGGTCAAAATCAAGTGCCAAGGATCATTTTTCATCAAGATGTGTCAAATTATGAAACTTGTTCATCAAGAAACCCAAAATAGCAAATTAGGGTTTGAAATTGAAAATTTTCATAACTTAGAAATTTTCTAAGTTATGAAATTTTCTTAATTTTTCCTAACTTTGTCCCACATTTTCACCAAGATTCAAATGGATTCAAACAAAACTTACAACATGAAAGTTGTTGTCCTACACAAAGTCTACAACTTTTATTCACAAATTTTTCTCAAAAGAAGCTTGGATCTCAAGTTATGAGTTTTGGAACAAGGGTCTCTAAAAATTTTAACTTAGAGAAATTTTGCCCTAGTTTAGGCAGGATTTTGACCCATCTTATTGTCCATTTTACACATAGTTCCACTTGGAGTCTCGAGTTTCATTTCAAATATGGATTATAGTACATGTTGCAAGCTTTCCAAATTGTCCAAGAACTCCTCAAACACCTTTGTGGTTAGGGAGAATCGAATGCTTGAAGTTGGCAAAAACTCACTTTGTAACCATGGCCAATACATGTTCATACAACTTGCAAAATCTGACCAAACTAGCTTTGTACTTAATTACAGGCCTCTAAACCAATTTACATTCAAAAATTGAATGCAAATACATTGGTTAGAGGCATTGTTCTGATCAAGGGAGCATTATACAACGAACAATTCCATTTTGGGCATAAAGATAACACTTTCATTTACATAAAGCATGCTTTATGTCAAGTTTCATTTCTTGAGCCATACACCAAGCCTTTTGCTGCAAACAAGGCTCCCTAATGTCAGGAAAAGCTCAACCACTTTGTGCAGCTAGGTTACAGGCCAGTACAGCCTTGCATTGTCAACTCTCACATTTTGCTTCAAAACCAAGTCATTGTGCCAAATGTCCATAACTCACACATCTGATAAAATAAACTCAAGCCAAGGTTTCAAACAAGTTTTACACATCCTTGTAAGCCAAAAACACGAGCCAATCATCCCTCAAACACCCTTGAACACCAAAACACCAAAAACTTGCAAAACAAGGCAGTTGGTGCAACTTAAGTGCCATAGCTCATTTTGCTCGTGCGTTTTGCTCCTTTCCACTTCAAACACCTTCCATTCAACTCACTCAAGCTATCCCAAACCTCCATTGCCAACTGTAACTCCATTTATAGTGTTCACCATTTCTGCTTCAAGCTTATGCAGGTTGACTTCTAGAGGTTGATTCGGGCCATTTCAAAACAAACTAAGCATTAGGAAAGGTTCAGGGAACATCAAGCAAGCTCAAAAGAACCTCAGGACTCACTGAAAGTTGCTGCATTGTCCAACTCGAATCCAACTGAAACAGGTTTTTTCATGAACTTCTATCTCTCTATTTAGGAACATTTAGCCTTAGGTTTGTGAATGAAAGATGTAGTACTCGTTGCCCTGAAACCATACATATGCTCAGTTTTCATTTATATTAAACGTGCTAAGAGAATTTCATCCATGAACTTTCTGAAAAAACTAGGTTAGAAAATAGGGCCAGAGAAATTCTCTCTGGTCTTTGAGAGTTAATTTAAGTTTTTTATATGGTTAGAATCGTGGTTTGATGCACTACAACTTTCATGTTTTGAGTTTTGGCAAAAGATCACAAATGCATGAGATAGCTGTTTGAGTTCAAAACGCGCGTTTTTCACAGTGCTGGAGGAAGAAGATGAAGACTTGGGCTGGGCTGGCTTGTTTTTGCTTCTAACACCTTCTTTTTCAGTTTCACACCCCCTGGCCCAACTTTTTGTATTTTTATTATTTTTGCATTTTAATTTCATTTCTGACTTTATTATTTTATTTCCAAACATAAAAAATACTTGAAAAATATTTTCATAATTTTTTGCATTTGTTTGGCATTTTATTTTATACATATTTAAAATATTTAATATATATATATATATATATATATATATATATATATATATATATATATATATATATATATATACACTTTATTTTATTAAAAAGATAGAATAAAAATATAAAAATAGTACATTTTTATTTTTATTGTTATTTTATACTAAAAAACACTTTTTCTCAATATATTTTTATTTTTGTACATATTAATATATTTTTGTATATAAATAATTTAATATTATTTTCTTTAAAGAAAATTAGGGTTTATCCCTTAATTAAATAAAATCAATCCTTTTTTATTTTTATTATTTACACCTTTTTTCACATTAAAAAATGCTTTACATACATAAACAAATAAAAACTTTTTTTTTGCATAATACATTTTTATTTTTTTTGTTTATTTTTGCCATTTAAATATTGTACATTTAAATATTATGCATTGTAAATTCAATTTGGTTGTAATAATTTAGGGTTTTTAATTTCTTGCAAAATAATCCCCTATTCAAAATTGTACCCCCCTCCCTATATCAAAGTTGTAATAACTTAGATTCATTTTTACGCACTTAATGCTTTCAATTATGCCATGATTGGAGAATTAGGGTTTGTATGCAAAATCAAAACCAATAAATAGTTTGACCTAATCAAAGACAAAAATGCATGAAAAAATAAACACAATGCACACTTGCACCCCTAGGGTTACAATCCACTTGTTGCCTTCAAAAATAGGTCATGGTATGCATGGTAAGTACTTTGGCAAAACAAAAACAAACAAAAGATCATAGTCCCTCGATGACGCAATCTGAGTTGCCTAAACAAAAATGATCAAGTCCCTTAAGAAAATTGCCAAAAATACTTGACACCATTGCTATCATGGTATATACGATGACCGGCGCCTGTCCCGTTTAACATCCTAACACAAGGTTGTTCACCAAATACAATGGTGAAACAACACTGTTAAAAGTGTTAAAAACATAAGAAATATCTTTGAGTAAAATAGGGTAGATAGCTCTTAGTTACTTGATCAAAAGCTTGCAAAAACATCCTTCCTATTTTCAAACACACTTCACAACACAATTTCAAAACCCTACTTTCAAACATTGAAAACTTTTCAAAAGACAAAAACACCTTTGTATACATTCAAACAAGAATCATTACAAAGGTTACCACAACGATGGTCTCTTTTCAAAACATCTTTCAAAACCACACACAAAGCACCATTTCAAACAATTATAAAGCAAAGCAAGTGATCTAAACAAGTAACTAAGAGCCCATGGATAACCATGGATAGAAAGGGTGCTAATACCTTCCCTTTCTATAATCTACTCCCCGAACCCAAGAAAACATCTCAAAGGTCTTTCCTGTGCTTTTTGACCTTTCCTTATGATAAAATAAAAAGTCGGTGGCGACTCTTGCTAAACCGAAACATTTGCGAACATAAATGCAAGACCTCAAGTCAGTTCTCCCACCGTATCACAGGCCGTAACTTGAGTTTCAAGAATCCGTTTGATGCGTCGATCGTAGTATTGAGAAGATGATACACTAAGCTATAATATGATGAAATAATATGTCAATTGATGCGTTACTCATGTGCCTATGTGTTTATGAGATTGAATTATTATATGTTTGATATGTTATGATGTTCTATTTTTAATGACGAATATGATGTTTCAATAAATTTGTTATGAAGTTATTATGATGTTAATGTGATGTTAACAATGGTATTGAGATGATGTTATAATGATGTGCATATTTTAAATATGTAATACATACTATGTGAGGTTTATATGAATTATCATGCAATTGACTAGTCATGGTCAAACTTTTATGTCATGTCGTTGTTCATCATACATTCATAGCATTTTTGGGCAGTGGTCCACTTGTGATGAGCATCAATCTAATTGTGTGGATTAAGTGCGTCTGTGATGTGCTTCGGTTCCAAGAGAGAATCAATCCTATACTGCGGATCTTTTAAGGGTGATGAACCAGGTGTTCATAAAATATTGGAACCACATGCATTGAATAAGTGTTGTGCGTTAACATCGTATGTGACATTGCATGATTTTGTTGATGAGTTTTGATGTGATGATAATTGTGATGTATGTGAGTATATGATGATTTTGATGATGAAAGATGTCTAAGTCTTATTGTGATGTATCTGTGAGTATGACGTGTTGATGAATAATATGTGTTGTTATATGATGAGGTTGTTTGTAACTACTAATATTTTCCTTATATCTTTTATAATGAATTATGATTACACACCCTTTTATTTTAATGTTGCTCCACGTGGTTAACACGTAGGTGACCAGGAGTAGTTTGTAGAAGCATCGATGATATATTCGGGGTGCTTTATTTAGTTTGCAACATTAGTGGTGTCTTTTTTGATATGTAACATCGGGTTGGAAAGCTCTATTTTGTAAATGTTATGCTTTATTTTGGTGTTAACATACTTTATGAAAGTTTTGATTGTCTAAACTGATTTTAATAATTGATGAGACCAATGTATGAGTTTTGGAAAAGGTATTTACTATATTATGACGATGAATTTCGGTATGATGTTTATAAAGGAGGTGTTAAATTATAATCAGATGTATGTCTCAAATTGGTGTAACCTGTGTTATGAGCAGGATTGTGTAGCAGTAGAAATGTTTAAGACTAAGCCATTGGATTGACTAGACTTATACAAATCAAAATAAAAATCGCCACCGCGCTTTATTGTTTCCAAAGAAGTGGGAAAAGAGCAAAAAACCCAAAAAAGAGGGGGAAAATATTCTAGGAAAGGGGGTTGGTTATGCAAAGGGAAGGTATTAGCAGCCTAAACATCTACGATACTCTGTAGGAACCTCTTTGTAAAAATATGTATATTTTGGCTATAAAATGTTGTATAAAAAATGGATGGTGGAGGTGAGAAAAGAAATATATTTTTTATGATTTTTTGCACACGCCGCGGTTGCGAACCTTTAGTGCCTATGTACCACCTTTTCGTGCAATATGGGATCAGGGTACACGTAGTTCCTCTTTTTTTAAAATTTTAAAACATAAATGTGTTGGTTAATTTTATGAGATAAGACATCATCATCATTTTCCGTGTGGAAAACATACCTACTACCCACAATCATGAGAAAGGAGAATTTGCATCATCTCAAAGTGGAGGATATGGCTTGGATTTTAAAATCAACAATACCTCACTCAACACCCAAGTGGAAAATATCTCTCTTCACTACATATTGTAGAAGTATAGTTGTTTGCATCACTACAAGGATTGACAAGAGTTCAATCTTTCGAGAAAAGTTTAACCGTAAAAGCCAAAGTGGCAAAATTGTTTGAAATGAGATTGATTGACTTTTAGTCTTCTCACAAAAAATTTCGAAGTATTATTAAGTTTATTGAAGTTTATTTATGAAAATGTTTGAAAATGCATGGACCTAAGTCCAAGTTTATTATGAAAGTGGTTCAAGTTTAAAAGCAAGAAAAGTTTTCAAAAAAAAGAGGGAGAAGATTTTTGAAATTAAAGAAAATGGGAGGAGAAGAAGAGGCTATCCTAAAGCATAAGGTAAAAGCTAGGGATAAGAACCATCTAACCAACAAGAAGCCAATACTTGACACTATGAGCCAAGATAGAATTCCCATTCTTTGGATTGAAGCCAAACAACCAAAAATACTAGACCTCTTGAGAGAACCAAACTTCAAGTGTATTAAGTCTTCACAAAAATTGGACAGAGTAACGGCTGTATACGGGTGAATTCCATATTACAAATAAAGGGTGTAATCACAATAACCTGCACACAAAACAAACAAACACCCCAATTTCTTGAGGTAAACCTCAAGAGCTCCAGACAAAATAATCAGATAAGATTACAAGGTCTCCAATCATAAGCCAATGTTTCTAATCCTAAGTCCAAGAAGTCCAATGCTCCATAATGCCAAGGATAGTAACCAAATAGTCATAGTCTCATTAAAAAAATTTAGGGATTGTGTTGATTATTAGGCATCTTAAGAAAAGAAAAGAAAAAAAAACAACTCAAATGAGCAAAATAAAAATGACAAGAAAGTAAATACTCAAATGAGCAAAGATGAAAATGGCATGAAATGTAAATGCTAAAAAAAAAAAGTGCATAAAAATAAAAGGGGCATATAAAAGAATAAAGGATAAAGTCAATTATTAGTGATTAGTGGTTAGTTGGATGACCATCTTAAAACTTGCATTTGGAACTCATTAGAGGATTGGTAGAACCAAAGCCTCCACACAATAAGTTGCATTTGCTTTTTGTCAAGTATATCATCTATTTGGAATCTTTATGAGTATAATTTAATAATCAACGATGTTTAAGTGATCTGCGTTGACCAAAGGTATTGTAGATCCATTAGAGGATTGGTAGAACCAAAGCCTCCACACAATGAATCTCAAGGTTATTGGATCAAAGAGATCAAATTAACATACTTGGGCTTGCAAACATATGTTTGGGCCACGAATGATCATTTATTCGAATTGGGACAAAATTTAGCGCTATGTTAAGAAATCGTAAGTGGACTTATTTAGAAGTCGCACCTATTTTGAAGTCGGTCAATACCAATCTATGCACCATTTTTTTTGAGACATGATATAGAGATCATGCTCCAACAACATCTAGTGCAATAAGAAGCGGATGAGATGAAGAGGGGTGGGAGAGAACATACAAACCACTTTTGGATTAAATTTAATCAAACTATTATTAAAATCATTCATCCATTTTCTTGTAGAGTTAAACTCAACACCATGGATCCAATGATGTTAATAAAGTTCATGATCAATAATTTAACCCAAGATCAGCCAGAAAATATTCACAAAATAATATTACATTTTAATATATACAAAAAGGTTTAAAAATAATGTTTAAAAATAGAAATAAAAGAGAAAAATATCAACTATGTAAAATTAATCAAGAAATAAAAAGTAAGACCATAGAAAAATCAGAAAAGGGCTCAAATAATTTTATAAATTTTTTTGGTAATTTTTTAAAGTCAGAAACTATTTTTAAAATTTAAAGAAATGGGTAAAATAAACCAAAAATTATTTAAAAAATAGCAAAGTTAGAAACAAAAATAAAATAAGGTCACCAATATTTGTCACAATATCATTTGATCATTCCTTAATTTTTTAAGAATTTAAAAATGCATAAAAGTATTTTTAAACATTTAAAATAATTCAAATAAGGTGTAAATTTATAAAAAATACCAAAACACAAAATTAAATTGTGAAAAAAAAAATCAGAAAGAGAATAATCAAAAATATTTTTCATAATTCTTTCAAATTTTTTGGACTTAAAATGAATTTTCTATGATTTTTTGAAATTTAAAACAATTAAATATAAAAATCAGAAAAGAAAATAAAAGTAAAAAATATGTGGACCATTGGATGAGATTCAAAACGTGTTAGTAATCAAATCCAAGGGATCTGGCGCGCTGTGCATATCATGGTCATTAGTGAATAAAGTACATAATCAAATATAAATTACATTTTTAAAAATAACAAGTGGCGTGCCATCATTGGTTGGAAGATGACATGTTGGTCATCTTCGACCTCCAGCCAACGTGATTTGCAGGTCTCTCAAACTATAAAATCAGAAGCTCAGACATATGACATTTGCTTCGTCTCTTCAAGATGAAGACAACCACACCCTCGCGCCAAATTTATATAAAATGTAGCTCATGCAATTTGGAAGGAATGTTTGGAAAAGGGATTTTAAATTTCATGGTCAAAGCGTGTTTCCAATAAAAGGTAAGTGTTGCGACTAGAATCAGGGCAATGAGAGCATCACAATGATATCAGAGTTTTGAAGAATTTATGAAGGAATCTATCTATTGAAGTTGAGATGCAGAGCTCTGAAACTGGACTTCTATGAAGCACTATAGGGTACGATTCTTGAATGTAATTATATGGTTAGCTACAGGGAAGATCAAGGAAAGTGAATTGATGAAGAAATTTGATTGAAAAAGGCTTGCGTATGGATTTTGAAGTTACTGAATTCTGAGTTGTGGAACAAGTTTGGCAGGGTGATTCTGGCTATCTAAGCTTGAGAAAATGAATGGGATAGTTCATGTATTTATAGAAGAAGCAAATGGGATCAAAAGGAAGAGTGAATGATGCATTTTGGAGGGAATTCGTGCAATCCTGATGCACGAGGGAAGTGTGATCTAATTTTCACCAAAACTCATCCAATTCCTACGTTTTGCGGTGCTAAACAATTTTGTAACTTGACTAAACGTGTTTTGAGGCAAAAACGTGAGGAAAACTTGTGATTAGAAGCCAAAACGAAGATTTCAAACTTCTGACTTGGTGAAAAATTCAGTTTCAAAGTGCCAACTTCTGACCAATGGCATTCTCAGCTCAAGGAATCTTAGGGCATGGTTCTTGATGCTTTAGAAAGATGAGGTTACCAGCTCTGCAATGGAAACAGAATGGAGACAAATGGATGCTTGAGCTGAAAGTTGCATTGAGTCAAAGTTTAGAAAAAAAGGGTTGACTTTCCATACTTAGAAATATTTCAAATTTTCCTTCAAAAATGACCTATAATGTCTTGCATCCAAACATAGCCTTCCAGTTGGAATTTACTCTTGACCAAAAAATATGGCATGAAGTAGATCTCTTGAATGTAATTTTGAAACTCGAACCATTCAAAATCTCCAAAAATTGAGAAAGTTATGACTTGTAGAAGTTGGCAAAATTTCATAAAATGGCCTATAATCTTTTGTATCCTTAAGGAAACTTCCATCCATTTTCTCACTTTGCACATAAAAGAAAGAAAAAAGTTCACATATTTAAGATCATTATGGAAAAGAGTGGGCTCAAGGTGATAAAAATTAACCAAGTTATACTCATTTGAAGTCACTCATGAAAAATTGGAGATTCATCTGGAGGACTTGTAATCTTTTTTCTTCATCAAGTTTCTTCCACATGAAAACTCTTTGGAAACTTTGAAGTGGTTTGTTGATAACCCTTTGAAGAGAATTATGTCTTTGGAATCACTCAAAAGTACCAAAAGATGGGCAAGATATACTCCTTTGACGTTCAAAACCCTAGCTCCTAGATTAAGAAACATGCCTTGAGGAACTTTGACAATTTTTGAACAAACTTCTTGTACCAAATCAAAAGCTTTGTAAATATATGTTGTTGAGGATGATAATGAGAACTCATAGAAACCACAACCACTTACATATCTTGAGAATTGAGAGAAATGTTCATTTGTGACCAATGGGAACAAAGCCTTGTCCAAGTATGACAATTTCTCCAATCAATCCCTTGTGCTTTTCAACCAAATTTGATAACCTTGAAATGTGGTGAACCAAAATAATCTTGCCATGCCATTTCTTCCAAAACAAATCCAATGGTGAGGTTTGAACTTTTCAATCTTTATTGACTAGGGCATGGAAATAAACTCATGACCCATGGATCAACTTGCTGGAACTTATTGCCTTTACCTACATGAGTAACAAGCGAGACAAACCAACATTGCATTAAAAGAAGAAATCAAGACAAAAATATACATGATCACAAAGAACACAAGTCAAGGTGCTTGGTGATTCCTCAAATAGCAAAGCTAAATATAGGGAGGGGAACCAAGAATCCTAATGTGATCTTGTTGTGAATGAATCAACATGGTATGATGAAGGGATCTTAGGGGGGAAATTGGGGTACAACAGGTGCCCTTATTTAAGTTTCTTCTATCTGGAGATTCAAAGGTTAAAAACCTTCGTGTCGACGCGATCTAAGATACTTAAATATAAAACAAACCCTATTTTTGGCCCTAAGATGCCATGCAAATGTTTATGATCATGAATGCATATGAACAAGACCAAAGAGACGTAGAACACCATTGGGGATGTAAAAAGATATGAATCAGAGAGGATGGTAAAATGGTCAAAGGATACACCAACTCCTACTGGAGGTAAAGCTACCAACATTCACTGAAGGTACAAGGAAAAGAAAATAACATCACTGACGTTCACGGAAGGTAGCAAAAAGATAACAATCATCGACGTTCACTGCCAATGACCTACCAACTTCCACTGAAGGTAGAAAGATAATATATCATAGCATCGCCGTTCCCTGACGATGAACTACCAACATTCACTGAGGGTAGAAAAAATATAACAATTATCAACGTTCACTGCCAATGACCTACAACTTTCACTGAAGGTAGAAAGAGAATATATCATAGCATCGTCGTTCACTGACGATGAACTACCAACGTTCACCGAGGGTAGCAAAAAGATAATAATCACCGATGTTCACTGCCAATGACCTACCAACTTTCACTAAAGGTAGAAAGAGAATATATTATAGCATCGCCGTTCACTGACGATGAACTACCAACATTCACTGAGGGTAGCAAAAAGATAACAATCATCGAAGTTCACTGCAGATGACCTACCAACTTTCACTGAACGTAGAAAGAGAATATATCATAGCATCGCGGTTCACTGGAGATGAACTACCAACGTTCACTGAGGGTAGCAAAAAGATAACAATCATCGACGTTCACTGCCAATGACCTACCAACTTTCACTGAAGGTAGAAAGAGAATATATCAGAGCATCATTGTTCACTGATGATGAACTACCAACGTTCACTGAAGGTAGAAAAAAGATAACAATCATCGACGTTCACTGCCAATGACCTACCAACTTTCACTGAAGGTAGAAAGAGAATATATCATAGAATCGTCGTTCACTGACGGTGAACTACCAACATTCACTGAGGGTAACAAAAATATAACAATCATCGATGTTCACTGCCAATGACCTACCAAGTTTCACTTAAGGTATAAAGAGAATATATCATAGCATCGCTGTTCACTGACGATGAACTACCAACATTCACTAAGGGTAGTAAAAAGATAACATGTTTCCCTAAAATTCTGGCATTTCTCCTAGAACGGGTCTCAACTTCTTCTTTAACCGAGGCACTTTGCAGGGAAGCACAAGTTGCTCAAATAAAGAGACCTGCTACTTGTTGTCATGGAGGATTGTAAAAAAAAAAGACTTTCTGGGGATAGAAATATGACTTCCTGGGGAAAGGCCACGATATTCCTGTTGAGGAGATAAAGTCTTCTCGTGCAAAATAAATGCACCAACCAAAACTCGAAGTTTTCAAAATCCAAAGTAAATAATATTGTTGTGGAACCACAAATTCAAACCAGAAATAAACTGGAATGAAACAGTCAACCAAAATACATCCTTTGAGAAATAAACTCAAGAGGGAAAACCAAATCCATCCAAACAAGGAGTTGTACAGGAAGGATAAAGCAAAAATCTTCCACAAGGGACAACTCAGTGGGGACATTTGAAATAATATACACTTTCTGCTTAAGGCCTACACTCTATTGAAGAGAGGACAACGTAACTCTACAAAACAGGGTGATATGTCAACAAAAAAAAGAGTTAATGAACAATTATTTGCCAATTTTAGCTATGCATGATGTATGTATGAATGTATGAGTGTTATCGTGCGTATGCTGACAAAACAAATATACAACACTGGGAGTAACCAGGAAAAACAAACTCTGGCACAAGAAATACTCGGATAAACCACATCCAAGATGATCATTCCAAGAAAAGTACATGCCAACTGAAGAAACAAAACCTACTACCTACCTTAGCTTTACTGGGGAGAAACATAATCTGGAAGTAAAACAAAACAAAGTGACAGAATAGTACCGATACAATGATAAAACATCCTTCTCCAGGCTTCACTGGAGAAACAAATGTTTTCAAAAGTAACACTTTTACTACGGATTGCAAAACAAGTCTCAAGTAAAGCAGATGGACATCAAATCATCAAAACATTCACTGGGGCATTCAGGCCTACCTTATTGGGGAGATTAACACCACATCCTCAAAGGGAAAACCACAATACATTCATCACTAGAGAAACCAGGGACCTGCGTTCTTCAAGAGTGATTATGGTACCCACATTTTGGGAGAAAGAACTTCCATTAGACCAAACGAAAACTTTACTGGAGAAATCTCAAATTGAAACTTCACATCAGGAGAACTCAGAAAAAGAGGAGAAATGAATTCAAACTTGACTGAGGATACCGGATTCATGAACCCAATACAGAGAATCATCCTGATTAAACCTTCCCGAGGGGAACAAATACTTATCAAAATAAACTGGAGTTTGTCCATTCTTGGGATCACCATTTTGTTGTTGTTGTTGTTGTTGTTTTGCATCACAAATTCCAAAGTAAAAGCAAATTGTAAATTCTTTTTGAAAAGGTCAATTTTGTTATTTAATCTTTTTGTTTTGAAAGTTACTATCAATAATAAATGGAGTCTTTGCAAGCTGAATAAAATAAGAAATATAAAGAATTGGGTAAAAGTTCAAATTTCATTAATAGAATGGTAGTCTGCGAATGGCGAGACTCCATGGATAATTACAAAGTTCGGAAAATGGTAATATATAATGGAAAAGATACATTGAGATACAATGACCACTATCCCCTCTAACAACTTTTGAAATCTTGAGTAGCAACTTTTGTTGAAGTGTGATGAGAATCCGAGAAGATTGTTGCTCCAATGATCAATTCTTGTCTGATGTAGTTAGTTGCCAAAAAATCCCTAAATTTTGCCTAATATTCCCTTGCGGGTTTTCAACTTATCGGGAAATTTATTCTGTTTATGTTTCTAACTTTTTCCTAGACCGGCCTTTCGGGTTTTCGGCCTACCGAGACACTCTTTTCTGCCTAAGCCGCCCTTTCGCTTTTTCAACTTAGCGAGTTATTCTTTTATTTCTTTAGGAGAAGTATTTCTTGACTGCATCAGCATTCATGGGACGTGTGAACTCCTCTCTATCTATAGTTTCAAGAATTAATGCACCTCAAGAGAAGGCTTTCTTGACAGCAAATGGGCCTTTGAAATTGAGAGTCCACTTGCCCCTAGAATCAGTGTTGAAAGACATGATCTTCCTGAGCACGAGGTCGCCTTCTCTAAATTCATGAGGTTTGACCTTCTTATCAAAATCTTTCTTCATCCTTTTCTGATATAACCGGACATGACACCAAGCCGTCATCCTCTTCTTCTCAATCAAATTCAATTGGTCAAACCGGTTCTGGACCCATTCAGCCTCTGACAACTTTCCTTCCATTATCACACGCAAAGAGGGAATCTCAACCTCGACTGGGAGTACAACTTCCATTCCATACACCAGGGAGAACGGGGTTGTTCCTGGTAAAGTGTTGACAGATGTTCGATATCCATGCATAGCAAAAGGGAGGATTTCATGCCAATCTTTACAAGTAACAACCATTTTCTAGATAATTTTCTTGATACTCTTATTAGCAGCTTCAACAGACCCATTCATCTTTGGCCTGTACAGAGATGAATTGTGATGGACAATATTGAATTCCTCACAATGTTTTGTTATCATTTTATTGTTCAAATTCAAGCCATTGTCGGTGATAATTCTGTTCGGCACACCATACCGACATATAGGTTATTCTTGATGAAACGCAAAACCACCTGCTTAGTAACATTGGCATATGAAGCAGCCTCCACCCATTTGGTAAAGTAATCAATTGCTACCAAGATAAAACGATGTCCATTCGCAACTTTATGTTCTATCATCCCTATCATGTCAATACCCCACATAGAGAAAGGCCAAAGGGAGGAAATCACATTGAGAAGTGTCAGATACATATGGACCTTATCTGCATAAATCTGACATTTATGACACTTCTTTGCAAATTTATAACAATCAGATTCCATTGTCAGCCAATAGTAACCTGCCCTTAGCATCCTTTTAGCCATCGAATGTCCATTGGCATGAGTGCCAAATGAACCTTCATGAACCTCGTGAGTCAACAGGCCTGCTTCGTGTCTATCCACACATCTGAGCAAGACCATGTCATAATTTCTTTTATACAACACATTTTCATTGAGGAATAAACTACCATCCAATCTTCTCAATGTCTTTCTTTCCTTCTTTGATGCACCGATCGGGTATTCCTGGGTCTGAAGAAAATTCTTGATGTCATGATACCAAGGTTTTTCATCTGCTACCTCCTCTGTTATAAACACATGAGCGGGCCTATTTAGTCGCTGAACCATAATTTGAGGTATATCATTCCAAGTATTCACTTAGTACATAGAAGCCAGAGTTGCCAAAGCATCCTCCATTTGATTTTCATCTCTAGGAATGTGATGGAATTCAACTTTGTTAATGAAGGGTAACAATCTTCTAGCATAATCTTTGTAAGGGATCAAGCCGGGGTGACGAGTATCCCATTCTCCTTTAATCTAATGTATTACCAAAGTTGAATCACCATACACATCTAGATTTTTAATTCTGAGATCAATAGCTTCTTCGAGACCCATGATGCAAGCCTCGTATTCTGCCATGTTATTAGTACAATCAAATGTTAACCTTGCGGTAAAAGGAATATGCAATCCGCAGGGAGTGACAATCATGTCACCAATTCCTTTATCATAAGTGTTCACAGCTCCATCAAATATCATACTCCAATGAGATTTCGGGTTAGTACCTTCCTCAGGTAATGGTTCATCACAATCTTTCACTTTTAGGAACATCACATCCTCATCAGGGAACTCATATTCTATAGACTAGTGATTCTCCACTGGTTGGTGAGCAAGATAATATGCCAACAAACTCCTTTTAATAGCCTTTTGAGTGCGGTATTCGATATCATATTACTATAACAACATCCGCCAGCGGGAAATCCTCCCAGAAAGAGAAGGCTTTTCAAAAATGTACTTGATTGGATTCATTTTGGAGATCAACCAAGTAGTGTGATTCAACATATACTGCCATTAACGCTTTGCCGCCCAGGCCAAAGCACAACATGTCTTTTATAGAATGGAATACCGTGACTCACAATCAGTGAATTTTTTACTGAGATAATAAATGGAAAACTCCTTCTTCCCTGTTTCATCCTGTTGTCCCAGAGTACAACCCATAGATTTATCTAACACTATCAGATACATAATGAACAGTCTTCCTTCGACAGGAGGGACCAAAATAGGAGGTTCAAGCAGATATTCTTTAATACTTTAAAATGCCCTTTGGCAGTCATCCGTCCATACACAACCTTGATATTTCTTTAACAACTTAAAGATCGGTTCACATGTTGTAGTAATGTGGGAAATGAATCTAGAAATATAATTCAAATGCCCGAGGAAACCTCTGACTTGCTTTTTAGTTCTTGGTGCTAGCATCTCTTGAATTTCTTTGACTTTATCAGGGTCAAGTTTAATTCCTTTCTGGCTAACAATGAAACCCAACAATTTTCCTGATCGAACACTGAAGGTGCATTTATTTTGATTCAAGCGAAGACGATACTTCCTCAAATGCTGAAACAACTTCAACAAATCTTCTACATGCCCTTCTTCACTCTAGCATTTTGCAATCATATCATCAACATATACTTCTATTTCCTTGTGCATCAGATCATGGAATAGGGTTGTCATAGCCCTCTGGTACGTTGCACCAGCGTTCTTCAACCCGAAGGCCATCACTCTGTAACAGAATGTTCCCCAGGGTGTGATAAATGTTGTTTTTTCTATGTCCTCCGGAGCCATTCTTATTTGATTATACCCGGAAAATCCATCCATGAACGAGAATACTTTGAATTTTGTTGTGCTATCCACTAACATATTAATGTGTTGCAATGGAAAATCATCTTTTGGACTAGCTTTATTTAGATCTCTGTAATCTACGCACATGCCGACTTTTCCGTCTTTCTTTGGTACTGGGAAAATATTGGAAATCCATTGAGGATACACTGACATCACAATAAAACTAGCATTAATCTGCTTTAGAACCTCCTCTTTGATTTTCACTTCCATGTCTGGGTGATTTCTTCTCAACTTTTGTTTAATTGGCGGACACTCTAGCTTCAACGGCAAACGGTGCTCTACAATATCTATATCTAGACTAGGCATATCTTGATAAGACCAAGCAAAAATATCCATATACTCTTTCAATAGCTCATCCTACCTTCTCTTCACATCAGGATACAACAATACTCCAATCTTGACTTCCTTCAGATCTTCTTCTGAACCCAAATTGATCACTTCCAATGGCTCTTTATATGGCTGAATGGTATTTTCCTCATGCTCAAGCAACCGTGAGACCTCTTCTAGAATCTCATCATAATCTTCTTCAGCCCCATACACAGGACATTCAAAGTTGGGAGAGGGTGCAGGGTCATTGTATTCAATGGGTTTTTTAATTAATTTTCACATATGATTTATGATTGATTTTAGAAACTGACACATATAACAAGTGATCATGCAGAATGAATTTTAGTTATTATTTATTTTGAAAGGTTTTTTTTACCATTTTCCTAGAAAAAACAGAGAATAAAGACACAATTTGGGAAACAAAGACAACTTTTATTATTAATTTTAACAGTCACAACAAAGAGATAAGCCCTACAACATTAATACTTCCACCTTGGGCCAAGTGAAAGCCTTTTTTTAGAAAGATTGACAAAACAAATTACTTTGAAACATTTATGGAAGAGGGAACATCAATGGTGATCCAGTTCTGAACCCTAACTCCGTGCGTCACATAATTCGGAATTTCCTTCTCTGCTTCATCTTCCACAATGGTGTTAATCCTGGAAACAATTGGATGAGGATAACCCGCGCTACGGAAGATGTCTTGATACTTGCTTGCAGCAGACTTCAGCTTCATGCCCTTACCTTTGTCATTCTTTAAAGAGAACCCCAAGCCAGCTCTATTCTTGTTCACAGGTGGATCTACAATCTGTCCCCACACTTCACTATGACCCTTACGCATAACCTGATGCGCATCCTTAAGTGAAACCATGGGATTCTCATTTCTTCTTATATTTTCAATGGATAGGGCTTGGAACTAGGTTCCAACAGCAGCTTCATCCGACTCCACAATGCTGAAAGAGGACAGATGAGATATCAATAATGTATGTTCCCCATTTATGATCACTACTTTCCCTTCATGCACAAACTTCAATTTCTGATGTAGAGTTGAAGTGACAGCCCCTGCCTCATGTATCCACGGCATTCCTAGAAAATAACTATAAGTGGGAACAATGTCCATGACCTGGAAAGTTATCTGAAACAAATGTGGTCTTATTTGAATAGGCAAGTCCACTTCACCAATTACAGATTTCCTTGATCCATCAAAGACTTTCACAATGATGCCCCTCGGGTACATAGGTGTTCCTTAATATTTTAACTTCATAAGTGTACTCCTCGGTATAACATTCAACGCGGATCAATTATCAATCAACACATTGGATAGTGAATCATTCTTGCAGATCATGGAGATTTGGAGGGCCAGGTTGTGATTCCTTCCTTCATCTGTTAATTCATCATCGCATAAGCCCAAGTTATTAAATGACATAATGTTCCCTATCACACTGCTGAATTGGTCTATTGGCATATCACTCTCCACAAAGGGTTGGTCCAGTACCCTCATCAAGGATTCTCTGTGAGCAAAGGAGTTCATCAATAACGCCAGGATAGATATTTTTGAAGGAGTCTGCAGTAGCTGATCTTCAATTCTGTAGTCGCTCATCTTGATTATCTTCAAAATATCATCCACTTCTTTCTCTAACGCAGCCCCACTAGTCTCACCCATAGCCTTCTTGGGTTCAACATTCTCAACAATTTTCTTTCCAGCACTAACATTTGTGTGAACAACTGGTGCAAACACACGACCTATGCGGGTCACCCTGCTATTTTCGAAAATATTCCCAACATCAAGCATTGGCTGGATGGGAACTTCCACTCCATCCTCTAAGATTGTAGCGTTGTATTTGTAAGGCACAACTTTATCTTATGTGTAGGGGATAGGACCCGGCAAACTAATCACCAGTGGGGTAGCAACTGGCTTGCTATAATACTCAATTTCAAGATGGGCGGGTGCCCCAAAAGAAGGTACAATGATGTTTACCCATTCTTCAACATAATCAGTCATTATTGAGTCATTTTTGGAAAACAAATCCTCATCTGAGGAGAAATACTCATCTGCGAAGGCATACTCTTCATCTGACTCCTATTTGGTCAAACGAACCTCAACCATATCAACTTCATGGTAATCATCTATTTGACTTATAACCTTGATAATTCCATTATCTAACAACAACTGAACACCCTTCTTCACGATTGAACATCCTCGGGAATCTCGACAGCAAACTCGGAAAGATCCATATTGGTGTTCCACCTGACCAGCTATATGGCAGAAGGTAGCATGCAATTGCACAAGGTCTTCATTCACATACTCTACATCAAAAATCCTGAATTCCCCAAGACATCCAGAAACCATATTCACTTCCTCTTCATACTCTGCCCTAGGCCTAATTATGTGGATAAGGACCTCATCCATCATCTCTTGTAAATCAACCTTTATCTTATCGCAACCATGTATGTCTGTACTGCAAATAGCACAATCGGCATGGTCATGTGTATAGTAGCTAAATTCACAAAGGTCTTCATGCATTTTCACCAAATCTCCTCTAACCAGATTAATATAAAAAATCCTGAAGTCTCCTAGACAACCGGCCACTTTCACAATATTTACTCCCCCATGCTTGGGTAGAGGATTATCTTTCACATTAGGTCCCATATCCTTGAAAGATAGAATACCAGACTTCACCAATTTCTGCACCTCAGTCTTCAAAGGATAATAATTCTTAACATTATGCCATGGTGCTCCCTGATGAAAAGCATATGTTTGGTCTGCCTTGTAATACCAAGGTAATGGTGATGGTACGGCGGGAGATGGTCGAGTCTGAACCAACTTCTTCTAAATCAATGATGGTAGTAACTCTGTATATCTCATAGGAATAGGGTCATAACTCTCCCTTCTCTAATTATACCCTTGCCCCTACTGGGATGGTCCCTGATACGCAATGGTAGTTGGAGCGGTACCTACAACTGGAGTAACTGAGGCGACTTGTTGATGACGCTGATAATTCCTTCTAGGAGTATTAACCCTCCTCTCTTGCATAATAGAATTTGCATCCCCTTCCTTCTTATTGGTAAACCCATAAGATGGTTTCTTCACACCTCCAAAACTCTCACTCTTCGTTAAAAGACACTCTCTTACAACCTCTTCTAAGCGGATACCCATTCCTACCATTTCGGTAAAGTCACTTGGCGCACTCACTACCATCCTCTCATAGTAGAAAGCACCTAGCGTCTTCAAGAAAATATTAGTCATCTCCTTCTCTTCCATGGGAGGAATCACCTGGGCGGCTACCTCACGCCATCTCTATGCATACTCTTTGAACAATTCCCTGTCTTTTTCAACCATGGCCCTGAGTTGATCACGGTCAGGCGCCATGTCCATGTTGTACTTGTATTTTTTGATGAATGCTTCTCCTAAATCATTGAAAGTATGAATATTGGCACTGTCTAAACTCATATACCATTTCAGCGCAGCACTAGACAAACTATCCTGAAAAAAGTAAATCAGCAGACGCTGATCATCAGTATGGGTAGACATTCTCCTCACATGCATCACCAGATGAGCACGAGGGCAAGTGTTTCCCTTGTACTTCTCAAACTCTAGGACCTTAAACTAAGCCGGTATCTTAACATTCGGGACCAAGCATAACTGATTCACATTCTGCCCAAATAGCTCTTTTCCTCTAAGGGCCTTCATCTATCTTTGCATCTTGTCAAACTGCTCTTGAAAATCGTCCATTCTGTCATAAAGACCCAAATCTTCACTCGGTGGAGGGAAAGGACGACACACATCATCATTAACAAACAGAACCATATTTACCGAAGGAGGCACAACAGGAGCAGCATGCACCACAGGAGGTGTCGGAGTAACAATAGTCTGAACAATTGGAGTATCTTGAGGACCAAGATTGAAACCTTCTGGTGCAAAATTCTCTGGCATTCCCCATGGATAACCTTGAGGCATGCGATTCTGAATAACAGGTGGAGTAGCAGATACGGGAACAATAGCAGCTTTAGTAGTTGCCCTTGTTGGTTGAGGTTGGACACTCGGTGGCTGATTCTGAGAAGCCACCAGAGCTTCCATCAGAGTAGTCATATTGGCCATGCCGGCCTTCAAAGCATAAATCTCCTCGCGCAGCTCGCGATTCTCTTGTTCTAAATTGTCTATCTTCTTTCTGAAATTAGCCCGAGTGTTGTAGTGATGAGTCAGCTTGCTGAATAAAGTAAAGAAGCTTGGTAAGACACCTGGATATGCATAAAAAATGCAAGAAATATGTGCAATATGATGTATGATTTGTAATGCACATGATTTTAATATTTCAAGGGATTTAAAATTTATGGACATATTGCAAATATCAAAGTAATAACGCATTTAAAATACTGAAAATTTTTATTATAACAACTCCGAAATGGATTACAAGTTTCAATGATCCCAAGTACAAGATGAAAATACAATCTAAAACCCTGAGGAGTAAAATCGATGAAGATCACTCTATACGCTGGCGCTTCCCTATGAGCCTGGAAATCTGAGCCTTCAACCTCTGGTTTTCTTCCGCATATCTGGTGGCAAATTGCTTCCAATCACCTGAATCAGGAAGTAAGTGATCAACATCTGATTGAGGTTTAGGAGAAAATAAATCCCCTTGCCTCTCTATAGTCTCTACCGCTCGACTCTCAAGGATCTCAAACAAGATGTCTTTCTCCTTCAGGTCCACTCTATAGGAAATCTCTAAAGTTTGGAACTTGTTCTTCCAAGCATCCTTTTCATGTTGCATCCTAACCAAAGAAAGTTGCAGCTCTTCTAGATCATCTAATAATGGAGGAGTGGTCTTCACAAATATATCAGGCATAGGTGTTTCTTGGGAATACGACATCTTTAATTGAATAGCTCTCGTTTAGACCCACTGAAGATATGGCTCCAAAGAAACAGCACCCCTAGGTCCCAAATCGTTCCTACTCTTCTTATGAATGTGACGCCAGGCTTTCGCAATATGCTCCCTAGTTTCCCTATATTCTTATCCCTCCTTCAGAAAGAAACTACTCAAATGAATACTATTTGGTTTATCCCTCATCGGATAACCAAGTTGTCGTCGTGCAAGAACAGGGTTATAGTTAATTCCTCCCTTTGTACCAAGAAGAGGTACATTTGGAAAACCACCACAACTGTCAATAATCTCTATATCCTGGTAAGCTCGATGATACCAATCAATATTCGAGTGAGTAAGTTCCATGATCTTATGAGCCCAACGGGGTTCCTTCTTGACATCCCAAAAAGCATCAGAATAGGGCATATGAGAGATAAACCACCGGTACAACAGAGGCATGCAATAGATAATCATCTGCCTATGATAAGAACTCTGAAGATCAATAGAGTAATAAGCATCACCTAACAAGGTAGGAACTGGGTTTCCAATCATGAAGATCCTGATAGAATTAATGTCAACAAACTTGTCCTAATTAGGAAATAAGAATAACCTGTAAGCAACTAGAGCAAATATGGCCTCAAAAGCGACTGTACTCTTCATCCTGGAAGAGTAACGAGCTTTCTCCAATAAGAACTGAGCTGGTTATCTTCTAATCCCTGCTTTAGTAGTCATATGGTCTTCCACCTCAGACTTCCCCAGAAGAATCAAATCAGCAATCTCGTGTGGTTTTGGCTCACCCACTAAACCAATAAAGAGAACACAATTAGTAACAGGTAAATCTAATAGATAAGAATAATCCTCCAGTGTGGGAATCAACTGATAGTCGGGAAAAGTAAAGCAATGATACATCATATCATAGAACTGGACCAATGTCAAGAGAATACCCTCCTTCATCTTCAGCTTCATGAGAGGAATAATGGATCCGTACTTCTTTCGAAAGTCTGCAGAACACTCGATCTCGGAAATTAGACTGATCAACTCATCTATCTTGGGATCCTTGAAACTGTATTTCCTGGTCTTTCTCTTTCCAGAATCCATGGTTAAAAAGCACCTGAGATATTCACAAATGGCCAATCTTTAAATCCCTTGAAATATGATCTCTTCAAAAGATGCTTATGAGTTCATGGATGCATGATGCAGCAATCACACACAAGATCACACATATAAGGTCCATAGGTTCAACGTCACGAGCATGAGGTCGAAGGTACTACCCATAAGGTAGTGGTCTAAAAGTTATCACTTGCCGAACAAGGTTCTAGAGGCTCCCTGAGTCTACATCCTTCCATAGGATATTACCAACATCTCGATTAACTCGGTAATTAGTAATATTCTAAAGAAAAACTCGTATGAGCGTAGTATCGTGTGACAACTATTTCCGAATTACTCCATCATAGCTTATGCACTACACCTAAAAGGCCAAGATGGGTTTGGTATTCTATGGTCCTCAGCTTTAGCAGGCTCCCAGGTCAAAAGCAGTATGTCTTCTCGATTACTCGGTAAACGACACTACAGTCAAAGAGGCCTCCACTGAGTGAGGGATCTCATGCCTCCTTTTTTGGGATTACTCCCTCAAAGTTAACATGACTATACCTCCCATCCTATCCTAAAGTTTTCCCAATTCCGGCTATAGGACTTATGAGTAATCACCAATCACCCTGAAAACCAGGAAAATCCAGACAAACATATATACAACATATAACACAAAAAACAATAATAACACATATACAGATATAAACAAAGATAGACTCTACCCACTTAGGGATGGACCAGCAAAAGGTAAATCTTTCCCCAGTGAATTCGCCATTTTTCTGTAGCGGTAGAAATTTTTAAGACTAAGTCATTCGATTGACTAGACTTATACAAATTAAAACAAAAATCGCCATCGGGCTTTATTGTTTCCAAAGAAGTGGGAAAAGAGAGAAAAACCCAAAAAAGAGGGGGGAAAGATTCTAGGTAAGGGGTTGGTTATGTAAAGGGAAGGTGTTAGCACCCTAAACATCTACGATACTCCGTAGGAACCTCTTTGTAAGAATATGTGTATTTTGGCTATAAAATGTTGTATAAAAAAATGGATGGTGGAGGTGAGAAAAGAAATATATTTTTTATGATTTGTTGCACCCTCCGCGGTTGTGATCCTTTAGTGCGTACGTACCACTTTTTTGTGCAATAGGGGATCAGGGTACACGTAGTTCCTCTTTTTTAAAAATTTTAAAACATAAATGTGTTGGTTAATTTTACGAGATAAAACATCATCGTCATTGTCCGTGTGGAAAATATACCTACTACCCACAATCATGATAAATGAGAATTTGCATCATCTCAAAGTGTAGGATATGGATTGGATTTTAAAATAAACAATGCCTCACTCAACACCCAAGTGGAAAATATCTCTCTTCACTACATATTGTAGAAGTATAGTTGTTTGAATCACTACAAGGATTGACAAGAGTTCAATCTTTTGAGAAAAGTTTAAAGGTAAAAGCCAAAGTGGCAAAATGGTTTCAAATGAGATTGATTGACTTTTAGTCTTCTTACAAAAAATGTCGAAGTATTATTAAATTTATTGAAGTTTATTTATGAAAATGTTTGAAAATTCATGGACCTAACTCCAAGTTTATTATGAAAGTGGTTAAAGTTTAAAAGCAAGAAAAGTTTTCAAAAAAATGAGGGAGAAGATTTTTGAAATTAAAGAAAATGGGAGGAGAAGAAGAGGCTATCCTAAAGCATAAGGCAAATGCTAGAGATAAGAACCATCTAACTAACAAGACGCCAATTCTTGACACTATGAGCCAAGATAGAATTCCCATTCTTTGGATTGAAGCCAAACAAGCAAAAATACTAGACCTCTTGAGAGAACCAAACTTTAAGTGTATTAAGTCTTCACAAAAATTGGGCAGAGTAACGGCTGTATACGAGTGAATTACAGATTACAAACAAAGGGTGTAATCACAATAACCTTAACACAAAACAAACAAATAACCCAATGTCTTGAGGTAAACCTCAAGAGCTCCAGACAAAATAATCAGATAAGATTACAAGGTCTCCAATCATAAGCCAGGGTTTCTAATCCTAAGTCCAAGAAGTCCAATGCTCTATAGTGCGAAGGATAGTAACCAAATAGTCCAATTATCATTAAAAAAATTTAGGGTTTATGTTGATTATTAGGTATCTTAAGAAAAGAAAAGAAAAAAAAACAACTTAAATGAGCAAAATAAAAATGACAAGAAAGTAAATACTCAAATGAGCAAAGATGAAAATGGCATGAAATGTAAATGCTAAAAAAAATAGTGCATAAAAATAAAAGGGGCATATAAAAGAATAAAGGATAAAGCCAATTATTAGTGATTAGTGGTTAGTTGGATTACCATCTTGAAACTTGCATTTGGAACTCATTAGAGGATTGGTAGAACCAAAGCCTCTACACAACAAGTTGCATTTGCTTTTTGTCAAGTATATCATCCATTTGGAATCTTTATGAGTATCATTTAATAATCAACGATGTTTAAGTGATCCGCGTTGACCAAAGGTATTATAGATCCATTAGAGGATTGGTAGAACCAAAGCCTCCACACCATGAATCTCAAAGTTATTAGATCAAAGAGTTCAAATCAACATACTTGGGCTTACAAATATAAGTTTCGGTCAAGAATAGTCATTTATTTGAATCGGGACAAAATTTAGTGCTATTTAAGCAATCGTAAGTGGACTTATGTAGAAGTCGCACCTATTTTGAGGTCGGTCAATAGCAATCTATGCACCATTTGTTTTGAGACATGATATAGAGATCATGCTCTAACAACATCTAGTGCAATAAGAAGGGGATGGGATGAAGAGGAGTATGAGAGAATATACAACCACTTTTAGATTAAATTTAATCAAACTATTATTAAAATCATTCATCCATTTTTTTGTGGAGTTAAACTCAACACCATGGATCCAATGATGTGAATAAAGTTCATGATCAATAATTTAACCCAGGATCAGCCATAAAATAGTCACAAAATATATTACATTTTAATATATACAAAAAGGTTTAAAAATAATTTTTAAAAATAGAAATAAATGAGAAAAATATCAACTATGTTCAAATTAATCAAGAAATAAAAAGTAAGACCATAGAAAAATAAGAAAAGGGCTCAATTAATTTTATATATTTTTTTGGTAATTTTTTAAAGTCAGAAACTATTTTTAAAACTAAAAGAAATGGGTAAAATAAACCAAAAATGATAAAAAATAGCAAAGTCAGAAACAAAAATAAAATAAGTTCACCAATATTTGTTACAATATCATTGGATCATTCCATAATTTTTTCAGAATTTAAAAATGCATAAAAGTATTTTTAAACATTTAAAACAATTCAAATAAAGTGTAAATTTATAAAAAAATACCAAAACACAAAATTAAATTGTGAAAAAATAAAAATCAAAAAAAGAATAATCAAAAATATTTTGCATAATTTTTCCAGATTTTTTGGACTTAAAATGTATTTTCTATGATTTTTTGAAATTTAAAACAATTAAATATAAAAATCAGAAAAGAAAATAAAAGTAAAAATTATTTGGACCATTGGATGAGATTCAAAACGTGTTAGTAATGAAATCCAAGGGATCTGGCGCACTGTGCATATCATGGTCATTAGTGAATAAAGTACAAAATCAAATATAAATCAGATTTTCAAAAATAATAAGTTGCGTGCCATCATTGGTTGGAAGATGACACGTTAGTCATCTTCAACCTCCAGCCAACGTGATTTGCAGGTCTCTCAAACTATAAAATCAGAAGCTCAGACCTATGCCATTCGCTTCGTCTCTTTAAGACGAAGACAACCACACCCTCGCGCCAAATTTATATAAACTGTAGCTCAAGCAATTTGGAAGGAAAGTTTTGAAAAGGGATTTGAAATTTCATGGTCAAAACGTGTTTCCAGTAAAAGTTAAGTGTTGCAATTAGAACCAGGGCAATGAGAGCATCACAATGATATCAGAGTTTTGAAGAATTGATGAAGGAATCTACCTATTGAAGTTGAGTTACAGACCTCTGAAACTGGACTTTTATGGAGCAGTATAGGGTACGATTCTTGAATATAATTACATGGTTAGCTTCAGGGAAGATCAAGGAAGGTGAATTGGTGAAGAAATTTGATTGAAAAAGGCTTGTGTATGGATTTTGAAGTTACTGAATTCTGAGTTGTGGAACAAGTTTGGTAGGGTGATTCTGGCTATCTAAGCTTGAGAAAATGAATGGGATAGTTCATGTATTTATAGGAGAAGCAAATGGGATCAAAAGGAAGAGTGAATGATGCATTTTGGAGGGAATTCGTGCAATCTTGATGCACGAGTGAAGTGTGATCTAATTTTCACCAAAACTCATCCAATTCTTGCGTTTTGAGGTGCTAAACTATTCTGGAACTTCACTAAACATGTTTAGAGGCAAAAATGCATGGAAAACTTGTGATTAGAAGTCAAAACAAAGATTTCAAACTTCTGACTTGGTGAAAAATTCATTTTCAAAGTGCCAACTTCTGACCAATGGCATTCACAGCTCAAGGGGTCTTAGGGCATGATTCTTGATGCTTTAGAAAGATGAGGTTAACAGCTTTGCAATGGAAAAAGAATGGAAACAAATGGATGCTTGAGTTGCAAGTTGCATTGAGTCAAAGTTGAGAAAAAAAGGGTTGACTTTCCATACTTAGAAATATTTCAAATTTTCCTTCAAAAATGACCTATAATGTCTTGCATCCAGACATAGCCTTACACTTGGAATTTACTCTTTACAAAAAAAGATGGAATAAAGTATATATCTTGAATGTCATTTTGAAACTTGAACCATTCAAAATCTCCAAAAATTGAGAAAGTTATGACTTATTGAAGTTGGCAAAAATTCATAAAATGACCTATAATCTTCTGTATCCTTAAGGCAACTTCCGTCCATTTTCTCACTTTGCACATAAAAGAAAGCAAAAATTTCACATCTTCAAGATCATTATGGAAAAATAATGGGCTCAAGGTGATAAAAATTGACCAAGTTATGCTCATTTAAAGTCACTCATGAAAAATTGGAGATTCATCTAGAGGACTTGTAATCTTTCTTCTTCATCAAGTTTCTTCCACATGAAAACTCTTTGGAAACTTTGAAGTGATTTGTTGATAACCCTTTTAAGATAATTATATCTTTGGAATCACTCAAAAATACTAAAATATGGGAAATATATACTCCTTTGAAGTTCAAAACCCTAGCTCCTAGATTAAGAAACATGCCTTGAGGAACTTTGACGATTTTTGAACAAACTTCTTGTACCAAATCAAATGATTTGTAAATATAAGTTGTTGAGGATGATAATGAGAACACATAGCAACCACAACCACTTCCATATCTTAAGAATTGAGAGAAATATGCATTTGTGACCAATGGGAACATAGCCTTGTCCAAGTATGACAATTTCTCCAATCAATCCCTTGTGCTTTTCAACCAAATTTAATAACCTTGAAATGTGGTGAACCAAAATAACCTTGCCATTCCATTTATTCCAAAACAGATCCAATGGTGAGGTTTGAACTTTTCAAGCTTTATTGACTAGGGCATGGAAATAAACTCATGACCCATGGATCAACTTGCTGGAACTTATTGCCTTTACCTACATGAGTAACAAGCGAGACAAACCAACATTGCATTAAAAGAAGAAATCAAGACAAAAATATTCATGATCACAAAGAACACAAGTCAAGGTGCTTGGTGATTCCTCAAATAGAAAAGCTAAATATAGGGAGGGGAACCAAGAATCCTAATGTGATCTTGTTGTGAATGCATCAACATGGTATGATGAAGGAATCTTAGGGGCAAAATTTGGGGTATAACAGATTGTTATTATGAAGTTTCCTATGAAGTGTGACACCCATGAGTGGTGATTTTATTTGATTTATTTCGTAAATAATATGAATAATACATATGGGGTTAGAAGGGTGTTACATTAGTGGTATTAGAGCAGGTTGGTCTGTCCAACCAAGTTTTTATACGATGCATGTATCCTGGTGATCGATTTGTGTGTAAACATAATCGATGTTTCGTTCCTCTAATGATGTTTGCCTATATGCAGAGAGAAATGGATGGAGAAAGAAATGATGATGCAATTACTAAGGCTCTGGAGTCATTGGCTTAGGAAATGACCCAGAATCCTCAAAATGTTGGAGGGAATGTGCTTTGGAATGGTTTTAGCGAAACAACTCATCGATTTTTAAGGGTACACATGATCCTGATGGTGCACAAGTGTGTCTCATAAAGATCGAGAAGATCTTCATAGTGATGTCTTACTCAGAGGAGCAAAAGAAGCAGTTTGGTATCCACATGTTGGAAGCAGAGGCTAAATACGGGTGGGATAATGCACGTCAGAGGATGGATATTTCAGGTACTAAGATCACTTGGGCTGTTTAACATTTTTGGAGAAGTATTTTCCTGAGGATGTAAGTGGAAAGAAGGAGATTTAATTTCTTGAGTTGAAACAAGGGAGTTCGACTGTTGTTGAGTATGTTACCAAGTTTGAAGAGTTGGTGAAGTTCTGTCTGCATTATAATAATCTAGCAATTGAGGCATCTAAGTGTATCTAATTTGAGAATGGATTGTGTCCTAAGATTAAGAAAGGAATTGGGTATCAGGAGATTCGCCAGTTTCACGTGCTAGTGAATAAGTGCAGGATCTATGATCAGGAAACTAGAGTCAAATATTCTTTTTATAAGAGTTATAATTAAAAGAAAGGGAAGAACCATGGTCGTGGTAAGCCAAATAGTGATCATGCTTACAAAGGGAAGCAGAAAGTTTTTGATGAGAAGAAGCCAAGTGAGGGAGGAACTCCCGCTTCAGTCAAGTGTTTTAAGTGTGGCGAGCAAGGCCACCATGCTGAAAGTTGCGAAAATAGGGTGCTGAGATGTTACAAATGTGGCAAGTCAAGTCATCATGCTTCTGAGTGCAAGAATGAAGCTCTGACTTGTTTTAACTCTGGTGAACAAGTTCACATCACAACTCAATGTCAGAAGCCAAAGAAGACTACTATTGTTGCTCATACTAATGGCAGAGTGTTTGCTTTGAGTGGTTAGAGGTCCCTAAGAAGGATAACTTGAATCAAGGTACTTGTATTACTAACAATGTTGAGTTGATTGCTATTATTGATACTGGTGCTACTCATTCATTTATTTGGCCTGAATGTGCTACGATGTTGGGATTGAAGTTATCTTCTATAAAGGGTAGTATGGTGATAGATACTCCTTCGAAGGGTTCTGTTACTACTAATTTTATTTTTTTGATTTGTCCTTTAACTATCTTTGGTACGAGTTTTGTGATGGATTTGGTGTGTCTACCATTGCACCAAATTGATGTTATCCTTGGAATGAACTGGTTAGAGTTTAACTATGTTCATACCAACTGTTATAATAAGACTGTGAGGTTCCCTAAGTTTTGTGATAGTCGAGAACGAGTGTTTCTGTCTATTAAGCAAGTAGAAGGAATTTTAGAAGATAAAGCCTTGATGTTTACAATGTTTGTATCATTGCAAGTTGACCGTGAGGCCGCGAGTGTCGAATTACCATATGTTTGAGAATTCCCATATGTGTTTCCGGATGACATCGATGATTTACCTCCAGAGTGTGAGGTGAAGTTTTATATAGAGTTGGTATCAAGTATGGTTCAGGTGTTGATGACTCCTTATAGGATGTCAACATCAGAGATAGGTGAATTGAATAAACAATTAGAAGAATTACTTGAGAATAAGTTTGTTCAACCAAGTGTTTCTCCGTGGGCTGCTCTTGTGATGTTGGTTAAGAAGAAATATGATAGTATGAGGTTGTGTGTGGACTGTAAGAAGTTGAATAAGGTGGAAATTAAGAATAAGTATTCGGTTCTGAGAATAGACAATTAAATGGATCAATTGGTAGGTTCTCGTGTGTTAGGAAAGATTGATTTGAAGTCTGGTTATCATCATATTCGTGTTAAACCAGGTGATATTCTATAGACGGCTTTCAGAATGAGGTATGGTCATTATGAGTACAATGTAATGTCGTTTGGCATATCTAATGTGCCATGTGTTTCCATGGAATATATGAATCGAACATTCCATTTGTATCTGGATTATATTGTGGTAGTCTTCATTGATGATATTCTAATCTATTCTAAATTAGAAGAAGGGCATGTTGAACACTTGTGAATTGTGTTGCAAGTGTTGAAAGAGAAGAAGTTTTATGCGAAATTTTCAAAGTGTGAGTTCTGGTTAAAGGAAGTGATTTTCCTTGGCCATGTGATTTCTAATGATGGAATTTATGTGGATCCTTCTAAGGTTGATGTTGTGTTGCAATGGGAAACTTTGAAGTCTGCTACTGAGATACAAAAATTTTCTTGGTTTGGTAGGTTATTATAGCAGGTTTATTGATGGATTTTTTAAGTTAGCATTACCATTGACTCAATTGACTCTAAATGGTCAAGATTATGTGTGGGATGTTTCATATGAATAAAGCTTTATGGAACTAAATAAGAATTTGACGACTGGTCCGGTATTGGTTTTTCCTAATCCGAGTGAATCTTTTGTAGTGTATTGTGATGCATCGAAGATGGGTCTTTGTGGTGTACTGATGCAGAATGGTCAAGTTGTTTCTTTTGCTTATAGACAACTTAAATTTCATGCAATAAATTATCCTACGCGTGACTTAGAGTTGGCAGCTGTGGTGTATGTGTTGAAAATTTGGAGACATTATATGTTCGGGTCCAGATTCCAGGTGTTCAGTGATCATAAGAGTCTTAAGTACTTGTTTGATTAGAAGGAACTGGATATGAGGAAAAGAAGATGGCTTGAGTTGTTGAAGGATTATGATTTTTATTTGAGTTACAACCCTGGTAAAGAAAATTTTGTGGAAAATGCCTTGTGTAGGATGTCATTGCATATGTCAATGCATATGTCAATGCATAAGGTGCATGAGTTGGAAATGATCGAACAATTCAGAGATGTGAGCTTAGTGTGTGAAGAAACTCTTAACATTGTGAAGTTGGGGATGTTGAAACTGACTAGTGGTATTGTTGCACCCCAAAATTTATCCTCTTGATTTAAGCTTATGTTTCATCATGAATATCATATTGCATTGCATTCATACATTGTGATGGGCTCAAAGTACTTTGGTTATCAAGTCTTGCTCAAGATGTTTCATCCATCTCTTTGGATCTTCAGAGGATTGGAGTTTATGTGAGGGAACCACTCTTTTGATTCACCAGTCAAATTGGGTTATTGAAGCTTGATCAGCTATCTCCAGGCACCTTGGTTGTGTATTTTGTTTATGTGGTGATTGATTAACTTCTAACCAAAATTAAAAAAAAATATTGGTCTTTGTCTTTTCAAAATTGTGTTTTAGGTACCAAGTATCCAACAAATAAGCTCATGCAAAGTTGATTTGTTTCTGTTTGTGGAAAAAGAAGGTTTGCATCGACCTATAAACCTATGTATCGACTCATTTTGTTGTGCATAACTAGTATGTGTCGAAACATGCATGTATGTATCGACTCATCCTACTTGAAAAAACTAGCATGTGTCGACACATGCATGTATGCATCGACTCATCCTGTTTGAATAACTTGCATGTGTCGACACATACGTGTTATGTATCGACTCATGCAATTTGCGTGGTTCTGTAATAAGTTGGATTAACAATATGCATCGACACGTAGAGGCATGTATCGACACATGCTGTGTTATACAACCAGTATGTATCGACACATACCACCTATGTATCGACACATAACAGAAAAATGCACGTGTTTTTTTGAAAAAGCCAGCAAATTCAAACTATTATCATTTTGGCTCCAATTTTTTCTGCATAATTTGAAATTATATCATTAATTCAAATTTGGCTCCTAGAATCAATTACCAAATTACCACTAATCCCAATCCTAAAACTCTATAAATAGAGCCCTCATTTCATTCAAATTTCAAGCTTTTGATAGCCAAAATCACTTTGCTAAAAAATATCTCAATTCTCTTCATCTACCAAATTCACTCAAAGCTCCATTTTCCAAAAGATAGTAAGCTTTGCATTAAAGCTTACTAATATTTTAGCTAAACCTTCATCCAAACATTTTTCTCCATCAATTCTCTACATCCAAGCTTGATTAATTTATTCTTATGGTTGAATTGGAGCAAATTCTGAAGTTGATTAATAATTCTCAAATTCTACCTTTGTTAAGTTGGATCATCATCTTTCATAATGTGATCTCTTGTGGATTTCTGGTTTTGATTCATTGAGCACTGCTTTTATGACTCCATTAATGCTATCTTCTCAAAACTTGTTGGAATTTTCATGCTCAATTGGATCCATGATCATAAGGTGTTTGATGAAAAGTTGGAACAAGAACTTGATCTTTGAAATGCTTTTTTCTAGTGATTTTTTAAACATGTTGCAATCAATTGTTGTAACATTGCAATTGATTGTCACAGAAAATTGATTTGATAAAAAACTGCACTGATGCAATAGGTTTCTGTCTAAGCACAATTGATTGTAACAGTGCCAAAAATACTTTTGCCACCTTATTTTGGGGCTGTTTTGACTCAGATATTTTTCTACACACTCTCTTTGATGGATAATTTGGATTGCAATTTTAAATGTTCGGTTTGTTTTTAAAACTCAATGGACTTTGTGATGTAGATGAATTTGGATAAATGTTCATCAATGCAAATCTACCTAAGAATGAATTATTTAATTCATTTTTGGTGCTTTGGATTAATGATATGTTTAGTGCTTTAATCCATCTAGAGGAGTGGTTGAATTTAAAGATGAAAGAATTTTGAAATGGTGATCCAAATTAGCTTATCATTCCCCTCCCTCTTCATC
Organism: Vicia faba; assembly: GCA_948472305.1. NCBI lineage: Eukaryota > Viridiplantae > Streptophyta > Magnoliopsida > Fabales > Fabaceae > Vicia > Vicia faba. The sequence goes on from OX451737.1 coordinate 1,467,182,209, forward strand.
TTATCCCTTTCTTTTTTAATTGTGATACATGTTAATGGATGGTGATCTCTATATCATTTATCCAAACATGAAGTACATAGATTGCTATTGACCGGCCTCAAAATAGGTGTGACTTCTACATAAGTCCACTTACGATTGCTTAACAATGCGCTAAATTTTGTCCCGATTCGAATAAATGATCATTCGTGGCCCAAACTTATGATAGCAAGCCCAAGTATGCTAATTTAATCTCTTTGATCCAATAACCTTAAGATTCATTGGGTGGAGGCTTTGTTTCTACCAATCCTCTAATGGATCTACAACACCTTTGGTCAACGCGGATCACTTAACATCGTTGATCATTAAATGTTACCTTTTGAGAATTCCAAAATGGATGATATACTTGACAAAAAGCAAATGCAACTTGTTGTGTGGAGGCTTTGGTTCTAACAATCCTCTAATGAGTTCCAAATGCAAGTTTCAAGATGATCATCCAACTAACCACTAATCTCTAACAATTGACTTTACTTCATGCTTTTATTTTTTTTCATATTTTATGTACTTTTAGCATTTTACGTTTCATGCTATTTTCATCTTTGCTCACTTGAGCATTTATTTTTATGTCGTTTTTATTTTTGCTCACTTGAGCTTTTCTTTTCCTTTTAAAGACACCTAATAATCAACATGAACCATAAAAAACTTTAATGATACTTGGACTATTTGGTTACTATCCTTGGCATTATGGAGCATGAGACTTTTTTTTCTTGAACTTAGGATTAGAGACCTTGGCATGTCTTGGAGACTTTGTGACATTGTATAGCATCCCACTTTTGGCCTCAGGCTACCGTGTTCCACTTTATTTGTGGAACACAACTTATTACACTGACACTGCTTTGGTATTTGGCATGTTTGATATTCCATGCAGGATATACATGATATTGTGAATACTATACATTGCCCATGGGGATCTATTCATATCTGATAATCTCATTACTTACATCCTTATGGTGTAATTTCTGACTTGATTTGTCTACTGATTCCAGCTTGCTTGAAGTTCTCTGGGTTTCTTTTTATTCTTGCTCGGTTGCTACAGATAGTTATCCGTTTGGTATTGCACTATCTCCCTTCTTTCATTTTCATTTTGCATAGTTCTCTGATTGCATGATGGGACCTCTGTTGCTGATATATGTCAGGAGGCCCTCTGTTTTTTTTGCCTAATACCTATGTTGTGTTTGTGTTGATTGATGAGTCACTCAATTTAGATATTGAGATCACGACTTCGCTCTCATTGCATGCTACATATAGGATGTTTATTGCTTTTCTTCTTTTGTGTTGATCGATGAGTCACTCAATTTAGATATTGAGATCACGACTTCGCTCTCATTGCATGCTCCCTATAGGATGTTTATTTCTTTTCTTCTTTAATTGTTGATCGATGAGTCACTCAATTTAGATATTGAGATCACGACTTCACTCTCATTGCATGTTCCCTATAGGATAGTTTTGTTAAGCTTTCTTTGACATGTTAATTAAGGTAGGAATCCATGTATGCTAACATAGGATAGGATTTTCCTTTAACCTCAACCTTAGGGTTAATCATTGTATGATAACACTAGGGATAGTACTAGGATAGTTTCCCTTAGTTGTTTTTCTCTCTTTGCATCTTGCATCTTAAAACAAAAACTTGTTTTCTAGGAAAATCATAAGACACCTCTAATGAAAGCCAAACTCTTCTTTAAAGTAAAAGATACAAACCAATCTTACTTTGTTTATGTTGAAGCCGATGTTTTGCCATCGCACATGTTTGTTATCCTACTTTGATTCTCAATATCATTGTTAGGTGTGATGTTTTGTCATTTATTTTATCGATGTTTCGTCATCTTTTTCCATGATCTCTTGTCATCTTGAAGCCGATGTTTCGCCATTGCACATGTTTGTTATCCTACTTTGATTCTCAATATCATTGTTAGGTGTGATGTTTTGTCATCTTTTTTATCGATGTTTCGCCATCTTTTTCCATGATCTCTTATTATCTTGAAGCCGATATTTCGCCATCGCACATGTTTGTTATCCTACTTTGATTCTCAATATCATCTTTAGGTGTGATATTTCGTCATCTATTTTATTGATGTTTCTCCATCTTTGCCATGATTTCTTGTTATTCTTTAATCGATGTTTCGCCATCGCACATGTTTGTTATCCTACTTTGATTCTCAATGTCATTGTTAGGTGTGATGTTTCGTCATCTATTTTAATCGATGTTTCTCCATCGCTCATTTTTTTGAAGTTGATGTTTCGCCATCGCACATGTTTGTTATCCTACTTTGATTCTCAATATCATTGTTAGGTGTGATTGTTTTGTCATTTGTTTCATTTGATGTTTCGCCATCTTTGACATGTTATCTTGTTATCATTTAGCCGATGTTTTACCATCTCATTTGTTTGTTGTTTTACTTGATGTTTTGCCATCTTGATTATCCTTGTTTATTCTGATTAAAAAACACAAACCAACCAAAACACTTAAGCCGAACTACGGTTGCTTTGATTCCTTAAAAGGGATACATAGGCATTGGGGTAGGGCCCAACCGAGCACATCTTTTATTTTTCCTACATTATTTTCTTTTCTTTTGCATGCATTCCCTTTTCAGTTGTAAGCCATAGACATAGGATTTGACCACACCCATCTAGATTAGACAACAAGAGTGGATACCGTAGAGTACTACGGGCGTGTGGGGTTCTAATACCTTCCCCTCGCGTAAAAGACTCCCTTACCTGATCTCTCGGTCGAAAGACCGTGATTTCTCCCTTTTCAGGTTTTCTCGATGTTTACCTTTCCCTCTCGGCGGGATAAAAGACGTTCGGTGGAAACTTCATTGTTTCGATGATTTCTGGCCGGCGGTTTCAGCTGGCGACTTCACTGGGGACATATTGACCTTTTGCTTTTCCATCCCGGAGTCGATCCTAGCTCTTGTTTGTTTTCTTTTTGGTTGTTTATTTACCGCTTTGCATATTTATTTGTTTGCATTGCATCCTATGTGCGCTTTATTTTCTGCATACTCGATTTGGCTGGACTATTTGGTTTCTGGATTTTCTTGGTGGGTGGGTTGTTCCATGAGGTAAAAGGCCTCATACCCAGGCTATGAGTGAATCCCATAGGAGCTAGGAATAGAGTGGCCATGGAAGCTATGAAGCGGATGCTTTGTAGACCTGGCCATGAGATCCATGACTTTGGAGGTAGTTCGGATAGGTGTTATTAGATGATAATATCGAAATTCGAGCTATCGTACTCTGATTTGGCTTTTAACCTTACCTCGACCTAGACTACACCCGTGAGAGGGGAGGGAAAAATTTTCATTACAGGTACAGGTAATGTTGGTGACTCTGTGTTGTGAAGATGATTCAGGTTCCCATGTTAGTTTTGAAGCTTCAAGATTTTCCTTTGATCTTGATGGGTGTTGTTCTGTAATGGTCCAGACACGTTCCAGTGTGAACTTTGATCCTTTCATACTGCATCATAGTATATTTATTTCTGGAAAAAAATGATGTAAAAAAAATAACTAGCATACGCATGTCATTTTCCAGGGACATTCCGCTTCGTTATAGGTTAAAGATCTTACCAGGCATACTTTCTCTTATCAGATCCCTACCGTCGATGTGGCAGAGTTTAAGAGGTTGGGTTCTTATTTGAAGGGTGGTGTTCTGAACAACTTCAACAAAAATTATGGCAACTTGTTACTAGTCCTTAACACTTCGGTTGACCCGATGGCTTTGATCACTCTTTTCCAGTTCTATGACAAAGAATTAAGGTGCTTTACTTTCCAAGATTACCAACTGGTTACTACCCTAGAAGAGTATGCACACCTGCTTAATATCAGATTGATCGATGAAGTTCCTTTTGTCCAAGTGCCGGAAAAGGCAAAGTTTTAAGTTGTCGCTGAAATTCTTCGTTTGAGTTTGAAAGAGGTGAAAGACAATTGGAATTCCAGTGAGGGTATTGCAGGATTTTATTTGGGTTTCTTAGTGAAGAAAGTTAAAGATTGGGCAAAGAAAGGAAATTGGAGTGACTTCAGCTCTTTGTTCGCTCTCATGATATACGGGATTGTCCTATTCCCTCACAAGAGAAATTTTGTGGATTTGGCGGCTATCTGTGTTTTCAGAAACAAGAACCCGATACTAACACTCCTGGCAGACACTCTTTACACCATTCATTCCAGGCACGGAAAAGGTGGTAATGTAAGTTTATGCCATTCGATGTTGTATCAATGGCTTAAGTTGCATCTACCAGTGAGTGTCCCTTTCATGAATACCAGGCTTTCTCTTCGATGGTCATCGAGGTTTGTTAACCTTACTTCTTTTGATATCCGGTGGAATTATGATATGGGGGAAGTGAAAAGTGTTGTCACTAGTTGCGGAGATTTCCCTAATATTCCCCTCATAGGAACTAAGGGGTGCATCAACTATAATCCGGTGCTTGCTTATCGTAAATTGGGATATGCAATGGATGGACCGCCAAAGGTTAAGGAGGTGTCTGAATCAGCATATTTCGCTAGGGGAAGTGATCCTGAGATGTTGAAAAAAGTGACGAGTGCTTGGAAGGGAATTCACAGGAAGGATAGAACCACTTTGGGTAATAAGGTTCCTATTGCTAGGGTTCCTTACATGGAGTGGGTTAAAGCCAGGGTTAATATCTTACGATTACCATTTGCAAGGTCAGCTCCTCTATACGAGCAACCTCCTGTTGTTCACAGTGCCTACTGAGGTGTTTACCCAGATTCATGTTGAGAATATTCAGCTTCGTGCAAAAGACCGTGAGGCGGGGATGAAACTTTATTGAGCAGATCAAGAAAGGGTCGACTTAGCTCGTAAACTCAAGGAAGCTAAAGGGGAAACTTTTGATGCAACCGGTTCTAGGAAGAGGTCTCATGCTGAAATGGAAGAAGAATTGAGTAAGATTCAGCGAGAGTGTCGGAAGCTTCAGGCCTCAGAAAATAGCTATAAGAAGAAGATTCAGAACTTAGAAAAACATCTCAAGGACAAAGACGCTCAGCTTGAGAAAGAAATGACCCAGAAGCGTGTCGCGGAAGATCAGTTCCAAGAAAGTAAATTAGTACTGTCAACACCTTGAAGCGCCCGTAGTTCCAGAGATTTAGTTCCGTTATTTACTTTTGGTGTATTTGGCCACCCCCAGAATTGTTGGAAGGGGCCAATTGATTGTTGTTATTATTCAGTTCTCTTTGCTTTATTGTTAAGACATGTATTTAGTTGTTTTTCATTTTACTCTTAATTGTCCAAAGATACTTAGACATCGTTTCTTTGTTTGTAAATAATTGAAGTGTTCATCTTATTATCCTTTCTATTTTTGATTGTATGGTTGCACGCCTTGACTGATGAATAAAAGGACTCTTGGATACTTGGAAATGACAAACATGTCATGCACATCATGCATTTCATAACATTACAGGTTATCTCAAGATGGTTTTCTTATTCTTCTGCTTTTCTTATTCAGACTTCAAGACAACTACTCATCGATATTTCACCAGAACCAACTTGCCAAGACAAATGGAACAGGTTCAAGCTGAACTCGGTGAAATAAGGGATCAGATGGCTACTCAGATGACTCAGTTCATGGAGGTTATCACCAACGTGAATCGCCGACAGGAAGAGCTAACTGCTATTGTCAACAACCAACACCGCCATCCAGGGGATGTTGGAAATCAAGGGCTTTATCAGAATATCTCTGTGGGAATGGGGGGTGTACAAGATCAGCCAGCTGCAAATTTTCACGGGATGCCGGGAAATCCTTTTGTGCGCAATGTAGGGCAGTTTCCTCCATCTCCTGGAGCCCATCTTGTGGGGAACAGGAGAGCTAATCAAGGTGGTGTAAGGATTTATCAGGATCAGGATTTTGACTTTGACCAGGATGAAGATCAGTTTTATGTGCGACGTTCAGAGCCGGGGGTTCAGATTGAGGATATGAAGTATCGTTTGTTGGAAGAGCGTATGAAGGCTGTGGAAGGGAAAGGAGTCCTTGGTATGGATGCTAATGATCTCGGGTTGGAGTCTGGGGTGAAGTTCCCTCCGAAATTCAATCCTCCTACTTTTGAAAAGTACAATGGGACGTCGTGTCCTATTACTCATGAAACTGCTTATTTCCGGAAGATATCAGTACATATTGAGGATCAAAGGCTTTTGATTCACTTTTTCTAGGATAGCCTGTCTGGGGCATCCTTGGAATGGTACATGAAGCTGGAAAAAACTCATGTTCGCTGCTGGAATGATCTTGCTCGGGCTTTCGTCAAACATTATCAGTACAATGTGGATATGGCACCTAATCGCACTCAGTTATAAAATATGTCGCAAGGACCAAAAGAATCTTTCAAGGAATACGCTCAGAAGTGGTGTGAGTTGGCTGCGAGAGTTTAACCTCCACTCATGGAGAGAGAACTCATTGATATGTTTATGAGTACCCTGCAAGGGCCTTTCTATGAGCACACGATAGGAAGCACTTCAGAAGGATTTGTAGATTTAGTCACGGCTGGTGAAAGAATTGAAGTGGGTTTGAAATTGGGAAGGATTCAGGTTGGAGGTTCTAGCAGCTCGTTAGGGGGCAGTAAGAAACCATTCAAAAATTACCCTAAGAAAAGGGAAGGCGATGCAAGCGTGGTTTACTCCCATAGAGGACGAAGAGAGGACCGTCAGCATCAATAAATCAATGTTGTTTCTATTCTTGTTAATGCTCCTCCGTAGCAAAGACCAAATGCAGTGCCTCAGCAAGGAAGGCAGCAAGATGCTCCACGTCAGTATAATAACCAGCAACAAAGACAACCCAGAAAATTCTACCCCTTGCTGGTGACTCTTACTGAAGCGCTCCACTATTTTCTTGATTTAAAGTTAATCGGTTTGAGAAATATGCCACCGCCACCTGCAAGACTCCCTGTTAATTATGATGATAATGCAAGATGAGAATTCCATTCAGGAGGAGTTGGTCATTCTACTGACAATTGTTTTGCGTTGAAATGTAAAGTACAAGATTTGTTAGATGCAAAGGCGATTGAGTTTACTCCAGTGACCGGTCCGAATGTTACTCAAAACCTAATGCCAAGGCATGGAGGGGGTGTTGTTAAAACGATTGATGATAATGGTGAAATGTTGAACTTAATCATGGATGTGGAATAAGTAACTACTCTGTTGAGTTGTGTTAAGAGGTATTTGCTTGACAATTCTATTTTCCCGGGTTGTACTTCTGAGTGTGTCAAGTGTAGAGAACAACCGAAGGGCTGTGATAATTTGAAAGTAGGTATCCAGTTGTTGATAAGTGAGGGCTCCCTGAAATTTGATAGAAGACCGAGCTACCGCAAGATTATTGAAGAAGATGTTGCTGTGATATCTATTCCTTACACCCCTGCGCGCATTCCTGCCCCTTCGAGGGCATCCCCTCTGAGTATTACGGTACCTTGTCCTATGTCGTATACTAGTGAGAAGGTTGTCCTGTGGCATTACGATGATGATGTTTATTACCATGGGGTAAAGAAGGAGGTTAATGCTCGTTTGTATGAGAAAGAACATGCTGAAGGTGATGAAGAGGAATTCCATAACTTTTCTGGTGTGGGTCGAATGACTAGAAGCGGGAGAGTATTTGGTCCTTCCAATGTGCAAGATGCGGAAGATGCTTTTGCAAGAGAAAAAGGCAAACAACAGGTAATGATTGGCAATCCAAGGGTTATGCCAGCCTATATGACTCAACCAATTACGATACCAGAAGCTTCTTCAGTTCCCGATGAGTTTGAGGAGTTGATGCGAATTATCAGAAAGAGTGATTATAGCATAATTGATCATTTGAGCCATACTCTGTCCAAGATGTATCTTATCCTTGTTGATTTATTCAGAACCTCACAGAAATGCCTTGATGAAGTTGTTGAAGAACGCGTTCGTGCCACATGAGATAACAATCAATCAGTTTGAGAATGTTTATGCCAATATATCTGCCGAGAACAGTTTGGGCTTCACCGATTTTGATTTTCCTCCAGAGGGACCAGACCATAACAAAGTGTTGCATATTTCGATGGAGTACAAAGGCACCACTTTATCTCGGCTTTCGGTAGACACACAATCGTCTTTATATGTATTGCCCAAGTCAGCGTTGATGAAGATTGATTATTCTGGGATGGAGTTGCGCCCAAGTGACTTAATGGTGAAGGCGTTTGATGGGTCTCGAAGATCAGTGTTTTGGGAAGTGGAGCTACCTATTAAGGTTGGTCCTCGTACCTTCACGACCACGTTTTTCGTGATGGATATACAGCCAGCATACTGTTGCTTGTTGGGGAGGTCGTGGATTCATAGAGCAAGAGCAGTCACTTCTACTCTTTATCAAAAGCTTAAGTATCCTGCAGAGGGAAAGGTGATAACCGTATGAGGCGAAGAAGAGTACATCGTGAGTCATTTGACATCATTCCGCTATGTTAAAGTTGAAGACGAAATTCATGAAACTCCATTTCAGGCATTTGAGACAGTTCATGCTGTCAATATTCCTCCTCCAGAGAAGAAAAAGAAATCGGAAACTGTTATGTCTTCCCTCAAAGATGCGAAAGTTGTAGTGGAAGTTGGTAACCCTGAGGGTTGGGGTCAAGTGCTGGACGTTACTCTGAAGCTTGATCGATTTGGTCATGGTTTTAGCCCAGGTCAGCAAAGTGCAGCTCCCAGAGCATCCGGTTTATCTACTCCTGTGAAGTTTTCTCGTCCCTGTGCTACTCGAGAAGGACACACCAATGCAGTTGGCGATGATAGGGCTGATGGCTACAATGTTGAAGATTAGCTTCGTTTGAGCGTTCCAGGCCAGACACTCAACAATTGGACTTTCGTGGATGTTATCCAAGTTTCAAGCATTGAGGAGTAATTTTCTTGTTTCTTTTATTATCATATCATAATTCCTATGCTTTGCCCAACGCGTAGTGAATCATTTGTGTAGGGCCACCATGTTTATTTTGCAAGTTTATCATGAAATAAAGGACGTTTTTGCATTCAAAATCTTGTTTCTTTTTCTTTTTAAAATGGCAATGTTTCTCTTTCCACACACAGTCACTAAAAACGCAAAAAATGTCATTCATGCATATGCACTTCCAACCCCGATTCTATTGATAACGACTTTGCTATGGCTCATTATGACTTTGATACTCCTATTTATCAAGCTGAAGAAGAAGCATATGAAGATTGTGATCTTCCTGAGGAATTAGAAAGACTGTTGAAAGAAGAGGAGAAGGTTATCCAGCCGAATCAGGATTCAATTGAGGTGGTGAATATTGGTACAAAAGAGGTAAGAAGAGAAGTCAAGATAGGGGCCAATCTCGAAGACAGTGTAAAAACCAGATTGATTGAGCTACTCCGTAAGTATTCTGATATCTTCGCCTGGTCTTATGAGGATATGCCTGGGTTGGATACAGACATAATGGTGCATCGACTACCGCTCAAAGAAGGTTGTTCTCCTGTCAAGCAGAAGCTCTGAAGAACTAATCTTGAGATGTCCAAGAAGATCAAGGAGGAGGTTCAGAAGAAGTTGGACGCAAATTTCTTAAAAGTTATCAATTATTCACCATGGATCGCAAATATTGTGCATGTGCCCAAGAAAGATGGTAAAGTCAGGATGTGCGTGGATTATAGGGATTTGAACAGGGCCAGCCCTAAAGACGATTTCCCTCTTACGCATATTGATGTGTTGGTTGATAATACTGCTCATTCCAAAGTATTCTCATTCATGGATGGTTTTTCAGGTTATAACCAAATTAAGATGGCTCCAGAGGATATGGAGAAGACAACATTCATCACGCCTTGGGGAACCTTCTGTTATAAAGTAATGTCGTTTGGTTTGAAAAATGTTGGGGCAACATATCAGCGCGCCATGGTCACACTCTTTCATGATTTGATTCACAAAGAGATTGAGGTATATGTAGACGATATGATTGCTAAGTCCGACACGGAAGAGGAACATCTTATTCATCTGGAGAAATTGTTCGAGATACTGAGGCAGTTCTTGCTAACGTTGAATCTAAATAAGTGCACCTTCGGGGTGAGATCCGGCAAGCTTTTGGGCTTTATTATAAGTGAGAAAGGTATCGAGGTGGACCCGGCCAAACTCGAAGCGATACAGGAAATGCCTGAACCTAGGACAGAGAAGGAAGTATGTGGTTTCTTGGGGAGGTTAAACTATATTTCCAGATTTATTTCTCATCTCACAGCCACCTGTGAACCTATGTTCAAGTTGTTGAAGAAAAGTCAGATAGTGAAATGGAATGAGGATTTTCATAGGGCCTTTGACAAGATAATGGAATATTTGCAAGAACCTTCGATACTCATGCCGCCAGTGGAAGGAAGGCCACTAATCATGTATCTAACCGTGTTGGAAACCTCAATGGGTTGTTTCCTCGGTCAGCACGACGAGACAAGGAAGAAAGAGCAAGCTATTTACTACTTCAGTAAGAAGTTTACAGAATGCGAGTCAAGGTACTCATTGCTGGAAAAGACTTGTTGTGCACTTGCCTGGGCCACTAAAATTTTGAGGTGATACATGTTAACTCACACCACCTAATTTATATCCAAAATGGATCCTATCAAGTACATTTTTGAGAAGCCAGCTCTTACAGGCAGGGTAGCCCGTTGGCAGATGATACTCACTGAATATGATATCCAATACACTACTCAAAAAGCAATTAAGGGTAGTGTACTGGATGACCATCTTGCTCATCAGCCCATGAATGATTACGAACCGATGAAGTTTGATTTTCCAGATGAGGAAATTGTGTATGTTCGGGATTGTAACATACCAGACCCAGACGAAGGACCCGAGTCGGGATCACGTTGGACGCTTGTTTTTGATGGTGCCTCTAATGCCATGGGCAACGACGTCGAGGCTATTATCACTTCCCCTGAGGGATACCACATTCCTTTCACGGCTCGTATTTGTTTCGATTGCACTAACAACATGGCCGAATATGAAGCTTGCATTTATGGCGTTGAAGCAGCGATCGACCTGCGCATCAAATTCTTGAAATTTTACGGGGACTCCAATCTTGTTATCAGCCAGATCAATGGAGAATGGGAGACTCGCCATCAGAACCTAATTCCATATCGTGAGCATGTTATGAAGTTGATTCCATACTTCAAATAGATCACGTTTGAACAAATTCCCAGAGAAGAAAACAATCTAGCTGGTGCACTAGCAACTTTGTCCTCCATGTTCAATGTTAAGTGGGATAATGAGGCACCTTCCATTACTATCAGGAGTTTGAGTGAGCCAGCTTTTTGTTTTGAGGCCAGTTTGGATCCAGACGGTAATCTTTGGTTTTAGGACGTTAAGCGATATCTGGAGAGACAAGAGTACCCTGAAGGGGCATCCGTCACAAATAAGAAGTTCTTGAGAATATTTTCAGCCAAGTTCTTTCTCAGTAGTGGTGTGTTGTACAGAAGGCATCATGATGATCTACTGCTCAGATGTGTTGACAAGAAAGAAGTAGCTAGAATCATTGAAGAGATACATGAAGGTGATTTTGGGACCCATTCCATCGGGCACACCATGGCTAAAAAGATCTTGCGAGCAGGTTATTATTGGTCCACCATGGAGACTGACTGTTTCAATCATGCATTGGTTTGTCACAAATTTCAAGTCTACGCTGATAAGGTGCATGTGTCGCCAGTGCCTTTGAATGTCTTGACCTCCCCTTGGCCGTTTGCGATGTGGGGAATTGATATGATCGGCAAGATTGAATCGAATGCGTCCAACGGGCACCATTTCATTATGGTTGCCATCGATTATTTTACCAAATGGGTCGAAGCAGCATCCTATGCCAATGTCACCAAGCAAGTGGTAACTCGGTTCATTAAGCATAAAATTATTTGCCGCTACGGGGTGCCTGAAAAGATCATTACCAATAATGGGTCTAACTTGAACAACAAGATGATGAAGGAGCTTTGTGAGTCCTTCAAAATCAAGCATCATAACTCTTCCCCATATAGACCAAAGATGAACGGCGATTTCAAAGCGGCCAATAAAAATATCAAGAAAATTATGCAGAAAATGGTGGTGACCTATAAAGATTGGCATGAGATGCTGCCTTTCGTCTTGCATGGTTATCGCACCACGGTGCGTACTTCGAATGGGGCAACCCCATTTTCATTGGTCTACGGCATGGAAGCAGCACTTCCGGTAGAAGTCAAGATTCCCTCTCTTAGGGTCATACGAGATGTTGAGCTGGATGAAAGTGAATGGGTGCAGAATCGGCTGGATCAGCTGGAGCTTATTGATGAAAAGAGATTGACGGCCATTTGCCACGGTCAGGTATATCAGCAAAGGATGAGAAAAGCTTTCGATAAGAGGGTGCGACCTCAGTGTTACAAACCAGGCAACCTTGTGCTCAAAAAGATAATTCTTCCCCAGGGAGATCCCAGGGGCAAGTGGGTTCCGACTTATGAAGGTCCTTTCGTGGTCCAAAAAGTTTTCTCTAGAGGGGAGATGATGCTCACGACTATGGATGGAGAGTACTTCCCTCTCCCTGTGAATGCTGACGTAGTTAAAAAATACTTTACATAAAAAATAATAATAAAAACCCGCTAAACTGAAAACCCGAAAGGGAAGTTTAGGCAAAAGAAGGGTGTCCTGGTGAAACGAAAACCCGAAAGGGCGATTCAGGAAAAAGTTAGGGACTTAAAGCAAGTGACTACGCTCAGCATGGGATCCTTTGTTTCCTTCCTTCACTCCATCACCTGGCATAAGCTCGAAGCTAATCTAAGTTTGATCTATCTGAAAGCAGGAAGATAAGAGTCATCAGAGTCATAGCAAAGTTGGGGCTCGATGGATATTCACATTCACATTGCCATTTGTAAACACTTGTTTGTTTTAATTTTGCAATTTCTTGCTTCCCAATGTAAATGCCTTTTTCACAGGCTGATCTCTCAAAATCAATAAAATATCTTCTTTCAAGTATGCATATGCATTTCTTTGTTCCCTTTTTACTATTTTGTTTGCAAAAACGTCCAATATTTTTGATAAGCATGTGCATATAAACTTCGTGGCCCTTACATAGATATGATAATCTAAGTCACGATTGGTTGATCGCTTGAAATACGGATAACAAATGCAATATCTACTGCGCAAGGGGCATGTTTGTTTCTCTATTTGACTGACTTCTCTTTCACTTTACTGGCGGGTGCCATGCCGTTTTGTTTCACAACTCCGTGTTGTCGGTAAAGGTCATGAGTCAGGGTAAATATCAAGGTTACGGCAGGTCGGAAGGACCGGTGAACCTAGCTGGAGACATTGTTTCCCCATAATGGCTTTTATTACGTTTCTTTGTGGAACTTTGATGTGTCATCTTGATTGATTTTTTTAGCATTGTTTTCATATAGAATTTTGTTTATAGCTGAATGTCAGCCTTGATGCATTGAATCTTTTTGCCTTGAAAGAATCTTTTATACAAAATCACTCTTCAATTGTTTTTCGGGCATTTTGATACCAGTTGGGCCCACTCTTTTGCTTAGCCAAAATTATGGAGGAAGGAGTTTATCTAAAAAACAATGACTGTAGTGGTATGCTTTTGAGTAGAACCTTGTTGACGATGTACAAGCATTATTTCAATCCCCAAACACCGGAGATATAAGGGAGTTAGACCCTCGTTAACCCCTCTGAGCCTTCGAAGTAGGATTTTCTTTTCCATTCAAAAAAAAAATATAAAACAAAACCTTTTAACCTGGGGCAGGGTAGATGTTCAGTTTATTTGCCCAAGCATTCAAATTTCAGAAGGAATGTCCCATCTGAAGATCACTACATTTTATCTTTCACATCATGAGATATAAAAAAAAAGAGATGTGTGTCTGAACCACGATGTTCATCTCCTCACAAAATCCTAAGGTCGAGATCGAACCGATACAATAAAGGCTATCCTTCGTCGACCAAGGAATGAGGCATTTATTTTCTTCGAAAAAAAGAGTTCAAAAGTCATGTTGACTTGTTTAAGGTGAAAATCATGAATAAAAAAAAGAAACAAAAAGCCCCGCTAAGTCGAAACTTGAAAACAAGTCGCTTAGGCAAAATTTTGGGTATCCCGCTGGACTCCCAAAAATGGAAATTCAAGAGACTTTTGTCCAGGCAAAAGTTAGGGACAAAAGATCCTAAAAGGCCAAAAGATTATCCAATAAAATTTTCATCAAAATAAGAGGAACAATAATATATAAAAGAAAAAGCAACAAAAGTTAAGTGACAATCATGTTGGAGAATTTGTCGTGATCACTCAAACGTTACAAAACCTTTTGAAAGATGAATGCTTGTGATAAGTCAGCTGAACTTAGGACAGCAGAATATCACGAAGGGGGTGGGCACCTAATAATTTGAACCTTGAAAACTTTTTTTCAAAAGAACCTTGAAACAGGCCACCTTACAACCCTTAAAAGTCCTAACTGAAATAAGGGTTTAACTCGAAAGTATACTGCAACGGGATAGTATTTCCTAAACTCTCTGAATATGTGTTGCATGGCCGTGTTGTTATCTTGTCACCCGTATCTTGACTTATTTTTCAAAAGAAGAAGAAAATTTGTAAAACCTTTTTGCACTCTAGCCAGTGATTCGTTCACAACAGAGATGCGACATTTTTGTTAAAATTTTCAACTTCAAGGCTTAAATAATCATCGCATCAGGTCTGTCGTTCTCAAAATAAACATCTTCCTGCATGCAAAACATTTGTTTGACATCAAAAGAGAGTTTACACGTTGAACACCTGTAAAGAGCTTAATGATTGTCAAGAAGGGAAATTCGATCTTCTTCTGCTAGGCAGGACCCATGTATGTTTAGGACTTTACTTATCCCCAGTGAAGTTTCTTATCCCCAGGGAAGTTTCTTATCCCCAGTGGAGTTTCTTATTCCCAGTGAAGTTTCTTATCCCCAGGGAAGTTTCTTATCCCCAGTGAAGTTTCTTATTCCCAATGGAGTTTCGTTTCCCCAGTGAAATTTCCTATCCCCGGTGAAGTTTCGTTTCTACAGCAAAATTTTGTTACCCCAGGAATCTTCTTTTAAAATCCTTGCTCCAAGACTCCAAGTTTGGATGTGTCGCCTAACCCCAATGGAGTTGTTAAGCCGGAAGCCCTCCCTTTGACCTCTCATTTCCTAGCCGATTTGTGGACTGGGGCATCCTTTGTTAAGGGTCTATTTTATTCCCCAGTAAGGTTTTGGTACCATGTGACTATCTGCATGATTCGTCCTTTGGTTGCATTCCAAGAGAGTATCTTTCCAGTAAGATAATCTTCAACGAGGTTCTATCTCTCCGGTGAAGTTCCACCTCTTCAACAGAGTTCTGTATCCCCGATGAAGTCCCGTATCCTCAGTAGAACTTTGTTCCTCCAACAAAGGTTTTCACCCCTCACATCGGGTTTGTTGTCTTGGTGTCGTCCTCAACACGGTCGCACACCGTCTTTTTCCAAAGATTACAGTCTTGCCCTGATCTTCTCCCTCAATGTCTAATCTTCTCTAGAAGCTACAGTGTCGATCTGATCTTCTCTAGGATTTTGCAATTTATTTTTGCAGCTTCCCTCAATGTTTGTGGCCCGTTTCTACTAGTTTCTCGGTTGTTATTCCCCGTGAAGCTTCATCTCTTCAAGGTTCCCTCTCTAGTGATTCCCCATATTTTCTCCTCTCCTTTGGATTTTGCAATTTTTTTTTGCAAGTCAAGTCATATGAGGCCCCTTTTAAACATGCATTATTACATTTGCATCTACAAAAATGCATAGCATTTCCATTATATGGAGCATTGCGCTACAAAAAAGAATTCAAACATGCATCGGAACATAAGCCATTTTTATTTCCTTCATCCCCAGTGATTCAGCTATTACTTTGGATTAAATCCCCAGCGAGTTCTTCGTCCTCATTATCTCAGAATTCCTCCCCATACCAATATCCTTTTGATGTCAATTCTATGTTTGTTTGAGTGTCTACTCTTGACTGTAGTTCAGTTTCGCCCTGACGCGGTCTTCTAGGGTTTAGTCTCTACTACTCCCTCTGGTTCAATCCAATGTCTATTGATGCACCTTTTGAATACCAGTTTTGTCCTGATATTCACTTTCAGCAGATTTTAGGTGTACACCCTAATCTCCTTGCTTTGGGTTGAGCTCAGAGTTTTGTCTCCTCACCCTGCGCATGAAATCCAGTTTCGTCTTGGTGCTCGTCTAGTTTAGTTTCGCCTAAGTAGTTTTTGAGTCGAGTTTCGTCTCGTTTTTGCTTTCATACCTTGGACCCTTTGACGGTGTTCGTTTACCGAGTGCAGTGTTCGTACTGCGTCCCTGGTTTGAAATCAGTCTGTTTTGTTCCCTTGGATTCTTCTATCAGTTTTCATCACTGTTTATCCATTGATCTGAGACCAGCAGGTGCTCTGAGAAACATGCGCTCTCATCACTCTCACTTTGGGTCGAGTTTCACCTCGTCGCCTATGCATTAAATCCAGTTTCGTCCTGGTACTCATCTGGTTTAGTTTCGTCTAACCGGTTATTGAGTCGAGTTTCGTCTCGCTTTTGTTCCTCATTTCAGAGATTCTTTCAGTTCCTTCATACTTTCTATCTTAGTTGAGATTAGCAAGTGCTCCTAGAATCGTGCACTCTAGCCACTTTGCTTTGGGTCGAGCTCAACGTTTCGTCTCCTCACCCGCGTACGTTTTCTTTTCCAGAGATTAGTTTCGCCTATACTCTGTGGTTTGAGTTTTGTCTCGTCCCTTTTGAAGCACAGTTTTTCCCTGGCACATCTGCCCGGAAGTTTAGTTGCGTCTACTCTTCTTTGTTTTTGTTCTGTTTCAATCTGCGTTACAGTTTCATTCTGACGCATGTCTTGGGGGTTTTCTACTTCTTTTTTTCTTTCTTCTTCAAGATTGTAAATTGTTGGGTTCTTTCATATTCAATCATCTTCAACTCTGAACGCTCGAAAGTTGTCACTTTTTCTCACTTATCATGCTGAAGATATTTGAATAGGGGCAGTTGTTGCACTCCAAAATTTACCCTCTTGATTTAGGCTTATGTTTCATCATGAATATCATATTGCATTGCATTCATACATTGTGATGGGGTCAAAGTACTTTGGTTATCAAGTCTTCCTTAAGCTTTGAAGGTTGGTTGCTTTGACAAGTTGCTCAAGTAGAACCTTGACATTTGAACCTCTGGATCTTTCAAGCTCAAAGTTATTGCATATCTTAAGATGTTTCATCCATCTCTTTGGATCTTCAGAGGATTGGAGTTTATGTGAGGGAACCACTTTTCTTTTATTCACCAGTCAAATTGGGGTTTTGAAGCTTGATCAGCTATCCCCAGGCACCTTGGTTGTGTATTTTGTTTATGTGTTGATTGATTAACTTCTAACCAAAATAAAAAAAATATTGGTCTTTGTCTTTTCAAAATTGTGTTTTAGGTACCAAGTATCCAACAAATAAGCTCATGCAAAGTTGATTTGATTCTGTTTGTGGCAAAAGAAGGTATGCATCGACCTATAAACCTATGTATCGCCTTATTTTGTTGTGCATAACTAGCATGCGTCGACACATGCATGTATGTATCGACTCATCCTTCTTGAAAAAACTAGCATGTGTCGACACATGCATGTATGCATCGACTCATCCTATTTGAATAACTTGCATGTGTCGACACATACGTGTTATGTATCGACTCATGCAGTTTGCGTGGTTCTGTAATAAGTTGGATTAACAGTATGCATCGATACGTAGAGGCATGTATCGACACATGTTGTTTTATACAGCCAGTATGTATCGACACATACCACCTATGTATCGACACATAACAGAAAAATGCACGTGTTTTTTTGAAAAATCCAGCAAATTCAAACTTTTATCATTTTGGCTCCAATTTTTTCTGCATAATTTGAAATTATATCATTAATTCAAATTTGGCTCCAAGAATCAATTACCCAATTACCAATAATCCCAATCCTAAAACTCTATAAATAGAGCCCTCATTTCATTCAAATTTCAATCTTTTGATAGCCAAAATCACTTGGCTAAAAAATCTCTCAATTCTCTCCATCTACCAAATTCACTCAAAGCTCCACTTTCAAAAAGATAGTAAGCTTTGCATTAAAGCTTACTAATCTTTGAGCTAAACCTTCATCCAAACATTTTTTCTCCATCAATTTTCTACATCCAAACTTGATTAATTGATTCTTGTGGTTGAATTGGAGCAAATTCTGAAGTTGATTGATAATTCTCAAATTCTACCTTTGGTAAGTTGGATCATCATCTTTCATAATATGATCTCTTGTGGATTTCTGGTTTTGATTCATTGAGAACTGCTTTTATGACTCCATTAATGCTATCTTCTCAAAACTTGCTGGAATTTTCATGCTCAATTGGATCCATGATCATAAGGTGTTTGATGAAAAGTTGGAACAAGAACTTGATCTTTGAAATGTTGTTTTCTACTGATTTTTTAACAGGTTGCAATCAATTGTTGTAACATTGCAATTAATTGTCACAGAAAATTGATTTTATAAAAAAAACTGCACTGATGCAATAGGTTGCTGTCCAAGCACAATTGATTGTAACAGTGCCAAAAATACTTTTGCTTCCTTATTTTGGGGCTATTTTGACTCAAATATTTTTCGGCACACTCTCTTTGATGGATAATTTGGATTGCAATTTTAAATGTTTGTTTTGTTTTTAAAACTCAATGGACTTTGTGATGTAGATGAAGTTGGATAAATGTTCATCAACACAAATATACCTAAGAATGAATTATTTAATTCATTTTTGGTGCTTTGGATTAATGATATGTTTAGTGCTTTAATCCATCTAGAGGAGTGGTTGAATTTAAAGATGAAAGAATTTTGAAATGGTGATCTAAATTAGCTTATCATTCCCCTCCCTCTTCATCTTATCTCTTTCTTTTTTAATTGTGCTACATGTTAATGGATGGTGATGTTTATATCATTTATCCAAACACGAAGTACATAGATTGCTATTGACCGACCTCAAAATAGGTGCGACTTCTACATAAGTCCACTTACGATTGCTAAACATAGCGCTAAATTTTGTCCCAATTCGAATAAATGATCACTCGTGGACCAAACTTATGATTGAAAGCCCAAGTATGTTAATTTGATATCTTTGATCCAATAACCTTGATATTCATTGTGTGGAGGCTTTTGTTCTACCAATCCTCTAATGGATCTACAACACCTTTGGTCAACGCGGATCACTTAAACATCATTGATCATTAAATGTTACCTTTTGAGAATTCCAAAATGGATGATATACTTGACAAAAAGCAAATGCAGCTTGTTGTGTGCAAGCTTTGGTTCTACTAATCCTCTAATGAGTTCCAAATGCAAGCTTCAAGATGATCATCCAACTAACCACTAATCTCTAACAATTGACTTTACTTCATGCTTTTATTTTTTTCATGTTTTATGTACTTTTAGCATTTTATGTTTCATGCTATTTTCATCTTTGCTCACTTGAGCATTTATTTTTATGTCATTTTTATTTTTGCTCAATTGAGCTTTCCTTTTCCTTTTAAAGACACCTAATAATCAACATGAACCATAAAAAACTTTAATGATGCTTGGACTGTTTGGTTACTATCCTTGGCATTATGGAGCATGAGACGTTTTTTTCTTGGACTTAGGATTAGAGACCTTGGCATGTATTGGAGACTTTGATACATTGTATAGCATCCCACTTTTGGCCTCAGGCTACCGTGTTCCACTTTATTTGTGGAATACAACTTATTACACTGACACTGCTTTGATATTTGGCACATTTGATATTCCATGAAGGATATACATGATATTGTGAATACTATACATTGCCCATGGGGATCTGTTCATATCTGATAATCTCATTACTTACATCGTTATGGCGTCATTTCTGACATGATTCGTCTACTGATGCCAGCTTGCTTGAAGTTCTCTGGGTTTCTTTTTATTCTTGCTCAGTTGCTACGGATAGTTATCCATTTGGTATTGCACTATCTCCCTTCTTTCATTTTCATTTTGCATAGTTCTCTGATTGCACGATGGGACCTCTGTTGTTGATATATGTCAGGTGGGCCTCTGTTTTTTTTGCCAAATACCTATGTTGTGTTTGTGTTGATCGATGAGTCACTCAATTTAGATATTGAGATCACGACTTCTCTCTCATTGAATGCTCCCTATAGGATTTTTATTGCTTTTCTTCTTTTGTGTTGATCGATTAGTCACTCAATTTAGATATTGAGATCACGACTTCGCTCTCATTGCATGCTTCCTATAGGATGTTTATTGCTTTTCTTCTTTAATTGTTGATCGATGAGTCACTCAATTTAGATATTGAGATCACGACTTCGCTCTCATTGCATGTTCCCTATAGGATAGTTTTGTTAAGCTTTCTTTGACATGTTAATTAAGGTAGGAATCCATGTATGCTAACATAGGATAGGATTTTCCTTTAACCTCAACCTTAGGGTCAATCATTGTATGATAACACTAGGGATAGTACTAGGATAGTTTCCCTTAGTTGTTTTTCTCTCTTTGCATCTTGCATCTTAAAACAAAAACTTATTTTCTTGGCAAATCATAAGACACCTCTAATGAACCCAAACTGTTCTTCAAAGTAAAAGATACAAACCAATCTTACTTTGTTTATGTTGAAGTCGTTGTTTCGCCATCGCACATGTTTGTTATCCTACTTTGATTCTCAATATCATTGTTAGGTGTGATGTTTTGTAATCTATTATATCGATGTTTCGTCATCTTTTGCCATGATCTCTTGTTATCTTGAAGCCGATGTTTCGCCATTTCACAATTTGTTATCCTACTTTGATTCTCAATATCATTGTTAGGTGTGATGTTTTGTCATCTTTTTTATCGATGTTTCGCCATCTTTTTCCATGATCTCTTGTTATCTTGAAGCCGATGTTTCGCCATCGTACATGTTTGTTATCCTACTTTGATTCTCAATATCATTGTTAGGTGTGATGTTTTGTCATCTTTTTTATCGATGTTTCGCCATCGAACATGTTTGTTATCCTACTTTGATTCTCAATATCATTGTTAGGTGTGATGTTTTGTCATCTTTTTTATCGATGTTTCGTCATCTTTTTCCATGATCTCTTGTTATTTGTTGAAGCCGATGTTTCGCCATCGCACATGTTTGTTATCCTACTTTGATTCTTAATATCATTGTTAGGTGTGATGTTTTGTCATCTTTTTTATCGATGTTTCGCCATCTTTTGCCATGATCTCTTGTTATCTTGAAGCCGATGTTTAGCCATCGCACATGTTTGTTATCCTAATTGGATTCTCAATATCATTGTTAGGTGTGATGTTTCGTTATCTATTTTATTGATGTTTCGCCATCTTTTCCATGATTTCTTGTTATCCTTTAATCAATGTTTCACCAATGCATATTTGTTGAAGCCGGTGTTTCGCCATCGCACATGTTTGTTATCCTACTTTGATTCTCAATGTCATTGTTAGGTGAGATGTTTCGTCATCTATTTTAATCGATGTTTCTCCATCGCTGATTTGTTTAAAGTCGATGTTTCTCTATCGCACATGTTTGTTATCCTACTTTGATTCTCAATATCATTTGTTATCTTGTTATTATTTAGCCGATGTTTTACCATCTCATTTGTTTGTTGTTTTACTTGATGTTTTGCCATCTTGATTATCCTTGTTTGTTCTAATTAAAAAACACAAACCAACCAAAACACTTAAGCCGAACTACGGCTGCTCTGATTCCTTAAAAGGGATACGTAGGCATTGGGGTAGGGGCCTCAAACACATCTTTTATTTTCCCTACATTATTTTCTTTTCTTTTGCATGCATTCCCTTTTCAGTTGTAAGCCATAGACATAGGATTTGACCACACCCATCTAGACTAGACAACAAGAGTAGATACTGTAGAGTACTACGGGCGTGTGGGGTTCTAATACCTTCCCCTCACGTAACAGACTCCCTTACACAATCTCTCGGTCGAAAGTCCGTGATATCTCCCTTTTCAGGTTTTCTCGATGTTTACCTTTCCCTCTCAGCGGGATAAAAGATGTTCGGTGGCGACTTCATTGTTTTGATGATTTCCGGCTGGCGGTTTCAGGTATTATTTAAGATACTAGAGAAAGTTAGAAACATTATCCTATTTTGGATGACCAGTTGTTGCTAATTAACCTAGGTAATGGAAGTTAATTTTGAGTTAATGAAAATGGTGTGATGAGGTTCAGAAATATATTTTGTGTTCCAGATGTTCCTGAAGTTAAGAAGAGTATTATTTAGGAAGGACATCGAAGTGGACTAAGTATTCACCTCAGTACTACAAAGATGTATTAGGACTTGAAGAAATTGTTTTGGTGGCCCGGTATGAAAAAGGAAGTTGCTGAATTGGTTTTTTCTTGTTTGACTTGTCAGAAGTTGAAGATTGAACATCAGAAGCCTTTGGGTCTGATGCAACTATTGAATATTATATAGTGGAAGTGGCATAGCATTTCCATTTATTTTGTGGCGAGTTTACCGAAGACTGCTAAGGTCAATGATCTAATTTTGATGATAGTGGATAGATTGACTAAGTCGGCTCATTTCTTACCGATGAAGATAAATCATCCTATGCAGAAGTTAGCTGAGATGCATATCAAAGAGATTATGAGGTTACATGGTATACCTTCGAGTATTGTGTCGAATAGAGATCCTAGATTTACATCAAACTTCTGGGAGGGTTCTCCGAATGCTTTCAGTACAAAGTTGAGGTTGAGTTATGTATATCATCTATAGACAAACGATCAGACATAAAGGACTATCTAATCCATGGAGGATTTGTTGAGGGATTGTATGCTAGAACAAGGAGGAGCTTGGGATAGCCACTTGTCATTAATTGATTTTAGGTACAACAATAGTTTTCGTACTAGTATTGGGATTGCACCATATGAGGCCTTGTATGGTAGGAGGTGTAGGACTCTATCATGTCGGTATGAGTCAGACGAGACTGTTGTGCTCGGGCTTAAGATTATACAGGAGAGGGCTGAGAATATCAAGATGATCCGAGAGAGGATGAGAGCTTCGCAGAGTCGTCAAAATAGTTATCATGATAAGAGGAGAAAGGAACTTGAGTTCTAGAAGGAAGATCATGTGTTCTTGTGGGTTACTCTAGTAATTGATGTTGGTAGAGCTCTGAAGTCGGGAAAGCTTACGCCGCGTTTTGTTGGTCCATATCAGATTTCAGAGAGGATAGGTGAAGTGGCCTACTGGATTATGTTACCATTGTTGCTTGCAAATCTTCATGGCGTGTTTCATGTATCTCAGTCGATGAAATACATTTTGGATCCTTAGCATGTGATCCAAATGGATGATGTACAACTGAGAGATAACCTGACAGTTGTAGCATCACTTGTGCAGATAGAAGGTTGGGAGGTAAAGTAGTTGCAGGGTAAAGAGATTTCCTTGGTGAAGGTACTGTGGGGTGGAACAACTAGTGGAAGTTTGACTTGGGAGCGTGAGGATCAGATGAGAGAGTCGTCCCTGATTCTGTTTTCCTCAGATAATTTTGAAGGACAAAAATACTTTAAATTGTGGAGAGTTATAATACCCCTAAATCTAGATTTAAATATTTAATTGATTAATTGTGATTCATTGTGAGTTTATGTGATGCATGTGTGGTATGTTGTGGGGTAGTGAATAACTAAAGTGTTAATTAGAATTACTTGGATTTAAATAATATAGTTTATGTTATTTAGATTTATATTATTAATAATTAAATAGTATATTAAGGTGAAAAGGAGAATGAGGGCATGGTGGTAACGTATTGAAATTTCTCTAGTATAGGAAACACATAGTAATACTGATTTTTCAACATCAGAACAATGTTAAGACAAATGTTACAACATCTCATTTGACATCTAGAACAGATTCATCATGTTATAACAAATACTGAAACTTAAACTGCAGAATGATAAATAACACATAAAGTTGTTAACCTGTTTGGTGCAATATCACCTACATCTGTAGGCTACCAAGCTAGGAAGGAAGTCCACTATCAGCAGTATTAGTTCAAAGCTAAATTCCCCAGTTTACAACTTCTTACCTAATCCCTACCCAATACTACTTTTACCTAGGCACCTCCTAGATGTGAGAAATCACCATCTCACTTCCTAAATCATCTTAGTGATATCTAATAGTCCCAATCCCAGTGACTGTATTGAGTATAACTCAATAAGAAGATCATACTTCCATTACAATACTTAGCCAAGACTCTTGACCAAGAATAATACAAGGATTCACTTAAAAGTTTCATCCAAGAACAATACCCAACTCATTCCCTAAAGGTGTCTGAGTGAGAACATAATGTCAACCATATGTATCAAAAGATACATGGGTGACTTACACCACACAATACACAAGAGACTCTCAAAACCTAATACTTATGCTTCCCCAAATTTTACAATTGGTGAAAACTTAAATTACATTAGGTTATGTCTTCTCTTCAAATACACTTCTTCAATCTATGGGCTTAGAAATATCCATCAGATATTTCTTGAACCACAAGTTAAGAGTTATATCTGTTGTGCAGCAAAATCTTCTTAAATCTTGGAACAAATAATACAAAGTTTCCTAAATTGTCTCAAAGCCCAAATTAGTAACCAATGTACAGCTAAAGATTCAAAACCTTCTTCCAGATAAAATCTTCTTGACTTGCGAGATTTATTGAAGCATATCCAAAAGAAATATTCTAGAATCAACTCAAATATGTGAAGATTTAAAACAGCATTTCCTGTTGTATTGCAGTACTAGATAAAGATGTCATGACATCTGCCTTCGACATATGACTTAAAAACACATCATAGTAAAACAATTACGACAAATGATAAAGATGTTGTAACATCTTACTCACCATCAACATAAAACCATGTTCAGAATCATGTTTAGCCAAAATTTATCCAACCATAAAAACATGGAACGAACAATTTCCCCCTTATGGAAAATTCTCTCTAAAACATTCCAAACACAAAAACAAAATCTAGAGAGAAGAATAAAACCATAAACACAAATTGCACAAAAACATGTATTAAAGATACAACAGTTACACAACACCAGCTACATGGTGATCATGTATACTATGTACATGAGGAAGAAGATGGATATAACTCCCCCTCAAACACAAAACCAATTCTTGACACAGAGATAAATCTCCCCCTCAAGAACACAACACATTAGAAGCACGTGTAGCAGAAGCAACCACACATAACTTAGAGCACAATACACAACAATGCTCATAACTCATACCACACAACACAATAGACAAGATGCTACAACATCCTATAGGACATCCTACATAAGCTACAATAGACGTAGCAACAACATCAAAAACAAGATAGACAAATACAGACAACCCTAAAGTGTTGCATAAAGCAAATAACACTTGACTAGACCCAATAAGACCTTTTCTCCTCCTTTTTAGACAAAAATTGACAAAAATAGGGTGAAAAGAGACTAACATACTAAGAATTAATAGAAGCAAGTATTGATTCAAGACAAAAAGAAAAGACTAAAAAGAAACTGACTCAACAACAAACAAACCTTATGCTTGATACAAAACCAATTGTATCAAACTGACTCAAAAGGAAGGAAGAAAAAAAAAACTTACCCAAAGAGAAACAAGCTAAGGGTAAAGTAAAAAAATGACTCACCCAACCAAAACTAATTCTCTTCAAAGAGACAACTAAGATGAAAGAAAAACAAAACAAAAGAAATCAAGACTCTACAAGACTGACTCGACAAAACAGAAAACAAAAAAACGTTTTTTGTTTATTTGTCTTTCTATTTTTTAATTTTTTTAAAAACAGATAGCATATAACAGCTATCCCACACACCCTACTGAGTCAATGAAATTGAATCAATCTTGATCAGCCTCTGAGTCTGAATCATGTAAGATTACATGGTTCTTCTTAAGGGACTTCACCTTAATTGGGTGTTTTCCCTGTCCCAAATATTCCAGTCGATGTTACATCTATTATAGTGTTGAGGACTACTTTCTTTGTACCAGAACCCATTTTCTTCTTGATTTACAGTAGAAGAAATTTTCTTTCCTTTTTCATCAATAATGTTGAAACGCGGCTTGTGAGGACGGTGAGGTTGTAAGGTCTTTAAATACAAGGAAAGTTACCTAGGTTGTAATGAAACCCTGCTTGTAATGACACTTCAATTAGTGAAAGATTTTATGGAGGAATATAAGATTACCATTAGTAACAATGAACCACTCACTATCAGAGAGATACACATTATTCTTCAGCTTTCTCTTTTTACAAGCTTTGACTCCTTGAAAAATGTTACAACATTTGATATGAAATTTACCATTCCATTGAAAATGATTTTTCTGAGATTGCACACTTCACTAGGAAAAAGAATATAGTTGGTAGACAGTCCAAAAAATTACTCTAATAATTCTTTAGTAGTGCAATTTCAAAATTACCCCTCATATTCTCAATGTAACTTACTCCTCAAGTTATGATAAAAAAAACTTCCAGATCTTCTTAATCATACCATGTTTAGGAGTGACAATATAAACATGTAGCAAGATCATTGACACAAATATGACATAACCAATGACTTTGTTTTGTAAGCAGAATAAAATCCTTGTACCTTAATTGTAGTAACATGTCACACTACAATGCCACGACATTCATGTTGACATTGCACCCTTTTAGTAATCAACCCAAGTATATCTTCTTTCAATAATACACCTAATCTTCAAGATATACCATGATCCAATTAATTATAATCTAGATGACCAGAATATTCTCCATTGATATAATCTTCTTCGACTTGGCATATTACTTTTTACTCCAAAACTCACAATCATTCAATATTCCATCTCTGAAATATCTGATGATTACAAACCATAAACTCCAAATAATGAACTCCTTTCATAAAATTATCTCTTGACAGCTTCCTTATTCAGTGCCTTCTAGCCCTTTAGAATCTTCCACACACTGGAGTAACAAACAGTTGTGTTGATGTTCCAATATCTGGTTGAACAGTAGTATCGTTCTCAATGAACACGTCATTGATTTTTATCCTGAATTTACTTATTACTAACAATACTTTTCTCAATAAAGTAACTCAAAAACATACCTTGTTATCATTAAAGAAGTAGATAAAACCCTTTGAAGACTTCATAGATAATAGATTCACTTTGACAAAAGGAAATCGTATACACCTTTCTATCCACCAGGACCATCACCTTGCATTGAACCAAACAGAACCATAGAACAGGTTATAGAGCTTTTGCAACTCTCTAATGTTGCACCTTCTGGTGTGACATCTTGACTTATTCTTTCTTGAACACAAAGTAAAAGGATAAACAATTAAATACTTATGAAATACAAAAATAGCAATTGTTCTTAAATCTTCAGAGGAACTTCAAACCATCTCATTAGAGACAAATCATTCTTCCTTGATGACAAATACCTTCAGACCTTGATCACACACTTGTTTATCACAACCGTCATCAGTCCTTAAGTAAGAAGAGAACCAATTATCAAAACATAGAGAATCCATCCTGAATTCTTTAGTTATCCAATGTCTTTAAACTTTTCTTTTAGCATCATCAACAAAGTAACACAGATTAGAATGAGACTTAAACAAAACCACCATAAACACTTTTACTGGATTTAGGTGTCTGGAACAATTAGTGTCAAAATACCAATCATCTTAGTTGGATATATAAGAGAAGTATGAGAAATAAGGAAATTATCGCCTTCCTGAGTATTAACCCATGCTTGGTTAAACAAAACTGAACTTGACCTTTGAGAAAATAACCAAAACTATTAAAATCAACTCATCATAGAAGAGATATCTTTAGTGCAAGTATACGCCTGTAGCATGATTAAGATGATGTCAAGCATAAAGTTATGACAAACTTGACTCACCTTTCCTTTTGATAAAACAACCTTTTGTCCCTTTATGTTTTCCCTTTTCCAAACATAGCTTGAAAACCCAAAAGCTTCGAACAAACTTTCCACTTGAGGAACCTTCTTCAACAGAACTAAACTATCCTTCAAGACTTGATCTTTGATATCAAGTTTTAGGATTGATAGAGTCACTTCACCTTGTAAGGTATAGATGGTGGATAATCCTTCATCCTCTTAAGACATAATATCATAAATAAACCACCTCTTATTTCTTCATGGTTGATAACACCTTTTATTTTAGATACACGGATCTTGAATAAATCATCCAGCACATCATGAGATAAAAGGAAAAGAATAAAAGGAAAAGAAAAAGCTCTACTAAATAATAACTAATTTATTTCTATTATTTGGAAAATAATAAAAGGAAAAGAAAAAGAAGGTTATTGGGAGAAAGTCATCGTATGTGAAATTGGAGAAGAGAAGAGAAGAGAAGAAAAAGCCAAACGCCGTGAATTCGAAGGATCATCGCGAGGTAAGGGGTGATTTCGATTAATTATTATGCCTTATAGATTTTGGGATCAATAGAATTGATTAAGCATGTTAGGAATCTCAATTTAGGATTTTCTAGGTTTGTAGAATTTGTCCCTAATGTTGTCAAATTGTGTGGAATTGAACCAATTGCATGATATAGGATTGTTAGGAATTGTTGAATTGTGTTATTTGACATTATGTTGATGTTACTTGGGTGATTCTGGTGTTAATTGATGTGGTCATTCGTATGGGAATGAAAAGGAATGGATTGAGATACAAAATTTTGTCAAAATAGTAGTTTTTGGCTCTGCAGGTCGTGGGAACCGGTTCCCAGTGGGGAGGAACTGGGTTCCACTATGAAAATTTACAAAAACTGGTAAAATTGGTCGTAGGAACCGGTTCCTGTATAGGTAGGAAACGGGTTCCAGTACATTTTCCAGAAAGGTGATTTTAGGACTTCGCAGGAACCGGTTCCTGTATATGTAGGAACCGGGTTCTGCTGTAACTTTTTGAAAAATGTCAAACTTTGAAAATTCATAACTTTCAAACCGTAAGTCCGATTTGAGTTCCGTTTTCGGCAGTATTTCTTAAATTAAAAATACTATCTTATAAAATAAGAAAAATATTATTTTATGAAAATTATTTTAAAAAGAGTCGAATTCCCTATTTTTTTGTAAACTTTGGTATTTTGAGAATGATGTAGAATTGTGTGTAAATTATTCTGATTTGGTGAATGAGAACTGATACTTATGTGTTGTGCCTGCTATCCATTATGATTGAGATGTGATCATGTGATATATTGGTTTTGGCATTATTTGGAATTATGTTGTGATCATATTCTGTTGATTTGATGTTGCATGCTGGTGATGTGCATGCATATGCATTGTTTTGGTGAAGTTAATTCCCATTGTGTGGAATTTGACTTGTATTATCGTTAACCGATACCCGGGAGATGATGGATGGTTAGGCTGGATTCGTGTCCGAGTGTTTATGGACGAATCGATGGTTGCTGTATCCGGTTGATGATGGATCAGTGTTGGGTGACTTGGTCACGTGATTGGTACCACATGCATTATATCTGCATTTGTGTTTGCGTGGAATTGTAACATGTTAGGATGTCTTCCAGTGTTACAATTCTTTGGTTGATTATTGATTTGTGCATAATGACTTGTATGATTGAAACTGTGTGTTGAATCTGGATTTATGCTAAAATGGGTGAAATGATATGCTTGTGATATAATGTTGACTGAGAAGCTTATAATGCATGTTAATTATGACAAATCTCACCCTTACTTTAATGATTTCAGATTAAAGTTAGTAGCTCAGGAGTTGGTGAGGATGGCTCTAGAGCTATGTTACTTTAAGTCCGCGTGTCAGTGTCGTGCTCTGATAGGTTGTAACACTGGGGGAAACGTTTGAATGATGAGTTTTATTTTATACTATATTGTTTAATTTATGTTAGGAATACTTATGAAGTGAAGTTATTCCGGTTTTGAGATATTTCCGCTGTGTAGAACATGATATTGATTTGAATATTTATCTTAATAATTCCTTCAGTAAAGCATGACAACTATAGATTTGAGGTTTTTATATTTATCTTGAATTGTGACATCCTTGTTTTCCATGTTACTCTGATTTAATTAATATATTCGCGGGTTATTTAGAAGGGGTGTTACATTCAACACCTGGTTGGATTATCTTCCAAGGAACATAAAAGTAGTAAGAAACCATTCATTAGAAAACAAAAATAACCTTCTACAGAGTTAGAAGCAAAATCTATGATTTTGTTTCTCTTCAACAATTGTAACTTCCATGTCAAATCTCTTGAATAGAGACCTGAGAATGTTTTTCTTGATCAGTCTTTCGTCTGATCCTCTTTTGTTCTTTAAACACCAAGATGTGCCTTTATGAGTGGACTTGACAATTTCCAAGTATCTTTGGAGACCAGTCATAATGAGTCTGAATAAGAAACCTATCAAATTCATTGATTATGATATTGACAACTTCAAAGTTACATAGAGACAACTCATGCTCTACCCTTCAATCTCTTCAGAACCGGGATTATCCTATCTTGATAATTCTTTACAATTTTGTATCCATTGATAACCATAATTCAATCATTCCAGTCTTCCACAAGGAACAATAGTACTAGAAAAATTAGTCCCTGAAGCTCACCCAATAGACCAAGGTGCCTACTCTGATACCAACTGAAATTTCTCTAGTACAAGCAACACACGGTAATACAAATTTTTCAACATCAGAATAATGTCAAGACAGATGTTACAACATATGATTTGACATCTTAAACAGATTCATCAAGTTATAAAAAATATTGATACTTAAACTGCAAAATGATAAATAACATATAGAGTTGTTAACCCAGTTCGGTGCAACATCACCTAGATCTGAGGGATACCAAGGCAAGAAGGAAGTCCATTATCAATAGTATTAGTTCAAAACTAAACTCCCCCGTTTAAAAATTCTCACATAATCCCTACCCAATGCTACTTCTACTTCTGCACCTCCTAGATATGAGAAATCACTTTCTCACTTCCTAAATCACCTCAGTGCTATATAACAGTCCCAATCCCAGTGACTGTATTGTGTATAACTTAACAAGAAGATCATACTTCCATTACAATACTTAGCCAAGACTCTTGACCAAGAACAATACTTAGATTTGCTTAAAAGCTTCATCTAAGAACAATACTCAACTCATTGCCTAGAGGCTTCTGAGTGAGAACATAATGTCGACCACAAGTATCAAAGATACAAGGGTGACTTACACCACACATTATACAAGAGACTCTCAAAACCTAAGACTTATGATTCCCCTTATTTTACAATTGTTGAAAAACTTAAATTACATTTGGTTAGATGTTCTCTTTAAATACACTACTTCAATCCATGGGCTTCAAAATCTCCATCAGATATTTATTGATCCACAAGTTAAGAGTTGTATCTATTGTGCAACAAAATCTCCTTAAATCTTGGAACAAACAATAAAAAGTTTCATAAATTGTCTCAAAGCCCAATTTAGTAACCAATGTACAGTTGGAGATACAAAACCTTGCTGCAGATAAAATCTTCTTGACCTACGAAATTTATTGAAGCATGTCTAAAAGAAATATTAAAGAATTAAATCAAATATGTAAAGATTTAAAAAAATATTTCCTGTTGTACTGCAATACTAGATCAAGATGTTATGACATCTACCATCGACATCTGACTAAAAAACAATAACAGTAAAATTATTATGACAGATGATAAAGATGTTGCAACATCTTACTCACCATCAACATAGAACCATGTTCAAAATAATGCTTAGCCAAAATTTAGCCAACCATAAAAACATGGAACTAACACATATGATGATAAGTGAGGGCATAAGGGGAATAACATAGAAAGGGTCCAGGGGGTAAAAAGAGGAAATAGAAGAATAGAGATCATTCTATACGATCACAGAATTTGGAGAAACATGAAGAAGACGCTAGAGCTCAGAGGAGAAGTTTTTAGAACACGAAGGAACAAATCGATCGATAGGAATTCGAGGTAAGGTGTGTAATCTCAGTTTATTATGATTGATAGGGGGTTAAGGTAGATATAGGTCTTATCCTATGGGATTGATTTGATTAAATAGTTGATTTATGATATATGTATGCTATGATTATGTCCAATATGATGTGATGATGTATTTTGATGTTAATATGTGATATATGATGATTGTTATGCGCTTTAGACTGAGTTTGATAGTAAAATATGAATTGATATGAGGCTGGAACAGAGCAAGATCACAACTGAGAAGTTTCTATTTCGCATGAACTATCGGGCGAGCAAGTCGCTCTAGCGTCGCTAGGTTAGCGAGACGGTGAACAAAAGGTTGGAAAAGTTGAGTTACTAGAAAATGTATGGCAAGGTACCTGTGTAACACCCTTCTAACCCCACATGTAATATTTATATAATTTACGAATTAAATCAAATAAATCATCACTCACAGGTGTCACACTTCATAGAAAACATCTTAATAACAATCATGGTCTATAACATGGGTTATATAAATAATAATATCATCTTATCATATCTAAAAAAAACATTTAAGTCATCACAGCGGATTCATTGTCATAAATAGACTACTTCATAAATTAAAACTCATAAGATCATAGTCTCAATCAAAAGTTGGAATTCAAATTGATTTAACAATCAAAACCATCACAAATTTATGTCAACATCAAAAGAACATAACATTCACATAACATAGCATTCCCAACCCGATGTTACATATTAGAGAAAGAAACCACTAATGTAGAAAACTAAATAAATTTTTTTGAAGCTATCATCGATGCTTCTACGAACTACTCCTGATCACCTGTGCGTTACCCACGTGGAGGAAACATTCAAACAGAAAGGGTGAGTAATCAATTCATTATAAAAGATTTAAGGAAAATATTAGTAGTTACAAACAACCACCTCATATAACATCAAATATTATTCATTAACACGTCATACTCACAGATACATCACAATAGCACTTAGACATCTTTCATCATCAAAATCATCATATACTTACATAGTTCACAACTATCATCACATCAAAACTCATCAACAAAATCATACAATATCACATAGGATGTTAATGCATAATACTCACTCAATGCATGTGGTACCAATATTTTATGAACACCTAGTTCATCGCCCTCCAAAGATCCCAACCATATGATCGATTCTCTTTTGGAATCGGGGCTCATCACAAACAAACTTAATCCACACAATGGGATTGAGGCTTGTCATAAATGGACCACCGTCCAAAAATAGAATACCACCATCCAAAAATTCTATGAATTCCTGATGCATAAAACGTCACATAAAGTTCGACCACAGATAGTCAATTTCATCATAATTCATATAATCATCATCACATAGCATGTATACACATTAAACATGCAAATTATTAAACATCGTCACGGACGAAATCATTTAGATCACAACAATAACATCATATAAATTTCATGGTGTCATAAAACTCATCATTAAAATAAAACATATTAACATATCAAACATATAATAGTTCAACCTCACAAACACAAAGATACAGGAATCATGCATTAAGAAACTCATATAACTCTCTCACAATATATTTATGTGCGTTAGCATCCCAACACTTCGAATAGTGCCTCAAGAGGAGTTCTAAAACTCAATTTACGACACTTTGAAAATATTGCCAAGGCTGCTCGCCTAAGCCTTTCCCGACGACCCTGGGAGCGCTCTCGTCTGGTGCTAGCCTAGCAACAGGCGCGATTGGGACCATCACAGCCTCGCTCGCCCGGTGACGCTGAGGTGACAAGCCCCTCCCAATAAATTTTCCAGTAGCTCACTTTTCCACCATTCAGCTCACCAACAGGCTCTCTCGGTGATGCTGGGAGCACTCTTCTCACCCCAAGCTCACCCGACGATGCTTGAAAAACTACAACTTCTCAGTTGTGATTTATGCACTGTCTAGTCCCATTAAAATTTTGACTACAATACCAAACTCAGTCCAAAAGGCATATCAATCATCATATATCACATATCATCATCAAAATACATTACCACGTCATATTGGCCACAAATCATATTATACAAACATCAACAAATCAACACTTTAATCATGTTTTTCATCAAATCATTACACAAGGAAAAACCTACATCTACCTTAACCCTCTATTAGTCATAATAAACCTAGATTAATCCCCTTACCTTTATTTATAGCGATTGATTCTCTTCTTTCACATTCTACAGAGTTCTCCTATCGATTCTCTGTAAGCCCTAGAACTTCTTCGTGTTTTCCCAAATTCTCAATCTTACAGAATAAATCATACCTCTCTTAATTTTCACTTTTTACCCTTAGGATCCTTTTTATGTTATTCACCTTATTCCCTCACTTATCATCATATATTACCACCATTCCCTTATTCTCCTTTTCTCCTTAATATATACTATTTAGTTATTAATATAAATTTAAATAATATAAACTAAATTATTTAAATCTACATTATTCTAATTAACACCATAGTCCACCACTACCCCACTACATACCATACACATTACATAGATAATCACCAATAATTCATAAATAATTAATTAAATATTTCATTCTAATTTCTGGGGTGTTACAACCTTTTTCCAGAGCTTCGTCGGGCGAACAAAGCAGCGAGGACCCCATCATCGGGCGAGCAGCAGGTGGTGCAGCAGCGAGCAGTCTGGCAACAATGTTCAACAAGTCGTAACTTGAGTTTCAGGAATCCGTTTGATGCGTCGTTCGAAGCATTGAGAATCTGACGCGCTAAGATATAATATGGTGAAATAATATGTGTTAATTGATACATTATTCATATGCCTATGTGTTTACGAGATTGAATTATTATATGTTTTCCATGCTATAATATTCTATTTTTAATGACGAATATGATGTTGCTATGTAGTTCTTATGAAGTTGCTATGATGTTGATGTGATGTTAATGATGGTATTGTGAATATCTTATAATGATGTGCATGTTTTAAATATTTAATACATTCTATGTGATGTTTATAATAATGAAGATGCAATTGACTAGTCGTGGTCAAACTTTTATGTGACGTTGTTGTGCATCATACATTCATAACATTTTTAGACGGTAGTCCGCTTGTTATGTGCTCGGGTTCCAAGAGACAATCAATCCTATAGTCGGGATATTTAGAGTGTGATGAACCAGGTGTTCATAAAATATTGGTACCACATCCTATGTAACATTGCATGATTGTATTGATTAGTTTTGATGTGATTATAATTGTGAACTATGTGTGTATATGATGATTTTATTAATGAAAGATGTCTAAGTGCTATTGTGATGTATCTTTGAGTATGACGTGTTGATGAATAATATGTGATGCTATGTGATGAGGTTGTTTGTAACTATTAGTCTTTTTCTTATATCTTTTATAATGAATTGCGATTACTCACCCTTTATGTTAGAATGTTTCTCCACGTGGGTAACGCGCATGTGATCGGGAGTAGTTCGTGGAAGCATCGAAGGTAACTTCAAGGTCTTTTATTTAGTTTGCTACATTAGAGGTGTCTTGCTCTGATATGTAACATTAGGTTGGGATTGCTCTATTTTGTAAATGTTATGCTTTGTTTTGGTGTTAACATACTTTATGACGGTTTTAATTGTCTAAACTAATTTTAATAAATGATGAGACGAATGTATGAGTTTTTGAGAAGTTAATTACTATATTATGATGATGAATTCCACTACAATATTTATAGATGAGGTGTTAAATTATAATCAGATGTATGTTTCAAATTGGTATAACCCGTGTTATGGAGCAGGATTATTATTATGATGTTTTTTTATGAAGTGTGACACCCTTGAGTGGTGATTTTATTTGATTTATTTCGTAAATTATATGAATAATACATGTGAGGTTAGAAGGGTGTTACACTTTCTTTTCTTATTGTATAAGGTAGGGACTTGCAACCAAAGGATCAATCTTGGTTTCTAAATTAGGGTTTGGTTCTCAAGGTCAAGTGTTGTTCAACAAGTTGTCCACAGGAGCTTTTACTTCAAGGCATGACCTATAATCTTAGGTCTTTTCATGTCAAGCTTCATTCAATTTCATTTGGTCAAGAAAAGTTCAAGTTTAGTGCATGTTTTCAAAGTTAATTCAAGAATGGT
Source organism: Vicia faba (assembly GCA_948472305.1). Taxonomy (NCBI): domain Eukaryota; kingdom Viridiplantae; phylum Streptophyta; class Magnoliopsida; order Fabales; family Fabaceae; genus Vicia; species Vicia faba. The sequence goes on from OX451737.1 coordinate 1,467,218,310, forward strand.
TCATGTGTTTATTTCCATGACATCTCCATCCAATTCTCAAGCAATTCTTAAAATTATTCAAATGAAAAAAAATAGCAAAAATCACAAGTTGGTGCATGATTGGTTGACCTAAAATCAAGTATGGCATCATTGGGCCTTTGGATGGAAAAAAAATAGCAAAAATCACAAGTTGGTGCATGATTGGTTGACCTAAAATCAAGTATGGCATGTTACTTGGTCCCAACACCATAAATCTCTCATTTCTCAATATTTTTGGAATCTACTTTGAGGCAAATGTCACATTTGAACTCGTCTACAACTTTATTTCAAGGGTCAAACATCAATTTTTCCTATAAGGACTTCAATTTTGGAATTGGATAAGATGCCCAATAGTTGGTCCAAAAACTGGAAAAATCGACCTATTGCCTAACCCAGAAGTTAGGTCATGACCTGAACTTATCATTCATTCCATTTTCAACTCAAGCATCCTTTTGATGTGATTTTTTTTTTGCATTTGATTCTTCATCGTGAAGACATCATTTGGCATGAAGAATATCTCAAAACGCACAAGTGGGTTTCATTTGACCTAAGCTCTAACACGGAGCCCTAAACTCTGCATTTCATGCACAACCTGTAATAAAAAATCCTCAAAAACATTCACTTGGGACCACCAGCACATGTGCAACTCATTTGTCCTTGTAAAACACATAAAGTAAAGTGTAAAACGACTTTATTTCGTGCCAAGCTCACACATTTCACCGCTCATTTTCACACGGATTGCAAAATAAGAAATTGCAACTTTGTTCACATGTTCTACATCTGAATTTTCACGTACCATGACCTCATTGTATTTCATATAAATAGAGCCTCATTTTTCCTTCATTCGCAAGCCTAGAGAGCCACAAAACCTCTTCAATTTTCACTCACGAAAAGCTCTAAAAACTAGAAACCCTCATTTCAGTTTAAGCTCATTTTAAATTCAAATCTTTGCCAAAAATCACTCATCGACACTATCTTAAGCTAAATTAACAATTATAGAAGCTTGCAACCTCCTGCAAACTTGAACTTGATTTCACCATTGTTGACCATTGAAGCTTCAACCGAAAAGGTAGTTACTGGTTAAATTTCTGAACAAATAAGTTGCCACACTTTTTGTCTTGATTTAATGATTCAAACCCCTCACTTACCTAGAAATTATTCTTCGTATTTTTCATTTTATTTTACTTTGGAGAAACTAGGTTTCTTCTTTTTTTGAGCAAATTCTCTCTGCTCAGAGCCAATCAATGGCTCTGATGTAGAGAGATATGAACGATGACATGAGTAGAAGCTTAACCATTTATTGTTTGAGATTAAAATTCAGAGTTCATGATTTGCAGAAACCATACAAAGGTTGAAGACGATGATACAATTCATGCGCTTTAGTGGACGAATTTGAATTCCATCCAATCATAGCAGGCCACGCAGTCTAGCCGTTGTTTTTTTTGTTTTAATTAATTTTTTTTCTTTTTCTCTTCTAAGTTATTTTAAATAGCTCCTTTGACCTTTTTTACTCCAGTTTTTTTTCATAAATCACAAAAATTAGTTTGTATCACATATTTTTTCAACTCTTGAGTAACAATGCGCTTTAATGGTAACAATGGTTATCTAAATTCTCTTCCAACTCTTGACGGAACGAATTGGATTATATGGAGAAAACAGGTGCAATCTTTGTTCTACTTTCATGAAACCTTAGATGTTGTTACTAATGGCGTTCTTGCGCTGGCTGCGGATGCAACCGGTGCATAGAGAATCGCCTACAACGAAGCCAAGAAGAAAGATTGGAAGACTACATATTGCATTCAAATGGAGGTTGATGTGAAAAATTTCGACAGAATCTCTCATGCTAAATCGACGAAGGAAGCATACGATATTCTTGTTAAGTACTATGAAGGAGGTGAGAAAGTCAATGTTGTCAAGTTGCAAAACTTGCAACGACAATATGAATTATTGTCGATTGAAGAAGACGAAAAGATTACAGGCTATGTGTCGAAGGAGAAGAAACTCCTCCATCTCATGAATGATTGTGGTGAAACCCTAATTGATAATATGATAATTGAGAATGTAATTCGTACGTTGGTCTCTCACTTTGATCATGTTATCATAGCTATTCAATAATCCAACAATCTTGAATCCCTAAAATTGAAAGATTTGGTTGGTTCATTGGAGGCGCATGAGATTAGGATTTTTGAAAAGAAATGAGTTCAAGACCTGATGCTCTACGACCTCAAACAGACACCTAGGGCATGAAACAAGAAGATCGACTCATAAATAGTCGAATTAGGATTTATAAAATACAAGTCTGAGTATGATGTCTATGTTCAGGTTGTAGCATCAGATATAAAAATCATCTGCTTATATATCGATGACTTACTGGTAACTGGAAATAGCTTAGAGAACTTGTCGAAGTTCAAAGAGCTAATGATGAGAGAATTTGAAATGTCGGATCTGGGAAAATTTTCTTATTTCCTAGGCATGGAATTTTAAATGTCAAAGCAATGTATGGTGCTACATCAAAGGACGTATGTCAAAGAGATACTCAAGATATTCAGGATGGATGATTCGACTCCAGCATCTTCGCATGTCAAACATAATTTGAAGTTGGAGAAGCATGGAGAGAAAGACAAAGTCGATGTAACTTTTTTTTAAACAAATTGTTCGATCTCTGAGATATGTGGGCAACAAGCGACCTGATATAGGTTTTGCAGTCGAATTAGTGAGCAGATACATGAGTGAACCAAGGGTGTCACACATGAAAGTTTCAAGAATAATCATGAGATACTTAAAAGGATCAATAAAATGTGGAATTCTATTTTGACAAGATTCTAAAAGTAAAGAAGCTACAGTTACTTGCTATTCAGATCCTGATTGGTGCAGACATAAGAAAGATCGAAGAAGCAAAACTAGTTATTTATTTCAAGTCTTTGGTGCCCCAATTTCATAGTGCTCAAAAAAGCAACTTGTGATGACATTGTCATCGTCTGAGACCGAATAAAGACAATGTAACAAACAGTATTTAGTAGAGTACAACTACCAAGTAATATGAGGCTAGTATGCAATTGCCGAAAGCATCATTCATACATGTTTAGCATTTCAAACCGACACTGAGAAGGACAGAAGATTCAACTGGATTTGAAAATTAATTTTTTACTTTAAAACATCTTTATATAAAAGTTCATCTTAATTTTTCAAGGCAACCTTTTTCTTTAGCTGTTTCAACTGATCGATTATTAGCTGGTTCTTTTAAGTCAAAACTTTTTAATTTCAAATAGCTTTCTCAAAAAAAATTAAAAACAATTTTATTTTTTCAATTATCCCTTCATGAAACTTGTTCCATAAAATTAAAAGAGTTTTAAAACATATAAAATAAAAAGATATTTTAAAATCTAAAGCATTAAACATGATAAAAGATGTTAAATTTTACCTTTATTTTAGACAAAAACATATGACTTTTTGTTGTTATTAATATTTGAGAATAAAATAAATAATAATTAGTAATTCATATGAATATTTAATTTAACACTAATTTATTTCAGCACTTTTAGTTCAATAGAAATTCAAAGACAAATTAAACTGTAACCGAAAGAATCTAAGCATCTATATTTTGTTATAATATTTAATAGTAAAACTCATTCTAATAATGAGAAGAAAAGGTGAAGACATTATTTTGTTTTTGGATTTAATACACATGTATTAACAGTAATGCGTAAGTTTTATAACTTACTCTTCTCATAGGTTTTTCTTATCTGTTAATTGGAATCACTACTACGTCAAGTAGGATGTCTCGGATACGAACCTGAAAAGATATAAAATCAATAACTTATTGAGGCGACCAGGAAAAGGTTTTCTTTTCTTTTCTGATGTAAAAAAAAGATAGATGACTACATGAACATTGATAGCATTACTGACCTACATAACATGAGATTTCAATACTGTCTAAATGTAATATTGAGGCGACCAGGAAAAAGGCCGGTTTTTGGAACCAATTTCTCTGGTGCTGAATTTGGTATGATAGATGAGGCACCATGGTAGACATGTTGAGAATTTGGTATATCGTCTATCGGCTAATGCAGTATCATCCTTCTTCAAAAATTACTTCGATGAGGTGATTCATTATGGTGGCTTGTGAACATTTTTGTCACTGACTCATATTATAACTTATATTCAAGGTTTTAAATTGCGGATGTGGTTGCAGTTACAACTACTGCAGTTGCGGTTATTGTAGTAAAAATTACTGTAATTGCGGCAGTTGCGGTTATTGCAGTAAAGATTACGGTAATTACGGTGTGAATTTATTTTTTATCAACATAAAATATTATACTTTATTTTATATTTTAATATGTCTTCTATTTTATATTATATATATATATATATATATATATATATATATATATATATATATATATATATATATATATATATATATATATATATATATATATATATATATATATATATATATATATATATATATATATATATATATATATATATATATATATATATTTTGTTAGAACAAGCACAAAATCTTGTATGTGAATCAATGGAGATGATGGATAATTTTGGTGAAATTAGAGGATTGGGGAAGATCAAGTTTAGAGAGAATAGAGATTAATTGAGAGGGTAAAAAATCATATGGCATTAATTCCATTCAACATGTTACAAAATGTATATATAGTGCCTGCTAACACTAAACAAAGTAACAAAACAGGGTTTCCTGCAGCATACTAGCAGCTTTTCCAAAATAGCTTCTCAAATAAGTTATTCTCCAAAAACACTTCAAAACCAATTACACTGCATTTGACTTATTCTAATCATTCAACACACCACCTTAAGTCAAATGCTCAATGTTCTTCATGCCCAACCTCACCACGAGTCGCTTGAAAACATCATTCGTAACCGCTTTCGTCAACAAGTCCGCGACCTGTTCTTCACTTCTGCAGTAGCTCAAACGTAACTGTCCAGAACTTACTAAATCTCTCAAGTAATGGAATCTCATCTCAATATGCTTGCTCCTCCCATGTGCTATGGGATTCTTAGCAAGGTTGATGGCTGAAACATTGTCCACCAACAGCAGAACAGCTCTTCTCGTGTTGCTGTCCAGCTCACGCAGCAGGTTCACTAGCCACACAGCTTGGCATGCACATAACGAAGCTGCGATATACTCCGCCTCACAAGAAGAGAGAGCAACCACCGGCTCCTTTTTAGAACACCAAGAGATTGGTGCTCCTCCGAACATAAAAACATAACCGGCCGTTGATTTCCGATCGTCCTTATCTCCGCACCAATTGGAGTCGGTGTATCCGAGTAATTCGCAACTTTTGCCCATGTCACTTGCAGGAAATAAAATCCCACAGCCAAGAGTACCTTTCACATATCTAAGGATCCTCTTAACCGCTGCCAAGTGTGATACCTTCGGCCTCTCCATGAACCTACTTGCAATACCGACACTAAACGCTAAATCTGGCCGCGTATTGCACAAGTAACGCAATGATCCTATCAATCTCCGGTATTGAGTAGGATCCACATCTTGCTCATCTTCACTCTTGGACAGCTGTAAACGTGCCTCGGCTGGTGTTGTGGCAGCATTACAATGCTCCATATCACACCTCTTCAAAATCTCCATTGCATACCTTCTTTGATGCATGAGCAGTCCCAACTTTGTTTTTTGGAACTCTATGCCTAAGAAGTATTTCATAGAGCCAAGATCACTCATTTCAAACTCCCCCATAAGCTCTTCTTTGAACTTTGAAATGTACTTTTCACAACTGCCCGTAATCAACAAATCGTCCACATAAAGACAAAGTATGATTACTCCTTTGCTTTTATCCGACTTCACATACACACCGTGTTCGGATACGCACTTCTTGAAACCAATGTTGATAAGAAAAACATCTATGCGTTTGTTCCAAGCTCTTGGAGCTTGTTTCAAACCATAGAGTGCCTTCCTTAATTTGTAGACCCTTTCCTCTTGATTTTGTATCACAAAACCAAGTGGCTGTCCAACATACACTTCCTCATCCAATGGACCATTCAAAAACTCCGATTTGACGTCCATTTGATATAACGACCAGCTGTTGTTATTTGCAATCGCAATAACTAACCAAATGGTTTCATGCCTTGCAACCGGTGCGAATACCTCATCAAAGTCTATGCCTTCTTTTTGCAAAAATCCCTTTGCTACCAATCGAGCCTTATGCTTGATTATCTCGCCTTTCGGATTTGCTTTTACTTTGTAAACCCATTTCACACCAATCGCCTTTTTACCTTTCGGTAAATCAACCAACACCCAAGTATTGTTCTTCTCAATCGATTTCAACTCTTCCTTCATTGCACACATCCATTTTGGATCGCTTAATGCCTCCTCCGTATTTACCGGTTCGGATTCGGCCATTAAAGCGAAATGAATAAGATCACCATCATTGTTGATCTCACTATCTCAGAACAGTTCACAATCTCAGAGTCTTTGAGGCATACCTCTATGCCTTGTTGGTCTACCCTCATTCACAACATTGTTTTCAGCTGCTGTAGGTGCTGGTACAGCGGCATCAGACAACTCCGGATCAGAGATTTCAAAAAACTGCTGCTGCTGATTTTCTGCTGCTGTTTCTGCACTTTTGATTTCATCAAAAGTCACGTCCCGGCTTATCACGATCTTCCGATTCTTCTCATCAAACAGCTTGTAACCACCAGTAGAGTGATATCCAACAAATATCAACTTCTCACCTTTATCATCCAACTTCTTTCTAAGTTGATTTGGTACATGACGATATGCAATCGATCCAAAAACACGCAAATGAACCACACTCGGTTTGAAACCACTCCAAACCTCTTCCGGTGTGATTTTCTCCAGCTTCTTAGTAGGACACCTATTCAACAAGTAGGTGGCTGTAGATACGGCCTCACCCCACAATTCTTTAGGTAACTTCTTCCCACAAAGCATGCTACGCACCATGTTCATTATTGTACGATTTTTCCTCTCGGCAGCCCCGTTTTGTTGAGGCGTATATGGAGGCACCACCTCACGCACAATACCCTCAAGATCACAAAACTTCCCAAATTCACTAGAGGTATATTCACCTCCACCATCCGTTTTGAGAATTTTGAGCTTCCGACCGCTTTGACGCTCCACCATGGATTTGAAACTCTTGAACACTCCAAATACCTCATCCTTTCTCTTGATAAGATAAGTCCAAAGCTTCCTACTAAAATCGTCAATAAACGTAACAAAATATCGATTGCCGCCATATGTCTCTACTTGCATTGGTCCACAAACATCGGAATACACCACCTCAAGTAAGTCTTTGGCTCTCCGACCCGCATCCTTGCTAAACACCTTCTTGTGTTGCTTAGATGTGACACATTCCTCACACAATTCTGTCGGAACACTAATATGTGGCAGCCCCGTTACCATTCCACTTTGTTGCAACATCTTAAGATCCCTAAAGTTAAGGTGACCAAGACGGTAATGCCATAGCCACTCCTCTCTACTTGCCGCGGTAGCTAAACAACGATGCTCCATAACCTTTAACTCAACCTTAAAAGTTCTGTTGGCAGCCATCGGTGCTTTTAGAATCAACACACCATTTGAATCTAAAACGCGTAACATCTTATTCTCCATTCGAATTAAGTACCCTCTTTCAAGCAATTGGCCAATGCTTAAAAGATTGCACTTAATTCCCGGTATGTACAAGACATCTTTGATCCTCGACTGTCCTCCATTCTTCCTTCCGATCAAAACATCTCCTACCCCTTCGGCGCTTAAAGTAGTGTCGTCGGCAAACTTGAATTTACTCTTTGTCGCTTGATTGATTTGCACAAACCAATCCTTTCGACCCGTCATATGTGTTGAACAACCGGAATCCAAGTACCATTCATCTTTAATTTGGACTCCCTCACGCACGGTAACTAATGCATTTCGATCCGAACACATTTTTTCGCCACTTTCCAAAACAGTACAGCTGTTGTCCCACACACTATCATCACAGTAGCTGCTGCCCGGAACATCAACAATGCCATAATTCTCTTCCGTAATCATCACAAGAAGGGTATCTTCATCATCTACCTCTTCCCTAGCAACCTTCGCCCCATCCGCATCCTTTTCCTTGCGTTTTGAGCGACATTCTTTCGCAAAATGCCCAAGCTTTTGACAATTATAACACTTCACAGAACTTTTGTCAAACGGTTTGTGGGCGCTTTGATTACCATCTTTGGAGCTTCCTTCACCCTTTGAATTTTGTGGATCTTTTCCACCAAAATTCTTCTTATTTTTTGAAGTCCACTTCCCTTTCGATCTCTTGTTCTTCTCATGTAAACGCGCTTGCAAAGCGATCTCCGCTTTGGCTTTGTCGGCACTTCTCTCATCCATCCTTTGTTCATGCGCCTCTAACGAACTTTGCAACTCATCTTTACTCAAAGTTGTTAGATCCTTTGACTCCTCAATAGCCACAACAATGTTATCGAAACGTGATGTTAACGAACGCAACACTTTCGATACAACATTCTGCTCGAGGATCATTTCGCCACATGACTTGATTTGGTTGACTAACCGGGTAATGCGCGTGATGTAATCGTTGATCGTTTCTTTGTCCTCCATTTGCGTTAACTCGAATTGACGTTTGTAAGTTTGTAACCTTACCACCTTTGCTTTGACGGCACCGGCATACGCTTTCTCCAAGATTTCCCATGCTTGTTTTGCGGATTCACAATCACCAACCTTCTCGAAATTGTTGTTATCAACACACGAATGAATCAAGAATAGAGCTTTGTAATCCTTCTTCTTTTCTTCCTTGTGTGTAGTCCTACGAGCATCGGTAGCATCTGCCTCTAATGGTGTAACTCCATTGATGACGATCTCAAGAACCTCTTGATAATCAAACAGAACCTTCATTTGTTTCGCCCATTTGTCGTAGTTCTTCGAATCAAGAATTGGGAGATTGGTGGGAATTCGATCATTGGAAACGGTAGCCATTGTTGGTGTTGCAGCGGATTGGGATCAATAACCAATGCTCTTGATGCCAAATGTTAGAACAAGCATAAAACCTTGTATGTGAATCAATGGAGATGATGGATAATTTTGGTGAAATTAGAGGATTGGGGAAGATCAAGTTTAGAGAGAATAGAGATTAATTGAGAGGGTAAAAAATCATATGGCATTAATTCCATTCAACATGTTACAAAATGTATATATAGTGCCTGCTAACACTAAACAAAGTAACAAAACAGGGTTTCCTGCAGCATACTGGCAGCTTTTCCAAAATAGCTTCTCAAATAAGCTATTCTCCAAAAACACTTCAAAACCAATTACACTGCATTTGACTTATTCTAATCATTCAACATATATATATATATATATATATATATATATATATATATATATATATATATATATATATATATATATATATATATATATATATATATATATATATATATATATATATATATATATATATATATATATATATATATATATATATATATCTTAAATCTATTATATAAGTAGAAAGAAAGGTAGACCAAATAAATTTTACAAACAATGTATAATCTGATGCGGCGAGATGCAGTCTAATGTGGCTATTGCGGTGTTATAATATGGATTTTTGTGTGATTTAAGATCACACCGTAATTGTAACCTGATGTGGATGCAGACATTACCGCAACCACAATATTGCAGCAACATCATGTGATGCGATCCGCAATTTAAAAGCATGCTTATGTGCAAAAAGTTAACACCAATACACATAAAACTTAACAAATATGTCTATATTGTATTTCCAATACATATATTGATCAGTAGTTACTGTCACACAGATTTAGTTACATAATTAACAAAGGTTATTGCTCCTATAAGAAATGTCTAGTTATGTTTTGAACTCAACGTAGATATATAGAAATTTGATTCTGTTGAAAGTGTAATTCCTTGTGTCAAAGCAGGATGTTGTTCGATACAAAGTGTGTCGAATTAGCTTAGTCGAAGAGAGCCAAAGTTGTAGTCGAGTTGTTTTATTGTCGAAGTATTGTAAGCAGGTTGCTACACACAGATTTCGATTTAGGTCTAAAATAGATATTTTGGACTTTTATAGTTTTTGGATTTTTGGCTTAGAAACAAAGCAAACTCATTATAAATAGAGGGAGTAACCCATATTTTATAATCAACTCATAACTCATCGTATTCTCAGAATTTTGCAGTTGCAAAGTGAATAAAGATTTTCCACAGTTTATGGACAGAGAGAAACTCTGCAGAAACCCTAATCTCTTTTCTTCTCAAATTTTATTTTCTTTTTCATTGTCATTGTGTGGTGATAACAATATTGTTCATCAATATTAATATAAATTCATCATAGATTTTGGTGGATTTCTAATACCTGATTTCAAGATCTCCGATTGAGCGATCAACGGAAGAATTTTCCACCAAGTCTTCCAATTCTAAAAAGTGGTAACTATGAGAATTGGTGCAAAACGGTGAAGGTTATATTCTGTTATCAAGGTCTTCGGGATCTTGTGAAAGAATGATTGGAAAAGGCAACAAACGATGAAAAGATAGCACACAAATAATTGGAGAAGACGAATTATAAAGCTCTCTTTATAATTCACCAATGTGTTAATCCAGAAATTTTTTGAAAATATTAGTGATAAAGAATCTGCAAAAGAAGCTTGGGAGTCTCTTGAGAAATCTTTTGAAGGTGCAGAAAAGGTGAAAGAGGTGAGGTTACAAACTCACAAAAGAATGTATGAATTGCTTCAGATGGAAGATAACGAGAGCATACCTGAAAAGGTGGTGGTCGAAATCAGAGAATACCCTAATACCAAGGCAACCAAAGAGGTGGTGCTAGAAGTAGAGGAAGTGGTGGTGGTCGAAATACTTACTAGAGTCACAGTTAGTGTTACAATTGTCAGAAGTATGGTCAATATTTGAGTGATTTTCCAGAAAAGCGAAAGAATCTAGAGAGTGATGCAAAGTTCACAAAGTATGAAGAAGAAGAAATATTATTGATGGTCACAACAAGAGATGAAGAAAAATTCAAGGATCAATGGTACTTGGATTCAAGATGCTTGTCACACATGTCTGGAAGGAAAGATTGGTTTGTCAATCTAAAACCCTCAATAAAGAATGTGGTAAAATTTACAAATGACAATACTCTAGAAGCTGAAGGTATTGGAGATGTTTTGATTATGAGGAAAGATGGAAAAAGGTCAGTTGTAACACCCTTCTAAAATCCCACGAATATTTTAAATAATAAATCAGAGTATTGCACCAAAAGAGTGTCACATCTTCATATAAAACATCATACATACATATATTACTACCTAACACGGTGTTGAACCCTAATTTTTGTCCCTAAGATTCCTCTATCATCTCATATCAACTCAATCATATCAAGATCACAATTGGGTTTGGTTCTTCCTTCTATCTCTAGGTTTTCTTATGAGGAATCACCAAACACCTTGATTCATATATGTTTTGTATTGATTAATTTTTAACTAATGAATAAAATTAATGTTTTCTCTAATTGATGATATTATAGGTAAGGGCATATCATATTTCATCAGTTTGATCTATAGATTAATGAGTTTATTTACATGTCTTCTTCAACAAAGCTTCCTTGAGACTCAAACTTCATCATTGAAGATACTTTGAAGAAATATTATAACAAGGTCTACTATGATTTATCATGCCTTAATTCGTAAAATAAAATCAAAAGATGCAAGAGTTGATTGAAGAAGTTTGACCTAATTGGACAAGTTCTTATTTCTTGGTCACAAGTACATAACTCTCTCATTTCTTAATATTTGGAGTTGGTTTTTGTTTCTATGGTTTCTAATTATCATCCACAACAACTTATATTCACATGGGAAGAGTTATTATGCAAGGAAGATTGTCAAAATTGGAAAGGGTTTCCAAGCCATTTTGGTGCTCTAAGAGCTAGGGTTTTTAACTTCTAAGGGCTATATCTTGCTCATATTTTGGTATTTTTGAGTGATTCCAAAGACTTACTAATCTTTAAATAATTATTAAACAATCACTTCAAAATTTTAAAGATAATTTTATGTGGAAGATGCCTAATGATGGAGAAAGGTTACATGTTCCCTAGATAGGCCATCAAATTCCCTTACGTGACTTCAAAAGATCATAAGTTGGTAAATCTTTATCTCCTCGAGTCTGTTCTTTTTCCATAATGATCTTAAGGATGTGAAATTCAACTCTTATTTTGTGTGCAAAGCTTGAAAATGGATGGAAGATGCCCTAAGAACGCAAAAGATTATAGGTCATATCATGAATTTCCACCAACTTCACAAAGTCATAACTTTCTCAATTCTTGGAGTTTTTAAGTGGTTCAAATCTCAAAATGTCGTTTTAGAGATCTAATTCATGTCAACTTTTTTGGTCAAAAGTAAATTTTGAGTGGAAGGCCATGCTTGGATGCATAGAATTATAGGACATTTTTTGAGAAAAACTTAGAATCTTTCTAAGTACAAAAAGTCAACATCTTTTTCTCAACTTTGACTCATCACAACTCCTAGCTCAAGTATCCAATTGATCTCATTATTTTCACAGTGTAAATATTGTAACCTTATCTTTAAAATGCATCAAGAATCATGCCCTAAGACCCTTTGAGCTATAAACACCATGGATTCAAAGTTGGTACCTTGAAACTGAATTTTTCCTCTAAGTCAGAATTTGAAATCCATAATCCAGCTTCTAATCACCAAATTGTTGCGCATTTTTACTTATAATCATGTTTAACAATCTTCCAGAAGTGGTTATCACCTTGAAACGCAAGAATTAGCTGAGTTTTAAGCAAATACATATCACATTTTTCATGCTTGCAACTTCACACGATTTCCCTCCAAACTTCATTATTTCACACGCTTGAGCATCCTATTTGCTTCCGTATAAATAGAGGAACATATTGCATTAATTTCCTCAAGCATTGATAGACAATTGACCCATGTTCAGATCCCACACGAACTCTGAATTTGAATTTCTGATTTCTTGCTTTCTCACTCCAAAACACCAAAAACTCCAGTCAGTTAGCTTCATTGAACTTCTCTGAAGCTAACCACACTCTCACCTTCAAGAATTGTAACCTATATTAATCTACACAAGTCCAGTTTCAGAGCCACCTTATGCTACTTTGTTCAGGTAGATTTCTTGTTCAAATCGATCCAAATTAAAGACTAATCTACTCTCTGCATCCTTCTGATTCTCATGCTTTTTACAATTTGTGATTTCATTAAGATTTGAGTGAGATATTCCAAAATTTCGTGCTGGCTATTATTTTTGAATTTTCTCAATTTAAGCCTTGCTCAGTTTATATAAATTTGGCGTGATGGTACCATTAGAATCGTCTTAAAGAGACGAATCTAATGGTACCGTTCTAGTCCTCTAATTTTACAGTTTGAGGAATCCTAACCTAGGGCGTCAAGAGGTTGAATACGACATATGTGTCGTGCTTCAACCAATGAAAGCGTGACATGTGATTTTTTAAATTCAATCCAGTGTGTTTTCTTTATGATACACACGCTTTGAGAGCCCTTGGATCTGATTAATTTCACTAGTCAGACTATATCCAACGCGTCAGAATTTTAGTTGTTTTTAATATTTAAAAGGTGATCTGGTGCAATTTCCAAAGTTGACTATGATATGCACATCGTGCTTGATCCCTTGGATCTGATTACTAGCGCGTTTTGACTCTCATCCAATGGTCCACATTTTTTTTAGTTTGTTATTTTATTTTATGATTTTTTTATTTTAATTGATTTAAACTTCAAAAACTAAAAAAAAATTCATTTCTGATTCAAAAATTATGAAAAAAATCACAAAAATATTTTCAAATATTCACTTTCTTATTTTTACTTTTTCATAATTTTATTTTCAGATTTGATATTTTTTATAATTTCTCCTTTAATTTTCACTTGTTTCTAATTATTTAAAATACTTTTTTAATGTTTTAAAATTTTGAAAAAAATATAAATATCATTTTACTCATTCCTGACTTTTTGAAAATTTTCTAGAATTTTATCTTGAATTCTATTATTTTAGATCTTTTTCTTCACTTATTTGAGTGATTTTAATTAGTTTTAAAATACTTTTCTGTTTAAAAAAATTTCCAAAAAATTTATAAAAATATTTGAGGTCATTTTTAATTTCTATGGTCTCTTTTAATTTTTCTTTGATACTTTGAATATAGTTTTCTATGTTACATTTTATTTTCATTTTAAAAAACAATTTAAAAGGAATTTTTCTTTTATTTTATTTTATTCATTAAATGCAATTTATTCTTTTTAAATATATTCTAGCCATGTGTTTGTTGATCATGAACTTCATTAACAACATTGGATCTTGAGTGTTGAGTTTAACTCCACTAAAATGGATGGATGATTTTAATGATAGTTTGATTAAATTTTTTATTCAAATATATCCCCTCCCTCTTCACCTTATCCCTTTCTTACTTTCACTATATGTTGTTAGAGGATGATTTACATATCATCTCTCTAAACATATGGTACATAGATTGCTATTGACCGACCTGAAAATAGGCCCGACTTCTATATAAGTCCACTTACCATTACTTAACATAGCGGTAAAGTTTATCCCGGTTCGAAAAACGATCATTCGTGGCCCAAAACTATGTTTGCAAGCCCAATCATGTTTAATTTGAAACCTTTGATCCAATAATCTTGAGGTTCATTGTTAGGAGGCTTTGGTCTTATCAATCCTCTAATGAATCTTCATAAATTTTTGAAGTAAGTGAATCATTTAAACATCGTTGATCATTTATTATTGCCTTAAGATTTTGAAATGAATGATATACTTGACAAAAAGTAACTGAAACTTGTTGTTGAGAGGCTTTGATTTTATCAATCTTCTAATGAGTTTTCAAATGCAAGTTTCAAGATGGTCATTCAGCTAACTTCTAATTTCTAACAATTGACTTTATTTTATGCTTTTACTTTATGCTTTTTACTTTAAGCACATTATTTTAACATTTTCATTTCATGCTATTTTCATCTTTGCTCATTTGAGCATTTATCTTTATGTCATTTTTATTTTTCTCACTTGAGCTTTTCATTTTCTTTTTGAAAATACCTAATAATCAAACTAAACCATAAAAAAATTTAATGTTACTTGAACTATTTGGTTACTATCCTTGGCATGATGGAGTTATGGACTTCTTGACTTAGGAGTAGATACCTTGGTTAATTTGAGACCTTGTGACTTCTACTATAATTTTGTCTAGAGTTCTTGGGGTTTACCCCGAGACATTGGGTTATTTGTTTTCTTTGTGTGCATGTTATTCTAATTATATGATTTTTCTGTGATCGGGAGTTTATTTTTATACAGCTGTTACTCTCCCCAATTTTTTTGAAGACTTAATATATTTGAAGCTTGGTTTTCTTATGAGGTTCATTATCTTTGCTTGTTTGGTTTCAATCCAAAAGATAGAAATTCTACATTGACTCATTATGTCAAATGTTGGCTTCTTGTTGGTTAGATGATTCTTTTCTGTAGCTTTTACATTATGCTTTATGATAGTACCTTGATCTCCTCCCATCTTCTTTAATTTCAAAAATCATCTCCCTCATTTTCAAAACTATTCTTGTTTTCTAAACATGAACCACTTTCATAATAAACTTGGACTTAGGTCAATGCATTTTAAAAAAATATTTTCTTAATCAAACTTTAAACAACTTAATCATACTTTGACATTTTTTGTAAGAAGACTAAAAGTCAATCAATCTCATTCAAACCATTGTTTTCATTTTGGCTTTTTACCTTAAACTTTTCTTAAAATCCAAGTTTGGGTGTTGAGCGAGGCTTTGTTGATTTTAAAATCCAACCATATCCTTCACTTTGAGATGACACAAACTCTCCTTTCTCATAATCGTGGGTAGTAAGTATGTTCTTCCACTCGGATAAGACGATGATGTCTCGTCTCTTCAAATTAACCAACACACTTATGTTTTAAAGTTTTTAAAGGTGCAAAAAAAATTGTAAAAAAAATTATTTCTTTTCTCATCCCCACAATCTATTTTTGTATACAACATTTATAGACAAAATACACAAATTTCCAAGAGGTTCCTGCAGAGTACCATAGATGTTTAGGGTGCTAATACATACCCTTCGCATAACGAACCCCCGAAATTATATTCTATCCCCTTCTTTGGGTTATTCGCTCTTTTCCCATTCCCTTGGAAAAAATAAAGCGCGATGGCGATTTGTATTTGATCTGTGCGAGTTAAGTCAATTCAATGGCTTAGTCTCAATATTTCAACCGCTACAGAAAAATGGTGACTTCAATGGGGAAAGATTGACCAAATGTTGGTCCATCTCTAAGTGGGTAGAGCCTATCTTTGTTTATCTGTATATGTGCTATTATTTTTTATATATTATATGTTGTATAAATGTATGTCTGGATTTTCCTGGTTTTCAGGGTGCTTGGTGATTTCTCAAAAGCCATCTACCCAGACATAGGAAAACTTAAGATAGGACGGGTGGTATAGTCATGTTAAATTTGAGGGAGTAATCCAAAATAAGGAGGCATGACATCCCCCACTCAGTGGAGGCCCCTTTGACTATAGTATCATTTATCGAGTAATCTGGAAGATGTGTTACTTTCTACCTGGGAGCCTGCTTAAACTGAGGATCGTAGAACCCTTAACCCATCTTGGCCATTTAGGTGTAGTACGGAAAATATGATGGAGTAATCCGAAAATGGTTGTCACACGATACTACACTCGGACGAGTTTTTCTTGAGAATATTACTAATTACTGAGTCAATCGGGATGTTGGTAAGATCTGAAGGAAGGATGTAGATTATGGGAACCTCTTAGAACGTTGTTTGACATGTGATAAACTATTAGAATATACCTTATGGGTAGTACCTTAGACCTCATGCTTGTGACGTCAAACCTATGAACCCCCCATGTTTGTGATCTTGTGTGTGATTGTTGTATCATACATTCATGCACCCATGAGCATCTGTTAAAACATTTTGGTTCAAGGGACTTAAAGTTGACTTTTTGTGAATATCTCAGGTACTTTTTGACCATGGATTCTGGAAAAAGAAAGACTCAGAAGTACAGTTTCAAGGATCCCAAGATAGATGAATTGATGAGTCTGATTCTCGAGATCGAGAGTTCTACAGATTTTCAGAGGAAGTATGGGTCCATTGTGTCTATTATGAAGCTCATGATGAAGAAGTGTGTTCTCTCGACTTTGGTCCAGTTCTATGATATGATGTATCGATGCTTTACTTTCCCCAATTGTCGGTTGATGCCTACATTGGAGTAGTATTCTTATCTACTGGGTTTACCTTTATCGATCATGTTCCTTTCATTGGTTTGGAGAGGGAGCCAAAATCTCATGAGATTGCTGCTATGATTCATTTGGGGAAGTCTGAGATTGAGGCCCACATGACTACCAAAGGAGGAATTAGAGGATTACCCGCTCAGTTTTTATTAGATAAAGCTCGCTACTTTGCTAGGATGAAGAGTAGATTTGCTTTTGAGGCCATCTTTGCTCTGCTTGCTTATGGATTGTTCTTATTTCAGAATGTTGACAACTTTATGGATATCAACGTCATCAGGATCTTTTTGATAGGGAATCTAGTCCCTACATTATTAGGATATTCTTATTACTCAATTCATCTTCGGGATTCTTATCATGGATGGATGATCATCTGTTACACGCCTTTGCTGTATCAGTGGTTTATTTCTCACTTACCTAGGTCCGACGCTTTCTGGGATGTCAGGAAGGAACCTCGTTGGGCTCCGAAGATTATAGACCTCACTCATTCTGATATTGTTTGGTATCACCAGGCTTACTATGATGTGCAGATTGTCAATAGTTATGGTAGTTTCCCCAATGTACCTCTTCTTGGTACAAAGGGAGGAATTAACTATAATCCCATTCTCGCACGATGAGATCTTGGATATCCGATGAGAGATAAGCCAAATAGTATTCATCTGAGTGGTTTCTTTCTCAAATAGGGAGAGGATCATAAGAAAGATAAGGAGGAAATTGCAAAGGTTTAGCGCCATGTTCAGATGAAGAGTAGAAAAGACTTGGGACCTATAGGAGTTGTTTCTTTTGAGCCTTATCTCCGGTGGGTACAAGCAAGGGCGATCTAGTTGAAGATGTCGTATTCCCGTGAAGCACCTATGCCTGATATATTTGTGAAGACCACTCCTCCCCTTTTAGATGATGTGGAAGAGCTTCAACTTTCCCTAGTCAGGATGGAATAGAAGAAGGAGGCTTGGAAGAACAAGTGCCAAATTTTAGAGATGTCCTACCGAGAAGATTTAAAAGAGAATGATGAGTTGATTGAGATTCTTGAGAGTCGTGATGTAGAGATGATGGAGAATAAAGAGGATTTATTTTCATCTAAAGCTCGATCAGGGCTCAGTCATTCACTTCCAACCTCTGGCGATTGGAAAGTGGTCACTCACAAGTATGTAGAAGAGAAGATGCAATTGAAGGCTCAGATTGCAAGAATCACAGGAAAATGTCAGCATGTGGAGTGATCTTTTCTGCTTTGCCTTCTTAGGATGTTAGATTCTATCTTCTCTTGTACTTGGGATTGTTGAAACTTGTACTAAAAAGTTGTAATCCATTTTGAAGTTATTATAATGAGATTTTCAGTATTTCAATATGTGTTGGTACTTCAATATTTATAAAATTGTCTATAATTCTTTGAGTCCCTTGAAACATTAATAATAATCAAATAAATCATGTGCATTTCATGTCATGCATCATCTTGTACATATTTCTTGCATTTCTGTTCATACCCAAGTATCTTACTGTGTTTCTCTACTTCATTCAGAAGCAAGCTGTCTCATCAATACAACACTCGAGCTAATTCCAGGAATAAAATGGAGAATCTTGAATAAGAGAATCTCGAGCTGCGCGAAGAAGTTACTACTTTGAAGGCTGGTATGGCCAATCTGACTGCTTTGATGGAATCATAGGTGGTTGCTCAGAATCAACCACCACTTGCTCAGCCTCAACAAATAACAATTGCTTTTGAAGGTCCATCAATTCCCGTTTCTTTTACCCAAATAATTGTTTCTCAGAATCGTACGCCTCAAGGTTACCTGTGAGGAAAGCCAGAAAAATTCATGCCACAAGGTTTTAATCTTAACACTCAAGCTACTCCATTTGTGCAAGTTGCTGCTGTTGCACCTCGATGGTGCATATTACACCTTCTGCTAGAAATGGGATCCACTATAATGCGCCTCCTTTGGTGAATGTTATGTCGTTTGTTAATGATGAATTTTAACTTCCTGTTCCTCCACCGAGTGAAAGTGTGGGTTTCTATGTAGAAGGAAATTAAGGCCCTTCAAGGAAAATAATTGTTTGGACAAAACGTCAGTGAGCTTGGACTGGTTCCCAATGTAAAGCTGCCAAAGAAGTTTAAAGTGCCATAATTTGAGATGTACAAGGGCAACTCTTGACCTCGTGACCACCTTGTTATATATATCGGAAAGATGTCTACCCATACTGATGATCATCGTTTTCTCATTCACTTCTTCTATGATAGTTTAACTGGTGCTTCTCTGAAGTGATATATGAGTCTGGACAGTAGTAGTATTTGGACCTTCAATGATCTGGGAGAAGCTTTTATTAAATAGTACAAGTACAATATGTTCATGGCGCCTGACCGTGACCAGTTGAGAGTAATGGCTCAGAGAGACAAGGAGTCATTCAAAGAATATGCACAAAGATGACGCGAGATAGCTGCCCAGGTGGTGCCACCTATGGGAGAACAAGAGATGACCATGGTCTTACAGAAAACCCTTGGATACTTTTATTATGAAAGGATGGACACTGGTGTGCCGAGTGATTTTACCAAAATGGTAGGCATGGGTGTTCGTTTGGAAGAGGCAATTAGAGAAGGGCGCTTGACAAAAGAAGAAGGGACGAAGAAGTCGTCGTACAGTTTCTATCGAGAGAAATAAAGTGAAACGAATGTTTTTATTTGAGAAAGGAAGAGTATACCAACTAGAAGGCATCAATGGTACCATCAACAAGTTACTCCTGTGACTCCAGTCGTCAATGTAGCTCCTACCATAGTTGCCTATCAGAGACCATCTCCTCATGGGAATCAAGGGTAAAGTCAGAAGAGAGTAGCCTTTGACTCAATTCCACTGAGATATGCAGAGTTACTCCCGGCTTTGATTCAGAAGAAGTTGGTTCAGACCAGGCCACCCCCTGCTATACTACCACCTCTACCTTGGTATTATAAGGTAGACCAGACGTGTGTTTTTCACTAAGAAACACCATAGCACAATATTGTGAACTGTTATCCTTTGAAATCTGAAGTACAAAAGATGGTGAGATCTGGCCTTTTATCCTTTAAAGATGTTGGCCATGACGTGAAAGATAATCCTCTACCTAAGAATGAAGGAGAAAATGATGTAAACATGGTCGCTGGTTGTCCAGGGGACTTTCGAATTTTTGATATCAACCTGGTTAGAGGGGATTTGGTAAAGATGCGTGCTGACCTCTGTGAGTTTAGTTACTACATGCATGACCATGCTGGTTGTGGTATTTTCAGTATAGATATACAGGTGTGTGATATGATAAAGATGATCTCCAGGAAATGTTGGACGAGGGCCTCATTCATATAATCAGGCATAAGTCATAGTATGAAGAAGATGTGAATATGGTCTATGAATGTCCCGGGGAATTCCATATTTTTGACGTGAATCATATGAATGATGATTTGGTGCAGTTGCACGCTACCTTTTGTCACATGGGTGGTCAAGAAGAACACCATTATGGGTCTTGCCGGAATTTCTACAGAGATTCTTGTGGTTGTTCCATTGTGATAAGGGGTGTTCAGTTGTTGTTGGAAAATGGTACTGTCAAAGTCTCGGGTAATAGAGATGATCATAATGGGATTAATGTGATTGAAGATTGTTTGGCTGAGTCTGTGTCTGATGATGAGTATGCTTCTGCAGATGAATTTGTTTCCTCATATGAAGACGTGTTTTCCTGCAATGATTCTGTGATGTCTAAGTATTTTGAAGAAGCGGTGAATATTATTGTGCCTTGTTTTGGCGTTCCCGCCCCTATAAAGATTAAGTATCATAGCAAGCCAATTGTTTCTCCAATGTTAATTTGCTTGCAGGGTCCTGTTCTTTATGAATCAGACAAAGTCGTGCCACACAAATACAATGCGACAATCCCAGAGGATGGTGTGGAAGTTCCCATCCAACCTTTGTATGATGTCAAGAATATTGCTGAAGCCAGCCGAGTAAGCCGCAATGGTCGTGTTTTTGCACCTATCATTCAAGGGAATGCTAATGTTGATAAGAAGATTGTTGAAAATATTGAACCCAAGAAAGCAGTGGGTGAATCTAGTGGTAATACTCTGGAAAACGATGTGGATGATATATTGAAGATTATCAAGATGAGTGACTACAAAATTATAGCCTTGCTAATGAAATCTTCTGCCCTTAGGGAATCTTTGATGAGAGTATTAGATCAAGTTTTCATGGAAAGTGATATGCCTTTGGACCAATTCAGCAGTGTGGTAGGGAATATTACATCCTGTAATAACCTAAGTTTCCGTGATGACGAATTTCCCGATGAAGGAAAGAATCATAATTTGGCTTTCCATATCTCCATGAACTGCAAGAAGGATTCATTGTAAAATGTGTTGATTAACAATGGATCCGCTTTAAATTTTATACCGAGAAGCACGCTTATGAAGCTGAAGTACCAAGGAACTCCCATGCGCCCAAGTGGCATAATTGTGAAAGCTTTTGATGGGTCGAGGAAGTCCGTCATCGGGGATGTAGATTTGCCTATTCACATAGCCCCACACTTATTTTAGATTACTTTCCAGGTTATGGATATTGTTACCGCTTACAATTGTTTATTGAGACGATCGTGGATACACGAGGCAAGGGTTGTTACTTCAAATTTGCATCAGAAGTTGAATTTGTGTGTGAAGGAAAGGTGGTCATCATAAATGGAGAACATGCATTGTTAATATCTCATTTATTCTCTTTCAGTCTTGTGGAAGCGGGTGAAGCTACTGTTGGAACTCAGTTTCTAGCTTTACCCCTTGATAATATAAGGGAAAATGAGAATTTTATAGCTTCGTTTAAGGATGCTCAGCAGGTAGTACGTAATGGCCCTAGTAAGGTATGGGGGCAAATTGTGGATCCACCTGTGAATAAGAATAGAGTTGGTTTAGGATTCCCTATGAAGAATGATAAAGGTGAGAACATGATGCCGAAGTCTTCTTCGGACAAGTATCAGGATATCTTTCACAATGGAGGTTATCTTCATCTAATTGTTCCTAGGATCAATGCTATTGTGGAAGATAAAGTAGAGCAGGAGATTCCGATATACGTGACGCATGGAGTTAGAGTCCAAAATTGGATCATCATTGATGTTCCTTCTTGCATTCATGTCTCAAAGTAATTTGTTTTTTGTTAATCTTTTCAAAAACGTTTCACTCTTCCCAAGGTGAAAGTATTGATGATGTATGGGCTTATCTATTGCTTTGATCTTTAAAATCAATAATAAAAGTTGTCTTTGATTTCCAATTATTTTTTTCTTTTTCTTGGAAAATGGTAATCATAAAAAAAAACCTTTCAAAATAAATAATAACTGTAATTGAATCTGCATAATCACTTGTTATATATGTCAGTTTCTAAAAGCAATCATAAATCATGTGTGCAGATTAAATAAAAAACATGTTGAGTACAATGACCCTGCACCCTCTCCCAACTTTGAATATCCTGCGTATGTTCCCGAAGAAGAAGAATATGATGAAATCCTAGAAGAGGTTTCACGGTTTCTTGAACCGAGGAATGTGCCATTCAGTCGTATAAGGAGCCGTTGGAGACAATTAATTTGGGTTCAGAGGAAGATCCAAAAGAAGTCAAGATTGGAGCATTGCTTCATCCTAACGTTAAGAGAAGGTTAATTGAATTGTTAAAAGAGTATGTGGACATATTTTCTTGGTCTTACCAAGACATGCTGGGATTGTATACTGATATTGTGGAACATCATTTGCCGCTAAAGCCATAATGCCCACCAATCAAGCAGAAATTGCGAAGAACTCACCCTGATATGGCAGTGAAAATTAAAGAAGAAGTTTTAAAGCAGATTAATGCCGGTTTTCATGTGACATCAATGTACCCTTAGTGGATTTCCAATATTTTCCCTGTACCAAATAAAGACAAAAAAGTTCGCATGTGCGTATATTATAGAGATTTAAACAAACCTAGTCCAAAAGATGATTTTCTATTGCCACATATTGATATGTTGGTTGATACTATAGCAAAATCGAAAGTATTCTTGTTCATGGATGGATTTTCCAGATATAATCAAATCATAATGGCTCCCAAGGACATGGAAAAACCAACGTTTATCACACCCTAGGGAACATTTTGTTACAGAGCGATGCCCTTCGGGTTGAAGAACGCTGGTGCAACATACCAGAGGGCTATGACAATCATATTCCATGATCTGATGCACAAGGAAATTGAGGTATATGTTGATGATATGATTGCTAAGTTCTAGACTGAAGAAGAGCATATAGAAGATTTGTTGAAATTGTTTCAGCGTTTGAGGAAGTATCGTCTCCACTTGAATCCAAAAAATGAACCTTTGGTGTATGATCAGGGAAATTGTTAGGTTTCATTGTCAGCCAAAAAGGGATTGAAGTTGATCCTGATAAAGTCAAAGCAATTCAAGAAATGTCGGGCCAAGAACTGAAAATCAAGTTAGAGGATTTCTTGGGCGTTTGATTTACATTTCCAAATTTCTTTCCCATATGACTGCAACGTGTGAACCAATCTTTAAGTTGTTAAAGAAAGATCAAGGTTGTGTGTGGACAAATGATTTCCAAAATCCAGTTGAAAGTATTAAAGAGTATCTTCTTGAACCTCCTATCTTGCTCCCACCTGTTGAAAGAAGACCGTTGATTATGTATCTGACAGTATTAGATAATTCTATGGGCTGTATTTTGGGACAACAAGATGAAACTGGGAAGAAGGAATATGCCATTTATCATCGCAGCAAGAAATTTACTGACTATGAGTCACGGTATTCTATGCTGGAAAAGACACGTTGTGCTCTGGCCTGGTGTTTACCTTGGTATTTGGTAAACAACCGCTGATCCTCCAAATGGTTACTTATTTGGTTACTCGCAGGATCGATCAGATTGATCCTAGGACATAGGTTGATGTTGAAGTTTTGATTAAATTGGATATTGGTTAAATGACAATAAAATAAAGAGGCTTTAAGTAAATTGCATGAAGAAAGGACTTGGTAAGATAAATAAGGCTTTAAATGAAAGGGTTCGACAGGAAAGTAAAGAAGAAAGCAAATAAATTTCTGGAAAAGTAAATGACTTTGATTAATAAATTTGGTGTTTCACACATACATTTGTCAACAATTCTTTCTCACACGCTGGGTACTCGAATCTATATGAGTGACTTTGTATAGAATTGTGAACACACACGAGAAACTACATGACTACTACTATTTATACTAAAAACATCCCAAGTAACCGTCGGGCAGTTACACTGCTTCGAGATGAGTCCACTTGGCACGTTCTCAACGTTCGACACTCCAGATCTTTGCACGTTGCACTTGGTAACCGCTGGAAACCGTTTTCCCTCCAAACGCTTGAATTTCAAACTGTTCCACTCTGAACCATCGAACACCTTCGTCGAGAAGCATCTTCGACGAGAAACACCTTCGACGTCGAAGGCAATCAACTTCTCCCTTGGAAGAAATCTTCTAAGTACCTTGCCATCTTTCGATGGGCATTTCGACGGACCTAGCTAGTCGAAAACATCCTTCAGCTTTAATGGCTGACATTAATAAACAAGGGTGTCGAATTTAGGAGTCGAATTTAGGAGCCAACACCTGGGTGGCAAAATGATTGCGGCAATATATGTTGAATCATACTACTTAGTTGATATCTTAAATGGATCCAATTAAGTATATTTTTGAAAAGCCTGCTCTTACCGAAAGAATTACCCGTTGGTAGATGTTGTTGTCTGAATATGATATTGAATACCGTACTCAGAAGGCTATAAAAAGTAGTGTACTAGAGGATTATCTTGCTCACCTACCAGTTGAAGATTACCAGTCTATTAAATATGATTTCCTAATGAGGATGTTATCTTTCTGAAAGTAAAAGATTATGATGAACTGTTGCCCGAGGAAGATCCTGATCTTGAATCTCGTTGGGGTATGGTGTTTGATGGAGTTGTGAATGCTTATGGGAAAGGAATTGGTGTCGTTATTATCACTCCTCATGGATCACATATCCCATTTACCGCAAGGTTGACATTTGATTGCACCAATAACATGGCAGAGTATGAAGCTTGTATCATGAGACTCGAAGAGGATATTGATCTTATAATCAAAATTCTAGATGTGTATGGTGATTCAGCTTTAGTAATAAATCAGATTAAAGGAGAATGGGATAATTGTCACCCTAGCTTGATTCCTTACAAAGATTATTCTATAAGATTATTACCTTTCTTTAATAAAGTTGAATTCCATCATATTCCCAGAGATGAAAATCAATTGGCGGATGCTTTAGCCACTTTGGCTTCTATGTATCAAGTGAATACCTGGAACAATGTGCCTCGTATCACAATGCGATGTTTGGATAGACCAGCTCATATTTTTGTAGCAAAGGAGATGTCAGACGAAAAACCTTGGTATTATGATATCATGCATTTTCTCCAGACTCAGGAATACTCGGCTGGTGCTTCGAACAAAGATAGAAAGACATTGAAAAGGTTGGAAGTCAACTTTTTCCTTAATGAAGATGTGCTATACAAAAGAAATTATGACATGGTCTTGCTCAGATGCATGTATAGACAAGAAGCAGACATGTTGATGCATGAAAGCTATGAAGGTTCCTTAAGTACTCATGCCAATGGACATTCGATGGAAAAGAAGATGCTTAGGGCAGGTTACTATTGGCTGACAATGGAATCTGACTGTTACAATTTACAAAGAAGTGTCATAAATTCCATATTTATGTTGATAAAATTCATGTTCCTATGACGAATCTCAATGTTATTTATTCCCCATGGTCTTTCTCTATGTGGGGCATTGACATGATTGGAATGATTGAACCCAAGGCGTCGAATGGACATCATTTTATCTTGGTGAAAATTTACTACTTCAAGAAATGGGTGGAAGCAGCTTCATATGCCAATGTTACTAGGATAGTGGTAGTACGCTTCATCAAGAACAATCTTATATGTCGGTATGGTGCGCCCAACAGAATTATCACCGACAATGGCTCAAATCTGAATAATAAGATGATGACAGAACTTTGCGAAGAATTCAAGATTGTCAATCACAATTCATCTCCTTACAAGCCAAAGATGAACGGGGTTGTTGAAACGACTAACAAAAAATATTAAGAAGATCATCCAGAAGATGGTTATTACTTATAAAGACTGGAATGAGATGCTCCTTTTTTCTTTGCATTGGTATCGTACATATGTCCATACTTCAATAGGGGAAACCCCGTTCTCTCTTGTGTATGGTATGAAAGCAGTGCTCCACGTTGAGGTTGATATTCCCTCTTTACGTGTGATAATGGAAACCAAGTTATCAGAGGCTGAATGGGTCCAGAACAAGTTTGTACAATTGAATTTGATTGAAGAAAAGAGAATGACGGCCTTGTGTTATGGTCAGTTATACCAGAAGAGAATGAAGAAATATTTTGATAAGGCAACTTTAAGTTTCGAGGTACCAACTTTAAATCCATGGTGTTCAAACCTCGTGAATTCAGAGAAGGTGACCTCGTGCTCAGGAAAATCATATCTTTTAACAATGATTCTAGGGGCAAGTGGACTCCCTATTTTAAAGGCACATATGTTGTCAAGAAATACTTCTCTAGAGGTGTATTGATTCTTGAAACTATTGATGGCAAGGAGTTCCCACATCCTATGAATGTTGTGCAGTCAAGAAATACTTCGCCTAAAGAAATAAAATAACAGCTCGCTAAATCGAAAACCCGTAAGGGCGGCTTAGGCAAAAATAAAAAAACATCTCGGTAGACTAAAAGCTAAAAAGGGCGGTCTAGGAAAAAATAAGAGACATAAACAGAATAAATTCTTCCCACTAGGTTTAAAACCCGTAAGGGCAACCTAGGAAAAAGGTATGATTTCTTGGCAAGTAACTGTGTTAGACAAGACTTGATCATTGAAGCAACAATCTTCTTGGACTCTCACCATACTTCAACAGATGTCGCTACTGAGGAATTCAAAGTTGTTAGGGAGAATGGTGGTCATTGTATTTCAATGTATCTTTTCCAATATATTACCATTTTCTAAACTTTGTAATCATCTATAGAGTCTCGCCATTTACAGACTACCATTCTATTAATAATGTTTGAGCTTTTATCCAATTCTTTGCAATTCTTATTTTATTCTGCTTATAAAGACTCCACTTATTATTGATAGTAATTTTCCAAACGAAAAGATTAAATAAAAAAATTGTTTTTTGAAAAGAATTTACAAATTACATTTTACTTTAGATTTTGTGACTCAATAAAAACTAAAATGGTGATTCCAAGGATGGACGAACTCTAGAATTTTAGAAGTATGTATTCCCTAGGAAAATTCTCCCAGGTCATTCTTGTTGATATGCGTATGATCTCTTTGTGCTTCTCAAATAGTTGGAGATGATACCAATTGATGTATGGTGCCGTGTTGGATTTGTAATCCCATTTTCCCCAGTCAAGTCTTGGTTAAGTTTTTCTCTCCAGGTTGATAATTTTGATTTCAGGTTTGCATGGTCTGAGGCCTCTATCCCAGATTCCCCAGTAAGGTCTTCGCTCATATGAAGAAATTCCCTTCTCCCTTTGCGTGATAAGGTGGAATTATTTGAAAATATTCCGCCCTTTGAAGAGATGCCATTATTGTTGTTGTTTGTTTCCCAAGCAACTAAGCAAGGGCAGTACCTTTTCTAAGAAGAGTTGAGATAACTATTAAATTTTTGGGTTCAATCCCGCTAATAGCTGGGATTGATTTAAAATCCCCATAATTTTGATTTCTTGCGGTATTATTTAACTTCTTAGATCCCTAAGTAAAGCCGAGATAATGTTTCTCTCTGACAGTTGTTATCCCCATGTGATTTCATAATTTCTCCCCAGGGAGGTTTGTCTTGAAGAATATATTTTGGGCTCCCCTCAATGATAGGGTGTTGCCCTCCCCAATGAAGTTAGCACGAGATCTATAGTTGATATCTCGATGATGCGATTTTAATCTTCCCTAATAAAGTTAGTATTATAATCTCCAGTGGAAATCTACATGTTGAGACATTTGTTTTCCCCATTGAAATTTGTGTGATGTTCCCCGGTGTAGCCTGGAGGGGGATGTTATATCCCTGTATTTGCACTAATTTTATTATTTTGATTTGATTACTTTCGGATTGTGTTTCTTCCCAGTAAAGTTAAGTTGTGGAATAGGAATTACTTTTCTCAGTTGATGCTTACTTTCTTATGGAATTTTCATCCTGGACGTGATTTAGACGAGTGTTGACTTTACCCAATATGACTTTGTCTGTTTATTCCCAGTATTGTATGTCTATTTTATCAGCATATACATGATTACATTCATATATTCATACATACATCATGCATGGCTGAGTTTAATATTCTTTGCTCATTTGTATTCATTATTGTTTTTGTTGGCATATTCCCCTATTTTGCAGAGTTATGTTACCCTTTCTCCAATAGAGCATCGACCTTAAGCAGAAAGTGGATATTCTTTCTATTTCCCAACTGAGTTATCCCTTGTAGAAGAATTTTGTTTTAGCCTTCCTACTCAGCTCATTATCTGGATGGTTTGTGGTCCCCTTTTGAACTTAGTCCTCATCAGGTGCTATCTTGGTTGACTGTTTTATTTTAGTTTATTTCTGGTTTGAATTTGTGGTCCCTAGCAACATTTTTATTCTGATTTCTGTAGGCTTTAGGCCTGAGTTTGAGAACGTGAATTTATTTTGCACGAGAAGACTTTACCCCATCAGCTAGAATATATTGGCATTCCCCAAGAAGTCATAATTATTTTCCCAGTAGCATTATTGCAACTCCTTCTCATAACAGCGAGTGGCAGGTTTCTTTAATTGAGCAACTTGTACTTCCCCAGTAAGTTTGTTAGTTCCCAGAGAAGATTCATGTTTTTGTTACTCCAATGAATGGTAGTCTCGTCATTATGCGAGATAGTTCATTGTTAATATTTGTTACTCCAATGAATGGTAGTCTCATCATTATGGGAGATAGTTCGTTGTTGAGATTTGTTACTCTAATGGATGGTAGTCTCGCCATTATGGGAGATAGTTCGTTGTTGAGATTTGTTACTCTAATGAAGGGTAGTCTCTTTATTATGGGAGATAGTTAATTGTTGAGGTTTGTTACTCCAATGGATGGTAGTATCGTCATTATGGGATATAGTTTTTTGTTGAGATTTGTTACTCCAATGGATGATAGTCTCGTCATTATGGGAGATGATTCGTTGTTGATATTTGTTACTCCAATGGATGGTAGTCTCGTTATTATGGGAGATATTTCGTCATTGAGATTCATTTTTCTTTGAAGAATTCATTTGTTTCCAGTTATAGGTACTGATGCTAATCATT
The DNA here is from genome assembly GCA_948472305.1 of Vicia faba. NCBI lineage: Eukaryota > Viridiplantae > Streptophyta > Magnoliopsida > Fabales > Fabaceae > Vicia > Vicia faba. The sequence goes on from OX451737.1 coordinate 1,467,247,975, forward strand.
TGTGACCTAACCTAATATTGGTGTTTGTTGGTATTATCCTACCACTTCTTTCCCTCTATGGGTCGACATTACCTTTTTTTTCTTCTTCTTAGTGAATGGATAGTTTGCAGTTATTTGTTGATCACTATTTTCCTTTATTTTCTCTCCTCAATATTTGAGTTGATGTTACTTTGTCTCCTCCCTGGGCTTTACCCCAATAGAGTCGATTCTTCTGTTCACCAGTGATTTATTTTCCTGGTCTAATTTTCTTTTGATCTTTTATTTTCTGTTTCCCAGTGGTGTCCTGTGGATTCGAAGTCATAACTTTCTCAATAATTGGAGTTTTTAAGTGCTTCAAATCTCAAAATGTCATTTAAGAGATCTACTTGCCATATTTTTTGGTCAAAAGAAAATTTTGAGTGGAAGGCCATTCTTGGATGCAAAACGTTATAGGATATTTTTTGACAAAAACTTAGAATTTTTCTAAGTATTAAAAGTCTACATCTTTTTCTCAACTTTGACTCCTCACAACTCCTAGCTCAAATATCCAATTGATCTTATTCTTTGCACATTGTAAATATTGTAACCTTATATTTCAAAATCTTCAAGAATCATGCCCTAAGACCCCTTGAGCTATGAACACCATGGATTTAAAGTTGGTACCTCGAAACTTACTTTTTCCTCCAAGTCAGAATTTGAAATCCATAATCCAGCTTCTAATCACCAAATTGTTGCGCGTTTTTACTTCTAATCATGTTTAATAATCTTCCAGAAGTTGTTAGCACCTTGAAACACAAGAATTAGCTGAGTTTTGAGAAAATACGAATCACACTTTTCATGCTTGCAACTTCACACGATATCCCTCTAAACTTCATCCTTCCACACGCTTGAGCATCCTATTTGCTTCCCTATAAATAGAGGGACATATTGCAATCATTTCCTGAAGTTTGATAGCCAATCGACCCCTGTTAAGATCCCACACAAACTCTAAATTTTAATTTCTAATTTCTTGGTTTCTCACTCTAAAACACCAAAAGCTCCATTCAGTTAGCCTCATTGAACTTCTCTAGAGCTAACCACATTATCACCTTCAGGAATTGTAACCTATACTGATATACAGATGTCCAGTTTCAGAGTCACCTTGTGCTATTCGTTCAGGTAGATTTCTTGGTCAAATTGATCCAAATAAAAGACTAATCTACTCTTTACATCCTTCTGATTCTCATACTTTTTATAATTTGTGATTTCATTGAGATTTGAGTTAGATATTCCAGAATTTATTGCTCGCTGTTATTTCTGCATTTTCTCAATTTAAGCCTTGCTCAATTTAGATAAATTTGGCCGATGGTACCATTAGAATCGTCTTGAAGAGATGAATCTAATGGTACCGGTCTGGTCCTCTAATTTTACAATTTGAGGAATCCCAATCTAGGGCGTCTGGAGGTTGAAGACAACCTACATGTCGTGCTTCAACTAATGAAAGTGTGACATGTTATTTTTTGAATTCAATCCAGTGTGTTTGCTTTATCATACGCGCGCTTTGAGAGCCCTTGGATCAAATTACTTTCATTAGTCAGACTCCATCCAACACGCCAGAATTTTAGTTGTTTTTAATATTTAAAAGGTCATCCGGTGCAATTTCCAAAGTTGACCATCATATACACAACGTGCTTGATCCCTTGGATCTGATTACTAGCGTGTTTTGACTCTCATCTAATGGTCCATATTATTTTAGTGTGTTATTTTATTTTCTGATTTTTTATTTTAATTGATTTAAACTTCAAAAAATCATAGAAAATTCATTTATGACTCAAAAATTATGAAAAAATTCACAAAAATATTTTCAAATATTCTCTTTCTGATTTTTATTTTTTCATAATTTTATTTTTAGAATTGACATTTTTTATAATTTCTCCTTTAATTTGACTTGTTTCTAATTATTTAAAATAGTTTTTTGATGTTTTAAAATTCTGAAAAAAATTATAAAAATCATTTTACTCTTTTCCGACTTTCTAAAATTTTTCTAGAATTTTATCTTGACTTCTATTATTTTTGATATTTTTCTTCAGTTATTTGGGTGATTTTAATTAGTTATAAAATACTTTTCTGTTTTAAAAAATTATCAAAAATTATATGAAAATATTTGAGGTCATTTCTGATTTTTCTATGGTCTCTTTTAATTTTTCTTTGATACTTTGAATATAGTTTTCTATTTTACCTTTTATTTTCATTTTAAAAAACTATTTAAAAGGAATTTTCTTTTTTTTCAATTTTATTCATTAAATGTAAATTATTTTTTTAAATATATTCTGGCCATGTGTTTGTTGATCATGAATTTCGTTAACATCATTGGATCTTGAGTGTTGATTTTAACTCCACTAAAATGGATGAATGATTTTAATGATAGTTTGATTAAATTTTTGATTCAAATATATCCCCCCCCCCCCCCCCCCCCTCTTCAACTTATTCGTTTCTTACTTGGACTATATGTTGTTAAAGGATGATTTATATATCATCTCTCTAAACATATGGTACATAGATTACTATTGACCGACCTCAAAATAGGTGCGACTTCTATATAAGTCCACTTATGATTGTTTAACATAGTGCTAAATTTTGTCTCGATTCTAGAAATGATCATTTATGGCCCAAACCTATGTTTGCAAGGCCAAACATGTTTAATTTGAAACCTTTGATCCAATAATCTTGAGGTTCTTTGTTAAGAGGCTTTGGTCTTATCAATCCTCGAATGAATCTTCATAAATTTTGGAACTAAGTTAATCATTTAAACATCGTTGATCATTTATTGTTGCCTTGAGATTTTGAAATGAATGATATACTTGACAAAAAGCAAATGAAACTTGTTGTTGAAAGGCTTTGATTTTATCAATCTTCTAATGAGTTTTCAAATACAAGTTTCAAGATGGTCATTCATCTAACCTCTAATTTCTAACAATTGACTTTATTTTATGCTTTTACTTTATGCTTTTTACTTTAAGCACATTTATTTTAGCATTTTCATTTCATGCTATTTTCATCTTTCCTCATTTGAGCATTTATATTTATGTCATTTTTATTTTGCTCACTTGAGATTTTCATTTTCTTTTTGAAAATCCCTAATAATCAACCTGAACCATAAAAAACTTTAATGTTACTTGTACTATTTGGTTAATATCCTTGGCATGATGGAATTATGGACTTCTTGGACTTAGGAGTAGATACCTTGATTACCTTGAGACCTTGTGACTTCTACTGTTATTTTGTATGGAGTTCTTGGGGTTTACCCCGAGACATTGGGTTGTTTGTTTTCTTTGTGTGTAGGTTATTCTGATTATATGCTTTGTTTGTGATTAGAAATTCATCTGTATACAGCCGTTACTCTGCCCAATTTTTGTGAAGACTTAATGCATTTGAAGCTTGGTTTTCTTAAGAGGTTTATTATCTTTGCTTGTTTGGTTTAAATCCAAAGGATGGGCATTCTACATTGACTCATTATGTCAAATGTTGGCTTCTTATTGGTTAGATGGTTCTTTTCTCTAGCTTTTACCTTATGCTTTAGGATAGTCCCTTCATCTCCTCCCATCTTCTTTAATTTCAAAAATCCTCTCCCTCCTTTTCAAAACTATTCTTATTTTATAAACTTGAACCATTTTCATAATAAACTTGGACTTAGGTCCATGAATTTTCAAAAATATTTTTTTAATTAAACTTTAAACAACTTAGTCATACTTTGACATTTTTTGTGAGAAGACTAAAAGTCAATCAATCTCATTCAAACCATTTTTGTCATTTTGGCTTTTTACCTTAAGCTTTTCTCAAAAGATTAGACTCTTGTCAATCCTTATACTGATGTGAACTATTATAATTTTATGATATGTAGTGGAGTTAGATATTTTCCACTTGGGTGTCGAGCAAGGATTTGTTGATTTTAAAATCCAAGCCATATCCTTCACTTTTAGATGACGCAAATTCTACTTTCTCATAATCGTGGGTAGTAAGTATGTTCTTCCACTCGGATAAGACAATGATGTCCCGTCTCTTCAAATTAACCAACACACTTGTGTTTTAAAATTTTTAAAAGTGAACTACGAGTACCCTGATCCCCTATTTCACGGAAGGTGGTGCATAGGCACTAAAGGTCTGCAATTTCGGCGGGTGCAAAAAAAATTGTAAAAAAAAATATTTCTTTTCTCATCCCCAAAATCTATTTTTGTATACAACATATATAGCCAAAATACACAAATTTTCAAAGAGGTTCCTGCGGAGTACTGTAGATGTTTAGGGTGCTAATACCTTCCCTTTGCATAACCAACCTCCGAACTTAGATTCTCCCCCCTTCTTTTGGGTTATTCTCTCTTTTCCCATTCCTTTGGAAACAATAAAGCGCGGTGGTGATTTTTATTTGATCTGGGCGAGTTAAGTCGATCCAATGGCTTAGTCTTAATATTTCTACCGCTACACACGGGTTTTCAAAAATTAAAGTATTTATCTCTTTGAAAATATCATCAATAAACTTCAACACATTGTAGCGAAAATATAGTCTCAAAACATCTTTATTAAATACTTCAAATAAAATTCCATCACACTTCATAATTCATAAGTTAAACTTCAAAACATCTTAAATCAGAATAAGACATTTCTAAACACTTCATGCCAACAAGAAACATATAGTTCAATTCAAGAGATCCCAAATACCCTGATGTTACATATCAGAGCAAGACCTTCTAAAATCAATAGAAAAAAGAACGCACTCTGAAGCTATACTCTAAGATTCGATGAACTATTCCTGATCACCTATAAGTTACCCACGTATAGAGGAAACGTTTCCAAGCAGAAAGGGTGAGTAATCGCAAATTATTATAAAAGATATATGGAATATATATAGCAATAAAATAACAACTCATCATGGATTCCACATATCACCATATATCATATATTATGTTCACACCTTTGCACCAAAAAAACGAATCAATTATATATTTTTATCATCACATTAAAAATAATCATCAAGCATCACAAAATCACAACGTCATCAACATCACTTAATCAATCACTATGCAATGTTACATATAATGCAATGTAACATCATTGACTCATGCATGTGGTACCAAAACTTCACTGATAACCCAATCATCATTTCTCGAAAGATCCCCACCAATAAGATTGATTCCCGCTTAGAACCAGACCACATCATAATATTTCACTCAATCCATACTATGGGATTGAGGCCACCACTAGACTATCATCCTATCATCATCACTAGACCAATCACCCTAACAACATCACTGAGCCGAAGTCCTAAAATATGCCATGAATGCATGATGTGCAACAACATAATAAAACACGACCGCGACTAGTCAAACGCATCAACATTCATGAATTCATCACATATCATCACATAAATCATATTACATAATGAATCATTCATAACAACACCAATCCTTCATGTAAGCATACATCACGTTGCATCAATCGCATAATCACATCAATTCATCATAGTATTATCATAGTTCATCATTCAAGGTCGAGCTTAACCATATAAAGATGCTAAAAATGTAAATCCTTTTACTAATTTTATTCCACCTAATTACAGATTATCTTGTTCGCTATTTAATGCTTCGAACTACGGGTCAAATAGAGTCTAAAAACACGAGTTACGACACTTTTAAAATTATGCCATCCGTCTCTCGCCTGAGGCTCGCCATACGAAGCAACTTTCTCACCCGACGAGGCTGGGGCGAAGAGCCTTCTGCCATAGAAAATTCCAGGAGCATGCATTTTTATTTTTCTTCCTTCACCCGACAAAGATGTTCGCTCGCTCGACGAGCTCATCTCGCCTCTGCTTCGCCCGACGAAGCTGGAGCGAGTCCACTCTCCTATAAAATTTCCAAGGCTCAGTTTATCAACCCTTCCCTTCCCCTCTTGCTCTCCTGGAACTTTTTGGGTGAAGCTCCCTTGCCCGACGAAGCATTAGGCTTAGACAGCGACTTAACACTGACAAGAAATTCCTTGTGCATTTTCTGCACTGCACCAGTCCCAATTCCCATACGATTTCACATCCAAACAGACCCCAAAAATCATACAAATCATATATTATCATAATACAACAACACTTCTCAGTACACATTACATACATCTAATCATGGCATTATTAACATTCATTATTCGCAATTTCATCAAAGATTCATCATACCCATCATGTTATCAATTCATCACAAAAACCCTAAAAAACCTACATACATCTAAACCATATACAAATCATAATAACAAGGATAAACCCTCTTATCTTAGATTATAGCTAGAAATGATCTTCTCTTCGCGTTTCTACAGAATTCCTAAGAGTTCCTCATTTTCCTAGTTATGCTCTCTGCCTCTTCTCCAAACACGATCGTACATAATGAGCGTTCTAAACTCAAAATTTACCCTATGTCAAACTTACCCCTTAGACCCTTTCTATGGTCTTCCTATATTACCCTCACTTATCACATCACCAATTACTATCTTGTCCTTATTATTTGTACACCTTATATTATCTAATTTTTACTAATTTAAATAATTCTAAATAATTACTCTAATTATCTAAAATTATTTAAAACACCCAATACCACTTAATTCTTACTATACTACACATAGCATCACATCATACTTTATATTCATCAAACATCATATAGATTCACAAATACATCACAAATACTCAACATAAGTTAATAAAATAATCAAACAAATAATCTAATTATTTTGGGGTGTTACAACTCTCCCCCACTTAAAAGAATTTTCTCCCTAAAAAATTACCTGGCGAAAGCAAAATTGGATAAGACTCTCTCATCTTATCCTCGCGTTCTCAAATCCAACTTTCACCAGCTGGTCCACCCCATAATACCTTCATTAAAGAAATGTCTTTACTCCACAATTGCTTCACTTCTCGTCCTTCTATCCACACAGTTGACAATTTAACCATCATGTTATCCCTCACATGTACATCATCCATTTGAGTCACATGCAAAGGATCTGAAATACATTTCCTCAATTGAGACACGTGAAACAAGTCATAAAGATTCGCAAGTGACGGAGGTAAAGTAATCTGATAGGCCACCTGATCTATCTTTTCTGAAATCTTATATGGACCAACAAAACATGGCGTAAGCTTCCTCGACTTCAAAGCTCTACCAACACTAGTCACTGGAGTAACTCTAAAAAATACATGATCATATTTTTGTAATTCAAGTGCCTTTATCCTCTTATCTTGATAACTCTTCCAACGACTCCGAGAAGCCATCATCCTGTCTCTGATCATCTTGATTTTCTCAGTCATTTCTTTCACAATCTCAGGTCCGAGCACAACACTCTCGCCTGACTCATACCAACACAATGGATTTCTACACCACCTTCCATACAATGCTTCATACGGTGCCATACCAATACTCGCATGAAAACTATTATTGTTTGTAAACTCAATCAATGGGAAGTGGCTGTCCCAAGCACCTCCTTGTTCCAACACACAAGCCCTTAGCAAATCCTCAAAAGACTAAATAGTCTTCTCTGTATGATTGTCCATATGTGGAACTTGTTATACTATAAAATTTTCCCTCTCATTTTACTCAACACATGCCTATTGAGATCCTCAACTTTCCCCAAGGATACCCAAGAATTGATCAGGCAAATTCTCCTCCTAAGGCAATGAGCCCCCAACTAGGGTTTCAATTTTCATTAAGATGTTTGAGCTCCAATGGTATCCAATTCTTCCCATGTTACTAACATGTCCACAAGATCATCCATGCCAAGTTTCATGATTTGCTCAATAAGTTTGCTCAAACAATTGCTCAAGTATTAGAAAATCAACTATGCTAGGTCAAAAGTCAATTATGACCTATATACAGTCAAACTTCAAGATTTTTGGTCATAATCAACATTTTGAAGTAATATACATCATTTTATCAAAGGGTGATCACGATTCCTCAAGAAATTCTCCTAATTCATCAAAAGTCAAAAATAGCAAATTAGGGTTTCTATAGGAAAAGTCAACCAAACTTTGACCAAGCATAACTTTCTCACAATTTATCAAATATTTTCCAACCAAAGCTCATTTTGAAGAGAATCCAATTAACTACAACATATCTTTATCCCTAAAGTACAAGAAATGCACCATTTGAAAGATACAAGTTCATACATTATAGGTCATTTTTAGAAAGTCAATAAAAGCGACTTTTTGCCAAGACCTTTAACATCAAGATAACATCTTCAAAAGAAATATTGATAAAAAGAGGGATTGAAGTAGACATCTTGGTATTTCCAAAAAGTAAAATATCATCATCATGAGGTAAAAATTGAGCAAGTTATGGATTACCCAAGTTGGTAAAATTTGGGAAATTTCAAGAAATATGCATTGGGCAAATTTGAATTTTTAAGGCAATGGCTCAAATTCTTGAACTCCAAACATATTTCTAAGACCATAGAGGACTCCTAAAAACATTTTTGCATAGTCTTGACTTTATTTGCATTTTATATTAATTTAATTTAATTAAAAATCAAATAAATCAAGATTATTACAAATAATATGTTTAAGGCTTGCTTTAATGCATGGAGGGGTCCCCATTTTCGTGTACAATAGGGCCAAGATGTTTGCACTCATTCAAAATTAAAAAATGGGCAAAATCCCATGAATTTGGCCAAAGTTACAAATGGCCATTCATGGCATTCAAGAGCTTGTCCATGGCTGTTACAAACATGGCATTTTCGTGTTCTCTCACCACTCTCTATATAAACAAGAATTTGGCAAGCAGCAAAGGAGATAAATGACCTGGAGAACCCCTGTCCAATTTGCAAAAAAATAACTAAGTTTTCAAACTTGAATTTCCATTTCTAGTTTGTTTCAGTCCAAAACAAGTATCAAAATATACTCCTGGAGAACCTCTGAAGCCATTGAAATCATTCCCAAAGCCTGAAACATCCAGAATCGCGCCTTCTAACATTCACGATTTGCACATTTTTTTGATTTCAATTCCTTTAATTCTGGCATCATAAACATATTTCAATTCTATATTTATGTTTGTTATCATGTATTCAAGGTATCTGAATGCTTTAATTTGAGTATAGATTCAAGAATCGTACGAAGCCATTGTTAGAGTTTTAAGGTCCCAAAATGGGAACTTCATGTAGAAGTAAAATTGGGCCAAATCGAGGGCATATTTGTGTTCAGGGGAATGAATGCAATGGATTTATGCCTTTAGTTAGGATTTATCTTGCTTGTGTCGCGTTTTTGAGTTTTGCAGGTTTGTTGCCACTGACAAAAATTGTCACTATAGCCTATAGTGACGGATATGTCTGTAGGTAAAAGTATGGTCTCTAAAGTGACGGTTGTAGGAGGAATAAGACTAAGTGTCCTTCCCCCATTGGAAGATTAAAATTAGCGTGCGCTTTTGTTTTTTCTCATATATTGTTTGTTTTTCATATATAATATATTAATGTGATTATATGTTTGAATGACCAAGACAACTCAGTTGGTAAGCTGGCGCATGTGTAAAGGAGAGGACCTAGGTTCGAGCCCCAGGTCCAACAATTTATTTTTTCTAACATTTATTCAATAGATCTAATGCATCTCCTAGTCAAGAATCCACCATACGTCCTCAGACCCCACCCTTTGGATCATGTCAAAGCAGATCCAATGCTCCAAAATTGAAGGTCCATGGTGCACTCCCTGAAGGCTTATTACACTTGAATGCACGCTGGCAGTTGGGCCAACACCTTTGGGCTTTGCAAAATTTCCATTTGACACCTCCCAGTTGGACAAACAATACCAGGCCCATTCATCATTTTTTTGTCTTTATTATTTATTAACCATTTTATTTTAATTGTCTTAAATTCATTTTCTTTAATAATTAAAAAAATAAAAAAAAATCAATAAATAGAATTAGGTTAGATAATTAAAATTATTTTTTTGAAAAAAAATTAATTAATTAATTTTGATTATTATAACTTGGTGGATTTTATTAAATAAAAATTAATTATATTTAGGTTAAGTTTTCAAATATTTTTTTTAACGTAAAAAAATGACAAAATATTTTCTCTTTAAATGATGAGTTTTTAGGACTTAGATTTTATCCCTGTCTTATTTTTTTAGCGCGCTTATTTATTTTCATTTTACTTTCCAATTAATGTAAATGTTGATGGTTTGTAATAGTTGTGAATTAGGTTTTCATTTACTATTTTTTATTTACCACCTTCCCCCAAGTTTGGTTATGTAACCCCCTCCCCAAAGCCTTGTAATAGCTAGGTTTAAGATTCTCGCATTTTATTTTTTCTCTACAATTAACTGTTAGATGTATGGATAGTAGGATTGTATGAAAAAGATAAATCAATTGTTTAAAATAGTAGAACACCCTAATTGTGCAAATATAAATAAACTGAAATCAAACACTTGCGCATGCTCACCCCTAGGGTATGCCCCACCTCAGTTGCCTTCAGAAAACAATCACTATTCTTGAAACGTGAGAATTTTTAGTGGTTGTCCTCTAATTCGAAAGATCACTAGTCCCTCGATGACCCTTTCAATGTTGCCTCGGTAAAAAAGTGATCTTAGAGTTTTAGGACAGTTACTAAGAGATCTTACCTTGTTGCCTTAAGTGACCGTAATCGTCCCTTTCGATTGTCCCTTAAACTCCAACGATGGAGCTACCTACTTCTTAATAGTAGGATAATGTTGTGTAAAGGAAATAAGAAAACGAACAATATTTTTTGAGTAGGTAGAAACTTTTAAGTACTTGCTCAAAACAATCAATTTTTCACACCATACACTTTCAAACAAACTTTTCAAACTAAAGTTTTCAAAACAGTTTATCACACCCTTGAGGACTGATACAAGGGTTACCATAAAGTGAAACGCCGCACTAAGGCAATTTCAAAACTTTTTCAAACACATAAACATATAAAAGCAATTTAAGAATGAGCAAGTACCTAAGAGCCCATGGAAAACCATGGATAGAAAGGGTACACAGAAAACTCTCGAAAAAGGTTTTTCTGTTCTTTTTCCCTTTTCCTTTGTTGGATAAAATAAAAGATGGCGGCGACTCTTGCTTACCGCACATTTGTAAAGAGAAACGCAAAAACAATTATTAAACAGTCGGTTCTGCCACCGTATGACAGAACTGGTGATTCTGTTGGGGATGATATTAAAAGTGGGGTTTACCTTAGGGTCTAGATCATTTCTAAATTGTTTGCTTGTTTTTTTGCTTTACTTTTGAGGTTATCTATTTGGGTTGTTTGGATCCTAAACCCGGATCAGGGAATTCCTTTTAGGTAAGTAGCAATAAACTATGAGGGAGTTGTGCAGCGTATACCGACATGGTTGAAGCAGTAGCTATGTTGATGCGATACTTTGGTGTGTAGCGGTAGCCATTGAGTAATCAAGGAGAATACGGGGCTGCTGCGTGGTATCATAAAGCGTCAACTGACCTTAGCACCTTAATTGACCAACTTGGCTTTTAGGATGTAGTGAGATAGCCTTCTTTGGTGTAAACCCAAAGTTGGTTGATACTCGATGCTACACTCATTGAGGTTTGACTCCTGAGTTTTGTTTGGTGGCAAGTCAATTGTCTATCGGAACGAAATTTGGGGGAAAGATCAGTGATATTGAGATCCCTTAGAACCCGGTTACTATATTTAAGACAGGTTGAACTAATCCAACATCAAAAGGGTATTACCTTAAAACCCATGCAAGCCTTAAACCTAGAGTCTTTCTGTGATTTGCTTGTGTTTTCCATATCTGCTATGTCTGAGCATAATCAAGACATCATATCATATCATATCATATCATACTAACCATTTCAAGGATTCTTAGGGTTTATTTTTGTCTTGTTTTGTAGGACATGGCCCTCGCCCGCGGATTCACTATCCAAGTCAGTCTGGTAAAGGTACCTCCTCAGCTTAAGGATTTAGTATCCAGGGTTCCTGAAAGCTCTCCCTTCACTAAAAGACATGGTCGACTTCTCAGCTTGGTCACCTTAAACCCTGATGAAGAAATACTAAAAGTGCTCTTTCAATTCTTTGACCCTCTACATCACTGCTTCACTTTTCTGGATTACCAGTTAGTGCCTACTATGAAGGAGTTTTCTTTGTTACTAGGGTGTCTATCCTTAACAAGGTACCTTTAAATGGTATGGAAAGAGACCCTAAACCTGAAGATATTGCTAAAGCTCTGTCCTTACAACGGTCTGACGTAGTAGCAAATTGGGAAACCAGGAGAGGTGTAAAGGGTTTTTTGGATAAGTTCTTGTTTGAGAAAACTCGTCATTTTTGGGATACCCTAGACAGGGTCATAAAAATTCCATCCCTCTTGAGCCTTATCTCAAATGGGTACGAGCCCGTGCTCAAAGTCTTATGATGCCTTACCCCACCATCTTACCTATGATTATGGAACCGAATGCTGAAGGAGACACTCCTTATATTGTTCTTTATCCTGACATGCCAACTGATCATGAGGAATTACAAAAATCCTGGGTTCAACTTAAGGAGGAGCGGGATGCGTTTGAATCTCAATTCTACGCCAACGATAAGAAAGTCCTGGGACTCACTAGGCTACTTCATGAAGAGATGAATATAAATGCCTACATTGCACCAAAGAGGATGCGCTTATGGGAAACCTAATTTTCTTTTTGCTTTAAGTTTTGTTGGATTGTAAGCCTAAAGGGCACTCTTTGTAATAATTCAAATTTATTAATACAATTAACGTGTGTTTCTTTTTGTTTAAGCAAATTTGAGTCTTTAAGAATCCTTGAAATCATTGCATACGCATATCATCCATGACATTGCATAAACAGGTTCCAAAGTAGGATTCTCATCTTCTCCGCTGTTTATTTCAGAAATAATAGCTTCTGCACAAAGTATCAAATATCTTCAAGCACAAAATGCCCAATTTCAGCAAATGTTCGTAGCTTTGTCTAAAGGGCAGGAAGATCTGAAGGCCCTTATTCTAAAGATAGAAAGAAGAAGGCGAAGAAGACCGCAGGTGTCCTGAATTTGGGCAGAAGGTTTAAAGGACCGGTTAAGCGAGTGTAAGAGCTGGAAACTTCCTCCAAAGGGGGGGACAATCAAGAGGAGGAAACTAGAGAGGAAGACTCCAATCCAAAAAATCCGATGATGAATTTGACTATGATGAGGAACAATATCCTCCTGCTGATGAAAAATACAAACAGCTGGAGGATCGTTTGAATTCAATGGAGGTCCGGAAGGTACCGGGTTTGGATTTTGAAGAGCTGGGTTTGGTCTCCGGGGTTGTCATCCCGCAAAAGTTCAAGGTGCCGGTGTTTTCCAAGTATGATGGGGTTTCTTGTCCCATGCATCATCTCCATTCTTATGTGAGGAATATTTAGCCTCACACTGCTGATAGGAACTTTTGGGTCCATTTCTTTCAAGATAGTTTGTCCGGGACTCAGCTTGAGTGGTTCTATCAGTTTGATGGAATCAATGTCCGCAACTGGGAAGATATGGGTGCTGCTTTTTATAAGCAGTATCAATATAACGCTGACCTTACTCCTACCCGTACTCAACACTAGAGTATGTCTATGCGTGCAAGCGAAGGTTTTAAGGACTACACTCAAAAGTGGAGAGATTTGGCAGCGAGAGTCCAACCCCCTTTGTCTGATAAGGAGTTGGTGGACATGTTTCTTGGTACACTACCTAGTTCGTTCTTTAATCACTTGATTGGTAGCTCCTCAGCTAGTTTTGCTGAGCTGATATTGACTGGAGAAAGGGTAGAAGCTGGGATCTGTAGTGGCAAGGTCCAGAAAGACACCTCTTCAAGTACAGTGAAAAAGCCATTCATGGGTAGGAAGGAGGTCAATGTTATTTACAATCCAATAAGTTAGAATAGAACTAAGCACCATCCAACGGTAGGGAATGTGATGATACCTAGGCCTGTGGCTACTCAACAACGAAACAATCAGCCAAGGGTAGAAAGACCTCAAAGGAAGTTCACCCGGATCAATATGACGTTGTCTGAGGTTTTACCCCATCTGTTAAAATCTAATTTGTCAACCTTAAGGGAGGCTCCCAAGAATCCCAACACCACATCTCCTCGTTACAATCCAAATGCCCAGTTTGGTTACCATTCTGAGATTCAAGGCCACGATACAAATGACTGTTGGGCTCTGAAGAATAAGATACAGGATCTGATCGAAGCAAAGGATATTGAGTTTGATGCTCCTGAGATGCCTAATGTCATAACTGCTCCCATGCCCAAGCACAACCGTGGTATTAATGTCGTGGATACTGATCTATTTGTTACTTCTGTTGATGAAGTTTCCACTCCTCTCATGAATGTCAAGAAGAATTTGTTGCTAGCCAGTTTATTTCCAGGTTATGGTGAAGGTTGCCACATGTGTTTATCTTTTCCTTCTGGTTGTTATTTTATGAAAGCAGGTGTTCAACGCCTGATCGATAACAAAGAGATTTTATTCAAAAAGACTCTGGTTCCAACTATTTTACATGAAGATGTTGCTATCATAACCATTTCTGCCAATCCTTCCATGGTCTCCTCTAAAAGACCTGCTAGGATTACACCTGCTCCAAGAATTGCTCCATTAATAATAACTTTTCCTGGCCCTGTACCATACTCCTCGGACAAAGCTGTTCCTTGGAATTACGGTGCTGACGTTTACTACCATGGCGTCAAGCAGAATTTGTTAACCAGTAAAAACAAAAAAAAGCTGAAGAGGTTGATCCCGATATCAGTAACATTGTCGGGACCAGCAAAATAACCCAAAGTGGAAGGGTTTTCTCTCCCGAGATCTCCCCGAAGACTGTTGCTAGGCCTGTTGTTATTCCATATATTGTTCCTGCTAGCACTTCTATTACTACTACTCCCAACCTTACTTCAGTTGTTATCCCTGCCAATGAGTCATCTGGGACTAGGGGCAAAGAAGCTATAGGTGAGCCTTCCGGAACGGAGGCACCTAGAGAAGTTATTTTGGAATCCTCTAAACAAGAAATGGAGGAAATTTTAAAAATAATCAATAAGAGTGACTACTATGTGGTCGAACAGCTGGGGCAAACCCCGTCGAAGATATCAATGTTGGCTCTGCTATTGTGTTCTGAGGCCCATGCAAAGGCTTTGATTACATTTCTCAAAACTGCGCATGTGCTGCAAGAAACCTCCGCTAACCAATTCAAGGACTGTGTGGCCAGTTTGACTACCGATATTGGGTTGGGTTTTTCTGATGCTGACTTGACACCAAGGGGAGAAAGCATAATGATGCTCTGCATGTCTCGATAAAATGTAGGGGCACTACTATGGCCCATGTGCTAGTGGACACTTGATCGTCACTGAATGTTCTGCCCAAGAAGGCTCTTGACAAGCTAGATTGTGAAGGTTTGACCTTAAAGCCCAGTAACATTATGGTGAGGGCTTTCAACGATTAAAAAAGAATGGTGCACGGGGAGGTGGACATCCCTGTCAAAGTGGGTTCCAAGACCATTAAATCCACCTTCTACGTGATGGATATCAGGCCATCTTATTCTTGTTTATTGGGTCGTCCTTGGATCCATGAAGCTGGAGCCGTTACTTCTACGCTGCACCAAATGTTGAGGTATCTAGTGAAGGGAAATATTGTCACTATGCAGTTGAAGAGGAGTACATGGTAAGCCTCTGAACTCTTTCAAGTATGTAGAAATGGACGGCGGTTTAATAGAGACCACTTGTCAAAATTTTGAAGAGGTTCCCCAGACTATGGCATCATCCAAGACTATTACCAGTGTGCCAAATATCACCAGACCTCCCTTAAAGATGGCTTCTCTCAAGGACACCAGAGCAGTAGTTGAAGAAGGTGGGTGTACCATTTGGGGGAATATCCCTGATTTCCCTTAAAAAACTGACAATTTTGGTTTGGGCTTTACTTCAGGTGTTCAAAGGGCTGTTCGATGTGCTCGGGCTGAAGGACCTCCCCTAAGCATTAGAAATCATGGGATCAATGCTATAGAAGACAATGATGAGGATTTTGATATGGACAACTGGATCTACCCTACTACCAATGGTGGACCTAATAACTAGATGACCAAATATTTTGTGTCGATTACTTTTGTTCAGTAGTAATTGTCTTGCTTGTTTTTCGGATTTGTAATAAACAATATAAACTTTATGGCCTTGTGTCTTACTCGAGGCACAATGGTTTATTTGTGAGGGTTATTATATGTCATTATTATATGTCATCAATAAAACATTGGACGTTTTTGCATATAAATTTTGCGCTCTCTGTTTTTTCCTTTCTTCCTTTTACTTTGTCTATACAGCTATGCTTTTACACATACTCACGTATCAACTGCAGATCTATATGCACTCTGGATCCCATTGATAAAAGTTCTGCTATTGCCAGTTATAACTTCGAAAATCCGATCAACCAAGCTGAGGACGAAGGTGAAGAAGATTGTGAGGTACCTAGAGAACTCGCTAGACTGTTACAGCAGGAAGAGAGGGCTATACAGCCCCATGAAGAGCCAGTTGAGACAATAAACTTAGGTATAGAGGAAGACATGAAAGAAGTCAAGATAGGTGCAAATTTGGAGCTTAATGTCAAACAGAGGTTGATACAAATGTTGCACGACTATGTCGAGATCTTTGCCTGGTCATATGAAGATATGCCAGGACTGGATACAGATATCGTGGTTCACCGGCTACCAACTAAAGAAGATTTCCCTCCGGTAAAGCAGAAGGTTCGTCGCATGCGCCCTGAAATGTCAGAGAAGATCAAAGCAGGGGTTATGAAACAGTTCAATGCTGGGTTCTTAGGTATCACCTCTTACCCCAAATGGGTTGTCAACATGGTGCCGGTACCTAAGAAGGACGGAAAGGTACGTATGTGTGTGGACTACAGATACTTGAACAGGGCAATCCCCAAGGATGACTTTCGGCTTCCCCACATTGATGTTATGGATGACAATACCGCATAACACAAGATCTTTTCCTTCATGGACAGTTTCTCTAGGTACAATAAGACCAAGATGGCTATTGAAGACATGGAGAATACAACCTTTGTCACACAGTGGGGCACTTTCTATTACAAGGTGATGCCATTTGGGTTGAAGAATGCTGGGGCAACCAATCATCGAGCTATGGTAGCTTTGTTCCATGACATGATACATCACAAGATAGAGGTATATGTTGACGACATGATAGCTAGATCTCAAAATGAAGAAGAGCACCTCGATCATCTACAAACGCTGTTTGATAGGTTGAAGACGTACAAGTTGAGACTGAATCCGAACAAGTGCACCTTTGGGGTGAGGTCTGGTAAACTCTTACGTTTCATTGTCAATGACAAAGGTATTCAAGTAGACCCTGCAAAGGTAAAAGCTATACAAGAGATGCCCACTCCTCATATTGAGAAGGATGTTAGGGGTTTCTTGGGACGTCTGAACTACATTGCTAGGTTCATTTCACACCTAACTGCTATTTGTGAGCCAATCTTCAAGCTTCTGATGAAAGATCAAGTGGTAAAGTGGAGTGATGAATGCCAAGTTGCCTTTGAAAGAATCAAGGATGACATTCAAGAGCCTCCAATTCTGATGCCTCTAATTGAAGGAAGACCTTTGATAATGTACTTAACAGTATTGGATAATTCAATGGGGTGTGTGCTGGGGCAGCATGACGAGTCTGGTCGAAAAGATCATGCAATATACTACCTTAGAAAAAAGTTTACCGACTATGAAACACATTATTCACTGCTTGACAAAACTTGTTGCGCTTTGGCATGGGCTGCTCGCCGGCTGAGACAGTATATGTTAACACACACTACTTTGTTGATATCTAAGATGGATCCAATAGTATACATCTTTGAGAATCCCACTCTATCCAGAAGAATAACAAGATGGCAAATGATCCTAATTGAATACGACTTTCAATACACGACCCAGAAAGCAATCAAGGGGAGTGTATTAGCTGATCATTTGGCTCATCAAGCCGTGGATGACTACCAGTCCAGGAGTTTTGAGTTCCCGGACGAGAATATTATACTAGTAACTGACTATGAAGAACCTGGACTAGATGAAGGACCTGGAGAAGGATCCCAATGAACTATGGTTTTTGACAGAGCTTCGAACGCACTCGGTAATGGCATTAGTGTTGTAATCATATCTCTTGAAGGCTGTCATACTCCTTTCATTTCCAGAATATGTTTCAACTATACCAATAACATGGCAGAGTATGAAGCATGCATCATGGGTATCAAAGTTGCTATTGACCTAAGGATCAAGTTCTTGAGTGTGTCCGGGGATTCAGCTTTGGTAATAAGTCAAATCAAAGGCGAGTGGGACACGAAGCACCTAAATCTCATCCCTTACAAAGAGAACGTGCTGACATTGCTTCCACACTTTTAAGAGGTCACCTTTAAACATTTCCCATGAGAAGAGAATCAGTTAGCAGACGCGCTAGCTACCATATCCTCTATGTTCAAGGTCAGGTGGGACAACGAGGCTCCTCGAATCACTATTGAGAGATTGGATGAACCAGCATACTGCTACGAGATTGACACGGAAGGAGTAGAAGACAAACCTTGGTTCTATAAGGTGAAGAGATATCTAGAGGCTCAAGAGTATCCCGAGGGGGCATCTGTAAATGATAAGAAGTTTCTGAGAAGGTTCGCCACAAAATTCTTCCTCAATAATGGAATCCTTTACAAGCGCAACCATGTCTCTACTTTACTTCGTTGCGTAGACAAGAGAGAAGCGGAAAGGATTATGGCAGAATTACATGAAGGTGCCTTTGGAACCCATTTGAGTGGACATACCATGGCTAAAAAGATCCTACGGGCAGGATACTATTGGTCCACTATGGAAGCAGACTGCTATCAGCATTCGCAAACTTGTAACAAATGCCAGATCTATGCTGATAAGGTGCATGTACCTCTGGTTCCTTTGAACGTCTTGACGACTCTTTGTCCCTTTGCAATGTGGGGCATTGACATGATCAGAGAGATTATACCTACCGCTTCCAATGGGCATCGCTTTATCCTGGTAGCCATTGATTATTTCACGAAGTGGGTCGAAGATGCCTCTTTTGCTAATTTTACCCAGAACATTGTGGCAAGGTTTATCAAGCATAACATGATCTGTCAGTTCGGTGTTCCAGAGAGAATCATCATTGAAAATGGTACAAATCTCAACAATACAAAGATCACCGAACTCTGTAAACAATTCAAGATCCAGCATCATAATTCTTCCCCGTACCGGCCGAAGATGAATGGCGTTGTTGAAGCTACAAATAAGAACATTAAGAAGATCATACAGAAGATGAAGGTGACATACAAAGACTGGAAATAGATGTTACCATTTGCTCTTCATGGTTACTGCACCTCAGCACGTACGTCAACAGGGGCAACACCTTATTCTCTGGTATAAGGTATGGAGGTTGTCCTACCAATTGAGGTCCAGATCCCTTCTCTAAGGATCATGAAGGATGCAGGTTTAAACAAGGATGATTGGATCCAGACTTGACTTGATCAACTGAATCTGATTGATGAGAAAAGGCTTACTGCTATTTGTCATGGTCAGATGTACCAAAAACAGATGATTAAGGCTTTCAACAAAAAGGTCATACGTCAGGTATATCAAACGGGTGATCTAGTAATCAAGCGCATCATCCTGCCACAAGGTGATCCCAGGGGCAAATGGATCCCCACATACGAAGGGCCATTTGTAATCAAGAACATATTTTATGGTGGAGCCATGATTCTAACCACAATGGATGGTGACGACCTTCCCCACCCTGTGAATGCGGACATAGTGAAAAGATACTATGCATGATTACAGACGCGCTAGGTCGACTGGCCTAGGAAAAAATAGGGGCATCCCGACGAACAAAAAGGGTTTGGGCAAAAATTAGGGATAAAAACAAAAAAAAATTGTACACCCGGCAAGTCAAAAACTCGAAAGGGCGGCTTGGGCAAAAAAGGTATCCAAGTGGACTGAAAACCTGAAAGGGCGGTCCAGGCAAAAATTAGGGATTTAAGGCATATAACTATGTCTCGTTGGATCACCTTGCAATCAAACTTCAGTATCATACTATCAAACTCAAGCGGTACCGATCAATCCAGTCAACTTCAGACAAGCAGCGAAGAGATGAGACGCTCGAAGGCATAAGAGAAATAGCAAAATTGAAACTCAATGGGATTTCCATACATAGTTTTTTTCTCTTTGTATATAACTTTGTATAAATCCTTCTTGTGACGAAATTTTCTTACTAGAATGTCTGTCTCCTTGTATATAAACGCCTTTTATAGGCAAACTTCAAAAATCAATACAAATTAGTTCTTGAAAGTTCAAAACTACTTGTTTTCTATTTTTATGTTTTGTTTTGTAAAAACGTCCAGTGATTATTTGTGGCATATGCATATTAAATATGATTACTGTTTGAAAATATTTACATAAAGAACAGAAAGACAATTGCTAATGGCTTAAGGAACGAAGCAATGTTCGCAGGCCAGTCCTAGTCTCTATAGTTTTTTTCCCAGGCAGGAATTACCTTCTCCAGCAGAATTCTTCCAAAATTTGAACTCCATGATTTCCAACTGAGTTTATTTTTGTCCCTAACAGTTTATGAAGCCTCGTCTCTGCAAAGTAAAACGACCAAAGTTGGACCTCTCATTCCCCACAAAGCTTTATAATCTCTGCAGCTTTCAAATCTTCATCCCCATTAGAGTTTATTTCTCTGGCAGCAGAAGATTATCCTTAATAGAGTTCCTTTTTCCTAACTACTGAATATTCCCTAGTAGAGTCTCCAACAAAATTATTTTCTCACTATGGAATTTTCCAACCGAAGAATTATTCTCCCTTAGTGAAACACTCCCCAAATAGAGCATCTTCTCCTCAGTGGAATATTCGCAAGAAGAAGTACTTCTCTCCCCGCAGATTCATTCTTAAATAGAATACAAAAAAAATCCCAGACGAGTATTCTCAAACAGAAAGAGGAAATCCTCGACAAATCATCTCTACTCATCATCCCCGACGGAGGTAGAAGAACCACTCTTTCTACAACGGTCAGGAATTCAATTTCCAGTACTCTCCAGTAGTAGTCCGGGATTTATTTTCCTAGACTTGGAAGCATCGCAATAGCATCCCTTGTTCATACATCATGGCACATGCAAACGCATCGCATACAACATAATCTCATTTATTTTGAGAACATCACCCCAATGCATTTCATACATCATGACATTGCATATGACTAATTCTTTACCTTTTTCGGGGAAAGGTCAAATCAACAAATACTGTTGACTACTTATGTGACCTGGTAGTCTTCTCAAAAGTCACATATAACCAAGGGTTATCTCAGGATCTTCCTCAAAAAGATGCCCTCACAATACCTTCTCTAGTTCAGATCGCCACTAAGATCTCGCTGATTTCTATTTCAGATGAAGATACTCCAAGACTTTTTTCTGGTTCAGCAGAATTGATGCTAATATTATTCTGATTTCCATTCTAGTCAAAGTTAAAACCTTCTCTGGTTCAGTTAGATTGACACTAAGATCTCTCTGATTTCCATGCCGGTTGAAAAAAACTATGAAGCCTGGATTTCGACCTGATAACAGTATGAGGTGCTACGAAGTCTGGAATCCAACCAGATAATAGTTCACTCGTTTCAAGACACTATGAAGCCTGGGTTTCGACCAGATAACAGTATGAGGTGCTACGAAGCCTGGAATCCGACCAGATAGTAGTTCACTTCTTCAAAGACACTGCGGAGCCTGGGTTTCGACCGGATAACAATATAAGGTACTACGAAGCCTAGAATCCGACCAGATAGTAGTCCACTTCTTCAGACACTGAAACCTGGGTTTCAACCAGATAACAGTTTAAGTTGTTGCGAAGCCTGGAATACGACCGGATAACAATTAACTTCTTCAGACACTACAAAGCCTAGAATCCGACCAGATAGCAGTTTATTCTGTCAATTACTATGAAGCCTGGACTCGACCAGATAATAGTATACCTCAGATTCAAGTTGAAGCTTGGACCCGACCAGATAACAACTTAATTTCTTCAAATTACTGAAGCTTGGGTACGACCAGATAACGATATGCCTCAGATTCAAGTTGAAGCCTAGACCCGACCAGATAACAACTTAATTTGTTCAAGTCACTGAAGCCTGGATTCCGACCAGATAACAATGTGAGTTACTATAAAGCCTGGAGAACGACCAGATAATACTTCAATCTCATTTCCCCAGTAAGTCACTGTGAAGCCTGGAATACGAACAGATAGCAGTCAGCCTTCTCATCCTCAACAAGTCACTACAAAGCCTAGATCCTGACCAGATGGCAGTTCATTTCAGTCTCTTCAATCAAGAGATGAGTCCCTAGTAGAGTAATGGACAACCGAGGCTCCTAGACTATATTCCCCTGAGAAACATTTCCCAGCGGACTCCTCCTCAGACAGCAGGAACAAGAATCCCCACAAAGAGAATTCTTATAAAGTCAGCATCTATTTTGGACGATATCTTTAAGCCCATCTCCAACAGTCTCCTATCATATTTTCCAAATGGCATCTATAAGCTCATTCCTGATATTACCTAACTCGGGGAACCTCACTATCTTAGGATAACAGTTGATATGAACATAGTTGAACTCCAACCAATTCATTCCAATAATAACATCAATTTGGTGTAAGGGTAGACACACCAAATCCATAACAAAAGTCTTGGCAGAAATGGTTAAAGGACATCTCAAACAAACAAAAGTAGTAGTAACAGAACCACTAGCAGGAGTATCTATTACCATACTACCATTCATATCAGACAACTTCAAACCCAACATGTTAGCACATTCACGAGAAATAAATAAATGAGTAGCACCTTATACTACCTTATTGATATCTAAAATGGATCCAATAAAATACATCTTCGAGAAACCTGCCCTCTCTGGGAGAATAGCGAGATGGCAGATGATCCTGATAGAATATGACATACATTATACTACCCAGAAAGCAATAAAGGGCAGTGTACTAGCTGATCACCTTGCTCACCAAGTTGTGGAAGAGGTCTAGTCCATGAAGTTCGAATTCCCAGATGAAGACATCATGATGGTAAACAACTGTGAAGAATTCAGACCATATGACGGACCTGAACAAGGATCCCGATGGACCCTGGTTTTTGATGGAGCGTCCAACGCACTTGGCAATGGTATTGGTGTTGTACTCATATCTCCTGAAGGGTGTCATACTCCCTTTACTGCAAGACTCTGCTTCAATTGTACAAATAACATGGCAGAATACAAAGCGTGCATTTTTGGTCTCAAAGCTGCCATAGATTTGAGGATCAAATCCTTAAATGTATTCGGAGATTCAACTTTGGTCATCAGCCAGATCAAAGGGGAATGGGATACCAAACACCCAAACCTTATCCCTTACAAAGAACATGTTTTGACACTGCTCCCACATTTTGAAAAGATTACCTTGTAGCATTTTCCGCGAGAAGAAAATCATCTAGCTGACGCACTAGCCACAATGTCATCCATGTTTAAACTCAAATGGGATAATGAGGCTCCCCGGATCACCATAGAACGAATGGACGAACCGACTTATTGTCACGAGATTAATACTGAAGAAGTAGTGGACCAGCCTTAGTTTCATAAAGTCAAGAGGTATCTCGAGGCCCAAGAATATCCGGAAGGAGCTTCAGTCAATGATAATAAGTTCTTAAGGAAATTCTCTGCTATGTTTTTCCTTAGTAACAACATTCTTTACAAACGCAACCATGACTCTGTGCTACTTCGGTGCGTAAACAAGGTTGAAGCTGAAAGGATCATGGCTGAGTTACATGAAGGCACTTTTGGCACCCATTCCAGTGGGCATACGATGGCGAAGAAAATCCTACGGGCAGGCTATTACTAGTCTACCATGGAAGCAGATTGCTATCAACACTCTCGAACTTTCCATAAGTGTCATATCTATGCTGGCATGGTGCATGTACCTCTGGTTCCTCTGAATATCTTGACCTCTCCTTGGCCCTTGGATATGTGGGGAATTGATATGATTGGGGAAATCAAGCCAAAAACCTCTAATGGACATCGCTTCATCTTAGTGGCCATTGACTACTTTACCAAGTGGGTGGAGGCAGCTTCTTTCGCTTCGGTTACCAAGAATGTTGTCGCCCGGTTCATCAAGAAGAATCTCATCTTCCGGTACGGTATCCTGGAGAGGATCATTACAGACAATGGTAGAACCTGAACAGTACTATGATCACCTCCCTGTGTGAGCAATTCAAAATCCAGCATCACAATTCTTCCCCTTACCGGCCGAAGATGAATGGTGTTGTCGAAGTTGCAAATAAGAACATTAAAAAGATCATACAGAAAATGTCATTCACATACAAAGACTTGCATGAGATGATACCATTCGCTCTCCACGGGTATCGTACCACAACTCACACATCAACCGGGGAAACACCATATTCTCTGGTATACGGCATGGAGGTTGTCTTGCCTATTGAGGTCCATATCCCCTCTCTAAGAATTATGAAGGATGCAGGGCTGAATGAAGACGATTGGATCCAAACTTAACTTGATTAACTGAACTTAATTGATGAGAAAAGACCTACTACTGTCTGTCATGGTCAAATGTATCAAAAACGAATGATCAAGGATTTCAACAAAAAGGTCAGACGCCATGTGTATCAAGTTGGGGATCTGGTGATCAAACGTACCATACTACCGCAAGGTGATCTGAGGGGCAAATTGACTCCTACATACGAAGGACCATTTGTAATCAAAAACATATTCTCTGGTGGAGCAATGATCTTGACCACCATGAATGGTGACGACCTGCTGCACCCTACGAATGCAAACATAGTTAAAAGATATTATGCATAAGAGACCCGCTATGTTGACACACCCAGGAAAAACAAGGGCATTTCAGCTAACCAAAAGGGTTCGGGAAAAAATTAGGGATAAAACAAAAAAAATCCGTACACCCGGCAAGTTGAAAACCTGAAAGGGCGACTTGGGAAAAAAAGGGTTTCCCGGTGGACTGAAAACTCGAAAGGGAAGTCTAGGAAAAAGTTAGGGAATTAAAGCGTATGTCTATGTCCCGTTGGATCACCTTACGAACAACCTGCAAAATCGACGGTTCTGATCAATTCAATCAGCTTCGGACAAGGCAACAAATAGACAAGATGCTCAGAGACACGAAGGCTATATCAGAATGGGAACCCCATGGGATTATTTCACATAGTTATCTTTTCTTTGTATCAAATTTCATTTTTTACGACTGCATTCTCTTACTAGAATGTTTGTCTCATTGTACAAAAATACATACTCAAAGTCAATACAAAGATATCCCTTTGAAAGTGCAAAACTATCTGTTTTTATTTACTCTTATGTTTTGTTTAAAAAAATATCCAATGATTTATTTTTGAACATATGCACTTGAATATAATTACTATTTACAAATAAACAAAATAGAAAGACAATCACTGATGGCTTTAAGGTAGGGAAATCTCTCTAAGCTATTTCCATAAAGTCCCCCGCAATACGCAGTTTAATCCCCAGCGAAACAAAGCTCCCAACTATCAATCCCCAGTAGAAGTCGTTCAATTTCTCTGGATTCCTCAACGGGATTTTACAGACGGTACATGGCACTTCCCTTACAACATAGCTCATTTCTTTAAATGGAAATTCATCAAAACTTCAACTTCACAATATGATGACTTACATGTCCTCAGCAGCATTCAAGGATTTATTTTCCCCAATCCAAAAACAGCACGTCGGATTAGCTCATATACACATACATTTGCATCCATATATCATAAACATTGATAAAACTAATGCATTATACCATGCATTTCATACAACATGACGTTGCATATTAGCTAACATTTTAACCCTTTTTAGGATAAGGTTAACAGCTACCATTAACAATGATTAAATTTACTTTCAGATACAGTTCAAATACGCTCCCGACACGGATGCCATCCTGATACTCATTCAGACTCAAGTTTTGATATAATTCAGATACGCTCCAGACACGGATGCCATTCTGATACTCATTCAGATTCAACTCTGAGATACAGTTCATATAAGCTCCAGACACAGATGCCATCCTGATACTCATTCAGAGTAAACTTTTAGTTATAGTTCAGATACGCTCCAGACACGGATGCCATTCTAATACTCATTCAGATTCAATCTTTCAGATACAATATAGATACGCTCCATACACGGATGCCATTCTAATACTAATTCAGATTCAGCTCTCAAATACAGTTCAGATACGCTCCAGACACAAAGCCATTCTGATACTCTTTCTTTCAGCTTACAAATACAGTTCAACAACTATTTTTGGATGGAATCTACAAGCCCATCTCCAACAACTTTCTATCATTCCTCCAAATGGCATCTTTAAGCCCATTCCCTCTACCATCACATCATCGAGTGCAAATTTCCGGGCACTCTAGTGTCCAATCATCTTCCACCTTCGAGTCACGAATGGAAAAACTCGCCAGTCTAACTCTTCAGGTTTAAGAAGATTGAACAGGGGAAGCTGTTGTACCCCAAAATTTTCCCTCTCACTTATCAAGAATTTGCTCACAAGATCTCCTTGACTCAAGACTGCACTAGGGTTTCATCAGCTCAAGACACCTCCTTAAGCATTGATGACCAAAATTAGGGTTTGAGTTTGCACAAGGATTTTTGAACTTCTAAAGTCCCATGTGATTTTCATGGATCATTATAGACCCCCAATATTACTCATGTCATGTTTCAAGCGTTGGATCACACTTTTGCTTAGTCAATTGATTAGTTGACCTAAAAATCATCTATCTTGGGCAAAAGTCAGCCATGGCCAATTTACAGTCAAACTTCATAATTTCTGATCCACATCAACATTTTAAACTCATATGTATCATTTGATCAAGTTTGGACCATAATTCCTCAAGAAATTTGATCAAATCTCCAAAAGGGCAAAATGGTCAAAATTAGGGTTTTGACTGGGAAAGGGCAATTTCTGATTTTTGACCTAGAAAATGATCAATTGTTTTAAGACATGACCTCAAGAGTCCAATTTCATAATTTTGACCTAATGATATGGTTGAAAACATTGCAAGTCCATTGGATTGACAGATGAATTTTTCAGTCAAATGATCAAAAGCCAACTGTATACTGAAAAGTCAAACTTTGACTTTTTGATCAAATTCAAGTACCAAAGATCATAATTCATCAAAACATGTCAAAATATGAAACTTATTCATCAAGAAATCTAAAAGTCAAGATTTCATTTTGAAAAGTCAAAATTTCTAAACTTAGAAATTTTTCTAAGTGTTGGAAATTTCATGTTTTTTCATAACTTAGAGCAAAATTTTCACCGTAATGCAAGATGATTCAAGAGAAACTTCCAACATGAAAGTTGTAGATCTCCATGAAATCTACATATTTGTTTTACATAACTCCTTCCAAAAATGCATGGATCTCAAGTTATAATTTTATGAACATGTGGTCATGAAACTAAACACTTAGTGAAATTTTGCCCTAATTTGGTCAGGATTTTGACCCAACTTCATGGAACTTTTTCATATAGTTACAAGGGGAATCTTTAAAATCAACTCCAAGATAGGTTGTAGATCACATTGCAGGATTTCCAAAATGTCAAATAACTCCTTGAGATCATTCTTGAGTAGGGAGAATCGAAGAGATGAAGTTAGGGTTTTGTCACTTTAATTACAAGTCATTTTAGTGATGAACAAAATTCAAATTCAAACCATGCTGCATAAACACTACTTTGCAGGCCTCAAAATTTTTAGGAACTCCATAGTTAATGGTTTACACAGCTGTTATAGGCCTCACTACAAGCATTCAATGCATGGACATGCTTTATATCCATTTTTGGAAGAAAGGTCACATTTCCATTTTGATAAAGTGACTTTTTGTACAAAACTTGTTCTTAAGCCTTGCACTTGTTCTCTTCTGATCAAGCCAGTCCTATAACTCATGAGAAATGTTTCAAACACTTACAATCACCCATCCCATGCTTGTACCTCTTCTTGAAACTTGTTTCCCTCTTTTCTTCAAAATCAAGTAACCTAGCCAAAAGCTAGGAACTTGTACTTTTGATTGTTCAAAGCTCTCAAACACTTTTTTTTATACATACACAAACCATTTGCACCAAACACACGAATGTTGAAGCCTTGAAAGAACCTAGAACTCAGAATCACACTTCCATTTTTACAAAAAAACTGACCAAAAACTTGAAACTCATAATCTACTCGTGCGTTTCTTGGCCTTTTGGTTTCTAAAGTTTCTAAACATCATATAAAGTTGATACCACACCTTATTATAGAACTGTAACACCATTAACACTATCCTCCATTTTCAAAAACTCAACTCTGCACATTGACTTCTCCAGACCATTTCAGCCATCCATTGTTCAAGCTAATCATTGCATTAGCTTCCTAGGACCTCAAGGAAGCTAACCTGATGATCACCATTACTTGAAACAAGCCCAAACTCAAAACAAGATTTCCTGTTTTGAGGTAAGTTTTCCCAACTTTGAACTCTTCATACAGGCATCATCAATGATTTATTTGTGAACAAAATATGTAGATATCATTGCCCTAAAGCTAACCATGTCCACAGTTTCCATTAATTTTGCTTGAGCTTAGAGAATTTTGAAACTCAAATTTCTGAGATTTTTAGGGTTCAGATTAGGGCCATTAAAATTCATGCTTATCATTGATCTATAGTTTTAAGGCTTTACAGTTCTGAAACTGTGAGAAAATTTGCTACAAGTTTCATGTTTACAGTTTTCATTTTTGATGAGAAATGAGCAAGTTATATTTGGTCAGGCTGGAGGTTGAAGATGAAGTCATCAGGGTGCATTTTGCCTTACATATTTATTGATTCGCCTATGTTAACGGATGTATAGCCACCCTAAAGGTAGAAGCGCGCACCTGTAACCTTTGGGACATGGGTTCGAGCCCCAGTGGTACTCTTTTACATTTTTTTACATGTTTTGCATTTCAGAACTTTTTTGCAGGGCGCTGGGCCTCTTTGGGCCTGGCTTGTTTTTTTTTTAATTTTTACTAGCTAACCCTCTATTTCATTTGTACGCCCTGGCCCAGTTTATTTTATTTTCTTTTTTTTATTATTTCATTTATTTTCTTAAATATTTTTCTAAATACTAAAAAATCATAAAACATACAAAAAATTAGATTTTTATTTTAACTTAGTTTATTTTATTTTTTCTCACAAAAAATATTTTTATTAACTATACTATATTTATTTTTACTAACTTATCTTGTAAATTTAATTAATACTATGTTCTTTTATTTATTTTCTTTCACACATTTTAAAATATATTATTTTAATATAAAAAGGCCAAAAATATTTTATAATACTATAAATATTTCACGACAAAAATACCAAAAAAAAAAATTTCTTATAAACTTAATTTATTTTATTTTAATAAATAGATTTAGTGTTTTGTTTAAAAATCTTTTCTTAATAAATTTAGGTTTTACTTTTCATTAATTACTTTTCTTTTAATTAATTATATTAAGACAAAATCCCTTTTCTCTAAAAAATCCAAAACAAATATCTATTTACATTAGATTTTGCATTTTTGTATATTTATTCATATTGTACATTGTATCCATTTAAATTCCACGTACATTGATACCAATTCAAAATTGTTGTAATACACTAATTAGGTTTAAAATTCTTACAAACCCCATTCAATTTGTACACCCATCCCCACAAATGTTGTAATAGTATAGTAACTTTAAATTCCACAATTTATCGCTTTTATATATAACATGCTAGTAATTAGGGTTTGTATGGAAAGACTAAAACCAATACTTAGAAAACCCTAATTCAAGATTAAAACAAGCATGAAAACAATACATTTGCACACAAGCACACCTAGGGTTATTCCACTTGGTTTCCTAATACAAAATGGCCATATTACGCATGTAAGGTATCTTAGCAAAAACAAGCAAATACAAGATCATATTCCCTCGATGACGCTATCTAAGTTGAATTTCAAATGATCTTAGTCCCTAAAATATAATGTTAATATACCTTGCAACATTGCTAATCATGGTTATATGATGACCCACGCCCGTCCCGGTTACATCCAAAGATAGGGTTGCTTACCAAATCAATGGTAAGACAACAATGTCAAAGGAAAAGAAAATGAACAAGAAAGACTTTTGAGTAGGTAGAATGCTCCTAATTACTTGCTCAATTTCAAAACAAATATCCTTGCTATTTTCAAAACAAACACCTACACTTTCAAACATCTTACAAACTTGAAAACATTTTCAAAAGATCAAACATCTTTGTATACATTCTTACAAACAAGAATCATTACAAAGATTTCCTAAACAATGGCCTCTTTACAAAATACTTTCAAAAACCACACCAAGCATAATTTCAAACAAAAAGCAAGTGATCTAGCAAGTAACTAAGAGCCCATGGAAAACCATGGATGAAAAGGGTGCTAATACCTTCCCTTTTCATAATCTACCCCCCAACTCAAGAAATAATCTCAAAGGTCTTTCCTGTGCTTTTTTACCTTTCCTTTTGGATAAAAGAAAAGTCGGTGGCGACTCTTGCTAACCGCAAAATTTGTGATAAAACGCAAAAACCCTCAAGTCAGTTCTCCCACCGTACCATAATACCCAATACCACTTAACTCCTAATATACCACATATAGTATAACATAATACTTCATATTCATCAAACATCACATATACTCAATAATACATCACAAATACTCATTATAAGTTAATTGAATAATCAAATAAATAATCTAATTATTTTGGGGTGTTACATCAGTAATTTCCAATGTGTTGTACATACCAGCATGAAGAGAAACTTGCTCAGCATAGAGGAGTTGGTCGAAAAGAATTACAAAGTGTTGGTCAAAGACATGCTGATGAGAGTCGTCGATTCAAAATGATGATTAATATTAAAGGATCCTATGTCTCAGAATATGAGCCATCGAGATTAAATCAATAAAGTCACCATCGAAAATTTTTCATCCCACGGGAAGGGAAAGGTGAACATTAAGTAAACCCGATAAGGGTGAAATCAACGTCAAACGACCGAGATATCGGGTAAGGGAATATGTTACGCGAGGGGACGATATTAGCACCCCACACGCCTGTAGTACTCTATGGTATCCACTCTTGCTATTCTAATCAAAGGGTGTGTTTCAAGTCTAAAGCTTAAGAGCTAAAAGAAAAATTCAAAGAGGGAATGCATGCAAAAGAAAACACGGGGAAACGAAGGAAATATTTAAAATGCTTCGCTCGGCTGAGCCCCGTGACCAGATGCCTACGTATCCCTTTTAAGGAATCAGAGCGTCGTAGTTCGGATCACATGTTTTAATTTGTTGTATGTTTTTTTATGAACAATCTCAATTTTGCCTCCTGCCGCAACTCGACCATTGGAGACTCACGCGACAATAAAGAAGTGAACTAACATGTTATTTTTGAAAGTTTGAAAAAATTAAAAGGAGCCCGAAAGCGAAAAAGAGTTTGCATTGATTGATGCTTTTTACCTTAAAAAGGATTTGAAAGTTGTTAGATGTTTTATGCATTTGCGAAGAAAAAGAAGTTTTTAGTTTTAATGCAATGATGCAAAAAGAAAAGAAAAACATCTAAGGGAGACTATCCTAAATCTATCTGTAATGTTATCATACAATGATTGATCCTAAGGTTAAGGATGAAAATGGTAAATATCTACCTACGTTAGCATGCATGGATACATATCCTAATGTCTAGCTTGAAAACTATCCTAATCGATCGATCCTAAGGGAAGATACAAAGGTTCAAAACCTAAGGGAACATGACATATACAAGTATGAAAAACAAACAAGCAATCAACAATATCAAGAGAGCACACACATGTCATGAGAAGCGCACACTAGCTCAAGTTACAATGGCCTAACCAAGATATTACATACCGAGGTAAGAAATGGAAAGCTTTAGCCAAGGGGTCATATCAACCGAGGAAAACAAGCTATCTGTGGGAATATAAGCGTTTATACCATGGTATCATATTATCAGTCAATAAGAGTAAGGGGGAAAGTGATAAACACGGAGCGTTAACGTCGAACAACGTGAGCTCAAGACAAAGTGTGGGGAATCGATTACAAATCCCTTCTCTATATGACTGACTCTATAACAAGAGCACTACACTCCAAAGCATCGTGGCGTGTCACGAGATAAGGATGACAAAGACGAAATGCGGGGGTTGATTGCGAGAACTTTCTACTTGCCTTCTTTTGAGGACTTTCCAATGGGAGATTGAGAATTGGTACCTTCTTTGAGGTATTTGGGCACAAATGTAAACACGCCTGCAAAATGCCCACTTCAAAGGTGGGTCATTAAACAAGCAAAACACAAACAACATACAATGGCCCATAATACGGGATTGCCCTAAACGAGTCTTTAATAAAACAGAGGGGTTCCCGACATGATCAGTAATAGAGACCACCGACATAAATCTCTATCCTACTTCACATGACAAGGAAAGCAATAAAGAAATAAGATAAAAATGCAAGAAAGCAAAAGCAGCTATGACAGCTACCAATCGAACTCGAATTCGTCAATAGCGGAAGAAAGCAACAAAGAAGCATGGAATATGTCGATCAAGAATCACCAAGAAATAAACATAGTCAGAAATGATATCCAACTAAAAAAATACAAAAATGCGTGCCACGAATGCACCACATATCAGAGTTCCTGCACAAAGTGTCATACATATCCAGACAATATACAACAATTATGAATAAAGGATATTTCTCATGAAATGAGAAGTAATATGTGTCGCGTCGGAAGCAAGCATAAGCCACAAGTTTTGATCACATAACCAAGGTTATATTACATGATCAAACATAATAGAATGTACCTTGAATAATGAACAAACGCTTCTAAAAGATAACAAGATAAACAGTATCAGAACCGTGTCAAAATCAATCTGATAGTTATTAAATGAAAAATCACACATGAGTATACAACAAATGAATATTATAACAATAAGATTCTTCACATAGAAGTATAAAAAATCTGCACTAAGAACAAAAATCAAAATTGTGCATTAAATGGTAAAAAATGATTTTATGAAATTAGGCGTCCGAAAAAAGTTGCTAGGAATAGAAAAATTTTACACAGTAACCTATAAACGGGCCCATGAATCCAAATCTGCAATCGGTCCGGTCAAAAACAAAGTGGAAGCATGACTTTCGGGCACGGTCAATAGTAAAAGCGGTAAAAAAATATGATTGGAATCTCAGGAAATTCATGTGGTACCTTGCAAATGGGCCAATGGACAAAAAAATGCAAACAATTCGGATTAATTCAAACCGGAAGTAGGACTTCCATGCATGGGCAGCGACAAAACAATAGAAAAAGTCGGCTTGGAATTCGATGAAAATCCCATGGTTGCTTGCAAACACGTCAACGAATTCAAAATGTATCCTGTTTGAATTAATTATAAGCCGAAGTATGACTTTTAGAGCATTTATGGTACATGACAACAACTTTGTTTAGGCAGGGAACGGGCAGAATTTCGATCCGGAAATGTGAAAATTATCTTTAAACACCCTTTAAACAACAAACATAAGTATCTCGAGTGTTAACGATCAAGCGATGCGTGACTTTGTGTTAAAAAAATGTACAAACGGATGAAAATTTACAAAAATCAAATGTTGACTTAATTCCCAAATTCTATGTTTTTTGTATTGAAAATGAGAGATTATTTGTGCATGGACTTGGAAATTATGTAAACATATGATAAACAACAAAGTCTCACAATTAATTTCATAATTGACATTAAGTTAGAAATTCAGTTTGTTTTGAAAGTTTAGGCGTTTTGTACCGAATTCTAAATCCTAGCCTCATATCAATTATGCATTTAAATAACAAGAAAAATTCTCTAATCACCACAAGCCACAACAAGTTTTGACAATTGTTAGAATCAAGCATGTTATGTGTAAAACAAGATCAAGCAAAGCTCATGAAACAGGTTGTAGAAATTTTGCATTAAATGCAAGTGATCTCATGAATCAAGACATGAATTGTAGATTCAAGAATCAATGTTAAGCCAATTGTACATCACAACTTTAATGCAACTTCTCCTTGAATTCAAGAAATCACCTCTTCACCATTCCATCGCAAATCTAACCTATGCCACATTTATTCAACATTACCATGTCAAAGCAACACTCCTACAACTTATACTCATTCTTTTTAATTCAAGTTTTATTGCCTAAGCATTACCACAAACACCTTCTATGCATTAGTTTCCTTCAACAAGAATCAATGCTCAATTTCATAAATTCTATGTCCAATTCTTAATTCTCAATTAAGATTAACATCTAAAACAACAATTCAATAGCAATTGATATCAATTCTCTACTTCATAATTCCAAAAAATCACATTGCAATTTAAGAATCAAAGGAGTGATAGAATTTTACATCTTGGATAGAAGAGGAGGTTGAAGAAGCTTGAAGAATCACGATCGGAGAGCAAAACGGATGAAGGAGGAGCATGATTTTTGCGATCGGAGGGAGTGGTTCCCGCGGACTTCGTATGGTGGTTGTTGGAGGTAGCCGATGGAGCTTTCGGCGAGTGAAGGGAGGTGCACGGTGAAAATTCCAATTGCTGATCAAAAAAAGAGAGAAAGAATTTGAAGATTGTTGACTTTTGACTTTAAATGTTCTTGAGTTTTGGATGAAGTTGTTATGAAGTTGAGAGAGAATTTTAGAGAATAGAAAATGAGAGTGAAGAGGGAAAATGAGATTATGATTGTAATTGGTGTGAATGAGAATATATAGTGTGGGCTGATATGAATGGGTTTGGTTAATAGGCTTCAAATAATCACAAACAATAGTGCAGATTTTTAATTCATCAGTGTCTGACACGTTCAACTCAAATTCGCAGGGGCTCGGTGCAAAATTCATAGTCGGGGCGTAAAATAAAAACATAGCTGGCGTCAATAAAGACTTTGTGTAAAAATATGACCTCAATCCAATGAAAGACGAGTGAGATATCGATTTTTTAATATCGAGACATCGACATAAAATCCTCCAGCACCTGTTTTCGCGTCAGTGTCCGACACAAATACCTTTTTGATCAAAACTGGTACTTCTCAGAGTGTAATCCAGATTCGACTTTGGAAGCAAAGTTGTAGATCTCTAAGTCAGTGACCTCATGTAAAAATATGGGAAAGATTCGATAAAAATTAACCGAGTTGTGAATTTTCTCGTGAAACAGAAATTAAATTTGAATTTCCTTTTTGCAAAAATAGCCAAAAACGAAGGTCTCCGGTGTACTGTTCGAACTCGGGCTTTCCTGTGAACTTGTAGCTATCAAAATTTGCGACTTCGTGTGAAAAGAACAGCCTGATACAATAAAAATAGACTGATTTATGATTTTTTTAAGATTAAGAATACGGTGAAACGCATCACAAAAATCCTTCAGTGTATCCGACTTTCGGAGGCCTTTTAATCGGAATTGGCTCTCGGGCAACAAAGACGGCATGAAGATGGCATTGTGGCAGAATTTTAGCAAAAACAACGGATCCTACATGACGAACAGAGTGAAATTTATGAATTTTTGATCGTCCAGAAAGTAACAGTTCAACATAGTATTTTTACTGTTATCCACTGTACACCTTCAGAAAACTCGCATGTTCGGAGCCTTTCCTTGAGGAATTAGCTTTTGGTATGAACGTATGAATCAAAGATGACATCGATACATATTTTATGGTAGAAGAACCAATCCGGGATAATAAACCAAACTGAAGTAATGGATTTTTGAATAACCGTAAGGCAATGAACCAACAATTAATTCAGTTTACCACCTTCAAAAGATTAAAATTCTTGGAGGTTTTCTTCACAAAATTAATCTTCGATCTGAACATGAGAAATGATAAGAGAATCATTAGTCTTAATGCTCAAGGAATCCACTAAAAATACTAAATCGGATGAAAGTTACATATTTCCAAACACTCAATGCACAAATAACCAATCATGAAGTCCAAACACCGTTTTAGAGAAAACAAATTATTCGAAGACTTTCTACATATAATTAACTTCTTGCCTGAAAAAATGAAATAAAGAAAATACCGAAACAATTCCAATGCCTGAGGAATCAGATCGAAACAATACTCGGATGGCAAGTTGTGAATTCTAAGCTCAAACCAGCAAAGACGTTGTTTCTGGTTCACACTGCCTCAAATTCATCAAAATACCTAACTTTCCAAAATTCAGAATGCATTGAAATACATGAGAACTTTGACATGCTGATAAAATATGTTGATCCCATGAGTATAGATCTAATTACATGTATGCATTAGGGGTGTTCACGGTTTAGTTTGGATCAGTTTAAAGGTAAAAACTCATTTGATCCAAAGATAAATTTATTTGCGATTCGGTTCAGTTTTGGATGATATATTAAAAAATCCAATTCGATTCGATCCAATTTTATGCAGTTTAATTTGGATCGATTTTTGGATATCTAAATTACATATTATATATTTATTAATATTATAACACTACTAATAAATCATAGATTTGATATAATATATAACATATAATATATTAAAAGTTAATATAATAAAATATGAGTGATCAATTATGGTTGAAATGATAAAAATAAATAGATTATACCAAGCTAATAAATATTATTAAAAAATTATCATCATCTAATAATAAATTCACGTAGCATATCATAGTAATAAAAAGTAAATAAGTATAAAAATATATGTATGCGGTTCAATTTGGTTTGGATCGGTTTTGAAAAATTAATTCGAAATACGATCCGAACTGATCAGTTTTCACAAAATGACATTCAAACACATCCAATAAATTTCGGTTTTTGCTGTTTTCAATTTTTTGAATCGGTTTTCGGTTTTTTTATTTGAATTGGTTTGGATTTGAAACTCCTAGCATGCATGCATATGCTAACAAAGTAAAAGCCAATTAGAACTAAAAATAAAGAGGACAAATTTTGGGGGTACAACATACCTCTTGTTATATTTTAGGATTTTTCTTTGTTGTTTTGACACACTTTATGTATTTCATCAATTCCAATAAGCTAACATTAAAATAAATCATTTTTAATTGTTTAAATTGCATTTTATTTTCTTTTTGTGGTTGGTGACTTTATGATAATTGGTCACACCTTGGGTCAATTTCCATAACCTTATTAGATCTTCGGTGTTGATAGGTTCGAAAACTAAATCCACCAAAATGGATGGATGATGTTGATGATAATTGAATCAATTTCTTAATTTTCTTTGAGTTTATGGTTCCATTTTGACATTCTCCTCCATCTCTACTTCATCCTTTTTTGTTAATTTTCTTTTCGATCAATTTGGATAAGGCATTTGAACTTTAAGTTCATTTAAGCTTATAGATAGTTGATGAGCTTTCAACATTTTCAAACTACCTCTAGGTGATTCTTTGACCATTCAATGTACTTGGAATTAGTGAAAGTATGCCATGATATATCTTCCATGACCTAAAGCAAAAGAAACAAGAAGGGCGGGGGGGGGGGGGGGGGGGGGGGGGGGGGGGGGGTTGAATTGGAGTTTTTAAAACATAAAGCAAAAGACACGTTGGTTATCCTAGTTCGTTTGAACTCAAACTACTCCAGTCCACCCGTCAAGGTGATTTCACCTCTCTCAAATGAGTTCTTAATCAACTAATCAAACATGATTACACAAATACAATGACAACTGTCAAAGTCTTCTTGAGTTTAAACCACAACCTTGTTTTCTCAAGGTATTACATAATAATATAATTGAAAGTGTGTACAAATATGTTTTCTAGATAAAAAATGTCACTACAATGATGTATTACACAATAGAAAAGCACAAGATAGAAAGGTAATGAGATTTCTCTTTTTTCAGTGCGCATCAATTTCGTGTGTGATTTCTTCTTTAGGTCTTCTTTATATAGGCGATGCATGAGATACATGAGAATATACTTTTGGAAGGTTGATAAATAATAGTTAATGTTCCTTCCAAACATAGAGATTCTTGTCTTGATTAAACCGTTACTTTTAATTTGTAATGAATAAAATGTATCACTTCAGAACATGCCTTCTTGGGATCATATCAGAAGATGAATGTTACCGCTGAGAATTCTTTAGTTCTTTCTATAAGTTTACTTATCAGAAAATCCGAGTTTTTGTTCCGCATCATTGGTGCATCCAAAAGTTGTAACATTAGAACTTCTATGTTAAAGCGTGTTACACAAATTTGCTTCTAAGAGCTTCAAAAACGTATCTTTTCTCATCTTCTATACTTCTTACATTAGAATTTCCCTGCATATTAAAATACTTTATTAGAAAGCATATTTGTCTTTTATATAAATATATCATGTGTTTGTTATCATCAAAACTCTTACAAGGATGTATAACCAAACTATGTTCTAACAATCTCCCCCTTTTTTATGATGACAAAAACTTGTATATTTTGATAGAATACTTAATACCATAAATAATTAAAGTCTCCCCCTGAGTTGGATACATGATAAAGAAGAATTTTATTCCCTGAAGATGTTTTGATCAGAGCTTTGAGATGAAGGTATTTGATGCATCCGTAACAGAAGTTACTTTTTAATATATTTTTCATGTTTTCTTTCAGAGGCAAAAAAATAGAGTTTATAATATTCAAACTGTTTGAGACAGAGTCTCGATACTGTTATATTCAAAAATCTTACGTTCTCCCCCTTTTTGTCAAGAATCAAAAAGCAATAAAAACACGTAAATAATAAAATACTTTTGTATTCAAAATCGATAGCCAGAAGATAAGAAACAAAATAGATGAAACAAAACAATTTTTAGAACTATGGTTGAGGAGGTGGAAGTCGTGTGAACAAAGCTTCCAATAAACTCTTGATCTGATTGTTCGATTCCTCTTGTTTCCCAAGCATCCCTTTAATTTCCTTTCTAGTTTCATCCTGCTTGTCTAAACTTTCCTCAAACACAACATTCTCTTTCTTCAACTCCTCGAGAGGTTTTAGCACAAGAGAAGATGATGCTGTTTCAACAGAGGAGACCACATTCTCAGAACTTACTGCAGCTGACTCTGGCGTAGGAGAATCTTCGAATGTCTTGCCTTTGTCTTCAAACATGACCATATGAAGAGGTTCAAGAGACGATTCATTAAACTCTGATGACTAAGGGGCTTTCCAAGGGGTGTGGTCCAACAGAATGAGGGGTTTCTTTTCCCAATTTTGCAGAACTTGATCCTGGAAGATTGTTAGGCAGAAGTTATATTTAGCAATTTCATAGCTAAGCTACTTCAACTTCAGAGATTCATAGTTAAACCATTTTATGAATTGATTCTAATGAGAATCAGAAGCAGCTGGATTGAGATTCTCCATGCAAGCTAGCTTGAGAGAGTTAACCTATTCCTGTATTTCTGTTTCAAAATTCAGTAAAGATTTACCAACATCTTCTTTGGAGATTTTTCATGGTGGTTTGGGAATGGAAATTTTCTGAGAGCTTGTGACAAGATTGTCACAAGCTTCTAAATCAATGAAAGTTATGAGGGGATCTTTTGGATAGTTATTTGGAGAGGGAGAGTCATAAATAATTATAGGTGAATTTGGTGGTGTTGAATGATATGAAGATGGAAGATCTGGAATTTAAAATATTTGTGATGAAGATGTGGTGATTATTGGTGGTTGAGAAACCATGAGAGGGAAAGTGATGTCACAAATGGATGTTGTGGTATCATAGACAAAATTTGGATTATCTGTTTGGGGAGCTTCAAACAACAAATCAAATTGATAAATATCAGAGAGAACTTGTGCAAGTTATGGATGAGACTGATCAAAATGGGTAGAATATGGATTAATCAAAGGATTATTTGTAGGTATTAAAGTGTCAATATCTAGGTCAAA
The DNA here is from genome assembly GCA_948472305.1 of Vicia faba. Lineage (NCBI taxonomy): Eukaryota > Viridiplantae > Streptophyta > Magnoliopsida > Fabales > Fabaceae > Vicia > Vicia faba. The sequence goes on from OX451737.1 coordinate 1,467,287,846, forward strand.
AACATCAAAGGTTTAAGGATATGGATCTTCTATGGGCTTTGGAGATGAGGGGTTTTCATATGTTGATAAAAAACTAATTCAATAATATAAACAAAAGATGAGTTACCTTTCTTTTTGGAAGCTTTGGGGGTCTTCTAAGAAGTTCCTTCTCCAGCTGCTTTCCTTTTTCATGATTTTTTGGGAGCAAATTCCAGAGTTTGTTGCCTTAGATTAAGAATGTCCACATCTGGAATCGTATTGTCACTCTTGCAGGCTTCCAGATACATGAGGACAATTTCTAGAGAGGAGTCTGCTTGAGTGAAGAGAGGAAAATCCTTCAGAGGCACTCTTGGGGTGGTGATGACTTTCTTGGTGGTTATTTTTGTGTCCTTATTAATAGTTTCAATAATCTTCATCTTATTCAGATTCTTGGTGCTTAGAGGTTTACCAACACAAGCTTCCAGAATGCTAGCTTGTTGAGCCTCAGTTAGATGTTCTATCAGCCCATTTTCTGTCAAAATATTTGAAATGAGTCTTCCCAGAGGGATGCAATCTCTCTTTGTTCTTTCTTCTTCTCTTGTTTCTTTTACAATGGTCTTTAGATGATTTAACAGAAGGTGTGGAAGATGAACTTTTGCTTTGGTGGCGATGAAGTACATAAGGTACTGTCAATCAATGTTGATGTAGTCTGGAAAACTTGTAGTCTTCCTGTGATTGATGCATCCCAGAATTATTTTGGACCAAATTATGAGGTAATCCTTCAGATCCTTGATTTTTTTGGATGGTTGGACAGATGTAAAGATTTCCTTTGAGACCTTGGTTAGGTCATAACTTTTGTCTTCCATATCACTATATCGAATACTGCCGCTGTCATGACCTATGAGTTTCCCAATGAGATCTTCAATGATGACGATCTTCTTTCCCGTAACATAAAATGTTACCTGATGATTTAAAGTTGTGGAAAGGATCCAGAATTCTTTAACAAGTTTTGGAAAAACTGGACCTATGAGACGATTAAAATACTTAGTCCATCCTTGGAACTCAACATCAGGGATTAAATGATACCCATTTTCCTTCATGCTTTCGAAATCAACAATAAGCTCACACAGTACTTACAAAGAATCAATGGGTGTGAGAAGAGTTCTTGAGGGTTCGATGTACCTTTCTTCATTTTAGTAGGAAGAACTAAGAACGTTTTGATAAAATTGAGAAATTTGTTGAGAGTAAGCAATTTGTTCACACAAACTCTTTTAGGGTTTTTTAAAAGATGAATAGTTTGAAGAGAGAAAAATAAGTGAGAATGGAAGTGTGATAGTGATTGTTAACGAATGAAGTATATATAGCCAAAAAATAGCAGTTTTAATTAAAAATATAAGTATTTAAGGAAAATGATTACGTGCATTTAATGATTCCTGAAAATAGGGGTAGCAAAGATATGGAACAATTATTGATTTGACTCGAGCCTCAATGCATCAACTCAATCATTTCAGTTCCTTCAGAATTTGAACATGTGTTCAGCCTTAGAGGGTGACCTTGTGTTTAGAGTGGACATATGTTGATATTGTGAACTGGTTTCTTCTATCTTAGAAATGAACCATTTTTGGAGAACGTTCAGATCTTCTGGATAGATCCTAATACAACTTTCCTTCTCACTTATGAAGAACTATTGATCAGATGTTCACATAAAAATTAAAGCATAAAGTTCTGAGGGTTAAAGAATACAGAAACAACATTATCATTATGGGCATAATTTCATACAGAGATGATTCAAAATGAAATTAAATCTATCTTCAGAAATGGGTTTAGTAAAGACATCATCCCATTGATGGTCTGTGTCTATAAATTTCAAAGAGAGAATCCCTTTCTGAATATAGTCCCTAATAAAATGATGTTTAATTTCTATATGTTTAGCCCTAGAATGTAAAATTAGATTTTTTGAAAGACAAATAGCAGAAGTATTGTCATAGAGGATAGAAATGTTACTCTCATATATGTTAAAGTCTTCAAGCTGAATCTTCATCCAGAGAATTTATGTGTTGCATCCAACTGCTGCTATATATTCAGCTTCCGCAGTTGACAGTGCAATGGTGGATTGTCTTTTGCTAGACCACGAGATTAGATTGTCTCCCAGAAATTGGTAGATTCCAAAAGTGCTTTTTCTTTCTATTTTGTCTCCGGTAAAGTCAGCGTCACAGTAACCTACTAATTTGTATTCTTTGGTTTTTCTATAGAAAATACCAAGATTAGTAGTACCTTTCAGATACTTGAAAATTCGCTTAACAGTTGTTAAGTGAGATTCTCTAGGATCTGATTGGAATGTAGCACAATGATAAACACTATACATAATATCAGGTGTTGAAGCTGTTAAATATAAGATATAACCAATCATACCTCTGTAGAGCTTCTGTTCTACCTTCTTACTTACCTCTTCCCCTTCCAGAATGCATGTGGGATGCATGGGAGTATTGGATGGCTTACATTCTGACAAGTCAAATTTCTTCAGAAGTTCTTTGACATACTTACTTTGATGAATGTAGGTTCCTTATGGAGATTAATTGATTTGGATGCCCAAATTGAACTTTAGTTAGCCCATGAAGCTCATTTTAAACTCTGCCTGCATAGACTTAGAAAATTCTTTTCCCAAAGAGGCTTTAGTAGATCTAAAAATTATATCATCAACGTAAATTTGAAAAACCAGAATGTCATTTTTAAATAGTTTACAGAATAAGGTTATGTCCACCTTCCCTCTGGTAAAATAATTTTCTAACAGAAAATTACTTAGTCTTTCATACCAAGCTCTGGGAGCTTGTTTCAGACCATATAAAGATTTCTTAAGTTTATAGACATATTTTGGATGTTTTGTATTTTCAAAGCCAGGGGGTTTGAATTCGGGTTTTTAAAACATAAAGAAAAAGACATGTTGGTTATCCAGTTTCTTTTAAAGTCAAACTACTCCAGTTCACCCGCAATGGTGATTACGCCTCTCTTAAATGAGGTCTTAATCCACTAATCAAACTTGATTACACATATACAATGACAACTATCAACGTCTTCTTGAGTTTAAACCACAGCCCGATTTTCTCAAGGTATTACACAATAATATAATTGAAAGTCTGTACAAAATATTTTTTCTAGATAAAACAATATCACTATAGTGATGTAATACACAATAGAAAAGCACAAGATAGAAAGGTAATTATATTTCTCTTTTTCAGTGTGCATCAATTTTATGTGTGATTTATTCATCACGTCTTCTTTATATAGGCGATGCATGAGAGACATGAGAAGATACTTTTTGGAAGGTTCATAATTAGTAGTTAACATTCTTTCCAAACATAAAGATTCTTGTCTTGATTCAGCAGTTACTTTTGATTTGCAATGAATAAAATGTAACACTTCAGAACATGCCTTCTTAGGATCATATCAGAAGATGAATGTTACCGTTGAGAATTCTTTAGATCTTTCCAGAACTTTACATATCATAAAATCAGATTTTTTTGTTCCGTAGTGTGTTGCAACTAGTTTTTAACCCTAAAAAACTTCATAGATTCTAGATTTAGACTCGGTTCTAGACGAGGGGAAGGTGTTAAGCACCCCTCCTCTACCTTGTTCGCAAGGATACTAGGTTTAGAAGCGCAATTTTAGGAAATGGGATATTTAAGTATTATTAAGGGAAAAGGGTTTTGATTTTAGTTAGGGGGACTCGCCACGATTTTAATCATATGCCTACATATCCTCTTAGGAGGAATCAGAGTTCCATTTCATAGTTCGCGGTTGATTTGGGTTTTTTTTTATGTATTGCGTAATATATTTGAATCCCCGCATACGTAGTCTAAGAGTGTGAATAGTGGAGTGTTGTTTGACCAAGTGCACAGTTGATTCAAACATATTCATATTCCTTTTTTCGAAATTAATGTTGGATTAATTTATTATGAAAAATAATTTGATGTTTTCTCGAGTATTTTTTTTAGGCGTAGAGCAAAGGAGTTTGATATAGTCTCCTCATCACGTGGCCAGATATTGGCCACCTGTCGCTTGCGGATGTAGTAATTTGGTGAATCGCGCGGGTTTTAATATTTTGGTGTAAAATATTAAATTAATTTATATGGTTAAACATGTTTTTTACATACATAATTTAAAAGATATGATTTATTGCAAATAAACAACATTATATTTTAAGTAGGTTTAAAATAAATCAATTATAATAATAAATAATAATATAATATTATAAAAAAATAAACATATAAATGTATATAAATATGTACAAATGCAGAAAAAATAAATAAATAAATATATAAATGAAATTATAAAAGAAAATAAAATAAAAATAAAAATTTCGCTGGGTTGCAGATTATATTGTGGTAGTAACATTGGGGGGTTCTAATAACAAGGGCCTGAATTCAGATATTGAATTCAGGCCCAGGAGGTAGGGGGAGGGGGGGGGGTGTGCACTTTGTGTATAGTAGGAAAATTAGGAGTATGTTAAGTATGGGCCTTAGTCCAGATTTTTGGACTAGTCCCAAATGAAGCTAGGGGTTTGTTTTAAATGTATACAGTAAAATAATAAGGGTGGGGGTGTGAATGGCATTAGGCTCGGCCCAACAGACACACCTTTTATTCGTTCGGATCAGGTGTGTGGGCGGGGGGGGGGGGGGGGGGGGGGGGGTACATGGGATATCATAGACACACGCACTGAGGGGCACATGATGATGATCGTGAGGCTGGAATTGAGGGGGTATGATAACGTGATGGGGGATGCATGCGTGGGAATATTGAAATTAGATCATTTTCATTTTCTAAGTCGAAACAAACAATTCATTATGTTTCTCCTCTCTCTCTATCAGCATCTCGCCTCCCCTCCTTCTTCTTCAATCAATGAAACCCTAGCCCTAAATTCCTTCAACCGCGACGGCCATGAATCCTAGGCTCCATCTCCCCGAATCGAACCCGAGCCAACCCCTAATCCCCAATAGTCATATCACAAACTCAACTGAGAGACCCTTTTTTCTTTTGAACTTTAACTTGCCTCCGGTTTTGCAGGTGTGAAAGGCGTTGATGATAATGGTGGAAGTATGGCAGCGGCTACCCAAATCTGGGATTTCAGACTTCGAAGTCCATATTACTCCTTCTGTATATTATTCTCTCAGTAAAATATTTTTCCTCTTTGTTGTCTCTCCCTCCGTTTCTGTCTTTTACTGTAAAAAAAATTATTCTTTGGGTATATTCTTTCTTCTTTTTGTGTTCCTTTCTCTATAATCATTCGTCTATTTTTATAGTGATTTAAGATTTTATCAAATTAGAAAATCAATAATTTTGTATGTAAGCTTAATTTCATAATTGATTAGGTTTTTTTAGAATTAGGAATTATTTTAAATTCAGTTTGTATTCTCAAGAACATTATACATGTTTCTGTCTTTGTACCGATCTTGCATTCAAGTCTTTGGTTTATATTTTGATTAATACAATATTGTTTTTTATTACACGCAATCGTTTGATTGCTATAGTGTATGTTTGTGAAATTTGATTTGGGCCATACATTTGAAACAATAATTTTTTTCTTTTAAATTAAATGGGCTTGCGTACTAGGTTTGGGCTAGGAAATAGATATCATTTTAATACAGTAAAATGATATAATATTTAAAATAAAGAAAAAAAATCTTCATAACAAATCCAAAAGAAACTTGAAATGGGTCTGGCGTTTGGACTCTAACGAAAAAATACCTCTTGTTTGAGTTTAATGTTTCCAAGTAACAACAAAAAAACTATTTATAAGCCAAATTAAGGATAATGACTTTAATGAATAATTGCCAAATGTTTACAGAAAATTCTAATAGAATCCAAGAGAAACAGTTTGGTAAAAAATTGAATGGGCCAAATCACTTCATCTTATTGGGCCTTTGGGTGAAAATAATGGACAAGATAGCCTCAGACAAGGAAAACGCACCCCCCCCCCCCTTTATGCCCTTGCAAATGGATTTCCAAATTTCTTTAATGGGCCTTGAATAATGAAAACAAATTTTTTTGTTGAGAAAGAAACCTAAATGGGCCTCATAATCCAGTTGTATTGGGTCTTATTAACAAAGAAAAATTTCATTACCTTAAAAAGAATGGAATTTAAATGTGCCTTGTGAAAAAAATAAAATAATTCACACCTCCCTTGAAACAATACACTTCCCTTCACTTTGAAATGGATTTTTAGAAACCTAATGGGCCATCATATATTGATGGTCCATTTTGGGTCAATCGCACCTCTCTTCCATAATCTCACACCCCTATAGAAATAAATAACATGATTTATTTAAAAAGAAATCTAAATAAGGGTATGGAAAATTTAAGGTATGACAGTTTCCCATATTTAATTATCTTTCGACTGAATAGTGCGAGAATACGCAGTTCTCGCATGTTCTAATCGGAAGTTTATTAAATATTGGAAGACCCCAAAATTTTGCCTGAAATACTTACAAGGATACGCTATGTAGCGTTTCCCTCGGTGTGAAGAAAAGGTACAGATGATGATGTATCATCCTTCCTGTATTTGAACCAATTTTTTGATTTAATTTAGACATAACGATGTAAATGATTCACCAATATCTAAAAGAGATTGTGGAATTTTGCTTATTTACCGAGACTCGATTGCCGGATAAAATATGTTAGGTTTGAAGCAATGGAACCCAAAATTTCCTGATGGTGTCGGTTGTGTCGTCCTCAACCATGACTATCAATAGGAAGAAAATATACCCTAAATTCGCGATTAAGTCGGTTGTGTCGTCCTCAACTCCAACTATCAATGTGAAGAACACCATATTCATGATGAAGTCGGTTGTGTCGTCCTCAACCACAACCATCAACATGGAGAAAATAAATACCAAATTCCCGATGAAGTCGGTTGTGTCACCCTCAACCACAACTATCAATGTGAAGAAATAAACACTAAATTCTCGATGAAGTCGGTTGTATCACCCTCAACCACAACTATCAACATGAAGAACACCAAATTCATGATGGAGTTGGTTGTGTCATTCTCAACCACAACTATCACAATGAAGTAAATATACCCCAAATTCGCGAAGAAGTCGATTGTGTAGTCCTCAACCATAACTATCAACATGAATAAAATAAACACCAAATTCTCGATGAAGTCGGTTGTGTCGTCCTCAACCACAACTATCAACATGAATCAAATATACCCCAAATTGCTTTAAAGTTTGAACTAATAGTTCAAACAGATAAGCCTGCTAAAGATGAACCCCAAGAAAATTTGTAATTTCTAAATAGGACAGCTCTGTAAGATGCACTGCATGCATAATTCCCTAAATTGATGTGCTATCCAAGTGTGGCGTATTCCCCAAATATTTAAAATGTGTATGTATGAAAATTCTTATGTGCTTATGCCTCGAATATTTGTATGAGTATGCCTCAAGCATGTGTATGCCCCAAATGTATGTGTATGCCCCAAGTGTTTTGCAAATGCTTTTGATAAATCTCTTTTGTTAAATCACCGGGTTGTCATAGTCACCAACACCCCAACAATGTTCGTTGCCCATTGCTATATCTCTAAGTGGATTTGGATTTGGTGAAAGATGTCAATGACATCTTTATGTCTGTATCATAGGCGCAAGCGTAGGCATGGACATAAACGTGGGTTTTGGCATGGATATAGACATTGTCGCAGACGTAGGCGTGGGTGTAGAGATAGGCGTGGACGTGGACGCATGTGTAGATTTTCCTTCAATGTTTTTCTAACCAAAATGCTTTTCAATGTTTTATCAAATGCATTTATTGGTATGTCAATTCCCCAAAATAATGTCAAACAATATTCATAAAAAAATAAATGCAGTATTTTTCAAACAAAAAAGAAAGACACACAATTGAAATATTTGAATAAAACATCAACATTTTAATAGATAAATATGCCTCTGAACAGGAAAGTGTACAAGATGAAATCCCTAGAAAGAGGTAATTACAAAAAGTCTTGATAAAAAGTTGTAAAGATCGATGAGAATGATAATTTCTACTGCTATTTTCCCCAATATTCTTTTTATAAGTCCAATCTTCTTTTCCTTTGAGTCGTATGATTTAGACCAATCCATTCCTCTGTGGTTCGTAGTCGTGGTTCTTAGATTGCAGTCTTTTTGTTATTTATTTCTTATAATGAAATCCCTGATTTTTGTCTGGATCGCCCTTGCGGATTTTCAATCCACCGGGATAGGTTTTTGTGCATGTCCCTAATTGTTTTCCTAAATCTTCCTTTTAAGGTTTTCAATCCACCGGGATAATTTTTTGTGCATGTCCCTAATTTTTTCCTAAATCGCCCTTTTAAGGTTTTCAATCCACTGGGACGCTCATTTTTGCCTAAGCCGCCTTTTTAGGGATCGAGCTTAGCGAGCTTTTTTATATATAGTGTTTTTTAACTGCATTTGTATTTTCCGGATGTGGTAATTCTTCCCCATCTATTGTCGTGAGGATAAGACCACCACCAGAGAATGTCGTTTTTACCCCAAATGGACCTTCGTAGTTGGGTGTCCATTTTCCACGTGAATTGAGACGAGGTAACAAGATCTTTTTCAGTACTAGATCCACTTCTTTGAATATGCGAGGACGAACTTTCTTGTCGAAGGATTTCTTCATCCATTTCTGATATAATTGACCGTGGCACATAACTGTCAAACATTTCTCTTCAATTAGGTTGAGTTGATCAAGTCGTGTTTAAACCCACTCGGCTTCTTCAAGCTTTGTTTCCATTAGCACTCAGAGTGATGGAATTTCTATCTCAACTGGGAGTACTGCCTCTATGTCGTATACCATAGAAAAAGGAGTTTCACATGTTGAAGTGCGTACAGAGGTACGATAGCCACGTAAAGCAAATTGAATAATTTCATGCCAATCTCTATATGTCTTCACCATTTTCTAAATGATTTTCTTGATACTCTTGTTTGCAGCTTTGGCGGCCCCGTTTGTCTTGGGTCGATATGGTGAGGAATTATAATGCTCGATCTTGAAATTGTTGCATAATTCTTTCATCATTATGTTATTCTGATTAGACCCGTTATAAGTTATGATCCTGTTTGGAACCCCGTATCTGCATATGATATTTTGCTTGATGAAATGAGTGACTACTTGACTTGTCACATTTGCGCATGATGCTGCCTCTACCTATTTGGTGAAGTAATCAATGGTGACTAGTATCAATCGGTGCCCGTTATATGCCTTCGGTTCGAGCATACCTATCATATCAATTCACCACATTGAGAACGGCCAAGGAGAACTTGTGACATTCAGAGGAGTAGGTGGTACATTCATTTTGTCGGTGTAGATTTGGCATTTTTGACAGGTTTTTGTATAATGGTAGCAATCTTCTTCCATTGTTAACCAGTAATACCCTGCCCGTAATATTTTTCTTGCCATAGCATGCCCATTTGTATGGGTTCTGAATGTGCCTTCATGGATTTCTCTCATAAGTGTGCCCGCTTTTTGTTTCTTCACACACCTGAGTAGCACCATATCGTAGGTTGTTTTTTATAATACATTACCACTCAAGAAGAATTTTGATGCTAGCCTTTGCGGAGTTTATTTGTCGATGATATAGGAATTTTCAGGGTATTCTTGCTTTTCAAGATATGTCTTGATGTCTTAAAACCAAGTGTGATACAGTGGGAGAATTGACTTGAGGTTTCGCGTTTGTTTTCGCACTTGTTCGGTTTAGCAAGAGTCGCCACCGACATTTTATTTTATCCTAAGGAAAGGTTAAAAAGCACAGGAAAAGCCTTTGAGATGTTTTCTTGGGTTCGGGGAGTAGATTATAGAAAGGGAAGGTATTAGCACCCTTTCTATCCATGGTTATCCATGGGCTCTTAGTTACTTGTTTAGATCACTTGCTTTTTCTTTTCAATTGTTTGAAATGGTGCTTTGTGTGTATGGTTTTGAAAATGTTTTCAAAAAAAGGCCTTGTCTAGGAAACCATTGTAACAATTCTTTACTCGAATGTTTTACAAAGGTGTTTGTCTTTTTGAAAAGATGTTTCAATGTTTTTTGAAAGTTTGTTTTGAAGTTGTGTTGTGATGTGTGTTTTGAAAAATGGCAAGGATTGTTTTGTAAGTTTGATCAAGTAACTAAGAGCTATCTACTCTAAATTTCTCAAAGATCTTTCTCATGTTTTAACCCTTTTAATAGTGTTGTTTCACCATTGTATTTGGTGAACAACCTTGTGTTAGGGTGTTAACGGGACGTGCGCGGGTCATCGTTAGACCATGAATGCAATAGTGTGAAGTATTTTTGCAATTTTCTTGAGGGACTATGATAATTTTTGTTTAGGCAACTTGATAGCGTCATCGAGGGACTATGATCATTTGGTTTGTTTTTTTGTTTTGCTTTTGTTTTGCCAAAGTACTTGACATGAAAACATGGCCCATTTTTGAAGGCAACGAGCGGGATTACCCAGAGGTGCAAGTGTGAATTGTGTATTTGATTTTCATGCATTTGTCTTGTATTAGGTTATCTAGCGGTTGATTTTGAATCTTCGCATACAAACCCTAATTACTATACAGTATATAGAAAGCGATAAATTGCGGGAATTTAAAGTCTAAGCTATTACAAATAAGTATCCGGGGATGGGGGTACAAATGTTTACAAATGGGGATGAGTCTTATCATAATAGTAGTGTCCAAATATTATTTACAACCAAATCTAATTGTAGCAATATCAATGTAAAAATATAGCAAGGTATAAGAATCAAAGAGAATCAAAAGCAATGTAAGATGCACATGATTATTTACAAGTGATCAAAATGTTAACCTAATGTATTTATTAAGTATTTTATTATTTTTTGTATTTTTGTTAATTACATATAAACAAAAAGTTTTAAATAAAATAAAAGAAAATTGTTTAAGTTAAAGAAAAACTATTACTCATGTATTTTTTGTTAATGTTTTAAAAGCTTATATAAAAAATTTAACTAAACAAAAGTTTTAAATCAAAATGTATTATTTTATTTACCAAAAATAATTAGGAATTTAAGTTATTTTAATAAAGAAAATAAGGTGGTGAAAATAAAATGGTATTAGTTTGTATAAAAAAAGAGTTAAGGATCTAAATGGGCTTTAGGTTACGCTTGGCCCAAGTGAGAAACAAACAAAATATAACAAAATGGGGTGCAGGCACCAGATTTGTGGGCTTAAGGGTTTTGTCCAAAGGGGCAGGCCCAAGCGTTTGACAAGTTTTTTGTTAGGGTTAGTGATGTTTTGCTTCAGAATAGGGTTTCAGTTGAACGGCGCCGCTCCCTATCTCCTTCGTCTTCGTCTTCATCTTTCTTAACCATGGCCTCTGGTGTCTCATCTCCTCACCTCAGGTTACCAGGATATCACCTCCACCTTCTCCTTCCCATGCTTGCTCAGGGCGATAACAAAAAGGTAACGATTCTCTCAACTTCCTCTTCGTGCGTTTTTAGGGTTTCTGGATTCGTGTATATTTTATGCTTTTATCCGTTTTGATCTTGGATTATTTGTGTTTGTGAGGTACAACAATATATTGAGGGAGTAGAAGATGATACCTTTGGGGGTTTTGTCTTTGGGGAAAGGACGGAGGTGGACCGGCAGTATCCTCAGGTGGCCGGAAGAGGGAGGCTGTGATGGTGATGTTAGCTTCTTGGTAACCTCGTATCTTTGCTTTCCTTGAATGGTTTTATGATGAACCTGCTCTGAAAACCCTGTTGTTGTTTGTTTCACTATCTTCTTCTCTTGGTCTTTTTATCAATGATGATATTATGATTCTGAGATTGTTTTAGCTTCTTGTTTTTCTGATAACTTGATGATGATAATTCTGAGATTGCGTGTTGGCTATTATTTCACTTCTGACTTCTTCTTTTCTCTTGGCTTTGGTATCTGAGTTGGTATTTTGGCCTATGATGAGCTTTGGTTCTGAGGCGCTTTGGCTTGAATGCTTGCTATGCAGGCAGGCTTGAGATAGGCTTGCTTGCTTGAAGACGATTTTGAGGCTTGTTTGTGGTACATGTTTTGTTTGAATGTTCTTGATGCAGGATGTGTTATGCTTGGCTTTTCTGGCTTGTGGTTGTTATGCAGGCTTTTTGATTTGTGTTATATGCAGGCTTTTCTGGCTTGTGTTATATGCAGGCTTTTCTGGCTTGTGTTCTATGCAGGCTTTTTGAACAGGCTCCAGGGTTTGTGCTTGTTATGCTTGCTTAGATACAGGTTACAGGTTATGCAGTTTTTGGTTTGGTTCCAGGCTTGCTTCTGGTTTGAGGCAGTTTGAAGCTTGTTGGAGGCAGGCTGAAGCAGTTTGTTAGCTTGGAGGTTATGGTTATGTGTTTACAGTTTGTGGCCTTTATCTTTATGTGTTCTGCCCCCCCTCTTAACAGTGTTGATTTATTATATTTATCTATCTCTAAGCCTGCCTAAAAAACTGTAAGCCTGCTACTTTTTTACTCTCTTTTTCTCTCTTCAGAAAAGCATATTATATTGCTTTAGAAGTACTTTTCTGAAAAGGTTGTGGCCTGGAAAATGATGAAAACATTTTGAAATATTGCTTGCATCTTTGGCTTTCCTCTGCATATCTTCAAGATTTTCTGCCTTTGATTTTTGTGTACTTGTATACAACTTTGTTGACAGCTCTTGGACAGTTTTGACAGCTTCTTTGGACAATTTTGAATTTGTGATTTAGTTTGCTTAGTTTGAAACTGTAACTTGGCTGTTTGGTTTGAAGGAAGTTTTGCTCTTGTGCAGCTTTGTTTGGCATTTCAGTTTGCACTTTGCAATTTGTGAATTTCTTATGCAGCCTTGTATTTAATTAATTCCATGCTTGCAAACAATTTTTCTTTCCCTCTTTGTGAACCAAGAAGAGACATCTTCTTGCGATTTGCAGAGAGGACGAACAAACTGATTCCGGCCAACAACCTTTAATGATGAACTTTTTGATTAACTGTCTGAAAATGCCTTTTTTAATTCATCTGTGTTGACTTCTTTCTTCTCTTTTTGCAGGTAAATATCAGTTGAGCAAAGGATGCAACAGTAGAAGATGAAGACTTCAAGAAAATTAGGATATAGATTTAATTTATTTTTAATCATTGTAATAAACGTCATTGTAACACTGTAAATAAATTTACTGTATCAAATAAACGTTTGTAACAACAATTGAAAATGAATAAAAAAATCCTTTGTCAGATAATTCTTGATTTCTTCTGCACTTGTTTATTTAATTACTTAAATTTCTTGAATTATACTAATTGGAAATTATCCCAATAATTTTAACTTAAAAATTATAAATAATCAACAAACGTCCGGCGTTCCAAATGACCAAAAGTATTGCACAAATAAGCAAACAAACGTCCATACGCCTTTCACTTCACTGATTAAACCAACACTTCAAACTCTCAATTCAAACGCCTCAACTTTTATCCCAGATGTTTAAGTTTTGAGAAACAAACAGGAATCTTGAACAAGCGTCAAAACCAAGTGACCGTCAAATGAAATGTTGTGGATTCAATTCCTTCTGAGAATGTGTGTGCAAACCCTAATGTTGGATTTACTGTCAAAGAAACGTCCGCCTGATCAAACCCTGAGCCAAACTCCACCAAATCACTAAAAACCCTAATAATCTGCTTGGACTGATTCAAAAGTTACTGGAAACCCTAATTTTGTTTGATTGATAAGAAAAGTCTGTTTGACCGATTCTTGAGCCAATCTGAAAAATCAGGAAAAGCCCGAAGTTGTGATTTCTTGTGAAAAAGAGAGGGCAAATTTTGGGGTACAACAGTTGCCCCTGTTCAATCTTCTTGAACCTGAAGAGTTAGATTGGAAGTTTTTGCCTTTCGCGACTCGAGGGTAAAAGGAGATTGGACACTAGAGTGCCCAGAAAATTTGCACTCGTTAAAGCGTAGTTTGAGGGAATGGGCTTAAAGATGCCATTTGGAGATGGGCTTAAAGATGCCATCTGGAGATGTGACAGAATCTTATCGGGGGATGGGCTTAGATATGCCATCTGATAATGTTCGTTGAACTGTATGTCGTTGGTGAGTGGGTGAGTATCAGAAAGGTATCCATGTTTGGAACATCTTTGAACTGGGGATCTGAATAAGCAATGAATTGACATCCATGTTTGGAATCATCCATAAACTGTTTTCAGAAGTCTTGGATCTGAACAAGCGATAGGTTAACATTTGTATCTGGAGAACCCGTAAACTGTTTTCAGAAGTCTTGAAGTTGAATAAACATGAGTTGGTCGAGTAAATATTTGTCCTGTCTGGTTTCAGGTATTAATCTCCAAACTGAGAAAGAAAGATAGTTTTCCTGGCTCGTTACAGGTATTGTTCTTCAATCCCTCGTCCACAGATGGTTTTCCTGGCTTGCTACAGGTATTGATCTGGAACTTGAAAAGGTTGATGGTAGCCATCTGTTGATTGACCTTTTTCTGGAAAAGGTAAAACGTTAGTTGTATGCATTGTCATGATGTATGAAATGCATAATGCAATATATGTGTTTATGATATATGAATATAATGAATGCGCATGTAAGCTGAGTAGCTGTCTTGCTGAGGATAAATGAATCCTGGATAGCTGGAGATAATAGAATCTTGACTGCTGCCGGGGAAAGTGAATCTTTGACTGCTGCAGGGGATTGCAAGAATCTTTTGATTGCTGCAGGTTTTGATCTGGAATCTTGAAAAGGTTGGTCGGTGAGATAGTTGTCCTGGCTGGTTTCAGGTATTAATCTCTTACCTGAGAAAGAAAGATAGTTTTCCTGGTTTGTTACAGGTGTTAATCTTCAATCTCTTCACGTAGATAGTTTTCCTGGCTTGCTACAGGTATTGTGATGTCGGGAATGGGCTTACAGATGCCATTTGGAGATATGATGGATAATTGATGGAGATGGGCTTAAAGATGCCATCCAGAAATGATTGTTGAATTGTTTGAGCTGGTCGAGTAGATAGTTGTCCTGGCTGGTTTCAGGTGTTAATCTCTGACCTGAGAAAGAAAGATAGTTTTCCTGGCTTGTTACAGGTATTAATCTTCAATCTCTTCATGTAGATAGTTTTCCTGGATGGTTTCAGGTATTAATCTATGATCAGTTATCCACAAATAGTTTTCCTGGCTTGCTACAGGTATTAATCTGGAACTTGAAAAGGTTGGTCGATGAGATATTTGTCCTGGCTGGTTTCAGGTATTAATCTCTGACCTGAGAAAGAAAGATAGTTTTCCTGGCTTGCTACAGGCATTAATCTTCAATCTCCTCATGTAGATAGTTTCCTGGCTTGCTATAGGTATTAATCCATAATCAGTCGTCCACAGATAGTTTTCCTGGCTTGCTACAGGTATTAATCTGGAACTTGAAAAGGTTACATAATGGCAACCGTGTCTGGAGCATATCTGGACCGTATCTTCCAACAGGTGATGAAGGAATTTTTGATGATGACCGCAACTTCCAGCAGGTGATGAAGGAAATTTTGAACGCTCTTGAATTTCAGCAGGTTTCAAGGATGAGATTCTTCATTCTGTTAAGGGTCAGAAATTGGGAGTATACCAATCTTCTGAGGTTTTAAGGATGAGAGTCTTCATTCTGTTAAGGGTCAGAAATTGGGAGTATACCAATCTTCTGAGGTTTTAAGGATGAGAGTCTTCATTCTGTTAAGGGTTAGAAATTGGGAGTATACCAATCTTCTGAGGTTTTAAGGATGGAGTCTTCATTCTGTTAAGGGTCAGAAATTGGGAGTATACCAACCTTCTGAGGTTTTAAGGATGAGAGTCTTCATTCTGTTAAGGGTCAGAAATTGGGAGTATGCCAATCTTTTGAGGTTTTAAGGATGAGAGTCTTCATTCTGTTAAGGGTCAGAAATTGGGAGTATGCCAATCTTCTGAGGTTTTAAGGATGAGAGTCTTCATTCTTTGAGAGAAACAAATTTTTTAGGAGCTTCAATTGTCCGTTATTCTGTTGGTGGTTGTAACTTCCAGCAGGTGATGAAGGAAATTCTGAACGACCTTGAATTCCAGCAGGTGATGAAGGAATTTTTGATGATGATCGTAACTTCCAGCAGGTGATGAAGGAAATTTTGAACGACCTTTCAACTTGAAATGTAATTTTGCTTTGGAGAATAAATCATTGAGAAATGTTGGGGAAATAAACCCATGACTGTAGGTCTGTTAGAGAGGTGATGAACTCCTTGAGGACACTTGAATGCCTTTTTCAAAAAGATTTTAGAGAGGTTTCATCACTGCCCCTAGTATCAGATGCTTGTGATATTGCCGGGTCACTTGGACTACAGGTAACCCTTTGATGAGATTGACGTTTAAATGCCCCAAGTGATGGTGACAGAGACTTTCCCCAGGTTAATCTGTAATTGAGAGATTTGTTGAAATCTTGACTGGAATGCCCCAGGTTAACTGAACTTGAAAAGATTTGTTGAAATCTTGACTGGACTGCCCCAGGTGTGCTGGATAGTGACATGTCATGCCCCCTTGTTGATAGGTGATTTGTCAATGGAAGTGTCATCCTTTTTGAAATGATTTTGCTCACTGAGAGGGCTTTTGTTCACTGGATATTCATTGCGAATTTCTCCACTGTCAAACAAATAGCCAAATGCAAACAGTGATATTCAAGTAATGCAAAGTTTATGTTTGTCTTGAAGTTTTGAAAAAATGCATTTTTTAGCAGAAAACTTTTTATAAGACAAATTCAACACAAGATTTAGGGCAAAGTCTTACAGGAGTCAGGATACCTTTTGTAACAGTATGCTTTCGAACTAACCCATGCTTCAGTTAGGACTTTTGGAGGGTTGTAACGTGGCTTGGTTCACGGTTTAAGAAACAAAGGATAAAGGCTCAAAGTATATTTGTACCCACCCGCTCTTCGTGATTTTCTTCAGTCCTAAACTCAGTTAATTGTGCGTCGAACTCTATTCGAATTTGGAACGACTTTTTGGTGATGGCTCACACAAGTTGAATTTTGGAAGGCAGTCATCATTTTTTTTGCAACATTTTTCATCTTTGTTTGAGGATTTGTAGTGACCTCGTTCTTTTGATTCGTTATCCCTAACTTTTGCCTGACTGTTCCTGTTTTCGAGATTACAGTCAGCGGGATGCCCCCAGCTTTCTTAAGCCTCCTTTGTAGGTTTTAGCTTAGTGGGCTTTTCTCTTTTGAGAGATTGACTGCATATTAGATAAGGAACCATCACTTGTCTTTTGGTTCCAAAGAATGTTTTTTGATGTCGTTCGTTGTATTACGAACTGAGAGTTTGTGACTTCAATGCGCATCTTTTTGAATTAACTGAGAAACTACCCTGCCCCGGGTTTAAATCAAAGGTTTCATTTTGTTTTAAAACAGAAAAATCTTACTTCTTTGGCTCTAAGGGGTTGACTAGGGATTATCTTCCTTATGACTCCAGTGTTTAGGATTTGAAAAAAATGTCTGTACATCGTCAGCAAGGTCTGTTCAAAAGCATATTGTATGAGATTATGGCATTGTTTCGTCATCCTCCCTCTAAAGGCTTGTAGCTTTTGCAAGAGTTAGATGTCATAAAGCAAATAGAAAGCATAGTTCAAGAATAGTGAAAACGAATGGATGAATTCAAGACAAACATATGCAATGCATTAATGAAACAGAGTTTGACATCAACAGATAATTGTTTGAATAACAAAAGAAATTACAACTTGAAAATTCAAATGGAACAAAAGTCTTTCAGTTCGAGCTTTGTCATTTCAGGTGGAGAACCCAAAGTGGAAGATTTTCATCTCACCATCCGGCATGAATTCCAGAACTCCTTCGTCAATCAAGTCTTAGATCTTGTTCTTCAAGGTCCAACAGTCGTCAGTGTCATGTCCAGAACCATGGGAGTGGTATGCACACCTTTCATTGGGGTGATAGGTAGGAGCAGAGGTGTTGGGATTCCGAATAGGATCCCTTAAAGCAGTCAGATTGACCTCCAACAAGCGTTCCAGTATTAGAGATGATGGTATGTCAGTCTCAGTGAACTGTCTTCCAGACGTATTTTGCTTACGTCGATTACCCCGTTGACGCTGACGCGGTTGTTGATGGGCTTATGACCCTGAAGCAAGTAGATGAGCCTTTCCCTTGTCTTCTTGTCTCCAAGGGGGTTGAATGATGACTTGATCTTCAACCTCAGACGTTTTCCCCACTTGGTTGTCCTGAAGCAGTTTGTTGACGAGAACCCTGAGCTCCTCTTGTCTTTGAGCCAAGTCCTGGATAAGAGCCATCTGGCCCACCAGTTGTCCCATCATCTGGATCCTCATGGAAGTCAGCTCAAACTGAAGTTCTTCCAACTGATCACTCCTGGCATTGCTTGAATTCCCCTGGACCATGCCCCTTTTGAGGAGAGCTTTCACTTCTTCTTGCCCCTGGGACAGGTTCAAGAACATTTCTTGATGTTGAGCATTTTGGTCCTGGATATCTTTGACAGTCCTCTCTAGAGCCATCTCTACTGAAATAAACAGTAGGAGAATAAGGAAACCTGAAAAGGAAAAATTGTTATGATGCAATGCATGATATGTGGATGCATGTTTTCAAGAATCTCGCGGGGTAAACACAAGATAATGTTTAGAGATTGAATTTTGATCAACATCTTTAACTGGAGAACTTCGTATCGGTGGATGTCTTTCCACGAGAATCAAGCTCACCATGTCAAGTGGGCCATAGCCCCTGATTCAAGTTGTTGCACTTGATCTTTGTAGGCGTTTGTTTAGAGGGGAAACCTCTTACCCCTTGGTAGACTTCTGGTTCAACATGACCCTGCATCAAAAGTACCTCGAGATCCTTGAAATGGTTATTGTAAATGCTATGGTATGATGTTATGATGTTATGATGTTATGTACATGTATGCAAAAGAAAGTAAGTGTATATACAGGTAATCATATTCACACAGAGCAAACAAGTCCTTAGGTTTAGGCTTGCGTGGGGTCTGTAGGTAAGTACCCTCTTGAAGTTAGTTGGCTCAACCTGTCCTAGAATAGAAACCGGGTTCTAAGGAGCTCAATATCATTGGATTATTTTCTATGTTCATTGTTTTGGTTTAGCCACTTAACTGGAGACCAAAATATTCCAAGAAAACAACCCTCAATGAGTGTAGTATCGAGTATCTACCAACTTCGGACTGCACCAAAGTCGGTCATCTCACTACCCCTAAAAAGGCCAAGATGGTCAAGTAAGGTTCTAAGAGTTCGTTAGTGCTTCATGACATCACTCAGTGGCCCCGTATTCTCCTTGACTACTCAAGGGCAACCGATACTCACAAATATGTCACACTAACATAGCTACTGCTTCAACCATGTCGGTATACCCCGCATAGTTCCCTCACAGTTTATTGCTATTTACCTAAAAAGGTGCCCCCAAATCCGGGTGTAGGATTTATAGTAAACCAAAACAAGAAACCCAAAAAAGTAAAGCAATCAAAGCAATCAAAGCAAGTATGTAAAGGTGATCTAAAACCCTAAGGTAACCCCACTTTTAATTTTGTCCCCAGTAGAGTCGCCAGTTCTGTGATACGGTGGGAGAACTGACTTGAGGTTTCGCGTTTGTTTTCGCACTTGTTCGGTTTAGCAAGAGTCGCCACTGACTTTTTATTTTATCCTAAGGAAAGGTTAAAAAGCACAGGAAAAACCTTTGAGATGTTTTCTTGGGTTCGGGGAGTAGATTATAGAAAGGGAAGGTATTAGCAATCTTTCTATCCATGGTTATCCATGGGCTCTTAGTTACTTGTTTAGATCACTTGCTTTTGCTTTTCAATTGTTTTAAATGGTGCTTTGTGTGTATGGTTTTGAAAATGTTTTCAAAAAAAGGCCTTGTCTAGGCAACCATTGTAACAATTCTTTACTCGAATGTTTTACAAAGGTGTTTGTCTTTTTGAAAAGATGTTTCAATGTTTTTTGAAAGTTTGTTTTGAAGTTGTGTTGTGATGTGTGTTTTGAAAAATGGCAAGGATTGTTTTGCAAGTTTGATCAAGTAACTAAGAGTTATCTACTCTAAATTTCTCAAAGATCTTTATCATGTTTTAACCCTTTTAACAGTGTTGTTTCACCATTGTATTTGGTGAACAACCTTGTGTTAGGATGTTAACGGGACGGGCGCGGGTAATCGTTTAGACCATGAATGCAATAGTGTTAAGTATTTTTGCAATTTTCTTGAGGGACTATGATCATTTTTGTTTAGGCAACTTGATAGCGTCATCGAGGGACTATGATCATTTGGTTTGTTTTTTTGTTTTGCTTTTGTTTTGCCAAAGTACTTGACATGCAAACATGGCCCATTTTTGAAGGCAACGAGCGGGATTACCCTAGAGGTGCAAGTGTGAATTGTGTATTTGATTTTCATGCATTTGTCTTGTATTAGGTTATCTAGCGGTTGATTTTGAATCTTCGCATACAAACCCTAATTACTATACAGTATATAGAAAGCGATAAATTGCGGGAATTTAAAGTCTAAGCTATTACAAATAAGTATCCGGGGATGGGGGTACAAATGTTTACAAATGGGGATGAGTCTTATCATAATATTAGTGTCCAAATATTATTTACAACCAAATCGAATTGTAGCAATCTCAATGTAAATATATAGCAAGGTATAAGAATCAAAGAGAATCAAAAGCAATGTAAGATGCACATGATTATTTACAAGTGATCAAAATGTTAACCTAATGTATTTATTAAGTATTTTATTATTTTTTGTATTTTTGTTAATTACATATAAACAAAAAGTTTTAAATAAAATAAAAGAAAATTGTTTAAGTTAAAGAAAAACTATTACTCATGTATTTTTTGTTAATGTTTTAAAAGCTTATATAAAAAATTTAACTAAACAAAAGTTTTAAAACAAAATGTATTATTTTATTTACCAAAAATAATTAGGAATTTAAGTTATTTTAATAAAGAAAATAAGGTGGTGAAAATAAAATGGTATTAGTTTGTATAAAAAAAAAGAGTTAAGGATCTAAATGGGTTGTAGGTTACGCTTGGCCCAAGTGAGAAACAAACAAAATATAACAAAATGGGGTGCAGGCACCAGATTTGTGGGCTTAAGGGTTTTGTCCAAAGGGGCAGGCCCAAGCGTTTGACAAGTTTTTTGTTAGGGTTAGTGATGTTTTGCTTCAGAATAGGGTTTCAGTTGAACGGCGCCGCTCCCTATCTCCTTCGTCTTCGTCTTCATCTTTCTTAACCATGGCCTCTGTTGTCTCATCTCCTCACCTCAGGTTACCAGGATATCACCTCCACCTTCTCCTTCCCATGCTTGCTCAGGGCGATAACAAAAAGGTAACGATTCTCTCAACTTCCTCTTCGTGCGTTTTTAGGGTTTCTGGATTCGTGTATATTTTATGCTTTTATCCGTTTTGATCTTGGATTATTTGTGTTTGTGAGGTACAACAATATTTTGAGGGAGTAGAAGATGATACCTTTGGGGGTTTTGTCTTTGGGGAAAGGACGAAGGTGGACCGGCGGTATCCTCAGCTGGCCGGAAGAGGGAGGCTGTGATGGTGATGCTAGCTTCCTGGTAACCTCGTATCTTTGCTTTCCTTGAATGGTTTTATGATGAACCTGCTCTGAAAACCCTGTTGTTGTTTGTTTCACTATCTTCTTCTCTTGGTCTTTTTATCAATGATGATATTATGATTCTGAGATTGTTTTAGCTTCTTGTTTTTCTGAAAACTTGATGATGATAATTCTGAGATTGCGTGTTGGCTATTATTTCACTTCTGACTTCTTCTTTTCTCTTGGCTTTGGTATCTGAGTTGGTATTTTGGCCTATGATTAGCTTTGGTTCTGAGGCGCTTTGGCTTGAATGCTTGCTATGCAGGCAGGCTTGAGACAAGCTTGCTTGCTTGAAGACGGTTTTGAGGCTTGTTTGTGGTACAGGTTTTGTTTGAATGTTCTTGATGCAGGATGTGTTATGCTTGGCTTTTCTGGCTTGTGGTTGTTATACAGGCTTTTTGATTTGTGTTATATGCAGGCTTTTCTGGCTTGTGTTATATGCAGGCTTTTCTGGCTTGTGTTCTATGCAGGCTTTTTGAACAGGCTCCAGGGTTTGTGCTTGTTATGCTTGCTTAGATACAGGTTACAGGTTATGCAGTTTTTGGTTTGGTTCCAGGCTTGCTTCTGGTTTGAGGCAGTTTGAAGCTTGTTGGAGGCAGGCTGAAGCAGTTTGTAAGCTTAGAGGTTATAGTTATGTGTTTACAGTTTGTGGCCTTTTTCTTTATGTGTTCTGCCCCCCTTCTTAACAGTGTTGATTTGTTATATTTATCTATCTCTAAGCCTGCCTAAAAAACTGTAAGCCTGCTACTTTTTTAATCTCTTTCTCTCTCTTCAGAAAAGCATATTATATTGCTTTATAAGTACTTTTATGAAAAGGTTGTGGCCTGGAAAATGATGAAAACGTTTTGAAATATTGCTTGCATCTTTGGCTTTCCTCTGCATATCTTCAAGATTTTCTGCCTTTGCTTTTTATGTACTTGTATGCAGCTTTGTTGACAGCGCTTGGACAGTTTTGACAGCTTCTTTGGACAGTTTTGAATTTGTGATTTAGTTTGCTTAGTTTGAAACTGTAACTTGGCTGTTTGGTTTGAAGGCAGTTTTGCTCTTGTCTAGCTTTGTTTGGCATTTCAGTTTGCACTTTGCAATTTGTGAATTTCTTATGTAGCCTTGTATTTAATTAATTCCATGCTTGCAAACAATTTTTCTTTCCCTCTTTGTGAACCAAGAAGAGACATCTTCTTGCGATTTGCAGAGAGGACGAACAAACTGATTCCGGCCAACAACCTTTAATGATGAACTTTTTGATTAACTGTCTGAAAATGCCTTTTTTAATTCATCTGTGTTGACTTCTTTCTTCTCTTTTTGCAGGTAAATATCAGTTGAGCAAAGGATGCAACAGTAGAAGATGAAGACTTCAAGAAAATTAGGATATAGATTTAATTTATTTTTAATCATTGTAATAAACGTCATTGTAACACTAAATAAATTTACTGTATCAAATAAACGTTTGTAACAACAATTGAAAATGAATAAAAAAAATCCTTTGTCAGATAATTCTTGATTTCTTCTGCACTTGTTTATTTAATTACTTAAATTTCTTGAATTATACTAATTGGAAATTATCCCAATAATTTTAACTTAGAAATTATAAATAATCAACAAACGTCTGGCGTTCCAAATAACCAAAAGCATTGCACAAATAAGCAAACAAACGTCCATACGCCTTTCACTTCACTGATTAAACCAACACTTCAAACTCTCAATTCAAACGCCCCAACTTTTATCCCAGATGTTAAAGTTTTGAGAAACAAACATGAATCTTGAACAAGCGTCAAAATCAAGCGACAGTCAAATGAAATGTTGTGGATTCAATTCCTTCTGAGAATGCGTGTGCAAACCCTAATGTTGGATTTACTGTCAAAGAAACGTCCGCCTGATCAAACCCTGAGCCAAACTCCACCAAATCACTAAAAACCATAATAATCTGCTTGGACTGATTCAAAAGTTACTAGAAACCCTAATTTTGTTTGACTGATAAGAAAAGTGTGTTTGACCGATTCTTGAGCCAATCTGAAAAATCAGGAAAAGCCCGAAGTTATGATTTCTTGTGAAAAAGAGAGGGAAAATTTTTGGGTACAACACCAAGGCTTGTCATCCGGTCCTTATTCAATATCGAGGCAGTGTGCTGGCTCTTCAAAATGTCTGATAGTGATGTGTGGCTCGTGGTTGGGCCAGGTTACTTTAAACATAGCTAACAAGGTTTCTAGAGCATCTACCACATGGTTTTCTTCTCGCGGGATGTGGTTGAAAGTGATTTCGGTGAACTCCGCAGTTAGCTTTAAGACATGATTCGATATGGAATCAAGTTTGGGTGTTTGGTTTCCCATTCACCTTTGACTTGGAATATGACTAATGTGGAGTCTCTGAATACTTTGAGGTATTTGATTCTCAGATCGATGGCAGCTTCTAGACCTAGGATGCAAGCTTCATATTCGGTGATAATGTTGGTGCAGTCGAAACATAACCTTGCAGTATAAGGTTTGTGATAGTTCTTTAGAGAAGTTAAGACTTCCCAGATACCATGTCCTAATGCATTTGAAGCTCCGTCAAACATGAGAGTCCAACGTGCCCCTGGTTCGGTACTTCATCGGGTCCTGATATTTCGTAATCATTTATAGCCATATCATCTTCGTCTGGAAAGTCAAATTTCATGGGCTGATACTCTTGAAATAGTTGATGGGCTAGATTATAATCTAGTACACTACCTTTGGTGGCCTTTTTGGTAACATATAGTATGTCATACTCTGATAGTAACATCTGCCATCGAGCAATCCTCCCCGTAAGAGCTGATTTCTCGAACACACACTTTAAAGGATCCATCCTTGTTATTAGCCATATGGTGTGTGTTAACATGTATTTCTTCAATATTTTAGTAGCCCAATCCAGTTCACAACAAGTTTTCTCAAGGAGCGAGTACTTGGTTTTTCATTCAGTGAATTTCTTACTGAGGTAGTAGATTTCATGCTCTCTTCTACCTGTTTCATCTTGTTGGCCCAATACACATCCAATCGATCCTTCAAGTATAGTTAGGTACATAATGAGAGGTCTCCCCAGAACTGGTGGCATCGATTTTGGTGGCTCTTGTAAATATTGCTTTATCCTCTCAAAAGTCGTTTGACATTCCTCATTCCATGTTATTGTTTGATCTTTTCGCAGCAATTTAAATATGGGCTCGCACGTGGCAATTAGCTGTGATATGAACCTTGAAATGTAGTTCAATCATCCTAAGAAACCACGAACCTCTTTTTCTGTCTTTGGCGCTGGCATTTCTTGTATAACTTTTACTTTGGCGGGGTACGATTTAATACTATACTGGCTTATAATAAAACATAATAACTTGCCTGACCTGACACCAAAGGTACACTTGTTTGGATTCAACCTTAATTTAAAACTTCGCAGTCGGTCAAATAACTTTTGTAAATGTATGATTTGATCCTCCTCTGTATGAGATTTGGCAATCATATCATCTACGTACACCTTAACCTCTTTGTGAATCATATCATGGAATAGTGTCACCATTGCTCGTTGATAGGTTGCCCCTGCATTCTTCAAACCGAATGACATTACTTTGTAGCAGAAAATTCTCCAAGGTATCATGAGGGTAGTCTTCTCCATGTCTTTGGGTGCCATTTTAATCTGGTTATAACTTGAAAAGCCGTCCATGAATGAGAATACTGAAGCTTAGGTCGTGTTGTCCACCAGAACATCTATGTGAGGTAGAGGGAAATCGTCTTTAGGACTTGCCCTATTTAGATCCTGATAATCTACACACATGCGTACTTTACCATCTTTCTTGGGTACTGGCACAATGTTAGCTATCCACGATGGATAGTCTACCACTGCCAAGAACCATGCGTCGAATTGTTTAAGAACCTCTTCCTGAATTTTGTTGGACATGTCTGGACGAGTTCTCCTGAGCTTTTGCATGACTAGGGTACAACCTTCTTTGAGAGGTAATTTGTGTACTACAATGTCTGTATCCAACCCTGGCATGTCTTTATAGGACCAAACAAATATATCCACATATTCGTGTAACAATTTGATCAGCCTTTCTTTGACGCTTTCTTCTAATGCTGCCCCTAGCTTGATCTCGTTTGGATCCTCTTTTGTGCCAAGACTAAAAGTCTCAATAGGCTCTTGATATGGTTGTATATTGTCAGCCTTTTGTACTATGCTTCTTGCCAATTCTTCAGAAAGTTCAAGATCCTCAACATCTTCCTCTTCAGATTGGTTGACGGGAGTATCAAAATCATATCGGATAGTAGAAGTAACATCATCAGTGATTTTGGGCATGGATCTTCTCATTTATCATGTTTTGGTGCAGTTTTTATTTAGTACGTGAATTTGGAAAATGCATATGATAGAAAGTATTGCCATTTTTAAAATATGTAGTATAAATGCAAAAGAAAAAAACAAGGATCTTAATTGAATACAAAACACATTTTATTAATCATGAATATTGATTGAAACACATGGGGGACCCTTACAAACAACCCCTATGCCTAGGGCTTGACATAGGTTCTTTCAAAAACAAATAAAATTACATTGGAAAGAAAATTTCAGGAATCTCCACAATTGTCCAGTTCTTTAGCTCTTTGCCTGGGGTGCATTCACGAATGAAATCAGACGCCCTTTTTATGTTATTTTTATGGGAAATCATTTCTACTTGTTCGCAATTGTTGTACCCTAAAATTTGCCCTCACATTTTTCTCTCAAGACACTCTTTCAAGGCTTCTCAAATACCCAAGGCACTCAAGGGTTGACCAGTCAACTCACCTCCTGAGTCAAAGGCACACAACTAGGGTTTGGAGTTTTTCAAGTAAATTTGGATTGCAAATGCCCCAAGTGGCTTACATGTTCATTCATAGGTCCTTAACAAGGTTCATGTCAAGTTTCATGCCCTACATCACAAGTTTTCTCAGTCAATGGCTCAAATGTTTGAAAATCAACTGTATTGGTCAAAAAGTCAACTATGGTCAACAAACAGTCAAACTTCAAGATTTTTGGTCAACATCAACATTTTGAAGTGATATTCATAATTTGATCAAGGGTTGATCATAATTCCCCAAGGAAAGTCCTCAAATCATCAAAAGTCACGAATTGTCAAATTAGGGTTTCTTTAGGAGAAGTCAACTAAACTTTGACCAAGCATAAATTTCACATGCTTCATCAAGTTTTCCCCAACCAAAGCCCATTTTAAAGTAAATTCAATTCTCTACATCTTTACTTTTATTCTCCAGTACAAAAAATGCAACATTTGGAAGATATGATCTCATACATTATAGGTCATTTTCAAAAGTAAACAAAAGACACTTTTTGTCAAGGCAACTTACATCAAGATAATGTCTTCAAAAGTAAATATGATCAACATAGAGATTGTAGAGGACATCTTGGTATTTCCAGAAATTCAAATATCACCTTCAAAATATAAAAATTGAGCAATTTATGGTTTGCACAAGTTGGACAGATTTGTGAAATTGCATTTTCAGGTTAATGGACCAAACTCTTAGGGTTCAAACATGTTTATGACATACCCAAGAGCCTCTAAACCTATCCATGCATTATGTTGATTTTATTTTTATTTATTTGAATTTTTATTCATTTAAATATGAATTAAATCAAATAAAGTGAAAACTTAATGGGTTAGTACCTGTGGGCTTGGCTTAACCCATCTTGAAGCCCAATAACTCATGCATGGTACATAAAACCTGTCCAGGTTCATGCTCCAAACAGAAATGGCAAGAATCCAACAAAAATGGATAATTTTAAAATTTTTTATTTTTGTTTTAAGGACATGATTAATGGTTGATTCTTTCCATATTTATCTGCTATCATCCCTCCCTCTATATAAAGCACAACAATGCAAGCAAGAAGACATGCATACATTGCCTAAAGAAAGCTCTCAAAAACTCTCTAAATATCAAAAATTGGTGCAAGACATATCCCAAAGTTCCAGCCTCACTTGACTGAAACCAAGCCTCAAGTCATCCTCCTGAAGTCCCCAAGAGTCTTACAAGGCCCAAGATCAGTCCATCACAAGCCTAAAATGCCCCCATCTGTCTGCACCAGTTTGGTAAAGTTGTGAATTTTGAATCTCTGTTTTTAATCACATTTCATGGCATGCTAGTGTTCTTATGAATCCATAGGTCAGTTATGGATGTTTGAATCGAAGGTCCCACTTTATGTTTGCAGAATGCCATTGTTAAGGCTCTGAAACTATTGAGTTTCAAACTTAGCAATACCATGAGTTTCAGGAGAAACAGATGGTGCCACTGAACTCACAGCCCCCGAATTAGGGGGCTATGGTCTTTTTTTCCATTAACCTATCGTGTTTTTTGAAGATTGGAATCTTGCTTTCTGAAGAAGGAGTTGACCACCATGAGGGGTGGTTTGACTTTGGCGAGGCTTGAGTGGCTAAATACCCATCCTTGATTCATCCATTCAAATAACTAGGGCCCCACCGTGCACATAATTTTTTGTTTGGATGACTAAATTTCATTTTAAAAATATAATATATTGGTTTGGTTTATATCACGAATGATTAGCATGGTCCAGTGGTAGCAAGTGCGTCCTAAAGGCATTCCTCTTCTAGGTCCTGGGTTCGAATCCCAGGTTTTGAATTTTGTATTTCAATATTTTTTTCAGGTCTTGGGCTGTTTTGAAATGGGCTTGGGTTCGTTTGATCTCGGCACCCCTCCATTTTCTGGAACAAACGTTGTGCTCTAGCCAGGTTGGGCCAAATGATCTTCATACTCTCACCCCCTAACTATTATTATTGTAGTTCTTGGGCCAATGTTATTGGGCTTGGAGAATTTCTCTTTCTCACCCTTCAAAATTATTTCTACAAGCCCATTTTCTATTTTTCTTTTTTCACCTTATTTATTTTAAATTTTTCTTTAATTATTTTTATAACAAAAACCCATAAAATCAAAAGGCTAGACAACCTAACATTCAAGACAAATATAACTTAAACACAACACACTTTACACACGCGCACCTCTAAGGTATCTCCATTTGTTGCCTTCAGAAAACAAAACAGACACGTCTCTCGAACGTGAGAAATTTTAGCAGTGACCCTTTGGTTATGAGATCATAAGTCCCTCGATTACCCTTTCGATGTTACCTCAGTAAATGATATTAAAACCTTAGGGTAATTGCTAAAGTATCTTACGAGTTGCTTTTGTGACTGTACGATGACCCTCGCTTGTCCCTCAAACATCCAATGATAGGGATACCTACTGACTAATAGTAGGATAACATTGTCAAAAGGAAAAGAGGAAAAGAACAAAGACCATTCGAGTAGGTAGACAGTTCATAGTTGCTTGCTCACAAAAATAAACAAACAATTTTTCACACATACACAAACTTTTTTCCAAATATTCTCAAAGACAAGAAACACTCTGTATACGTTCTCAACGATACAAACATTACAAAGTTCGCCACACTAAGGCGTCTTTTCAAAATATTTTTCAAACTACACTTACACAAAAAGCATTTTCAAAATTGAGCTAGCAACTAAGAGCTTGTAGATAACTACAGATGGAAAGGGTGATAACACCTTCCCTTTCCATAATCTAGCCCCCCAACTCAAAACCTTTAAAAAGGTCTTTCCTGTTCTTTTCACCCTCTCCTTTGTTATATAAAAGAAAAGTCGATGGCGATTCCTACTAACAACAACATTTGCGATAAAAATGCAAAACCAATAAAGTCATTTCTCCCATCGTATTATAGAACTGGAAACTCTACAGGGGAAATTCTAAAAGTGGGTTACTTTAGAGATAGTTCACATTTAAATTCTTTACTTGTTTGATTTGCTTGCTTTACATTTCGGGTTATGTTTGGGTTATTCTTGGGGCACATTAGGTAAGTAGCAATAGATCATGGGGACTGTACGACGTAATACCGACATGGTTAAAGTAATGGCTACATTAGTATGAGACATTTTTTGGTAGCAGTATCCCTTGAGTCTAGTCAAGGAGAATACATAGCGGTTGTGTGGTGTCATAAAGCACTAACTGGCCGTAGAACCTTAGTTGAACATCTTGGCCATTAGAAAGTAGTGAGATAGCCGGCTTTGGTGCAAGACTAAAGTTGGTTGATACTCGATGCTTCAATCATTAAGGTCGGACTTTCGGGATATTTTGGTCGCTAATAAAGAAGCTTGAGCTGAATCAATGCTCGAGAGAAAGATCAGTGATATTTAGATCCTTTAGAACCCGGTTACTTTCTCTAGGACAGGTTGAACCAACTAAACTTCAAGAGGGTACTTAACTATAAACTCTATGCAAGCTTTAACCTAAGGCCTTGTGTGTTTTGTTTGTGTGTGATTAAATTTTTCGAACATAACATCATGCATCATAAGATTTATACCATTTCCTAACCATTTCAAGGACCAATGAATTTTTCTTTGTTCTATTTTGCAGACTATGGCTTCCACCCGCAGAAATACCATCTGACTCAACCTCATAAGGGTGCCTCCTCAACTCAAAGAGTTAGCTTCAAGAGTTCCTAAAAATTCTTTGTTCACCAAAAGATATGGGTTCTCTTTCCTCGAAGAAGACACCATAAGGGTGCTCTTTCAGTTCTTTGACCTTGTACATCATTGTTTCACTTTCCCTGATTATCAATTGGTGCCTATAATGGAATAATTCTATCAACTACTAGGAGTGTCTGTTCTTGATCAAATACGCTTCACCGGTTTAGAGGAAACTCCAAGAGCCGAAGTTATTTCCAAGGCCTTACATCTGAAGAGTTTTGACATTATAAATAAATTGGGAGACAAGAAATAGGGTCAAAGGCTTTTTAGATAAATTCCTGATGGAGAAGGCTCGACTATTTTAGGATAATTTGGATTTACAAGCTTTTGAGGAGATCTTGGATCTTCTAATCTATGAGTTGGTTCTTTTTCCTAACCCAGGCCAACTCATAGATGTGAATGCTGTCAAATTTTTCCTTACTCGTAACCCTGTGGCTACATTGCTTGAAAACATTTCGAATTATCTTTATACTCGTACCATGAAGAAGCGAGGGACTCTTATGTGTTGTTTGCCTTTGCTATTTAGATGGTTTATTTCGCACCTTCCTCGATCAGTATTGAAGAATGAGCAGGGTTTGAGGTGGTTGAAAAGGTTAATGTCTCTTTCTCATATGGATATCCATTGGTGCTCTCGATCCCAAGAGGACATTACCATCATTTACCATTGTGGGGAGTTCCATAATGTTCCACTCTTAGGCATTAGGGGGGGTATCACTTATAACCCTTCTCTAGGTCTACAACAATTTGGCTATGCTCGAAGAGATGGTACCCACGATGCACTCATTCAAGTTATTATATTCGAATACGAAAATGATGTCCAAGGTTATCATCGAAGGTTCGTACATGCTTGGGGCATAGTAAGTAAGGCGGATAACAAGACTTTGGGGCGTAAAAATTCCATCCCTCTTGAGTCGTATCTCAAATGGGTACGAGCTCGTGCTCAGAGTGTCTTGATTCCATATCCAGCCATCCTACCAATAATTGAGGAGCTTGTTATTGAGGGGGATGTTCCTTATACCATTTTCTACCCTGGTATGCCCACTGATCTTGAAGAGTTGCAAAAGTCTTGGATTTAAATGAAGGAATAACGAGAGATTTTGAGACCCAATGTTATGCAAGTGAGAAGAAAGTATTGGAACTAACAAGGAAACTTCAAGAGGAGCGGAGTCTTAATGCTTACATCAGTATAGAGAGGAAGTGTCCTTGGGAGATTTGATTCTTAATTTTAGGAGTTCATTTTATTTTTGAAAGATTTTGTAAGCCTAAAAGGCTGTTGTAATTTGAACTTTGCTAATAAAATTTTCGTTTTTTATTTCCTCCTATCTAGAAATTTAAATTTCCTAAGGTCCTTGAAATCATTGCATTTACATATCATGCATAATTTCATAACATGTTTTTCGTACAGGTTTCTCATTTTCTCGCTGTTTATTTCAGCAGAAAAATGGCTCTTGAACAGAATGTCAAAGATCTTCAGGCTCATCACGCACAGTTCCAAGAGACTCTTATGAACCTGGCCAAGGGGCAGCAAGAATTAATGACATTCCTTGCAAAGGAAAAAAAGAAGGCCAAGAAGCCTGTTGTCCTCAACCTTGGGAGGAGATTCAAGGGTCCTGCTCCACCGGTCCATGTAGAAGACGACTCCTCCGAAGAAGATGACAATAATGATGAAGATGTCAAGGGCAAGCAGGATTATTAGAATACTCCTGAAGACGAAGACTTTTCTGATGAACAATATCCTCCTGCGGATGACAAATAAAAGCAGTTGGAGGATAGGCTCAAAGCAATGGAGGTCCAAAACGTTCCCGGACTAGATTTTGGTGATTTAGGTCTGGTCCCAAGGGTGGTAATCCCACCTAAGATCGAGGTGCCTGTTTTTTCTATGTACGACAGGATCTCTTGTCCTAAATTGCACCTGAGATCATATGTCAGAAAGATTTAGCCTCACACTATTGACCGAAAGTTATGGGTCCATTTCTTCTAAGAGAGTCTGGTTGGCATGCAACTGGAATGGTTCCATCAACTAGAGGGGACCAGTATCCACACCTGAGAAGATTTGGATGCTTCTTTTTATAAGCAGTATCAATACAATGCTGACCTAGCACCATCCTGAATGCAATTACATAATATGTCCATGGGCTCAAGAGAATGGTTCAAGGAATACACGCAGAAGTGGAGAGATTTAGATGGAAGAGTGTAACCTCCTCTTAATGATCGAGAAATAATATACATGTTCATGGGCACTCTGACCACGCGTTCTTTAATTTTCTGATTGGAAGTTCCTCATCGGGTTTTACAAAGATGATTCTGACTGGAGAAAGTATCAAAAGCGGTATAAAAAGTGGGAAGATCCCGACGGCTGCATCTTCTAGTGCTGTGAAGAAGCCATTTGGAGGTAAGAAGGAAGTTGGTGCTGTCTATGGCCAGAAAAGCCATAGCAAAGTTAATCGTCGTGATTCTGTGGGAGCAGTTTTGATTTCAAACTCGGCACCTTCCCGCCAGCAACATTAGGGTAACTGTCAAATTCCAGATGCTTCAAGAAGGAAGTTCACTAAGATTAATACGCCTTTATCTCAAGCATTGTAATACTTGCTAAAAGCTGGGCTCATTTCTCTACGGGATACTCCTCAGAATCCCAACGCCTCTTCTCCAAAGTATATTTCGAATGCAAGGTATGCTTATCATTCAAACAATCATGGTCATAACACCAATCGTTGCTGGGCTTTGAAGAGAAAGATCCAGGACATGATTGACAAAAAGTAGATTGAGTTTGATCCTCCAGAGACTCCAAATGTAATTACAACACCTATCCCCAAACATGATAAAGGCGTAAGTGTTATTGAAGATATTTCATATGTCTTTTATATGGATGATGTTGTTACTCCGCTCTCTACAATAAAGAAGAATTTGCTACAAGTTTGTTTATTTCCAGGTTGTTTTGAAGGTTGTTATTGTTGTGAAGTCGAACCCAATGGCTGCGAGTCACTAAAGAAGGGTGTTCATAGCTTGATGAATGAACATATCATTCTCATTGAAAAAGTTCCATCTATCAACAATTTTTGCCAAGATTTTTTTATTATCTTTGGTACTCCTTTTAGGATCCCTTCCAAAGGTCCTATAAGGATTACCGCTAATCCAAAAGCTGCTCTGCTGGTAATTACAACGCCCAGGCCTATCTCGTATTCCTTAGAGAAAGAAATTTTGTGGCACTACGAGTCTGACAATTTTTTACCATGGCGTCAAACATGAGTTGTCTGATGAAGAAAAAGAAGAAGTTGATCCCAATATTGTCAATCTTGCAGGGACTAGTAAGATTACAAGAAATGGAAGGATTTTCTCTTCGAAAATATCTTCACCTGCTCAGATTACAGTTTCCAATACGACTACTGGGGCTCAGGGTAAAGATCTGGTAATAGAGCTTGTCCGGACGGAAGCGCCAAAAGAAGCTCTTCTCAAAGATACTTCTGGAGAAGATTTATAAGAGGTTCTAAATATTATTCGCTGAAGTGATTATAAAATTGTAAAACACTTGGGGTAGACCCCATCCAAAATATCTATGTTGTCACTATTGCTGTGTTTCAAGGCCCATGCGAAGGCTTTAGTGAAATTCCTAAAGATTGCTCATGTGTCGCAGGAAATTTCGGCAGATCAATTTGGAAGCTATGTGGCTAGTCTAACAACTGACAATGGCTTGGGTTTCTTCGATGCTAACTTGACTCCGGAGGAGAGGAATCACAATAGGGCCTTGTACGTCTCCATTGAGTGCAAGGGCAATAAATTGGCCCATGTATTGATTGACACATGATCATCTCTGAATGTTCTACAGAAAGGCACTCTCGATCGGTTAGATTGTGAAAGGTTGGTGCTGAAGCCCAGCAATATCATAGTTCGAGCCTTCAATGGATCGAAACAAATGGTGCATGGAGAGGAAGACCTCCCAATCAAGGTGGGTTCACAGATTTTTGAGTTCACTTTCTATGTCATGGACATCCAGTCGACTTACTCTTGTTTATTTGGATGCCCTTGGATCCATGGGGCAGGTGTTGTCACTTCCACCTTGCACCAGAATCTGAAATATTCGGTGAAAGGGAAAGTTGTTATTGTTTGTGGAGAGGAGGAATATATGGTTAAACACCTTATCTCATTCTGATACATGGAAATGGATGAAGAATTCATTGAGTCACCCTGTCAAACATTTTAAGTGATCTCCCCTGCTACTGTTGAAGATGTCTCATCCATTCCAAGGATTACCAAAACTCCGCACAAGATGGCCTCCTTGAAAGATGGTAAGTGTTGTACCCCAAAATTTGCCCTCTCATTTGTCAAGTATTTGCTCACAAGATCTTCTACGACATCAAGTTTGCAGCACTGATGCATCAATTTAGGTTTGAAATTGGCACAAGGGCAAAATGGTCAATTGCATACTGAAAAGTCAAACTTTGACTTTTTGGTCAACATTACATTTCAAAGATCAAATTTCATCAAGATTTTCAAGAATATCAAGCTTAATCATCAAGATGTCAAGAAAGTCAAAAGTCAACTTGAAAAGTCAAGATTTCCAAAACTTGGAAAATTTCTAAGTGTTTTTATACATGATAATTTAATCACTTCATGCCATTCTTTCACCAAGATGCAAGACGGTTCAAGGGAAACTTTCAACATGAAAGTTGTAGATTTCCATGATATCTACAACATTGCTTTACACAACTTCTGCTAAATATGCATGGATCTCAAGTTATAAATTCACGAAGTCATGACATTTTCATTTAACATTTAGAGAAATTTTCAGCAGATTTGGTCAGGTTTTTATCACAACTTCTTCGAAAATTTTCATCAAGTTCCAATTTGATTTAACAAAAGTGGTCAACATGAAAGTTATAGAGGGTGTTTCAAGCTTTCCAAAACATCATAGATTATGTATTTATCATACTTGAGCTAGGAGATTCAAGGGCATGAAGTTA
The DNA here is from genome assembly GCA_948472305.1 of Vicia faba. NCBI lineage: Eukaryota > Viridiplantae > Streptophyta > Magnoliopsida > Fabales > Fabaceae > Vicia > Vicia faba. The sequence continues at coordinate 1,467,322,854 of OX451737.1, forward strand.
GGCATCCACCCTTGATTTGCAAGTCATTCTATTGAAGAACACACAACAAAAACCTTATGCTATGCTGCATAATCTTATGTTGCAGGCCTTCTTGCTTGAAAATCTCTACATAATTTAATGTTTACACCCACTTTTGAGCTATTACCCAACTGGTTAAGGCATTGTCCAAAGGATCTTTCCATTTATGGCATAAAGGCACCATTGTTATTCTTGAAAAGCAAGCTTTTTGTACAAAACTTGTCTTGAGCCCATACTTTGTTTGTTTTTGATTTTACTCCACCATAAAACATGGAAATCAACCCCTCTAAACCAGCAACCTTGGTACTTCATCTTGGAACCATGGAGTACTTGACATAGTTTGATACTTACATCCCAACCAAACCATAACATGTTGTCTTGTAAACATATTCAGCATTTGTTCACAAGTCCTTTGCCTATAAATAGAAGAAGCATTTGCAAGAGAGAGAGGTTGGAAAGAGGTTAGTAAAAATAGAGAGAAGGGCCAGAAAAATAGAAGGAGAAACTAACACTCAAAAATCATTTTGCTGTCAAAAACCAGATTTGTACACAAAACCTCCATTTTTGAGCTTTGAAGTCCAAATCTTTGAATCTCATACCTTGCAAGTTTTCTCCAAAACAAACCATCCAAACACTTCATATACACCATAAAGAAGTTGTTCAAACATAAGAATAACTTCTGTAACATCACTATCACCATCCTCAAAACTCAAAAGCATACATTGCAACTTGACTCGGTTGGAGCGGTTCAACCATTTTCAGCATAAAATGATGGTTGGAGCTACTTCAATAAGGTTCAAAGGAGCTCGATCAATCACCACTTTGCACCCGAAAACATCCGTACGTGTCCTAAAGCTTCCGCTTCGAGAGGTAAACTTTCTCAAATTGTGATCTCATTGTTCATACATCATTTGCTTTTATGCTCAAAAGATATAACAAGACATATCAAAGAGAAAAAACTAACAAAAAGCTAGACCAGAGGTTGACACGGGTTCCCGTGTCACATGACACGGGTGCCCGTGTCACATGAAACGGCCCGTGTCAGCTTATTTGGGTTGAAAAACATAGTAAAATGCAGGGACAGAGGCTGACACGGGTGTCCGTGTCAATGTTACTGATGCGTACATGAGCAGAAAAAGATGAACAGGGGCTGACACGGGCGCCCGTGTCAGGTGACACGGCCATGTCAGGATGTCTGGGACCAAAAAAATGCATAAAAGTCATGGACAGGTCCTGACACGGGTGCCCGTGTCCCCTGACACGGCCCGTGTCAGCTCGGGCACCAAATTTCTTGATTTTTGGAGATTTTTTAGGTTATTTTGGACATATTGCATTGCTTGGAAATGACCTAACTTTATAAAACCTTTTTGTTCAAATGAAACCTCAAAAAACAATTTTCTAAACAATTAACTTAGACTTAGGTTTTTTTTCAAAAGAAATTAATTACAAAACCTTTTGCTATAAAAAAACCCTAATAAAACAATTCATCTCACTTTACATCTTCTTGCATATTTTATTATTTTTGCATTATAAATTATGTAATTGTCAAAGCCTTGTAATAGTAATTAGGGTTTACTTTACTTGTCATCCCCATTTGTAAATTTATATCCCCCATCCCCAAGTGATGTAATAGCGTAGTAAGTTTACTTCCCGCAATTTATCGCTTTCATATAATGTTAGTAATTAGGGTTTGTATGGAAAGGTAAAACCAAAAAGTAGATAACCCTAATTCAAGATAAACAAGCATGTAAATAAAACACATTTTCACATTTACACCCTTAGGGTAATTCCACTTGTTGCCTTACAAAAATGGCCATGTTATGCATGTGGGATGTCTTAGCACAAACAAATCAAAAATACAAGATCATAGTCCCTAGATGACGCTATCAAAGTTGCCTTTCAAAATGATCTTAGTCCCTAAAGAAAAATGCTAAGTCATCTCATAACATTTCTATCATGGTTATACAATGACCCACGCCCGTCCTTTTCACATCCAAAGATAGGGTTGCTTACCAAATCAATGGTAAGACAACAATGTCAAAGGAATAGAAAAGGAACAAGAAAGACATTTGAGTAGGTAGATTACTTCTAATTACATGCTCAATTTCAAACAAACATCCTTGCTATTTTCAAAACAAACACCTACACTTTCAAACATCTTACAAACTTGAAAACATTTTCAAAAGATCAACATCTTTGTATACATTCTTACGAACGAGAATCATTACAAAGATTTCCTAAACAACGGCCTCTTTACAAAATACTTTAAAAAACCACACAAAGCACAAATTCAAACAACAAAAGCAAGTGATCTAGCAAGTAACTAAGAGCCCATGGAAAACCATGGATAAAAAGGGTGCTAATACCTTCCCTTTTCATAATCTACCCCCCGAACTCAAGAAACAATCTCAAAGGTCTTTCCTGTGCTTTTTCACCTTTCCTTTTGGATAAAAGAAAATTAGGTGGCGACTCTTGCTAAACCGCAACATTTGCAAACACAAAACGCAAAACAATCAAGTCAGTTCTCCCACCGTATCATAGAACCGGCGACTCTGTTGGGGATAAATATAAAAGTGGGGTTACCTTAGGGTTAGATCACCTTTACTCGGTTTCATTATTTGATTTGTGTGCTTTATATTCAGTTTTTTGTATTGGGTTTGCTTTGATCCTCCACTCGGACGTAGTGAGATAGTCAGTTTCGGTGTAGAGCTGAAAATTGGTTGATACTCGATACTACACTCATTGAGGCTATACTTTTGGGATATCTCAGCCGCAAAAAAATATTGTTGTGCTGCGACAATGCCTAAGAGAAAGGTCGGTGATATTGAGATCCTTTAGAACCCGATCACTATTGCTAGGACAGGTTGAGCCAACTAGACTTCAAGAGGGTACTTACCTACAAAACTCATGCAAGCCTAAAACATAGGGACTTGTTTGTGGTGTGTGTATATATTTACTTGTACAAAAACATCATAAACATCATGAACATCATATGCATGCTCACTAACCATTTCAAGGATTTATAAATTTATCTTTGTTTTTGTTTTGTAGGACATGAATTCCCTCCGAAGAAACACCATCTGAATCAGCTTTGTAAAAGCACATCCTCAACTTCAAGAGCTAGCCTCAAGAGTGCCCGGGGATTCTCCTTTTACCAAGAAATATTGTTGACTCCTTAGTTTGGCTACATCCAACTTCCAAGAAGAGAAGATGTGTGCACTATTCCAATTCTTTGATCCCGTACATCATTGTTTCACTTTCCCAGACTATCAATTGGTACCTACACTGGAAGAGTTCTCTCTACTCTTAGGGGTGCCTGTGCTTGATCAAATACCGCTCACCGGTCTAGAAGTGATTCCAAAACCTGAAGTCATCGCCGAAGCTTTGCATATGAAGAGGGCCGACATCATAACCAATTGGGAGACAAGGAGCGGGGTTAAAGGCTTTCTAGCTAATTTTTTATTGGAAAAGGCTCATTCATTCTAGGACGACATGGATTTCCAATCTTTCGAAGACATCATGGCTCTTCTCATTTATGGTTTGGTTCTGTTTCCCAATTCAGACCAATTCATAGACGTTAATGCCATCAAAGTCTTTCTCTCTCGCAATCCTATACCTACCTTACTAGGAGATATCTTGCATTGCCTTCATACCCGCACCATGAAGAAAAGAGGTACTCTTTTGTGATGTAACCCCCTACTCGCTAATTAGTTCACTTCACACCTGCCTCAGTCAGCATTGAAGAACGAGAAAAGACTGACTTGGTCTCAAAGGATGATGTCTCTCACCCACAGATATCCGTTGGTGTTCGTGATCCTTGGAAAATATCTCTATCATTGATCGCTTTGGGGATTTCCCTAACGTACCTCTACTTGGTATTAGGGGAGGTATCACCTACAACCCATGCGTAGTTCTTTGACAGTTTAGGTATGCCCGAAGACACGACCCTCATGAGATGCTCATCCAAAGTCCGGTGTTCGACTACGACAAAGAAGACCAAGGTTACCGCCATAGGTTTACACGTGCTTGGGGAATGGTGAACATGGTGGACAGTATAACTTTGGGACATAAAAACTCTATCCCTCTCTAGCCTTACCTTAAGTGGGTACATGCTCGTGCCCAGAGTCTCTTGATGCCTTACCCTCCCATCCTTCCTGTCATCATTGAGCCTATTATTGAAGGAGACGTCCCATACACCGTTCTTCATCTCGACATGCCTACCTCTCTCGAAGACCTGCAGAAAGCTTGGGTTCAGTTGAAGGAAGAGCGAGACATCTTTGAAGCCCAATATTACGCCAGTGAGAAGAAGGTTCTGGAGCTCACCAAACTACTTCATGAAGAGAAAAACCTAAATGCCTACATTGCTCCAAAGAGGATGCGTTCAGTCTTTTTGTCTTAGGAGTTCGGTTGTATTTTATTTCTTTCATTATAAGCCCAAGGAGGCATGATGTATTCAAACTTGGATTTTTAATATGACGTGTGTTCCTTTTTGGTTTGAACAAATTTAAATCTCTAATTTTCCTTGGAATCATTTGCATATTTCATCTTCATTCATCATAACATAAACAGGTCTTTTGCAACGAGTTTCCCCATCTCTTTACTATTTATTTCAGTAAGATGGATCTCGAACAGACAGTCAAAGATCTTCAAGTTCAAAACATGGAATTTCAACAGTTACTCATGACCCTAGCCAAGGGGCGGGAAGAGTTGAAGACTCTGTTAGCTGAAGAAAGAAAGAAGAAAGCAAAGAAGGTCACTGGGGTTTTGAACACGGGGAGAAGGTTTCAGGGACAGACTAGAAGAACCTTTAATTTTGCAACTACTTCTGGGGAAGGAGAAGGGAAAGGAAAAGAAACAACGGTCCATCAGAATCTGAAGAGGAGGAAGAAGAGGAAGACTACTCCGAGGAACAGTATCCTCCAGCAGATGATAAGTATAGACATCTTGAAGAGCGTTTAAGCGCTATGGAAATACAAAAGGTGCCAAGTCTAGACTTTGAAGAATTGGGACTAGTGTCGGTAATTGTGATCCCACCAAAGTTCAAGGTGCCGTTGTTTGCAAAATATGATGGGGTGTCTGTCCTAAGATGCACCTCCGATCATATGTAAGAAAGATCCAGCCGCACTCCGATGATAAAGACCTGTGGGTGCATTTTTTCCAAGATAGCTTATCTGGAACACAACTCAATTGGTTTTACCAATTTGAAAGGGCCGACGTCCACAACTGGGAAGACCTTGCCACGACTTTCTATAAGCAATACCAGTGTAATGAAGATTTGGCGCCTACCCGTACTCAGCTTCAGAGTATGGCTATGGCTCCAAATGAGGGTTTCAAATATTACGCGTAGAAATGGAGAGATCTAGCTGGGAGAGTACAACCCCCTCTGTCTGAAAGGGAGTTGGTAGATATGTTCTTAGGCACTCTATCGGTCCCTTTCTTCAACCATTTGATTAGGAGCTCATCTACTGGATTTACTGAGTTAATACTAACCGGAGAGAGGGTGGAATTACGGTGGAGACATCGACTACCATGTTATCAAACAAGATGGGCTGGCCTCCGAAGAGATGAGCTTTGAAGAAGAAGACTCTGACATTAGCAATATTGTCGGAACCAGTAAGATTACCCGTAGCGGTAGAATCTTCTCTCCAGAGATTTCCCCCCCAAAGGCAATTTTTGGACACGTGGCTGCTCCAAAGGTTACCTCCGTACCAATAATCATATCTGCAAGTGCTCCTATTGACAAAGACGACACAACCCCTGCTGTTATCCCTACCAACACTCATACTACTGAAATTCGAGGAAAAAGTATTCAAGAAGAGCCTGTCCGGACGAAGGCTCAACCACCGACTATCCCTGAAACCTCCAAGAAGGAAATGGAGGAGATCTTGAGAATAATAAAGAAGAGCGACTACAACGTGGTTTATTAGTTGGGGCAAACTCCCTCCAAGATCTCCATGTTGGAATTGGTACTGTGCTCAGAGGCACATGCGAAAGCTCTGGTGAAATTCCTAAAGACAGCCCATGTGCCTCAAGAGACGTCTTCTAACAAATTTCAAGATTGTGTGGCCAGCTTGACAGCTGATAACGGCCTAGGCTTCTCAGATGCTGATCTGACACCAAGGGGAAGAAAGCACAACGAGGAATTACATGTCTCTGTGGAATATAGAGGAACAACTCTGGCCACTGTCTTGGTGGACACCGTCTCATCTTTGAATGTTTTACCAAAAAAAGCTCTCGACAGACTAGACTGCGAAGGATTGACGTTGAAACCCAGTAACATAGTCATAAGAGCATTTGATGGTTCAAAGAGGATGGTTCACGGGGAGGTCGACATCCCCATAAAGGTTGGGACTCAAACTTTCAACTCAAATTTCTATGTAATGGACATCCGCCCCTCTTACTCCTGTCTGCTAGTACGGCCCTAGATACATAATGTCGGTGCTATCACCTCCACACTGCACCAGATGCTGAAATACCCGGTCCATGGAAAGATTATCATTGTCCACGGAGAGGAAGAGTATATGATTAGCCACTTCAATTATTTCCGGTATGTATAATTGGACAGCGAGTTCATTGAAACTCCTTTTTAACATTTCGAAGAAGTCTCTAAAGAGGTAGAAGTAACCAAGACAGTGTCCCAGATCCCCAAGACCACAAGACCTCCGCTTCAGATGTCATCTCTGAAGGACGCCAAGGCAGTAGTAGAGGAGGGTGGATGCACCATCTGGGGGAAACTTCCAGATATTCCATATAAATCTGACAAATTTGGCTTAGGGTTTACCTCAAGTGCTCAGAAGGCTGTGCGACGTGCCCGTGCTGGAGGGCCACCCCTGAAGATTAGCAACCGAGAGGTCAATGCAGTGGAAGATGGTGAAGAGGATTGCAGCTTGGAGGATTGGATCTTTCCTACTTTCAACGGAGGACTTCGCAATTGGGAAGCCATAGACTTTGTCCCAATAACTTTCATCCCTCAGTAATTTATCTTTTACATTTTTGTTTGACTTGTAATATTCACAAACAATTCGCACATTTAAAACCTTGTGTCTTGCCCGAGGCACAATGGTCCATTTGTAAGGGTTTTTATTTCATCTTCATATGACATTCAATGAATCATGGACGTTTTTCACATACAAATTTTTTGTGCTCATTTTCTTTATTTTACATTTTATTCTTTAAAGGATGGCTATACCCTTACACACATCCACACTCACAAATGCAGGTACCCCTCCATTCCAGATCCCATGGGTAACGATACTACTATGGCCTTTTGTGACTCTGAGGATCTAATCTACCAAGCCGAAGACGAAGGTGAGGAAGATTGTGAAGTACCAGGGGAACTGGCCAGGCTACTACAACATGAGGAAAGAGCTATTCAACCTCACGAGGAACCAGTGGATACAATCAACTTGGGTACCAAGGAGGATATAAAGGAGGTCAAGGTGGGTGCTAATCTGGAGCCTAGTGTTAAGGAGCGTCTGATTCAGCTGTTGCATGATTATGTTGAGATCTTTTCCTAGTCATATGAAGACATGTCAGGACTTGATGCAGACATTGTGGTACATCGTTTGCCAATAAGAGAAGACTGACCACCAGTAAAACAAAAAGTCCGCCGCATGAGACCTGACATGTCATATAAGATCAAAGCGGAAGTCATGAAATAATTCAATGTCGGATTCTTGGCTGTCACTTCCTATCCCCAATGGGTTGCCAACATTGTTCCCGTGCCTAAAAAGGACAACAAAGTATAAATGTGCGTGGACTATAGATATTTGAATAGGGCCAGCCCTAAAGATGATTTTCCACTTCCCCACATATACATCCTGGTTGATAATACGGCCCAGCACAATGTATTTTCCTTCATGGACGGATTCTCAGGTTACAACCAAATCAAAATGGAACCTGAGGACATGGAGAAAACTACATTTTTCACACAGTGGGGCACATTCTGCTACAAAGTGATGCCATTCGGACTGAAGAATGCTGGGGCAACCTATCAGAGCGCCATGGTATCTTTGTTTCATGATATGATACATCATGAAATAGAAGTCTACGTAGATGGCATGATAGCCCGATCACAAACAGAAGAAGAGCACCTTGATCACTTGCAAAAGTTTTTGAGATACTGAAGAAGTATAAGCTAAGGTTGAACCCAAACAAGTGCACAATTGGAGTCCGGTCCGGTAAACTCTTAGGTTTTGTCTTCAGTAACAAAGGCATCGAGGTCGATCCTGCCAAGGTTAAAGCGATACAAGAAATGCCTACTCCTCGTACTGAGAAGGAAGTCAGAGGACTCTTGGGACGCCTAAACTATATTTCCATATTCATTTCTCACCTAACAGCTACTTGTGAGCCAATCTTCAAACTATTGAAGAAAGATCAAGTAGTCAGATGGAATGATGAATGCCAGATTTCTTTTGACAAGATCAAATAGTATTTACAAGAGCCTCCTGTTTTGATGCCACCAGTCGAGGGAAGACCACTGATCATGTATCTGACCGTTTTAGAGAATTCAATGGGGTGTGTATTGGGGAAGCATGACGAGTCTGGACGAAAAGAGCATGTTATTTATTACCTGAGCAAAAAGTTTACCGACTGTGAAACTAGATATTCACTGCTCGAGAAAACTTGTTGCGCTCTGGCATGGGCTACTTGCCGGCTAAGAAAATATATGTTGACTCATACTAATTTGTTAATATCTAAGATGGATCCAATAAAATACATCTTCGAAAAGCCTGCTCTGTTTGGGAGGATATCTAGATGGCAAATGATCCTAACAGAATATGACATACAATATACTACCCAGAAAGCTATAAAGGGCAGTGTATTGGCGGATCACCTTGCTCACCAAGCTGTAGAAGAGTATCAGTCAATGATGTTTGAATTTTAGGATGAAGACAACATGACATTAGACGATTGTGAATAAATCAGGCCATATGGCAGACCTGAACAAGGATCTCGATGGACCTTGTTCTTTGATGGGGCATCCAATGCACTTGGTAATGGTATATGCGATGTACTCATATCTTCGGAAGGGTGTCATACTCCATTTACTTCCAGGCTTTGCTTCAATTGTACAAACAATAGGGCAGACTACGAAGCATGCATCTTTGGTCTCAAGGGTGCCATAGATCTGGGAATCAAATCTTTAGATGTGTTTGGATATTCAGCTTTGGTCATCAGTCAGATCAAAGGGGAATAGGACACTAAGCACCCAAATCTTATCCCTTACAAAGAACATGTTTTGACATTTCTACCACATTTTGAGAAGATTACCTTTGAACATTTCCCGCGAGAAGAAAATCAGCTAGCAGATGCTCTAGCCACAATGTCATCTATGTTTAAACTTAATTGGGATAACGAAGCTCCCCAGATCACCATTGAACGAATCGATGAACCAACACATTGTCACGAGATTAATACTGAAGAGGTAGTGGACCAGCCTTAGTTTCATGAAGTCAAAAGGTATCTCGAGGCTCAAGAATATCCAGAAGGAGCTTCAATCAATGATAAAAAGTTCTTAAGGAGATTCTCTGCTAAGTTCTTCCTGAGTAATGGCATCTTGTATAAACGCAATCATGACTCCATTCTTCTTCGGTGTGTGGATAAGATTGAGGCGGAAAGGATCATGGCTGAATTACATGAAGGTACTTTTGGCACTTACTCCTGTGGACATACGATGGAAAAGAAAATCCTACGGGCAGGCTATTATTGGTCTACCATGGAAGCAGATTGCTATCAGCACTCTCGGACCTGTCATAAGTGTCAAATTTATGAGGACAAGGTGCACGTAACTCCGGTTCCTCTGAATGTCTTGACAGCTCCTTGGCCCTTTGCTATGTGGGGAATTGACATGATTGGGGAGATCAAACCTACAGCCTCCAATGGACACTATTTCATCCTAGCGGCCATTGACTATTTTACCAAGTGGGTTGAAGCAGCTTCCTTCGCATCCGTCACTAAGAATGTTGTTGCCCGCTTCATCAAGCAAAATCTAATTTGCCAGTACGGTATCCCAGAAAGGATCATCACTGACAATGGTACAAATCTTAACAATACTATGATCACCGTCTTGTGCGAGCAATTCAAGATTCAGCATCACGATTCTTCCCCCTATCGGCCAAAGATGAATGGTGTTTTCGAGGCTGCAAATAAGAACATTAAAAAGATCATACAAAAAATGACAGTCACGTACAAAGACTGGCATGAGATGCTACCATTCGCTCTCCACGGGTATTGTACCATGGCTCGCACATCAACTGGGGCAACACCCTATTCTTTGGTTTACGGCATGGAAGTTGTCTTGCCTATTGAGGTTCAGATCCCCTGCCTAAGGATTATGAAGGATGCAGGTTTGAGTGAAGACGATTGGATCCATACTCTACTTGATCAATTGAACTTAATTGATGAAAAGAGACTTAGTGCGGTTTGCCATGGTCAAATGTATCAAAAATGGATGATCAAGGCTTCAACAAGAAAGTCAGGTGCCAAGTATATCAAGTTGGGGATTTAGTAATCAAACGTACCATTTTGCCACAAAGTGATCCCAGAGGCAAATGGACTCCTACCTATGAAGGACCATTTGTAATCAAAAGCATATTCTCCGGTGGGGTAATGATCTTGACCACCATGGACGACGACGACCTGCCACACCCTATGAACACGGACATAGTCAAAATATACTACGTATAAGAGACCCACTAGGTTGACATACCTAGGCAAAAAAGGGCATCCAGGCGAACCAAAAAGGTTCGGGAAAAATTAGGGATAAAATAAAAAATCTGTACACACAGCAAGTTGAAAACCCGAAAGGGCGACTTGGGAAAAAAAGAGTTTCCCGGTGGACTGAAAACCCGAAAGGGCGGTCCAGGAAAAAGTTAGGGAATTAAAGTGTATGACTATGTCCCGTCGGATCACTTTACGGATAACCATTGACTTCCACTGACAAACTCGGAGTTTCTGATCAATTTAATCATCTTCAGATGAAGCAATAAATAAACAAGATATTTGGAGATATGAAGGCTATAGCAGAATGGGAACCCCATGGGATTATTACACATATCTATCTTTATTTGTATAAATTCTTCTTGTTTTATGGCACCATTCTCTTACTAGAATGTTTGTCCCCTTTGTACAAAATACTTATTCAAAATCAATACAAAGATATCCCTTTGAAAGTATAGAAAATTATTTGTCTTTTTACATTTGTGTTTTATTTTCAAAAACGTCCAATGATTCATTGATGAACATATGCATTTGAACATAATTACTATTTACAAATAAACAAAATGAGAAAGACAATTACTGATAGGTTGAAAGGACAGGAAAACGTCTCTAGGATATTCCATAAGTAATCCCCACAGCACATCATTTAAATCCCCAGCGGAACAAATTTCAATTTATTAATCCCCGGTAGAAATCGTCAAATTATCAGGATTCCCCAAGCAAATCTTACAAGCAGTACATGACATTGCCCTTAAAACGGAATTTACTTCTCTCAACAAGAGTTTGTCAGTACTTCAACTTCAAGACATGGAAATTCAACATATCCTCAGCAGCATTCAAGGATTTATTTTCCTCAATCAAACAGCAATACAGCAAATCAGCTTACATGCGCATACATTGCATCTACATATCATAAACACTGATAAAACAACTACATTGCATCATACATTTCATGCAATATAACTTTGCTTTAGCTAACATTTTACCCTTTTCAGGATAAGATTAAACAACTACCATTAACAATATGCAATCAGATACAGTTCAGATACGCTTCAGACACGGATGCCATTCTGATACTCATTCAAATTCAGACTTCAGATACATTACAGATACGCTCCAGACACTGATGCCATTCTGATACTCATTCAGGTTCAGTTTGATACAGTTCAGATACACTCCAGATACGGATGCCATCCTGATACTAATTCAGATTCAACCTTTTGATATGGTTCAGATACACTCCAGATTCGGATGCCATCCTGATACTCATTCAATTTCAACCTTTTGATACAGTTCAAATATGCTCCAAATACGGATGCCATCCTGATACTCATTCAATTTCAACCTTTTGATACAATTCGGATATGCTACAGATACGGATGCCATCCTGATACTCATTCAAATTCAACTCTCAGATACAATACAAATACGCTCTAGATACGGATTCCATCCTGATACTCATTCAGATTCATCTTTCAGATACATCACAGATACACTCCAGACATGGACGCAATTCTGATACTCATTCTTTCAACTTACAAATTACAATTCAACAAGCATTCTTGGATGGCATCTACAAGCCCATCTCCAACAAGATTGTATCACCTCTCCAAATGGAATCTTTAAGCCCATTCCTTCTATCATCGCATTGCCGAGTGCAAATTTCTGGGCACTCTAGTGTCCAATCATCTTCCACCTTCGAGTCACGAATGGTAAAACTCGCCAATCTAACTCTTCAGGTTTAAGAAGATTGAACAGGGGCAGCTGTTGTACCCTAAAATTTACCCTCTCATTTGTCAAGTATTTTCTCACAAGATCTTCTACGACATCAAGTTTGCAGCACTGATGCATCAATTTAGGTTTGAAATTGGCACAAGGGCAAAATGGTCAATTGCATACTGAAAAGTCAAACTTTGACTTTTTGGTCAACATTACATTTCAAAGATCAAATTTCATCAAGATTTTCAAGAATATCAAGCTTAATCATCAAGAAGTCAAGAAAGTCAAAAGTCAACTTGAAAAGTCAAGATTTCCAAAACTTGGAAAATTTCTAAGTGTTTTTATACATGATAATTTCATCACTTCATGCCATTCTTTCACCAAGATGCAAGACAGTTCAAGGGAAACTTTCAACATGAAAGTTGTAGATTTCCATGATATCTACAACATTGCTTTACACAACTTCTGCTAAATATGCATGGATCTCAAGTTATAAATTCATGAAGTCATGACATTTTCATTTAACACTTTGAGAAATTTTCAGCAGTTTTGGTCAGGTTTTTATCCTAACTTCTTGGCCAATTTTCATCAAGTTCTAATTTGATTTAACAAAAATGGTCAACATGAAATTTATAGAGGGTGTTTCAAGCTTTCCAAAACATCCAAGAGCATGAATTTATCATACTTGATCTAGGAGATTCAAGGGCATGAAGTTGGGCATCCACCCTTGATTTGCAAGTAATTCTATTGAAGAACACATAAAAAAAACCTTATGCTATGCTGCATAGTCTTATGTTGAAGGCCTTCTTGCTTGCAAATCTATACATAATTTAATGTTTACACCCACTTTTGAGCTATTACCCAAGTGTTTAAGCCATTGTCCAAAGGATCTTTTTATTTATGGCATAAAGGCACCATTGTTATTCTTTAAAAGCAAGCTTTTTGTACAAAACTTGTCTTGAGCCCATACTTTGTTTGTTTATGATTTTACTCCACCATAAAACATGGAAATCAACCCCTCTAAACCAGCATCCTATGTATATCATCTTGGAACCATGGAGTACTTGACATAGTTTGATACTTACATCCCAACCAAACCATAACATGTTATCTTGTAAACCTATTCAGCCTTTGTTCACAAGTCCTTTGCCTATAAATAGAAGAAGCATTTGCAAGAGAGAGAGGTTGGAAAGAGGTTAGAAAAAATAGAGAGAAGGGACAGAAAAATAGAAGGAGAAACTAACACTCAAAAATCATTTTGCTGTCAAAAACCAAATTTGTACACAAAACCTCCATTTTTGAGCTTTGAAGTCCAAATCTTTGAATCTCACACCTTGAAAGTTTTCTCCAAAACAAACCATCCAAACATTTCATATACACCATATAGAAGTTGTTCAAACATAATAATAACTTCTGTAACATCACTATCACCATCTTCAAAACTCAAAAGCGTACATTGCAACTTGACTCGGTTGGAGCAGTTCAACCATTTTCAGCATAAAACGAAGGTTGGAGCTACTTAAGGAAGGTTCAAAGGAGCTCGATCAATCACCACTTTGCACCCGAAAACACTCGTATGTGTCCTAAAGCTCCCACTTCGAGAGGTAAACTTTCTCAAACTGCGATCTCATTGTTCATACATCATTTGCTTTTGCGCTCAAAAGATATAACAAAACAGATCAAAGAGAAAAAACTAACAAAAAGCCAGACCAGAGCTTGACACGGTTGTCCGTGTCACATGACACAGCCCATGTCAGCTTATTTGGGTTGAAAAACATAGTAAAATGCAGGGACAGAGGCTGACACGGCTGCCCGTGTCAAACGACACGGCCCGTGTCAATTTTACTGATGCGTACATGAGCAAAAAAAGATGAACATGGGATGACACGAGCGCCCGTGTCAGGATTGCTGGGACCGAAAAAAATGCATAAAAGTCATGGACAGGTCTTGACACGGGTGCCCATGTCCCCTGACACGGCCCGTGTCAGCTCGGGCACCAAATTTCTTAATTTTTGGAGATTTTTTAGGTTATTTTGGACATATTGCATTGCTTGGAAATGACCTAACTTTATAAAACCTTTTTGTTCAAATGAAACCTCAAAAAACAATTTTCTAAACAATTAACTTAGACTTAGGTATTTTTTCAAAGAAATTAATTACAAAACCTTTTGCTATAAAAAAAACCTAAAAAAACAATTCCTCTCACTTTACATCTTCTTGCATATTTTATTATTTTTGCATTATAAATTATGTAATTGTCAAAGCCTTGTAATTGTAATTAGGGTTTACTTTACTTGTCATTCCCATTTGTAAATTTATATCCCTCATCCCCAAGTGATGTAATAGCGTAGTAGTTTTACTTCCCACAATTTATCGCTTTCATATAATGTTAGTAATTAGGGTTTGTATGGAAAGATAAAACCAAAAAGTAGATAACCCTAATTTAAGATAAACAAGCATGTAAATAAAACACATTTTCACATTTACATCCTTAGGGTAATTCCACTTGTTGCCTTACAAAAATGGCCATGTTATGCATGTGGGATGTCTTAGCACAAACAAATCAAAAATACAAGATCATATTCCCTCGATGATGCTATCAAAGTTGCCTTTCAAAATGATCTTAGTCCCTAAAGAAAAATGCTAAGTCATCTCATAACATTACTATCATGGTTATACGATGACCCACGCCCGTCCTTTTCACATCCAAAGATAGGGTTGCTTACCAAATCAATGGTAAGACAACAATGTCAAAGTAATAGAGAATGAACAAGAAAGACATTTGAGTAGGTAGATTACTTCTAATTACCTGCTCAATTTCAAACAAACATCCTTGCTATTTTCAAAACAAACACCTACACTTTCAAACATCTTACAAACTTGAAAACATTTTCAAAAGATCAACATCTTTGTATACATTCTTACGAACGAGAATCATTACAAAGGTTGCCTAAACAACGGCCTCTTTACAAAATACTTTCAAAAACCATACAAAGCACAAATTCAAACAACAAAAGCAAGTGATCTATCAAGTAACTAAGAGCCCATGGAAAACCATGGATGAAAAGGGTGCTAATACCTTCCCTTTTCATAATCTACCCCCCAAACTCAAGAAACAATCTCAAAGGTCTTTCCTGTGCTTTTTCACCTTTCCTTTTGTATAAAATAAAAGTCGGTGGCGACTCTTGCTAAACCGCAACATTTGCAAACACAAAACACAAAACAATCAAGTCAGTTCTCCCACCGTATCACACTAAGGGTTTTATTGAAGAAGGTGATAGTACAATTTGGGGTCAGCTTCTTGATATCCCCTATAAATTTAACAAGTTTGGAATGGGCTTTACTATAGAAGGTCAGAGGGTTGTTTGATGCGCTCATGTCGGGAGACCTCTGTTCAACATCAGCAACAACGGGTTCAATGCTATAGAGGATGCAGATAGTGATAGTGACTTCAACAACTGGATTTTCCCTACTATTGGTGATGGACTGGATAACAGGAAGGCAGAAGACGTGTTCCCTATCTCTTTCAGCCATGAGTAATGGCTATATTCTTGTTTTTATTGCTTTGAAAGTTTTGGTTATGTAAAATTTGAACAATGACTTTAAAACCTTGTATCTTACCTAGGGTGCAATGGTTCATTTGTTAAGGGTTGATTAATTCTTAAACATTTGTGCATTCAATAAAAATATTGGACGTTTTGCATTCAAATTTTGTGATTCCTGTATTTATTTTTATCTTATTGCATTTTTCAAAATAGCTATGTGTTCTCACACACACCCATGCACTACATTGTAGATCCTCATCCACTCTGGATCTCGTCGATAACAATTCTGCTATTGCCTCATATGACTTCAAAAATCCGATCTGCCAAGCCGAAGACGAAGGGGAGGAAGATTGTGAAATACCTGCAGAACTTGTTAGACTTTTGATACAAAAAGAAAAGACTATCCAACCACATGAGAAGCCATTTGAGGTGGTGAACCTAGGTACTGAGATAGATAACAAGGAGGTCAAGATAGGCACTGACTTAGACAACAATGTCAAGTGAAAGTTAATCCAGATGCTACATGAATATGTTGAAATCTTCGCCTGGTCGTATGAATACATGCCAGGGCTCGACACCGATTTTGTGGTTCACCTTCTGCCAATGAAAGAAGGTTATGCTTCGATAAAATAGAAGGTGCGTCGCATGCGTCATAAAATGTCAGAAAAGATTAAGGTTGAGGTTATGAAATGGTTCAATGTATGGTTCTTGGCAGTGACTTCATATCCTCGATGGGTGGCTAATGTTGTTCCGATACCAAAGAAAGATGGCAAAGTGTGTACGTGCATAGACTACAGGGATCTAAACAGGGCGAGCCCTAAAGATGACTTCCCACTGCTGCATATCGATGTTTTGGTCGACAATACCGCTCAACATAAGGTATTCTCCTTCATGGATGGCTTCTCAGGTTACAATCCGATCAAAATGGCGCCTGAAGACATGGAGAAAACTACCTTTGTCACACAGTGGGGCACTTTCTGCTATAAGGTTATGCCTTTTGGGTTGAAGAACGTCGGGGAAACCTATCAGCGTGCCATGGTAGCCTTATTTCATGATATGATTCACCACGAGATAGAGGTCTATGTTGACGACATGATAGCCAGGTCACAAACTGAAGAAGAGCATCTTGATCACCTGCACAAATTGTTTGAAAGACCAAGGAAGTACAAGATAAGGCTAAACCCAAACAAGTTCCCCTTTGGGGCGAGATGTGGTAAGCTCTTGGGCTTCGTCGTCAGTGGTAAGGGTATTTAGGTTGATCCTACAAAATCTAAAGCCATTCAAGAGATGCCAGCTCCTCGTACCGAGAAGGAAGTCAGAGGTTTCTTAGGACGGCTGAAGAACCTCCTATTTTGATGCCACCAGTTGAGGTATGACCTCTGATCATGTACTTAACACTGTTGGAGAATTCAATGGGACGTGTATTGGGACAGCATGACGAGTCTGGTCAAAAAGAGCATGCAATATACTACCTTAGCAAAATGTTTACTGACTGTGAAATAAGATATTCATTGTTCGAGAAAACTTGATGCGCTTGGGCATGGGTTGCTCGCCGACTAAGACAGTATATGTTGACCCATACTACCTTGTTGATCTCTAGAATGGATCCCATCAGGTATATATTTGTGAAGCCAACTCTCTCCAGAAGAATAGCTCAATGGGAGATGGTCTTAACAGAATACGATATCTAGTACACCACCCAAAAAGCCATCAAAGGAAGTGTGTTGGCCGAACATTTGTCGCATCAGGCTGTAGACGACTACCAATCTATGAACTTCGAATTCTAGGACGAGAACATCATGCTAGTAACAGATTATGAGGAACCTGGACCGTATGAAGGACCTGAGCAAGGATCCCGATGGACTATGGTTTTTGATGAAGCTTCCAAAGCTATAGGCAACAAAATTGGTGTTGTGATCATTTCCCTCGAAGGTTGCCATACACCTTTTACTGCCATACTTTGCTTTGAATGTACCAATATCATGGCCGAATATGAAGCTTTCATTATGGGTCTTAGGGTTGATATTGACCTAAGAATAAAATTCTTAAGCATGTACGGGGATTCAGCCTTGGTAATCAGCCAGGTTAAGGGAGATTGGGATACGAAGAACTCGAAAATTATTCCTTATAAAGAACATGTACTAACCCTAGTCCCATATTTAGAGGAGATTACCTTTAAGCACATACCAAGAGAAGAGAATCAGTTGGCGGATACTCTGGATACCATGTCATCCATGTTCAAGGTCAGATGGGACAATGAGGCTCCTAGAATTACCATTGAAAGATTCGACGAACCTACGCACTGTTGTGGAATTGACACTGATGGAATAGAGGAGAAACCTTGGTTTCACGAGGTAAAAGGTACCTTGAGGCTCAAGAATACCCTAAATGGGCATCCATCAATGACAATAAGTTCCTACAAAGGTTCTCAACCAAATTCTTCTTAAGCAATTGAATTCTATACAAACGCAATCATGATTCAACACTGCTTCATTGTGTGGATAAGAAGGAAGCGGAAGATATTATGCAAGATATGCATGAAGGTGTCTTCGGCACTCACTCCAGTGGGAACACTATGGCTAAAAACATATTAAGGGCTGGTTACTATTGGTCGACCATGGAAACTGACTGTCACCACCATTCGAGAAATTGTCATAAGTTCCAGATTTATGCTGATAAAGTCCATGTACTTCCAGTGCCTCTGAATGTCATGATTGCACCTTGTCCATTTGCAATATAGGGCATCAATATGATCAGAGAAATCAAGACCAAAACCTCTAACGGACACTGCTTCATCCTCGTCACCATTGACTACTTTATGAAATGGGTTGAAGCAACCTCATTTGCCTCTGTTGCCAAGAATGTGGTTTCCCGGTTCATCAAACACAACTTGATCTGTCGGTATGGCATTCTCGAGAGGATTATCACAGACAACGGTACCAATATTAACAACACCATGATCACTGAACTCTGTATGCAGTTCAAGATCAAGCATCACAACTCTTTTTTGTATCGTCCGAAGATGAATGGAGCAGTGGAAGCCGCCAATAAGAACATCAAGAAGACTATATAAAAGATGGTTATGACATACAAAGATTTGCACGATATGTTACCATTCACTCTCCATGGCTACCACACTTCAGCTAGAACATCAACTAGGGCAACCTCATTCTCTCTTGTCTATTGTATGGAAGTTGTCCTACCTGTCGAGGTTCAGATTCCTTCTCTGAGGATTATGAAAGAAGAAGACCTAGACGAAGACGAGTGGATTCAGACTAGGTTAGATAAGCTAAACCTAGTTGACGAGAAAAGGCTGGAAGTTGTCTATCACGATCAGATATATCAGAAACGCATGACCAAGGCATTCAATAAGAAGATCAAGCACCAGGTATATCAGGATGGTGAGTTGGTAATAAAGCGTATTATCCTCCCGCAAGGTGATCCCAGGCAAAAATGGACTCCTACCTATGAAGGACCATTTGTAATCAAAAAGATATTTTCTGGTGGAGCTATAATACTAACCACCATGGACGGTGAAGATTTCCCACACACTGTGAATGCGGACATAGTCAAAAAAGTACTACGCCTAAAAGTGACCCGCTAGGTTGACTGGCCTGGGCAAAAATAAGGGCATCCCGGCGAACCAAAAATGGTTCGGGCAAATACCAGGGATATATATTAAAAGATTGTACACCCGGCAAGTTGAAAACCTGAAAAGGCGGCTTGGGCAAAAAAGGGTATCTCGGTGGACTGAAAACCCGAAAGGGCAGTCCAGGCAAAAATTAGGGATTAAAGCCTATGACTAGGTCCTCATTGGATCACTCTAACAAGCTTTATTACTAATGTCGAGTTCAAACGGTGCAGGTTAGTTAAATCTCGTTCTTCCGATAACAAGGGATGAGATTTTTGAAGACATAAAGGCAATAGCAGAGTTGGAACTCGACGGTATTATTTCCGTATAGCTATATGTTTTGTTTTCACTTCGTAATCTTTTTTCGATGACTTCCTCTTACTAGGATTTCTGTCTCTTTGTACAAAATCGCTTGTTTATGGGAAAAATTATCAATACAAAAATAATTTCAAAGCCAAATTCTGTTTTTACTTTTTCAGTTATGTTTGTTAAATGTCTAATAACTAAAATTGAACAAGCATATGCATATGAGTACAATTGACTATTAACAAATTCATAAAAACAGGAATAAGTATTTACTCAGGACTGTAGGAGTTAAGACAACGTCCAAGCCACCCATGAATCCCCACAGAGCCACTTCAGGAGATTATACCAACAAAGTAATCTTCGCAACATTTATACATTCCGCAAAATTTCTCCAGCAGATCGCTCGGGATGATAAAAGAATGTATCCCTTCTTCCCAGTGATATTACCCATCTACGAAATCCTGATCATTACAGTTTACAGGGATTCTTCTCCCCAACTGAGTCTTTAAAAATGTAAAGGCCCTTACAGACTACTATACTCCAACATAGCTCATTCTCCTCAGCAAAGAGTTTCCCTCAACATAATATTCCTCCATCAACAAGGTTTACTTCCCCATCGGAGTTCAGAGTTCCGTCAACAAGGTTTATTTCCCCAACAGGGTTTATTTCTCCACTAGTTTATCATCTTCCATATACAGTTCAAATACAATCTAGATACAAACCCATTCTGATACTCATTCAGTACATCTTTCAGATACGATTCAGATACAGTCCAGATATGGATATCATTATGATACCCATTCAATACATCTTCAGATACAGTCAAGACATAGATGTATTTTTACACTCCCTAGCTTGAGTATGCTTTTACCATAAATCCCCGCAAATTTACCTTCCCCAGTGAAGTTGCCGCTATCCCCAGAGAGTTACTACCGAATCTAAAATTGGATCAGATGCCAGTCAACTTTATCCTCTTCAGACGAGCCAGAAAGTTATCCATCGATGTTATCCCTAATCAGCATATACAAAGATTTATAACTCCCCATTAGAGAAAAGAACAACCAAAATTTTGAACTCTTCTTCCCCAAGCATGAATTAACACTCTCCAGCAGAGTTTCCTCAGAAAGCCGAAATCATTGTTCCCCAGCGGAGTTTCCTCAAATAGCAAGTAGGAATCCCAACTAAAACAATTCCCGGGAGATTGAAGATTACACATACTCTTCATCCCCAACAACAGTCAGAGATTTATTTTCCCAAACAAAGACGCTTCTCAAGTTTACAAATGCACTTCAATAATATTCCGCATTCATACATCATTTACATAATATCATATCATATGCATACGAAACGCATATAGCACAATCTCATTTATTTTGAGAACATCATTACGCAATACATTTCATACATCATGACATTGCAAATATTACTGACCTCTTATATGGTTGATAGTCTTCTCAAAGGTTACATCTGAAGAAAACCTATTTCAATAGTTTCCTCAGATGGTCATTCTCAAAAGACCTCTTCTGGTATAGGTTCATCTCTCCTAGTTAATGAAAGAAGAAAGACCTCTTCTTGTATGAATTCATCTCTTCCAGTTAATCACAGGCGAAAGACCATTTCTGGTATGAGTTTATCTCTTCCAATTAATGACAAGAGAATGACCTCTTCTGGTATGAGTTCATCTCTTCTAGTTACTCACAGGAAAAAGACCTCTTCTGGTATGGGTTTATCCCTTCCAGTTAATCACAGGAAAAAGACCTCTTCGGGTATGGGTTTATCTCTTCCAGTTAATCACAGGCAAAAGACCTCTTCTAGTATAGGTTTATCTCTTCCAAATAATGACAAGCGAAAGACCTCTTCTGGTATGGATTTATTCTTCTAATTAATGACAGGCGAAAGACCTTTTCTGGTATGAGTTCATCTCTTCCAGATAATGACAGGCGAAAGACCTCTTCTGGTATGAGTTTATCTCTTCCAGTTAATGATAGGCGAAAGACCTCTTCTTGTATGGGTTCACCTCTTCTAGTTAATGACAGGAGAAAGACCTCTTATGGTATGAGTTCATCTCTTCCAGTTAATCACAGGTGTTGTACCCTAATATTTTCCCTCTCATTTTTCTCAAAAAAACATTCTTTCAAGGCCCTTCAAATAGTAAAGACACTCAAGGGTTGACTAGTCAAGATGCTCATCTAAGTCAAAGGACTACAACTAGGGTTTAGAGTTTCTCAAGGAAATTTGGTGTGCAAAGGTCTGAAGTGGCTTCCATGGTTCTTCATGGGTCCTCAACAAGGTTGGTGTAAATTTTCAAGCCCTACATCACAAGTTTTATCAGTCAATGGCTTAAATGTTTGGAAATCAAATGTATTGGTCAAAAAGTCAACTATGGTCAACATACAGTCAAGATAATTTCTTAAAAAGAAAAAAATGATCAACATAGAGATTGTAGAGGATATCTTGGGCTTTACAAAAATTCAAAGATCATCTTCAAAAGATAAACTTTGAACAAGTTATGTGTTGCACAAGTTGGGAGATTTTGAAGAAATTCATGAAGTGCAAATTGAGCAAAATTGCAATTTTGAACCAATGAGCTTACTTTTTGATGTTCAAACATGTCCATAATATCTTAGAGGACATCTAAGTTCGTTTTTGCATGACCTTGATTTTTATTTATATTTATCTTGATTTTATTTAATTTAAAATCAAATAAATTAAATAAAAATACAAGAAACCATGGGCTAATGCATATGGGCTTAACCTGACCAATTATGAAGCCCAAAAAATTCATGTAAGGCACATCACCAATGACCAGGATCATGCTGAAAATAAAAGTGGCAAGAATCATGTAATTTTGGCAATTTTTCAAATTATATATTTTTCTTTTAAATCCTTGGTTAAGGCTTGATTCTTTCCATGTTGGTATACTCACTATCCTCCTCTATAAATATGGATCTAAACAAGCCAAAGGGACACGCACAAGCTGCCTAACAAAAAGCTACAAAAGTTGCAAAAATTCTCAAAGTTGCCAAAGTTCAAAAACCAACTTCCAGCCTTCCTCCATCAAAACAAGTCACGCATTGGTGCTCCTGAGACTCCCAGGACACATCCCTGTCCTTCTCAACACTTGAAACATCCTAGAACCAGCAAACAAAATTGCTCTGGTATGGTAAAGTTGTGAAATTTGAATATTTGCTTTTAATCATATTTCATGGCATGCTAACCCTTGTTTGTGTTCATATGAATCCATAGCTCAGTTTTGGTTTTTTAAATCGAAGCTTCCACGTTAGAATTGCAGGATGCTATTGTTAGGGCTCCAAAATGGTTGAGCTTCAAACTGAGCGATGCCATGAGTTTCAGGCAAAACAGATGGTGCCACTGAGCTCGCATCCCCCAAACTAGGGGGGATATGGTCTTTTTTTATTAACCCATCGTGTTTTTGTAAATTGGAATTCTGCTTTCCATAGAAGAAGGAGGTCAACCACCGCGTGTGGTGGTTTGACCCTCCCTCGACTTATGTGTCAAAACCTTGCTCCCTGATAGGTTTATTAAAAATATTTGGACCACACTAAATATGCGCGTGTTTGCTGACTCATATTTAGCTTGCGTACGTACTATATTATTTTGTTTTATTTAACCTAACGAAAGAACAAGCATAGTCTAGTGGTAGAAAGCGCATCCTAAAGCCACTCCCTCTCAAGGTCCTGGGTTCGATCCCAGGTTTTGCAGTTTTATTTCTCTAATAAATTTCTTTCAGATCTAATGCTACATGGATCCAGCATGCTCACGGTGCACTCCAACTCCTAGCCCTCAGATCTCATCAAACACAGTCACAACGCCTCAGATGCGCATCCCCACCATGCATCCCTCAAGGATGACCATACATGATCTTTTTGGCAGCGCCTGTGCCCTCTAATTTGGGCCTAATGTTTTTTTTCAAATCATCACCCCCTTATTTGCTTGTTGCAGCCTGGCCCATTATTATTATTTTTTTATTTTGTCTTGTTTAACTTAATTCATTTTCTTTTTTTAAAATTAATTAATTTCTTAATCCTAAAACCAAAATCATAAAAAAAAAATTAGACTTAGATTTTCATTAATTAAATTAATTTTCAATTAATTATTTTTAATCATTTTTCTTTTTCTTAATTAATCAGAATTTAGGTCTTCATAAATTTAATTTAAATATTTTCCTAAAAAAAAAATAACAAAAATATTTTCTTTTTGTCACTTAGAAATTTTTTAGGGCTTTCTCTTCTCCGATCGTTTATTTATTTATCCGCATTAGTATTTTCAGGAATATTATGTATTCGCACATGGGATGCAATAGTTAAATTAGGACTTTTTTACTTTTTATCCCCCATTTCTTTGGTTTGTAATTCCCCTATCCCGAAGCGTTGTAATAACGTAGATTTAAATTCTCGCACTTTTTATTTCTGTGTATATACGTAGATGAATGCTTAATAGGATTTCATGATAAGATGTGAAAACAAATGGTAGAAAACCTAAATGTTTAAAGGTAAATAACTGAAACACAACACATTCCCACACGCGCACCTCTAGGGTAATTGATTAAAGTATCTTACGAGTTACTTTCATAACTGTGTGATGACCCTCGCCTATCCCTCAAAACATCCAACGACAGGGCTACCTACTGACTAATAGTAGGATAACATTATCTAAATGAAAAGAGGAAAAGAACAAAGACCATTCGAGTAGGTAGACCGTTCATATTTGCTTGCTCACAAAAATAAATAAAACAAATTTTTCACACATACACAAACTCTTTTCTAAATATTTTAAAAGACAAGAAATACTTTGTATAGATTCTCAAAGATACGAGAAACATTACAAAGTTCGCCGCACTAAGGCGTCTTTTCAAAAATATTTTCAAAACAAACAAACACAAAAAAATTTCAAAAGTGAGCTAGCAACTAAGAGCCCGTAGATAACTACAGATGGAAAGGGTGATAACACCTTCCCTTTCCATAATCTACCCCCGAACTAAAAATATTTAAAAAGGTCTTTCCTATTCTTTTCACTCGTTCCTTTGTTGGATAAAAGAAAAGTTGGAGGCGACTCTTGCTAACTGCAACATTTGCGATAAAAATGCAAAACCAGTAAAGTCAATTCTCCAACTATATTACAGAACTGGCGACTCTGCTGGGGAATAGTACTAAAAGTTGGGTTACCTTAGAGATAGGTCATATTTAAAATGCTTTACTTTTTTTATTTTTGTTCTTTACCTTTTGGGTTCATGTTTGGGTTATTGTAAAAGATCCTACACCCAGATCTGGAACACTTTTTAGGTAAGCAGCAATAGATCATGGAGACTATATGGCATAGATCGATATGGTTAAAGTGATAAATGCGTTAGTGTGACACATTTGTTGGTACCGGTATCCTTTGTGTTGAATCAAGGAGAATGCGGGGTGATTGTGTGGTGTCATAAAGCACTAACAGGCCTTAGAACCTTAGTTGAAAAAAATTGGCCATTAGAAAGTAGTGAGATAACTGGCTTTGGTATAAAACTGAGGATTGGTTGATACTCGATACTACACTCATAGAGATTGGACTTTCGGGATATTTCGGTCGTGAGAAAAGATCGCTTGATCTGAAATAATGCCCGATGAAGAAAGATCAGTGATATTGAGATTCCTTAGAACCCGGTTACTTTCTTTTAGGACAGGTTAAACCAACTAAAATTCAAGAGGGTACTTACCTACAAACCCCGTGCAAGCCTAAACTTAAGGGCTTGTGCGTTTTGCTTGTGTGTGATTATTTGCTCAAACATGACATAATGCATCATAACATCCATACTCATTTTCACTGACCATTTCAAGGAACAAAGGAATTTATATTTGTTCTATTTTGCAAACTATGGCTTTCACTCGTAGAAATACTATCTAAATAAACTTTATGAAAGTACCTCCTCAACTTAAAGAGCTAGCTTCAAGGGTTCCTGAGAATTCCTTGTTCACCAAAATATATGGTCGACTTCTCAACCTGATAACCTCAAACTTTGAAGAAAAGATGATGGGAGTACTCTTTCAGTTATTTGACCCTAAACACCATTGCTTCACCTTTCCCAATTATCAGTTGGTACTCACTATGAAATAGTTCTCTCAATTACTAGGAGTACCTATTCTTGATCAGATGCCTTTCACCGATTTAGAGGAAGCTCCAAACCCAGAAGTCATTACGGCAACCTTGCATCTGAAATGGTCTGACATTATATCCAACTATTTTGGGATGATTTGGACTTTCAAGCTTTTGAAGAAGTTTTGGCTCTTCTAATATATGGGTTAGTATTATTCCCCAATCCTGACCAACTCATAGATGTGAATGTTGCCAGAATTTTCCTTGCTCATAACCCTGTGCCTACTTTGCTCGGGGACATCTTACAATCTCTTCACACTCGTACCATGAAGAGGAGAAGGGTTCTTATGTGTTGTATACCATTGCTCTCTAGGTGGCTTATTTTACACCTTCCTCAATCAATACTGAAGAACGAACAAGGTTTGGGTTGGTCTCAAAGGGTATTGTCGCTCTCTCATTCGGATATTCATTAGTATTCCCGATATATGGAGGATGTCACCATCACTGACCGCTATGGGGAATTCCCTAATGTCCCACTCCTTGGCATTAGGGGAGGTATCACTTATAATCCTTCTCTGGCTCTACGAAAATTTGGTTGTGCTCGAAGGGATGGCCGTCATGATATGCTTATCTAGGGTATTGAGTTCGAGTATGAAAATGATGTTCAAGGGTATCGTCAAAGGTTTGTACGAGCTTGGGTCATAGTAAACAAGGTTTATAGAAAGACATGGGGGCATAGGAATCCCATTCCTATGGAGAGTTATCTCATATGGGTGCGAGCTCGCGCTAAAAACCTCATGATGCCATATCCAGCCATCCTGCCAATAATTATGGATCCTATTGCCTAAGGGGATGTTCCTTATATAGTGTTCCATCCTGACATACCTACTAACTTCAAGGAACTATAGAATTCCTGGATTCAACTAAAAGAAGAACGAGATGTCTTTGAGACTCAATTTTATGCCAGCGAAATGAAAGTGTTGGAGCTCACAAGGCATCTTCACGAGTGTAATATGGTGGGAGAACTGACTTTTTGATTTTATCCAAAATGTGCGGATATCTAGAGTCGCCACTGACTTTTCTTATATCCAATAAGTAAAGGTGAAAAGAACATGAAAGACCTTTGATAGATTTTGAGTTCAGGGGGTAGATTATGAAAAGGGATGGGGTTAGCACCCTTTTCATCTGTAGTTATCTACCGAATCTTAATCGCTTGCTCAATTTGTTTGTTTTATGTCTGTATACTTTTGAAAACAAGTTTTGAAGTGCCAAATAGCAAGGCAATTTTCTTTATAATCACTCTTGTATCAATCCTCAAGAATGTTGATAAAGAATTTTGAAAATGTTTTTGAAAGTGTGGGGTGTGAAAAAGTGTTTTAAGTTGAGAGCAAGAGATTAACAGTAACTACCCTTACTCAAAAGTATTTCGCGTTATTTTCCTCTCCCTTTAGATAGTGCTATCCTAACAATAGTTGGTAGGAAGCCCTATCATTGGATGTTTGAGGGATAAGCATAGGGTCATTGTATAGTAACGAAAGAAACTCATAAGATATTTTAGCAATTACCCTAAGGTTTTAAGATCTTTTGTCAAGGCAACTACGAAAGGGTCATTGAGGGACTCATGATCTTATAACCAAAGGGACACTGCTAAAATATCATACGTTTAAGAGATATGACTATTCGTTTTTCTGACGCAAAAAGAGAGATTACCCTATAGGTGAATTGTGCAAGTTATTCAATTCAGTTCATTTATCTTGCAATTAGGGTTTGCTAATTACTTCTTTTACATCTTTCCATGAAATCCTATTATTCTACGCAGTTATAATATCAGTAAAATAGTAAAGAAGAAATGAACGTCCTACGTTATTACAGAGCTTCGGGAAGGGGATACAAACCATAAAAACTTTGGGGAAAGGATAGTAAATAAACCCTAGTTTAAAACTATTACAAACTGTGTGCAAATACAATATTTGAAAAAATAAGGATACGGAAAATAACAAACGTGCGAAGATTGAAACGGGCACAAGCTTGAAACCCTAAATAATCTCATTATTTGATAAAATATTTTTTGGTATTTTGTTGAGAAAAAGATTTGAAATTTTACCCTAATTCTAATTAATTTTAACTAATGAAATAAAGCGAAAAATAATTAAATTAATTAATTTTAATTCATGAAAAAGTAAATTTATTAGAAAAACCTTAAGTCTATCTTTTTTTATTTTTCTGATTTTATTATAAAAATAAAATTGATTTTAAAAGTAATATAAAATAAATATATAAATAAATAAGAATAAAATAAAGAACATAGAAAATGGGCCTGATGTTGTAAAGCGGACTGGGGGGTGCACGCTAGAAATTTGCTAGGCCCAACCAAACCAAGCCCAGACTCCTGCGTGTGATCGAGTATTGTTAGTTCTTTAAGGCTTCGGTGTGGGCGCGAGATTTGGAACGTCTGATCTGGATTTGATGAGATCCCATGGTGTGGAGATAGGAATGCATGGTGGGCGTGCTGCGACTGGGAGTACTGGATCTACAATATAATGTTATAAAAATAAATGTGCAGGAGGCAGGGTTCGAACCCCTGCCCTTACACCTAATATAGCCTTAAACGTGCTACGTCTACCATTGGTACGATGATACTTCCATTAGCCTAAACGCAACAAATAATTTAAATATTAAAACGGGACTTAAGTGCTGACTGTAAAACACACATGTGCAAAGTGGTTCCCTGCCATTTGAGTGGACAACCCAAAAGACTCTGTTATGCCACACAGAGTCTGTGGCCGAATAAATATGTGATCAATTTAATCTTAGCCAGAGGAGGTCTCTGTGTCTTTAACTGGAAGAAGTATTAGGATAAATCATTTGTAAATTTAATCTGAGCCAGCATCTATTTATGCTCGTTTTTATCTGGAAGAAGTATCAGACTTAAACCTATCCTTGGTTTTACCTGAGCCACAAAATGTTTTCAACTGGAAGAAGTATAAGCATAGATCTACACCTGATCTAAGCTGAGCCAGAAGAATGTCTACTGGAAGAAGTATCAAAATAAATCTTTCTGATTTAATCTAAGCCATCAACTAACTACGATCGTCTTCAACTGGAAGAAGTATCAGAATAAATCTTTGATTGATTTAATCTGAGCCAGAAGAGGTCTTTGTGTCTTTAGCTGGAAGAAGTATCAGGAAAATCATTGGTCGATTTAACCTGAGCCAACAACTATTTATGCTTGTTTTTTATCTAGAAGAAGTATCAGACTTAAACCTATGCTTAGTTTTACCTGAGCCAAAATTTTTTTTCAACTGGAAGAAGTATCTGAATAGATCTACACCTGATCTATGTTGATCTAGAAGAATGTCTACTGGAAGAAGTATCAGAATAAAATTTTCCAATTTAGTCTGAGCCAGCAGCTATCTACGACCATATTCAACTGGAAGAAGTATCAGAATAAATCTTTGATTGATTTAATCTGAGCCAGAAGAGGTCTTTGTGTCTTTAACTAGAAGAAGTAATAGAATAAATCTTTGATCAATTTAATCTGAGCCACAAAAAGGATTTGCTAGAAGAAGTATCAAAATAAATCTTTGGTCCATTTACTCTGAGCCAGAAGATACTGTCTTTGAGAAGATTGTCTTGTCATACAAGTAGTCAAAGATGTTTATCTGTTGATTAACCTTTCTTGTAAAGGTAAATAGTTAGTTGTATGCAATGTCATGATGTATGAAATGCATTGTGGAATGATGTTCTCAAAATAAATGAGATTGTGTTATTTGTGTTACGTATCCATATGCTATGATATTGGTAAATGATGTATGAATGTGAAATGTTATTGAAGTACACTTGTAAACTTTAGCAACATCTTTGTTTGGGAAAAATAAATCTCTGACTGCTGCTGGAGATGAAGAATGTAACTCCTCCATTTTTGTTGAAGTGAATTTTGCTGGGGATTCTTGCTTTCTGTCCGAGGATATTACGCTGGAGACTTTTGACTTCTTCTTAAGGAGCGTTGATAACCTATCAAGGTTCTTGAAACGGATGGATCCCATGCAATCTGACTGGAGATGGAAGAACGAATATTCCTCTGATGAGGGTGGCTGCTCTTTTGGAGGTGGTTATCCTGATTAATCTTTCTGGAGAAAAGAATCATGTTGGAAGAATTTAACAATTTGGAGAAATAAATTCCAATGGGGGAGGGACTTATGTAGCTAGAGAAACAAACTCTACTGGGAAACAAAGCTTCATGAATTGCTTGGGGATTTTATGAAACTCTATTGGGGAACCCAAGAAATCCATAGACCATGCTGGGGAATTCTCCAAGACGCCAGGGAAATGATTGAAACTCTTCATCTATTAGGAAATGTTAGAGAAGCTAAAATCATTAGGCTATATGCTGAAGATGTGATGGTGAACTGCGGGAATATGCCTCTGCTTTAGTAACTACTAGGGAATGTATCTTTGCTGAGGATGAACTGGTGAAGGTAGTCCTCTAGAGTTGGTTGCTCTATGGGGATTTATGGGTTACTATCGACATTGTCTCAACTCTTAGAGCCTTTAGAAATTGTCTTTCCGTTTTTATGTTCATTTAAAATAATCACTAGACGTTCTTGCAAACAAAACAGAAAAATAAAAAATAAATAGTTTTGCACTTTTTAAAGCAAAGACTTGTATTGATTGAGAAAGTTTGGATATAACAGGCTCCTTTGTAAAAGGAGATGGGCATCCTAACAAGAGAATGTCATCATAAAATGAGAAATATACAAAGTGTTACTCTCATTGGGTTTAAATTCTGTTATTGCCTTTATATCTTTGAGCGTCTCATCACTTTGCCGTTTGGAAGAAGTTGGTTGGATTAATCCGTACCGTTCGAATTTGATAACGAAATCTGATTGTAAGGTGATCCAACTGGACATTGTCATACGCTCTTAACCCCTAACTTTTTTCTGGACCTCCCTTTCGGGTTTTCAGTCCACTGGGATACCCTTTTTGCCCAAGCCGCCTTTTTCAGGTTTTTGACTTGCCGACGTACAATTTTTATATATATCCCTAATTTTTCTTGAACCATTTGGGTTTGCCGGGATGCCCTTAATTTTTCCTAGGCCAGTCAATCTAGCGAGTCTCTTTTTATGCATAGTATTTGTTAACTATGTCCGCATTTACAGGGTGTGGAAGGTCGTCACCGTCCATGGTGGTCAATATCATCGCTCCACCAGAAAATATGTTTTTGATCATAAATGGTCCTTCGTATGTAGGTGTCTATTTTACCCTGGGATCACCTTGTGGCAGGATGATGTGCTTGATTACCAGGTCACCAATCTCATATACCTAATGTCTAACCTTCTTGTTAAAAGCTTTGATCATACGTTTCTGGTACATCTGACCATGAAAAACAGTCGCGAGCCTGTTCTCGTCAATCAGGTTCAATTGGTCATGTCAAGTATGAATCCATTCGTCTTCATTTAAACCTGCGTATTTCATAATTCTCTGGGAAGGAATCTGGACTTCGACAGGAAAAACAGCTTCCATACCATAGATGAGAGATAATGGGGTTACCCCTGCTGACATGCACACTGAGGTACGATAGCCATGAAGATAAAATGGTAACATCTCATGCCAGTCTTTATACGTTATCGTCATCTTCTATATAATCTTCTCTATATTCTTATTTACGGCATCCACAACACCATTCATCTTCGGTCAGTAAGGAGAAGAGTTATGATGTTGGATCTTAAACTGCATATAGAGCTGGATGATTATAGTATTATTGAAATTGGTACCATTATCTGTGATGATTCTTTCTGGGATACCATACCAACCGATAAGGTTATGTATAATAAACCGAGCCACAACGTTCTTGGTGACAGAAGCGAATGAGGCTGCCTCGACCCACTTCGTGAAGTAATCGATAGAAACAAGGATGAAACAATGTCCATTAGAAGCGGTAGGTCTAATCTCTCCAATCATGTCAATGCCCTACATTGTGAATGGCCAAGGAGAAGCCTAGACGTTTAAAGGAACCGGAGGAACAAGTACTTTGTCATCATAAATTTGGCATTTGTGACAAGTTCGAGATTGACGATGATAATCTGTTTTCATAGTTGACCAATAGTAACCTGCCCTCAGGATATTTTTAGCCATTGTATGCCCGCTAGAATGAGTTCAAAAGATACCTTCATGCATATGCTTCATGATCTTCTCAGCTTCTCTCTTGTCCACACACCGAAGTAAAGTGGAATCATGGTTGTGCTTATATATGATTTCGTTACTCGGGAAGAACTTGGAAGAATATCTTCTTAGAAACTTCTTGTCATTCATAGATTCTCCCCCAGGGTATTCTTGGGCTTCGAGGTACCTTTTTACCTCATGGAACCAATGTTTTTCCTCTACTCCGCCAGTATCAATCTCATAACAGTATGTCGGTTCGTCTAATCTTTCAATAGTAATCTAAGGGGCTTCGTTATCCCATCTGACCTTAAACATGGATGTCATGGTAGCTAGCGTGTTCGCTAACTAATTTTCTTCTCATGGAACATGTTCAAAGGCAATCTCTTCAAAATATGGGATCAATGTCAACACATGCTCTTGGTAAGGGATGTGATTAGAGTACTTCGTGTCCCATTCTCCCTTAATCTTGCTGATCACCAAGGTTGAGTCTTCATATACTTATAAGAACCTGATCCTCATATCAATAGCATCCTTTATACCCATAATGCATGCCTCATATTCGGCCATATTGTTGGTGCAGTTAAAACACAGTCTGGCAGTGAAGGGTGTATGACAGCCTTCAGGGGAGATAATTACAGCGCCAATGCCATTGCTGAGCGCGTTAGAAGCTCTGTCAAAGACCATAGTCCATCAAGATCCTTTTTCAGGTCCTTCATCCGGTCCAGGTTTTTCACAGTCAGTTATTAGCATAATGTTCTCGTCCGAGAATTTAAAATTCATTGACTAGTAGTTGTCTACGGCCTTGTGAGCCAAATGATCCACTAATACACTCCCTTTGATTTCTTTTTAAGTATTGTACTGAATGTCATATTCGGTCAGGATCATTTGCCATCTTGCTATTCTTCCGAAGAGGGCGGGCTTCTCAAATATGTATTTGATGGGATCCATTTTAGAGATCAATAAGGTAGTGTGAGTCAATATATACTGTCTTAGTCGGTGAGAAACCCATGCCAAAGTGCAACAAGTTTTCTTGAGTAGTGAGTATCTTGTTTCACAGTCGGTAAACTTTTAGCTAAGGTAGTATATTGCGTCTCTTTTCGACCAGACTCATCATGTTTCCCCAACAGACACCCCATTGAATTCTCTAAGATTGTTAAGTACATGATCAGAGATCTTCCTTCAACTGATGGAATCAAAATTGGAGGTTCTTGAAGATATTCTTTGATTCTGTCAAAGGCCATCTGGAAATCGTCATTCCATTTCACTACTTGATCTTTCTTCAGTAATTTGAAGATTGGTTCACGAGTAGTGGTTAGATGGGAAATGAATATGGCAATATAGTTTAGACGTCCCAAGAAACCTCTAACTTCCTTCTCAATGCAGGGATTTGGCATATCTTGAATAACTTTAACCTTTTCAGGATCTACTTCAATACCTTTGCCACTGACAATGAAACCTAGGAGCTTACCAGATCTTACTCCAAAGGTGCACTTGTTCGGGTTCAGCCTTAACTTGTACTTCTTCAGCCTTTCAAACAATTTTTGCAAGTGATCATTTGTATCTAGATAAAACAGTGTATCCCTTCTTCCCAATGATATTATCCATCTACAAAATCCTGATCATTATAGTTTACAGGGATTCTTCTCCCCAGCTGAGTCTTCAAAAATGTAAAGGCCCTTGCAGACTACTGTACTCCAACAGAGTTCATTCTCCTCATCAAAGAGTTCCCCTCAGCATGATATTCCTCCATCAACAAGGTTTACTTCCCCATCGGAGTTAAGAGTTCTGTCAACAAGGTTTATTTCCCCAACAGGGTTTATTTCTCCATTAGTTTATCATCTTCTAGATACAGTTCAGATACAATCTAGATACAGACCCATTCTGATACTCATTCAGTACATCTTTCAGATACGGTTCAGATACAGTCCAGATATGGATATCATTCTGATACTCTGATGCGGTGGGAGAACTGACTTGAGGTTTTGCATTTTTCGTTCGCAAATGTTTCGGTTTAGCAAGAGTCGCCACCGACTTTTTATTTTATCCAAAGGAAAGGTCAAAAAGCACAGGAAAGACCTTTGAGATTGTTTTTGGGTTCGGGGGATAGATTATGAAAAGGGAAGGTGCTAGCACCCTTTTCATCCATGGTTTTCCATGGGCTCTTAGTTACTTGTTTTAGATCGCTTGCTTTTTTTTTTCAATTGTTTGAAATGGTGATTTTTGTGTGTGGTTTTGAAAGTATTTTGAAAAGAGGCCTTTTGTCTAGGCAACCTTTGTAATGATTCTTGTTTGAATGTATACAAAGGTGTTTGTCTTTTGAAAAATGTTTTAATGTTTGAAAGTTTGTTTTGGGAAATGTTTTTGAAATGTGTTGTGTGTTTTTGAAAATAGCAAGGATGTTTGCAAGTTTGATCAAGTAACTAGGAGTATCTACCTACCTACTCAAAGATCTTTCCTACACATTATTAACCCTTTGACATGGTTGTTTTACCATTGCATTTGGTAAACAACCTTGTGTTTGGATGTTAAACGGGACAGGCGCGGGTCATCGTATGACCATGATAGCAATTGTGCTAAGTATCTTTAGCAAATTTTTGAGGGACTAGATCATTTTTGTTTAGGCAACCAAGATAGCATCATCGAGGTACTATGATCTTTTGTTTTTGTTTGCCAAGATACCTAACATGCATACCATGGCCGTTTTAAAGGCAACAAGTGGATGAAACCCTAGGGGTGCTTGTGTGTATTGTGTTATCAATTTTCATGCATTTTTGTCTTGTATTAGGTCAAGCTATTTTTTTTGATTTTTTTTGTTATCATACAAACTCTAGCTTTACTATCATGCATATCAAAGAAATAAAATGCGTAAAATAAATCTAAGCTATTACAACATTGATATGGGGAGGGGGGTACAAGTTTAAATAGGGGGATATTTGCAAGAAAATAAAACCCTAAGTCAACTATTACAACCAAATTGTACTCATTGTGCAAATAATAAATTGACAATTATTAAATATGCAAATAAATATAAATATGCAAAATGTTTTTGTATTATTTTTATGTATGTAAAAATGAGTTTATTTATGTCCCAAAAATAAGAAAAATAAAAGATTATTTTTGGAAAGGATAATCAACCCTAATTTTTTTGTTTTAAGAAAATATATATATTATATTGTTTATTTATTCATTTATGTACAAAAAATAAATAAAAATAATATATACAAATATTAAAAAAATAAAAATATGTGAGAAAATATTATTTAAGTGTATAAATAATAAAAAATAAAAATATATAATATTTTTATAATATTTACAAGTTTTTATTTAAGAAAATAAAAGTATATTATTTAATAAACTATTCTTATGCTAAAAATAATAATAAAAATAATAAAATAAAATATGAAAAATTAAGAAAATGTTTTTGGTAATTTTTTTATATTTCGAAAAAATAATAAAAGTCAGAAATGAAAATAGAAATGGAAGATATAAAAAAATAAAATCAATGGGCCAAGGGGTGCAGGAAGTAGGATGGAGGGTGCAAAAAGCAGAACAATCCAAGCCCAGCCCAAGGTTCCTCTTCATCCCTGACCTTGTGAAAAAGAAAACGCACGCCCTGTATTCAAACTTGTATCTCCTGCATTTGTGCTTAAAAACAAAAAACTTGCAACATGAAAGTTATAGAGCATTAAACCACGATTCTAACCATATAAAAAACTTGATCTAACTCTCAAAGACCGGAGAGAATTTCCTTGACCCTAATTTCTAACCTAGTTTTTTCAGAAAGTTCAACATTCAAATTCTCCTAGCTCAGTTAACATGAATGAATTCTATGCATATGTACAGCTCAAGGACCATGAGGACTACATTTTTGCTTCACAAACCTAAGCCTAATGATTCCTAAATAAGGAGATAGAAGTTTGTGAAATACCTGTTTCAGTCAAGGTCGAGTATGGCAATGCAGGGGTTATGAGTGAGGCCTGAGATACTTGTGAGCTTGCTGGAAGTTCCTTTGAGCTTTCCCAATGCTTAGTTTACTTTGAACTTGCCTGAATCTCCCTATAGAACTCAACCTGCAAACTCAGAATTCAAAAATGGTGAAGTGTGTAAATGGAGTTACAATGACTTGGGAATGGTTGGTATAGTTTAGGTAAGTTGTATGGAGTGTGTTGGAACTGGTTCGGGACAAAACGCACGAGGCAATGTGAAGATGACTTGTGATTTGCAGAACCTGCCCTGTTTTGGGCAGAAATGAAGTTTTGGTTTACAAGGGTGTTTGAGAGGTGGTGAGCTTGTGTTTCTGACTTTAGGCAATATTCAAAACTTGTTTGAAATGAATACAACACTTGGTTATATCAGATTACTGTTTCCAGTGATTTCTGGTAAACAACCGCTGGTCTTCCAAACTATCGAATAAACTTACTGACTGTTATTCAATTTCTCTGGTAACTCGCAGGATCGACTAGATTGATCCTAGGACTTATTGGTCATTAGGGTAACTCTCACGATCGGACAGGTATTCAAGGTTGGTATTTAGAGTGTTGTGTAGGTGTTTGACTTATTTCGATTTCTCTCTTAAAGATCTAAAGGTGTAATCAAAATATATGTGCGCGAAACTAAATTGCATGAATAAATGTTAACTTTAAAGACATGTAAAATTGCATAAAAGATAAGTAAATGGCTTCGAAACGTAAAACAAAACAGTTAATGAAAAAGATTCAAAATGCGAAGAAAGTGTTTGATGCAAGAAATCTGTAAAATGACTTTAAGTAAAAATAGGCGTTCGAAGGATAAAACTTGAAGATAAAGGCATGAAAAGTATGACAGTTTTCTGAAATGTAAAGTGTTTGAAATGGAAAGAAAGCATTTAAATGTAAGGCATCAATGAAAAGATTTCGAATAAAAACACTTTAAATGAGAAAACTTGTAAATGGTATTTGACAGAAAGATAAAGGAAAGTACTGGAAATGATAAAGGGTTTTCATTAAATCATAAACATGTGGTGCTATCATACGTACATTGCTCTTGCATTCGTTTCCCTAGCCATGTGGTAATTTGAATGTTTACTGAGTATTTAGTACAATAGATATGACACACGAAATCCTAATACTAAGACTTCTATTTATACTACTTCGACCATAACGGTCTTGCTATAAGATTCTGCCACGTTCAGAAAATGCAGAACAATGCCTCTTTCTTACTTCCACGTGTCTTCGAATGCTCCAGCGCATATATTTCAAATTTCGAACATCCCGCTTGCATTTGAATTTCAAATGTTTTGGCACTTCTTCGCTTCGAACGCACTTCTTTAGACACAACCTTGTTATCATTTCGAGACTTCTTTAGATATGTTCTCACAGTTGCCACTCGAAGCTCCAAGCTTTGATATGCTCATTCGAAACACTGCTTCTGCTATTTCGAAACATGACGCTTTGTTTCATTTCGATCGAAACGTCCAATTTACTTTGCTTCTAATAATATTATCAAAATCTTCAGCCAACAAAATGCCCCTTTAAAATATGTATTTCGATCTCTTTGAGAAATACTTATTTTAAACATCTACACAAAATTTTGATGCGACCTTCGAATCATCGTAGCATTTAATGCATTTGACTCCAGTCACGTCAATCATAACACTTTTTAGATTCCTTAACCGCCTGGAACCACTTCACAGTATGGTGCAGTTACCAAACAATGATTATCTTTAATCACGCTTACTACCAATGTTAACTTTACGCCACCTCTTCATCACACCAACCCATAAGTACCACGTATCACAACCTTATTCAGTAGATGCTTAAACTTCCACATTATAAAACATCATCAACTTAGTCTTTTTCTTTTCTTTCCACATTCTGAATCTTTTATCCTTCTTCTCTCACCGAAAAACCCGAAGCTTTCAACATTCTTCAAAAATGTCTTCTTCTACCTCATCCCAACTAAAAAAGGTTTCCAAGAAGAAAGGAAAGACCGCAGGAACCATCATGGAAAGTAAAGTTATCACTCACCAAGGTCAATCCGTTCTTGCTCCCCAGATGATCTCAAAGGAGAAAGAAATGCTTTATGCATCTCAGGTACTCATTCCTACCATCGCTGCTAGTAAGAGGTTAGCTTTAATGGGCCCTCTTACGGTTTTTGAAATTTTAAAAGATACCAGGAAACTTTTCCCAGTTTGCTATAGTTTCAAACCCTTGTTTAACAAAATGGACGCCCCTAAGGCAATAGAATCTTCTGGCTCAAACACCATGGAAAATCCAATTGTTCCTCCTAAGGACCCTTTCGTATTAGACTATGTAAAGAGTAATTTTAAACCGTTTCGATCTTGCCCCACCTCCGACACTGCTTACCAAAACTGGTTCAATAAGGTAGAAGCTAAGAAATCCCAGCAATGGGAAGAATTAGGTATCTACAACTTGATTAAGTTGTCGAAGCCTGGTTTCACTTACAGCCACCCTTTGTTATTCGCGTCCCTCTATTTCTGGGATAGTACTTATAATACTTTCCATCTCCCTGGTGGAATGATTACCCCTACCTTCTTTGACATAGCGGCCATCACTGGGCTATCACCAGTAGGAGAAACATATATCCCTGACAACGAAGAACATTCGAGCATAATCGACTTCGAAGTCAAACTAGCAAGTTTTTCCAAGTTTATCAGCCATTACCATGCTGAAGGAGACAGCGTATCTGACGTAGAACACATTGCTTTCCTTACCCTATGGCTGTCAAGATATGTTTTTTGCAGTAGATCCCTACAGGTAGCCAGTAGGTTTATTCCTCTAGATAGGGATTTGCACGAGAATCGAAGAGTGTGCTTAAGTGAATTGCTCTTAGTTGACCTTTATGAAAGCCTAAGGTCAGCTATTTCGAGCCTAAAATCTCATACCTCCAAGAATATCCTGTTGGCTGC
This sequence comes from Vicia faba, assembly GCA_948472305.1. Taxonomy (NCBI): domain Eukaryota; kingdom Viridiplantae; phylum Streptophyta; class Magnoliopsida; order Fabales; family Fabaceae; genus Vicia; species Vicia faba. The sequence continues at coordinate 1,467,361,957 of OX451737.1, forward strand.
CCCTTTTTGGTTACTTCAGCTATGGCTAAATGCCATGTTCGAACCCTCCTTGTCAACTGCCAACACCATTGATGAACAAGACCCTGAGATAACTGATAGAATAGTCGAAGGCACTAGGCTGCGAAGATTAACTCCAAATGATGATAAAGACGACTTCAAAGTCCTATTCTCGAAGTACATCATGATATTCTCTAAGAGGCATAAGTTCGAAGAGACCATGGCGCCTTTTTCTTCGAGGGCTCATGGACCTTCCTGGTTCACCATGGCTCTCTCAGAAGCTGTTAAGAGCAAGGAGATTCAGGATGTATGGAGAGCCTTTTTGCTACCTAGACTCATTTCTTCAAGAATAACTCCTGCCAAGAATCAGATTCTCCTTTTCGCTTACCAGCCAAATTTTGTTTTGAGACAGTTTGGCTTATGCCAACTAATTCCTGAACCCTTATTTCAAACTGAGAGTGCCATTACCTCTGGGCGAACTTTCAAGGCACGGGAAGCAAAATTACAGCAAGAACAATACCAAGGCTTTGCCCAATTTGAGCTAATAACCTTCGAACCTACCCATCTTACAGCTAAGGGGCTTATGGAATGGTGGACCAAGTTTTATCAAACTTATATGTTCGATACTCTTACAATGCAGCAGAAACTAATTGATGCCTTCGATGTGCAGGTACCAGCCAAGAAAGGTATGTTTACTCATGCCAAAGAGATTAAAGCTTTTCAAAATTATTTTGAAACTACTTATGACCCCACACGCTTGGATTCCACTGTGCATCAAGCGGCTGAGACCTTGAAGGAAAAATTCAAACAAAAAGTTTCTAAGTTAAAACTTCCTTCAGGGTTGTCACCTGAGGATAGGTATAGGTTGGCATTCGAAATGCATCCACCTAAATTCCCTAGATTACCTACCTCAGAACTGGCTCTGGCTTGGTTTCCCCCATACCCTTGGTGGTTCACTTGCAAAGAGATGTTCAAACATCTTCAAAAGAAACCAAAGCCATCTGAGACTGTGACATGGGCTCGACACTGGCTCCACGATTTCCTAGGACACCTTCGATACGACCTTTCTGCCATGTCGATTAAATCTGATCAAGGCACAGGTGCGAATGCTTGGGAAAATCCCAACGTTTTTCATTTTCTATATCTTTAACCTTTGATTTAATTGTTTCGATTTTCAGCCATCAGGATAAAGACAACCGCTTCGAAGTCGAAAGAAGGGAGCGCCTCTCGAGCCTCTATTGAAACCACTGACAAAGTGACTCCATCCGAAACAACAACCATTGCTGCAACAACAACAACAACAACAACAACAATACCAACAACAACCAGTGTTCCAACTCCAACGGTAATCACTTAGCCTTGATGTTTCGAATTCACTAATGTTTTATGGTTTGCATCTAACTCTTTGTTTAAATCTTCTCAGACCAACAAACTTCCTCCTACTACTCCCAAGAAGCGAAAATCAAACACCACTGGGGAAGACCCCAAGGTTGGAGGAAAATTACCAACTTCTTCGAAGAAGAAGCAGAAGAAGGATATTTCGAAAAGTACCGTTCCAACTAGTGTCTCTGGACTTGATTCCAGGGATGCTGCTCCCTCACCCAAATCCAAAATTCCACCTTCGACCTCCAACGTAATGTTGGAACGCATAGCTAGCAACCTCTCCTCCGAGAGTCCACAGGTAAATTGAATTTTAAATTTCTTTGAAAATAATAATTTCTTATTACCTTGGTGCATGCTTTTAACATTCTTTTGCTTCTTGCAGAACATCTTAAATCCAGCTTCTACCACTTCGACTTCAACATCCAAAGCTGCTTCTCCACTCAATTCCTCTCCTCAAGGAGATTCCAGCAACCTTGTACATAACAAAGGTTCCTCCAATATGGCGGTTCTGGCTGGGGTTTCTGAGCAGCAGGATGATCAGAGTACTTCCCCTCCTGTAAAAGAGACAACTGAAACACCACTTCAAACATCTGCAGAGGATTTACAAAGAGCTTCTCTCCAAAAGTCCCCTCTTGAAACCCTTCAAGAGGACCCAAAGGACACTCAATCTGAAAGAGAGAAAGCTGATTCTGGCCAAAGAGACGAAGAATCTGCAGAAGAAGAGTCTGAGGAGGAGGATGTCAATGATGGTTCGACTGCTGGGACAGAGTCCAATGCAAATAGCAGCGAAAAAGAAGACATCGAAGTGGTGGACTTAGATGACGATGAAGAAGATCATGAGCACGGAACGAATGAAGGGGATGGTGACACAACCAACAAACCCATGGAGGTTGAAATGGACGTGACTCCCCTAAGTGTGGAACTCCCTCAATCCTCTTTGTCTCGAATGACTGACGAGGAGCTTGCACTCCTGAGACGAAATGACCCTATTGGGTACATGAAGGCGAAGCTGGCTCAAAGGGACGTTCCACTTGCTAGGGCTGGCACAAGTTCGACTAGCTATCCTCTTCCCACAGATGAAAGAATTGTACTTCTTAATAAGATCAGGAAAACAATTCTCAATGTGGATATATTCGAAGTGCTCAAACAAGATAGCATTGCTTGCTATACTATGAAGGAGTTGCTTACAAAGGTCAATCTTGGTACCTGCTCCTTGCCAGTTAGTACTATCTTGTTCGATCTTCAGTCTTTGCTGGACAACGTAACTGGTTACCTTCACCAAGATGAATCTGCTGCCAAGAAGGTTCAAGAAAAACATATTGCAATGGATGCTGCTTATGAACAAGCTTCGGAACTCTCTCAAGAAGCTGAGGATCAAGCTATGCATCTAAAGAAAGCAAAAACTGATTATGAGGCTCGAGCTGAGTCCATACTTCTTTGGGAAAGGAAGATTCTGGAACTTCAACAGAAAGTTAAGGAGGCTAAAGAACAACAAATAGCCTTCGAAACCAATACTGCTGGTAACCAATTCGAAGAGCTTCTCAACCAGGGGCTTGCAGAAATGGAAACTGCAGAACAACTCAAGGGAGAAGTGGCAACCTTGGAAGGAGCCAGGCGTTTCGCTCAGCAGAGACTTGAATCTTTTCGAAGCACTTTCAACCGATTGAAAAATAATTCTTATTTCTAGATTTCAGTGTTTATTTGATTACAATTTTGTTTTTTACATGTAATATTCGAACAACGCCATTTTGGCATCTCATCTTGCCATTTTGGAATTTTTATAATATCTTGGTTACGTTGTTACTATTCGAATCTCCTGCAGGCGTGGCTTATATTTCTTTAAATATTTCCCATTAACCTTTAGGATACGCTTATCATCCACCAGTTCTTCGATTTCATATGCATTGTTTGAGAATACTTTTAATATTCGAAAAGGTCCTTCCCAATGAGGTGACCATTTACCCAATGCTTTATTTTTCTTGTCTATGGGCAATATGACTTTCCAGACTAAGTCATTGATAATGAATACTTTTTTCTTCACCCTTTTGTTGTATGTCCTGGCCACTCTTTCTTTTTGTCTCATCAAAATTTCCATTGCATGTAATCTAACTTCGTCCAACTCAACTAATTCATTCATCATCATTTCCCAATATAATGCAGCTGGGATTTCGTTTTGTCTCTGAATCCGAACTGATTGTAGATGAATTTCTACTGGCAGCACTGCATCATGACCAAATGTGAGTTGGAAAGGCGTAGTGTTAGTAGCTTCCTTAGGAGATGTTCTACAAGCCAATAATATTTGGTCCAAAGTTTTGTGTCAGTTTCTTGGCTTTTTACCAATATGTTTCTTGATTAATCCTATTATTACTTTATTGGCTGCTTCGACTTGACCGTTTGCTTGAGCATAATATGGCATTGAGGTTAGCAATCTAAACCCCATTTCTTGGGAAAATTCTTGCATCTTTCTACCAGTAAACACAGAGCCTTGGTCTGTGGTTATGCTCTCTGGCAATCCGAACCTATAGATGATGTGTTTCTGTATAAACTCAATAATAGCCTCTTGGTCAGCAACTATTAATGGTATAGCTTCGATCCACTTGGTAAAATAATCTATTCCTACCAAGATAAATTTCTGTCCTTTGGACGAAGCAGGATTTATTTCTCCTATCAAATCCAATGCCCATCCTCTAAATGGCCATGGTTTGATGATCGAATGCAACTCACTTGCAGGGGCATGTTGAATCCCTGCATGTTTCTGACATTCCTCACATCCTTTAGCAAAGTCTATGCAATCTTTGAGCATGCTAGGCCAATACAATCCGTATCGAAATAACAGCCATTTCATTTTATGGACTGCTTGATGTGCCCCACATGCCCCATTGTGGACTTCTGACAATGCTAAGTATGCCTCACTTTCTCCTAGGCATTTCAATAATACGCCCTCTTGGGTCTTTTTGAACAATTCTTTCCCCATGAGGAGATATGACAATGCTCTGTATTTTGTCTTTCTATCCACATTCAGAGTTGGGTTTGCTAAATAACTCATCAGTGGACTTCGCCAATCTGCATCTGATAAAGTGTTTATGGATAATATTTCGAATCCTTGTTTCTCAGCATATCCCAATTTCATACTTTCCAGATCCGATGGTGTGAATCTAGTAGCCATAACTCTACCCCTTAATTCAACTAAATCCTTAAAGTTCCTGGTGGAAACTTTATAACCCAAAGCCAACTGTGCTAGGTCATTTGCTTCTTGGTTCTCTATTCTTGGTATGTGTTGAATATCCATGTATTCAAATTTCCTTAGTAGCCTGTTGACTATGACAAAGTATATCATCAAGTTTTCCTTTATGCATTTATATTCCTTTGTAATTTGTTTGACCACTAATTCTGAGTCTCCTTTAATTTCGACTCTAGTTGCCCCCAATTCCAACAAAGCTTCAAGGCCAACAATGAGCGCTTCATACTCAGCTTCGTTGTTCGAGCAACGAGGACCATCTAATTTATACTTGAATTTTGTTGGAATTCCTTCAGGAGAAATTAGAAGGACTCCAACACCACTTCCATTCCTGTGGGTTGAACCATCAAAGTACAATTTCCAAGGTTGCATTTCGACGTAACTCATGACAGTTTGCTCAACCAATGCATGGTCCACAATAAAGTCAGAAATCACTTGGCCTTTCATAGCTTTTAAAGGCATGAAAGTCAAAGAATATTCTGTTAAGGCTAAAGCCCATTTACCAACTCTGCTATGCATTATTGGTTTAGAAAGCATGTGTACAATGACATCGAAATGAGATGAAACATAAACATCAACAGGCTTTATATAATACTTGAGTTTCATACAAGAGAAATACAAACAGAGACATAGCTTTTCTAAATTGCTATATCTGGTCTCTGTATCATTTAGTACTCTACTTAAATAGTATATGGCTCTTTCGATACCATTGCTATCTTCTTGTGCTAACATACTACCTATACTAACTTCAGAGGCAGATATGTACAATCTCATGGGCTTCCCCCATGAAGGTGGAGACAAGATAGGAGGCTGAGAGAGGTATCGTTTTATCCTGTCAAATGCCTCCTGATGGGCTTCGTTCCATTCGAAGGCTTGGCCTTGTTTTAGACGAAGCAACAGAGAGAAAGCTTGGGTTCTTCCACTCAGGTTCGAAATGAATCTTCTGAGGAAGTTAATCTTCCCTAGCAGATATTGCAACTCCCTTTTTGACGTGGGTGCTTTCGTCTCCATTATGGCTTTGGTTTTGTTCTGGTTGATCTCAATCCCTTTCTTGTGAACCACAAAACCAAGGAAATCTCCAGCCTGCACAAAAAATGCACATTTAAGGGGATTCATCTTTAAGCCATGTTTTCTCATTCGTTCAAATGATTGGCTCAAATGATGTAAATGTGTTTCTGCAGATATAGATTTGATGACTATATCATCGATATACACCTGCATGAAGTGTTCAATGAAATCATGAAAAATCGAATTCATTGCCCTTTGATAAGTTGCCCCAACGTTCTTTAAACCAAAAGGCATCACCACCCATTCGTAGGTGCCTAAGGCTCCTGGGCAACGAAATGATGTCTTTGCAACATCTTCTTCAGCAATGAAAATCTGATTATACCCAGAGTATCCATCTAACATACTCAAATATTCGAACCCTGCAGCAGAGTCTACTAGCATTTCTGCCACAGGCATGGAATACTCACCCTTAGGGGTTGTAGTGTTTAAATCCCTAAAATCTATGCAAATTCTTAAAGAACCATTTTTCTTAATAACATGTACTATATTTGCTAACCATTCGACGTACCTTGTTGTTCTGATGAATTTGCAACGTAGCAACCTTTCGATCTCAGCTTTAATCTTTGTGAGAACCGCTGGTGCGAATCTTCTGGGAGTTTGTTTGATGGGCTTCTTGCCATCTTTGATTGGCAGTCTATGTTCGACCAACTCCCTCTTTAAACCAGGCATCTCGTCATAATCCCATGCGAAGCAATCTTTGTTTTTCTTGAGGACTTCGATTACCTCCTTCTTGAGGCCTGGGCTAAGTTTTGCACTTATGTAGGTTATTCTTTTTGTTTTTTCATCCCCTAAGTTGACTTCTTCAAGTGGATCCTGTGCCAACATTTTGGCACCTGAGTCTATGGGGTCCCTTTCGAAGCCTAAGGGTTCTTTATCGTAGATGGCATCCAACCTTTGATCCATCTCAAATTCTTTGAAGGGTGAGCATTTCGAGCCATCCCCCTTACTTCGTTCATCTTTACCGCTAATTTATTTATTTCAGCCTCTAAGGCCGCCTTTGATTCGTTCTCAGCCATATAGGCCGAAATCCTTTCGAAAAAGGTAGACTCAGTCATGGATAAGGATGTTGAAGTCCCCGCCTGCTGGCCGTTTTTGTATAGTGCTTTCGACTCCCTCGTCTTCACTGATTATTGTCCTATCCTAGTAAAGGCCATCATGGCGAAGGGTCATGTAGTAGTGGGCGTTTCTGGTTTCGTTAATCTCGTCATTTGGGACACACGGAGCAATCTTTGCCAGATGTTTATCATAGTTCCTCTTGTCAACTAAATTGACTGTTGACATAAAGTAAATCTGGTCTGCTTCGATGTTTTCCACGATCCCATCATCTCTCCATAGAACTAGCCGCTGATGCATTGACGAAGGAACTGCCCCCACGCCATGGATCCACTCCCTTCCCAGCAATAAGTTATAGTTGGCCTTGGCTTCGATCACCATAAACTTGGTGGGCCTACAGCTTGAGCCTATTGTCAATTCCAACTGGACCACTCCCAGTGTTTTGCCCACTTTACCCTCATAATTGGACAGAACCATATTATGGGGCTTGATGTCTCCTTCGCGGATCTCTAATCTTTCCAGCATGAAGTGGGGTATCAAATTGACTGCAACACCCCCATCCACTAGAACCTTGTTCACACCATGGGCACCAACTTTTTCCCGAATAAATAGTGGCTTAAGATGGTTCTTCATAGCAGGTTCTGGACGTTCGAAGAACGCATTTTGCTCCTCGACAGCCCCATTGTCCATCACATAGTAGCACACAGGCCTATGCTTCATCAAATTTGTGGTATCTTCTTCCTCATACTCATCAATTTCGGTTTCCTGCCCAAATTCACAGGGAAGCACAGATACCACATTGCAGTTTAGGTTGAAAGAAGACTCCCCCTCCGATTCGAAGTTATCTGTTATCATATCTTCGTCTTCTTCTGGGCCTGGAGTGTATTCCTTTGGTTCATCCAGTTGTACTTCAGAAAAAAGCCTCCTATTAACTGGAGGTTTGTCTTCAGTTTGATTTTTTGGTATGGGTTTATTGGTGCTAGATTCACCTTGGTTCTTTGTTGAAGTGACCCCTTTGTTTGCCACAGCTTCCCTCTTAGCCTTTCGAACCCTTTGTTGCCTGTGCCACTGGGATCTCGACATGGGGTTCCTTCCTTTGTAGTTTTCTAATCTTACCTCCTCCCTTTTTGCTATGTTGAATTGCCTTCTGTATGTCATAGCATGGCGTGCATTTTGTTCGGTGTTTCTCCATCTGTCTTTGCCTTTGTCATTTCTGACTTGCAACCATCTGTCGGTTGGCACTTCAGTAGGGAGTTTGAAAGTCACTCTTCGAGCAGCCTTGGGGTAAGGGCTATCAGGCCTTCATTGTTTGTGCTTGCTGTCGAAACATGGGCCCATCTGGACAGTTTCTTGATGGTTCCAGCAAGGGGCGAAGGGAATCGTTTCGAAGGCTCTGGCCATGCTTTGATCATACACGGCAGAACACCTTGGGCAAATCAAGCACTTGGTTGCCCTTTTGTAGCAGTGAAACACAAATTCCAGAAAACTTTCTCCAGCCTTGGGATAACACCTGAAAAGCTGGTTATCCTGGCGCCAATTGTTGCCAGTTCGAGCCCTTTGTACCCTCTCGAAATTCGCAGTGATTCTCTGATTGCAGAGGATGTTGCACCTAGGGAACAGTATCATGCCTGTATCTCCTTTGTGGCATGCCATGAGGAAATCCTTGAGACTAGCATCTCCAGCGTGATTATCCTCCATTCTATACTTCTCTTTTCTAAGTATTTTTCTACCTCCTCCATCTCAGAGTGAGGTCTTTCCATGTCCACCATGTTTACCTCAACATCCTCCCCTTCAGCTTCATCATTTCCCCATCCTGTGGGTTTTATATCTTCAATGTGGACCTTCGAACTCTCTGGGGCAGAATATTTGACCAAATAGTCAAATTTTCCACTGGGTTCCCCTAGAGTGTCCCATATTTCCTTCTGAGGGGAAGTTGGCTTCGTGATTTGGACTTTCTCCAATTCTAGCCTCAGGCCTTCAGTGACCTGTGTTAGTTCTTGGTTTTGATTTTCCTGGCCTTCAATAGCCTGGGTTTCTTTTGCAACAGCTATAGGTGCTGCTTCAATCGAAGTCTCTGGTATCTTCTGGATGTCTTCAGTGACCTCCTTATCGACTTCGACCACCACCCAGCTTTCGTTTTCAGTACCTTTCTCTCCTATTGGGACATCAATTTGGTCAGCTTCCACCATGTTAATCTCTCCAATGCATGCAGGCTCAGAGTAGTTGGTGTCTGCCACGTCCAAAGGATCTTCGTCCACTTTCATCTTTGCTTTATCAGCAAACTTCAGTCTGCCATCTTTGATTGCATTCTGAATTAGGTCCCTGAAAAGAAAATACTGTGAGGTTTTGTGGCCTAGGAAACTATGATATTTGCAAAATCCTCTCTTCTTTCTTTGATCTAAAGGAGGTATTTTGACATTTGATGGCATAATGAGTTGGCCATCTTTAACAAGTAAATCAAAAATCTCGTCACATTTAGTGACATCGAAGGTATAAACCTTCTTTGGGAATTTGTCACTTTTCTCATTTTCAACAATCTCTTTCCCTTTTGTGGGAACTAATAGCTTGCAGGAGTAAGGTGGTGCCTGTTTTAATTCAGCGAGGTCGATTTCGACCTCTTCGAATTCGAATTCAGGATAGTCCTCTGCTTCCTCAGTTCCAACGTAGGAGATCCTTTCCTTCTTGTTATTTTTGAAGACTCTGGCCTTTTTGGCTTTTAGCCTTTCGACCTGTCGAACCCTATCGGCTAACTGAGCCATGTCCCTCAAATATTGAGTGTCTAGTTTCTTTCGAATAGAGTAATCCAAGCTACCAGCGGCCATTTCGACTAACTCATGTTCAGGCACTACTGTGTAACATCTGGATTTCAAAAGCCTAAATCTATTCAGATAATCATCTATGGGTTCAGTGAACTTTCTCTTGACACTGGCTAATTCCTTCAAGCTTATTTTCGACTGTCCCATGTAAAACTGCTGATGGAATAATCTCTCCAAAAAAGTCCAAGTATCAACGGACCCAGGAGGCAAAGTGGTGAACCATGTGAAGGCGTTTTTAGTCAAGGAACTTGGGAAATATTTGATCCTGAGATCTTCGTTATTGGCTATATCTCCCGCTTCGGTTAGATATCTGGCTATATGTTCGACTGTTGACTCATTGGTATCCCCAGCGAATTTTGTAAATTTAGGGACTTTATATCCCCTTGGTAAATCAGTATGCATTATGCAATCTAATATAGGAGAAGCATAATTTGGCCTTCTCATTCCTGTGTTGAGGCCATTCTGGGCCATGACTCTCTCTATCATGGTGGTTAGATTGTTTTCTTCCAAGATGTTATCGTTTCGAATTCTATGAACGACTGCATCAGCATCTTGATTTCGACCCACCATGACAATCCCCCTAGGTTGTTCTTCTCGAAACTTTGGGACTTCCAGCCTTTCGACCCTTGCCCCTGGTTCCATAATTTCTCTTTGTGGGCCTGGGATTATTGGGGCTTCTAGCCTTGGTGCACTTGCCCCCAAGTTAACTTCTTCTCTAGGTGGTCTATAAATTGGGTCGTTAGCAACTTGTTCCACCACAGGCACATTTGCTCGAACTCCCGCCTGATTCTGCCTACGCCTTTCTGGGGGAGCAAAGAAATCTGCTATTCGACTCATGTTGTCAGCGTTTTCCCTGTTTGTCACAGTCACATTCTGTACTATTGGGGCAAATATTTCCTGCATAGTTTGTGCTAACACCCCTATCATATTATGGTTACTGTCATCCATCAATTGCCTAAAAGCCAACTGGTTTTCTGTGGTTAAAATAGGCATTGTGCTATAACCCACTGACCCTTGGTTATTTGTCATAAACTGATTCGCCCCAGACCCAGACCCTAATTGTGGTGAAGAATTCGATGTGGAATTGTGTAAACCTGCCATAAAGGATGTTGGCATTCCATAAGAGGAGTTTCTGGTTCTATTACCATCGAAACCGGGTGGTCTAGTTAGTGGAGTGGCGAAATGGGATTGTGTCCCTGATGGTGGAACAAATCCCCCAGGATAACCAATGGTTCCAGTATTTCCTAAGATCGAACTATTAGTTGATATGCCACTATCTCCATTAGTGGCTATATTACTGGTTGAAGACGCAACAGACTGTGCGTTCGAAGGGATCACATTAGATGTTCCCATCTAAGTGGACACATTAGTGCCTGTTGTATGTGGGGCATTTTGTTCCCCTTGTTGATTGTCAGAATTAGACATCTTGGTCAAATGTTTTCTTCTGGATAAGGGTTGGTTGCTGTTGGTTATTTTACCACTTCTTAGGTTCATAAAACAGCAAACTTCTTAGGTTCCAACGTTTTTTATAATGGTTATGTCTCAACAATCTTTATTTCCAATGTCCAATTATTGGTCCCACCGGGTGTGCCAATTTGTTTCCAGTGATTTCTGGTAAAAAACCGATAGTCTTCCAAACTATCGAATAAACTTACTGACTGTTATTCAATTTCTCTAGTAACTCGCAGGATCGACTAGATTGATCCTAGGACTTATTGGTCATTAGGGTAACTCTCACGATCGAACAGGTATTCATGGTTGGTATTTAGAGTGTTGTGTAGGTGTTTGACTTATTTCGATTTCTCTCTTAAAGATCTAAAGGTGTAATCAAAATATATGTGCGCGAAACTAAATTGCATGAATAAATGTTAATTGTAATGACATGTAAAATTTCATAAAATATAAGTAAATGGCTTTGAAACGTAAAACAAAACAGTTAATGAAAAAGATTCGAAATGCGAAGAAAGCGTTTGATGCAAGAAATCTGTAAAATGACTTTAAGTAAAAATAGGCGTTCGAAGGATAAAACTTGAAGATAAAGGCATGAAAAGTATGACAGTTTTCTGAAATGTAAAGTGTTTGAAATGGAAAGAAAGCATTTAAATGTAAGGCATCAATGAAAAGATTTCGAATAAAAAGACTTTAAATGAGAAAACTTGTAAATGGTATTTGGCAGAAAGATAAAGGAAAGTACTGGAAATGATAAAGGGTTTTCATTAAATCATAAACATGTGGTGCTATCATACGTACATTGCTCTTGCATTCGTTTCCCTAGCCATGTGGTAATTTGAATGTTTATTGAGTATTTAGTACAATAGATATGACACACGAAATCCTAATACTAAGACTTCTATTTATACTACTTCGACCATAACGGTCTTGCTATAAGATTCTGCCATGTTCAGAACATGCAGAACAATGCCTCTTTCTTACTTCCACGTGTCTTCGAATGCTCCAGCACATATATTTCAAATTTAGAACATCCCGCTTTCATTTGAATTTCAAATGTTTTGGCACTTCTTCGCTTCGAACGCACTTCTTTAGACACAGCCTTGTTATCATTTCGAGACTTCTTTAGATATGTTCTCACAGTTGCCACTCGAAGCTCCAAGCTTTGATATGCTCATTCGAAACACTGCTTCTGCTATTTCGAAACAAGACGCTTTGTTTCATTTCGATCGAAACGTCTAATTTACTTTGCTTCTAATAATATTATCAAAATCTTCAGCCAACAATTACAAAGTTGTTGTGATTTTGCAAGTTGACTTATTTTTGAAGAAAAGGTGATTTTGACAATGCTATGGCATGTACAAGCTAGCTCCAAGCATGCTGATAGTTGGTGTACCTTGCCCTAAGTTTGTGGAGTTGGTTTGCTTCAAAATATTGGGTTCACAGCTCAAGATAAACAACTTGACATAAAGCAAGCTTTATCAAAGTGGCAATGTTGCCTTTTTGCCATTTTTAGATTAATTCAATGTGTAATGCTTCATAGATCAGAACAATGCCTCTAAACAATGTGTTTGCATTTAATTTATGAGTGTGGAAGGGTTTAAGGACCTTTAAACCAAGTACAAGAAAGGTTTGAACTGATTTGTAACTTGTGCCAATGTGAAAAATGCCATGGACAAAAGTGAGAAATGGCCATTTTCTTTTCTTCGATTCTCCATAACCACAAATGATCTTGGAGAGTTCTTGGACATTCTGGAAAGCTTGTAACATGCCCTACAATCCATCGTTGACATGAATTTTTAGATTCCAATTGGAACTATGTGAAAATTTTCCATGAAGATAGGTCAAAATCCTGCCTAAACTAGGGCAAAATTTCACTAAGTTAAACGTTTCATGGACCCTTGTTCACAAAATCATAACTTGAGATCCAAGAATATTTTGGGAAAACTTTGTGAATAAAATTTGTATATTGTGTGGAGGACTACAACTTTTATGTTGGGAGTTTTCTTTGAATCCAACTGCATCATGGTGAAAAAGTTGGGAAAAGTTGGGGAAAATAAGAAACTTTCATAACTTAGAAAATTTCTAAGTTATGAAAATTTTCCATTTTAAACCCTAATTTTCAAAATTAGGTTTCTTGGTGAACAAGTTTCATGTTTTGACACATCTTGATGAAAAATGACCCTTGGCACTTGATTTTGACCAAAAAGTAAATGTTTGACTTTTCAGTGTAAAGTTGATTTTTGATAAGTTGACTAGAAAATTCATTTGTCAATCCAATGCATTTAAGATCTTTTGAACCTTGTGATTAGGTCAAGATGATGCCATTGAGTCCTTGAATCCATGATTGAACCCAATTAGCCATTGGCTAGGTGAAAAATCAGAAATTGCCCTTTTGCAGCCAAAACCCTAAAAATGACCATTTTGCCCTTTTGATGATCTGGTCAAATTTCTTGAGGAGTTGTGGTCCAAACTTGATCAAATGGTTCATATGAGTCTATAATGTTGATGTGGATAAAAAATCATGAGGTTTGACTTTAAATTGGCCACAATTGACTTTTTCCCCAATACAGCTGATTTTTAGGTCAACTGTCCAATTGACTGGGCAAAAATTTGATTCAAGGCTTGAAACTTGGTATGGGAAATCTTATGAGTCCAACATGAAGTATGAAAGTCACATTGAGCATTGTAAGTCCAAAAATCCCTGTGTAAACTCAAACCCTAATTTCAGGTCAACAATGCAAGGAGATGTCTTGAGCAGAGTAAACCTTAATCCTGTCTGGAGTCCAAAGAGTCTTGTGAGGGGAAATCTTGATAAAATGAGAGGGAAAATTTTTGGGTACAACAGCTGCCCCTATTCAATCTTCTTAAACCTGAAGATTTAGATTGGCGAGTTTGTCGTTCGTGACTCGAAGGTAAAAGATGATTGGACACTAGAGTGCCCGTAAACTTGCACTCGTCAAAATATAGTTGAGGGAATGGGCTTAAAGATGCCATTTGGAGCTGATTGAATCTTGCTGGAGATTGGATTAAAGATGCCATCCAAGAATGTTTGTTGAACTGCATGCTGTAAATCAGAAGAATGAGTATCGAAATGGTATCCGTGTCTAGAATGCATTTGAACTGTATCTGGAGACTGAGTCTGTATGAGCAAAGGAATGGCGTCTGTATCTGGAGCGTATCCCAGCCATAAATGTATTTGATTCTTGAATGAATAACATAATGACTACCGTGTTTGGAGTGTATCTGTATTGTATCTGAATCTGAAATCTGAATAAGCGACAGAATGACATTCGTGTCTGGAGCATCTCTGGGCTGGGGAATAGGTTTGAATGAGTGACAGAATGGCAACCGTGTATGGAGCGTATCTGGACTGTATCTGGAGTTGAGATCTGTATGAGTAGCAGAATGACTTCCATGTCTTAGAGTGTATCCGTACTATAACTGGGATCTTGAATAAGTGACAGAATGACTTCTGTTTCTGGAGTGTATCTGAACTTGAAATTGATAGTTGAATCTGAATGAGAAATAGAATGACTTCCGTGTCTGGAGCGTATCTAATCTGTATCTGATTGTTGAAGTCTAAATGAGAAATAGAATGGCTTCTGTGTCTGGAGCGTATCTAATCTGTATCTGATTGTTGAAGTCTGAATGAGTAATAGAATGACCTTCGTGTCTGGGGTGTATCCATATTGTATCTGAATAAGATATTTGAATGAGTAGCAGAATGACTTCCATGTCTTGGAGTGTATCTGTACTGTATCTGAAATCTTTGAATATTTGTTAAATATAGCTTTTAATCTTATCCTAAAAAGGGTAAAATGTTAGCTGAAACACAATGTTATGTTGCATGAAATGTATGATGAAATAAAATGTGTTTTATCGATGTTTATGATATATGAATGTAATGTATGCGCATGTGTGATCGGTGGATCTGGAACTGACTGTTTAACGCTGGTTCGCGAAATGTCGCGGAAGCAAGAGTCGCCACCGTCTTTTATTTTCTCCAAATGGAAAGGACAAAAGCACAGAAAAATTCCTTATTGAGATTAGTTCTCGGTTCGGGAGGTAGATTTATAGAAAGGGAAGGTGTTAGCACCCTTTCTATCCATGGTTATCCATGGGCTCTTAGATACTTGCTCATTTGTGTTTTCAAAATGTTTGTTTGCTTTTCAACTGTGGGTTTAAAAAAAGGTTCCGTTTAAAATTTCAGTTCGACTCTTGTATTAGTCCTCAAGAGTGTTTGAAAAATTGTTTTTGAAATCTTTTTGCAAAGTGTCGGTGTGAAAAGAAGTTTTTGATTTGTTTTTAATTAGAGCAAGTATCTACGAGTCATCTACCTACCCTAAGGAATTAGTCTGTGTAAATGTCCTTAAGGTAGTGCCATCCCACCATTGAGAGGTAGGTAGCACCACCATTGGAGGTGTTCGGGTCAATTCGAGGATTAGGGACAGTGTGGTCACCAGAGCAATAGGAAGACACCTTAGAAGCTACCCCCATGCCATGTTCATGTACATGAGTACTTACTAAAACATCCTCTACTCGACGACCACGTTTCGAGGGGCAAGGCAACAGTGAGGCGTACCCTAGGGGTGGTGTGTGAATTGTGTGTCATTTTCAGTTATATTTGTCTTGTTCATGCACTGGTGATCTACGTTTTGTTTTTATTTTTGGCATTCATTATTTCATGTGGTTATTAACAGTTAAAAGGTGCGGGAAGATAAAAGTCCTACGCTATTACAAAGGCGCGGGTCTACATCACCAAATTAAACCAAGACCCGATTTGAGATAAATAAAAATGCGGAAAGTAAATACCCTAATTAATCTATTACAAGGCTTTGGGGGCAAGTACATGAAATTCAAAAAAGAGATAAAGGTAAATGCACGAAAAGAAATAAAATCGAGAATGCGAGGGCGTTGGACCCTTTTAAAGAAATTAAATTGAAATCATAAATTAATTAAATTAAATAAAAGAAAGAACCTCTTTTTTTTGGAGTTTTTTGTATTTATGGAATTAAGGAGAATTAAATTGGAATTAAAAGTTAATTAAAACCCTAGTTCTAAACCGTTTTTAATTTATTAAAAAAATGTTTAAGTTGTAACCTAATTTACATTAATTATTTATATGGCATATTTATTTATAAAAATAATTAATACTTAATAATGGTAAAAAGAAAAGAAAAATAATAAAAGCATTAAAACCCTAATCTCTATATTTTTTAGTTTATTAAAAAAATATTAAAATTAAACCTAAGATTAAAATTAAATTAATTAACAAAATTTATGCACAAAAACTATTTATGAATTAAATATTAAAACATATTTTTATTTTTATAGTTTCTGATTTCTTTTTGCATTTTTATGTTATAGAAAATTAATTTGAAGAATTAAAATAATTAAAAAAAAATAAAAAGGAAGAGAATAAAGGAAAGAAATACAAACAAAGGGGGTTTGTTGACCCTTTTGGAGGTTTATTTGCAAGCAATCTGGCCCATGAGATGCAAGCCCACGCGGACTTTCCTGGCTTGTGTGTGGAGGTGTTGACCGGTGTGTACCCTGGACTTCATACCATGGCCTTTAGATTCATCTCCTGGAACATGTGGCGCGCCAGGATATTGGATGCATGATGGACCCTAGGCCAGGAATTGAACCTGAACGCATTATGAACAAAAATATTGAAGAATATGGGGGACCTGGGAATCGAACCCAGGTCCCAATGTTCACCACTATTGCTTTCAACCACTACACCATTCCGCGCGTTTGGAATATATAATGCAAAACAAATATTATGAACAATAAGTCACGCTAATGATATTATCACAAAAAAGCACGCTGAAAATTTAAATGATCCAACCATGATAGGACACGCAAGCTTCTTCCTCGTTGTGCCTGTAAACAGAAAATAGATAGCGGGGGTTTTAAACCCCCACTAAATGAAGAACACAAAAATAGCGATTAGAGTATCGTTGATCATAAATTGAGCGCGATGTATGGAATTAGTTCGTATGAAGGTCACGAATCCAATGGTCCTGGTCTTATGGCTTAATTTTTCCAGATATTCAAAGCCCCAAATGGAAGCTTCTGAAACCCTAGAACATTTCAATGGTATCTTTTGCTACAGGCAAGATTAGTTCAATTAACATACACCAAAAGCTTCAGTGATTCCATATTAGTACAAATCAGCATTTAAAATGTATGAAATATGCATATAAATCAAAGTACGAATATGAAAAATATCAAGAACATGGCGGCCTCATTCTACCGATTCTTGAGGTTAGAGACTGTGGTTTTGATTGGAATAGATCCCTTGTAACCTTGGCAAGCTTGTGGGATCGTTCTTTTGCCTTGAAACACCCTGCAATACAGTTTTCAGTTTTGAAAATTTTGGTGAAAAGTGTAAAGTTTGTTTTTGATTCTGAGCGCAACTTCTAGGTCCTTGTGATTAGGGTTGTGATCTTCTTATGTATGCCAATGAATTAGGGTAACAAAACAAGTCCAAAATCCATGGAATCAATGCTTTTGAATTTTGTGATTTTGTATAATCTTTTTCAATCTTTTTCATGTCTTTTTGAAGCCAATCATTTCCAATTCTTTCCATATTGAGTGTGCACGAAATATTTAGGCTTTATTGAGAGAATATGCTGCAAAAAAGGATTGGAAAACATGATTTTCTATTTTTGTCATATTTTATTTTAATTAAATGAACTAATAATAATAATAATTCAAATAATTAATAAAAAATGATAAAATAACTCCCTTTAAAGTCAATGGGTCGTGCATAGCTTTTGGGTGATGATTCTTGGAAGAAATTGAGGCCCATTAGCAATTTTGAGGTATTTGAAGCAAAGTTGACTTTTCAAAAATCCCAAAAATTTCCCAACTTCCACAAGGCATATCTTGCTCAATTGTTAAGCTTTGATCATGTTCTTGGACATTTTGGAAAGGTCTTGAAGTCCTCTAACCAATGCCTTTGGTCCCATGTCATTTTGATTTACCAATCTCAAGTTATGGTCTTTGACTTAAAGTCCCTTTTTGTTGACTTTTGAAAATGACCTATAATGTTGAAATTGATAACTTTTGTGAGAGCATTTCTTGGACTTGAAGTGTGAAGATGAGTTGTAGGAAATGTCATTCTCTTCAAAATTAGCTTTGGATGGAATTTTCCTGATAAACCATGTGGAAGTTATGCCTTGGTCAAGTTACAGTTGACTTTTCAACTGTCCAAATATGGAAACTTTTGCATCTTGAGACCTTTTGAACCATGCCTTAAGAATCATGATCAAGCATTGATCAAATGATGTTTGGGCCTTCAAAATAAGATGTTGACCAAATATTTGAACTTTTGACTGTCAAATGATCATTTTACCCCTACAGTTGACTGCTGAGCAATTAGGGTTTTTGACTGTGCAATTTTGTGCTGTAAGTCTTGAAACTTGGCATATGGATGCTTGACAATGTTTGTAGGCATGTGGGACTTGTTTGGACCCTTGGAAACTTCAATTTCTTTGCCATAACCAAAACCCTAATTTTTTACTGTTAGGAGGCCATTGAACTGTGCAACCCTTGGGAGATTTTGAAGCATGCTCTTTGCAAATCTTGAAGAATATGGGAGGGCAAATTTTGGGGTACAACAGTTGCCCCTGTTCAATCTTCTTAGACCTGAGGATGTAGATTGGCTGACGTGCCTTTCGTAATCCGAAGGTGGAAGATGATTGAACACTAGAGTGCCCAGAAATTTGCGCTCACATGTTAGCAGTATGATGGTGGGAATGGGCTTATAGATGCCATTTGGAGATTGATGGATAGGAAGATGGGCTTACAGATGCCATGTTGAGAGATGATGGATAGGTGGATGGGCTTATAGATGCCATCTGGATGTCGATTGCATAAGAGATTCCTTAGCGAGAACTTGCGTACCTGAAAAAGAAAATGATTACCTGGCCTGTTACAGGAGCTGGTCTTCAAACTCTTTGTGTAGATGCACCCTGGTTGGTTACAGGAGTCGGGTCTGGAGCTTCAAACCGTGATGAATGAATCAGGGATGGTTACTACTTCAACGGGACAATGAGAGAACCTTGGGTGATTACTACCTCAACAGTAACGATGAGAGAATCTGGGGCGATTACTACCTCAACAGGAACACTGAGAGAATCTTGGGGAGATTACTACCTCAACAGAAACGCCGAGAGAATCTTGGGGCGATTACTACCTCAACAGAAACACTGAGAGAATCTTGGATGTCTTCTACTAGGATAAGAATCAGGGAGATCTTAGGGTCGATCTGACTGAACCAGAGAAGGCCTTTGACTGGATAAGAATCAGGAAAATCTTAGGGTCGATTTAACTGAACCGGGCAAGGTCTTGGAATATCTTAAACTGGATAAGAATCAGAGAGATCTTAGGGTCGATCTGACTGAACCAGAGAAGGCCTTTGACTGGATAAGAATCAGGAAAATCTTAGGGTCGATTTAACTGAACCGGGCAAGGTCTTGGAATATCTTCAACTGGATAAGAATCAGGGAGATCTTAGGGTCGATCTGACTGAACCAGAGAAGGCCTTTGACTGGATAAGAATCAGGAAAATCTTAGAGTCGATTTAACTGAACCGGGCAAGGTCTTGGAATATCTTCAACTGGATAAGAATCAGGGAGATCTTAGGGTCGATCTGACTGAACCAGAGAAGGCCTTTGACTGGATAAGAATCAGGAAAATCTTAGGGTCGATTTAACTGAACCGGGCAAGGTCTTGGAATATCTTAAACTGGATAAGAATGAGAGAGATCTTAGGGTCGATCTGACTGAACCAGAGAAGGCCTTTGACTGGATAAGAATCAGGAAAATCTTAGGGTCGATTTAACTGAACCGGGCAAGGTCTTGGAATATCTTCAACTGGATAAGAATCAGGGAGATCTTAGGGTCGATCTGACTGAACCAGAGAAGGCCTTTGACTGGATAAGAATCAGGAAAATCTTAGAGTCGATTTAACTGAACCGGGCAAGGTCTTGGAATATCTTCAACTGGATAAGAATCAGGGAGATCTTAGGGTCGATCTGACTGAACCAGAGAAGGCCTTTGACTGGATAAGAATCAGGAAAATCTTAGGGTCGATTTAACTGAACCAGGCAAGGTCTTGGAATATCTTCAACTGGATAAGAATCAGAGAGATCTTAGGGTCGATCTGACTGAACCAGAGAAGGCCTTTGACTGGATAAGAATCAGGAAAATCTTAGGGTCGATTTAACTGAACCGGGCAAGGTCTTGGAATATCTTCAACTGGATAAGAATCAGGGAGATCTTAGGGTCGATCTGACTGAACCAGAGAAGGCCTTTGACTGGATAAGAATCAGGAAAATCTTAGAGTCGATTTAACTGAACCGGGCAAGGTCTTGGAATATCTTCAACTGGATAAGAATCAGGGAGATCTTAGGGTCGATCTAACTGAACCAGAGAAGGCCTTTGACTGGATAAGAATCAGGAAAATCTTAGGGTCGATTTAACTGATTCGGGCAAGGTCTTGGAATATAGCTGAGAACTTAACTGGATCTTTCCTGAAAGGCAAAGGTCAGTCCTATGCAATGCATGATATGGATCAAGCTATGATGTTCTCAACATAAATGAAATTGTATGATGCATATATGCGTGGTATAATGTACAGAAATGTGATGTTTATGAATGTATGTTTTTGTCTAGGAAAGAAAATCCTTGACGGGTGCCGGGAAGTCACATCCTGGGCTGATGTTGGAGAATAGTGCTTTGTTGTTTCCGCTGGAGATGATAGTTGCAAGAATACCGGTAGGAGAAGATAACTCTGTTGGGGGATAAACTTGACGAATGGATACTCTGCGGGGAGAAAATTATTCTAGCGATCTTGCTGGGGAATAATACTCTGTGGGGAGAGAGGTACTTTGCTGGGATGTTGATGGTAACTTCGTTGGGGATACCATTGTTATGTTGGAAGTGTCAATAGACTCCGCTGGGGATCAGAAGACTTCGCCGAGGACGAACTTTCCGTGGCTTTTGGCTGAGGATAACCCAGTTATATCCTGGTAGGGAAATAACCTTTGAATAAAGTCGGGGGACGCGTTCGTGCTCTGCGGGGGGCAAGCTTCCAGAATCTACTGGGGATAAGCTTCCTGCTGGGGAGATGATTCACACTTTCCTGGGGAAATCTTGATTTGACTCCCTTGGGGAAAATTTTGAGATATGTTGGGGAAGTGGCTCCGCTGAATGTCTGGTATACCGCCGGGGAACAATCTTAGATCAAGATTTCCAGGGATGCTTGTTAAGAATGTCCATATATTGTGCTAGGGAATGTTGAGATCTGCGGTGGGACACCCAACTTCCTTAAGGCTTGATAATATAGCTTTGCTTGGGGAGAGTGCATTGACTTGCTGACTCACTCTCTGGGGAATTAAGACATACTGGTTATGTTCGTCAGCTGAACATACCTTGATACCTTGATGGACAGAACAATTAGATCGCTTAGACCACTCATTATTGCCCCTGTTTCTAATGTTACCTGTAATTAATCCTTTGTTTCGTATGCAAATATTTATGAGTTAGCAATTAGCGTCAAATGCATATATCACAAATTGAACCTTGGACGTTCTTCGCAAAACAAAACAGAAAAAGAAAAACAATTGGCAATTTTAACTGAAAAGTGATTTTTGTATTGATTTTTGAATTGCCTGTAAATAGGCGTTTATGTACAAGAGGCTGACGTCCTAGTAAGAGAACGCCGCTGAACAAAAGAGTTTATACAATTTGTACAAAAGGGAAATAAAACAGCTATGTGAAAAGCATGATCCCACTGGGTTCCAACTCTGCTATCGCCTTTATATCTTCGAGCGTCTCATCACTTGATGACCTAGCAGACGATGAAGTTGATTGATCGATGCCGTCTGAACTTGGTGTTGATACCGGATTCCGGATGCAAAGTGATCCAATGAGACATAGTATTACGCTTTATCCCTAATTTTTGCCTGGACCGCCCTTTCGGGTTTTCAGTCCACCGGGATACCCATTTTTGCCCAAGCCGCCTTTTCAGGTTTTCGACTTGCCGGGTGTACAGATTTTTTTCATTTCATCCCTTCATTTTGCCCGAACCCTTTTGGTTCGCCGGGAAGCCCTAATTTTTGCCTAGGTATGTCAACCTAGCGGGTCTTTTTTCATGCGTAGTATCTTTTTACTATGTCTGCATTGGCGGGGTGAGGAAGGTCGTCACCATCCATGGTGGTCAGAATCATGGCTCCCCCTGAGAACACATGTTTAACCACAAATGGCCCTTCGTACGTAGGGGTCCACTTGCCCCTTGGATCACTCTGAGGAAGGATGATGCGTTTGATTACCAGATCCCCAACTTGATATTCTTGTGGTCTGACCTTCTTGTTAAATGCTCTGATCATCCGTTTTTGGTATGTCTGACCATGACAAATAGCAGCGAGTCTCTTTTTGTCAATTAGGTTTAATTGATCAAGTCGTGTCTGGATCCAATCATCTTCGCTCAGATCTGCATCCTTCATTATCCGGAGAGAGGGTATCTGCACTTCGATCGGTAAGACTGCCTCAATACCGTAGACCAAGGAAAAGGGAGTTGCCCCGGTTGACGTCCTGGCTGAGGTGCGGTACCCATGTAGAGCAAACGGTAACATCTCGTGCCAATCTTTATAAGTCACTGTCATCTTCTGCACAATTTTCTTAATGTTCTTATTTGCTGCTTCTACAGCCCCATTCATCTTCGGTCTGTAAGGAGAAGAGTTGTGGTGCTGTATCTTAAACTGCTCGCAGAGCTCAGTGATCATCTTGTTATTGAGATTGGTACCGTTGTCTGTAATGATCCTTTCTGGGACGCCGTATCGACAGATCCGATTGTGCCGAATGAACCGTGCCACAACGTTCTTGGTTACAGTGGCGTAGGAAGCTGCCTCAACCCACTTCGTGAAGTAGTCGATCGCCACCAGGATGAAGCGATGCCCATTGGACGCTGTAGGTTTAATCTCACCGATCATATCTATGCCCCACATTGCAAACGGCCAAGGTGCAGTCAGGACATTTAGAGGAACTGGGGGAACGTGCACCTTTTCTGCGTATATCTGGCATTTATGGCATGTCCGGGAATGTTGGTAGCAGTCAGCTTCCATTGTGGACCAGAAATATCCTGCCCGAAGGATCTTCTTTGCCATAGTGTGTCCACTGGAATGTGTTCCGAAGGTCCCTTCATGTAGCTCTTCCATGATCCTTTCTGCTTCAGTCTTATCCACACAACGCAGTAAGGTCGAATCATGGTTTCGCTTATACAGAATGCCATTGCTAAGGAAGAACTTCGTTGCGAACCTTCTCAAGAACTTCTTGTCGTTGACAGATGCACCTTCAGGGTATTCCTGAGCTTCCAAGTATCTCTTCACCTCATGGTACCAAGGCTTCTCGGTCACCAATTCAGTCTCGAGATCACAACAGTATGCCGGTTCGTCCAGTTTCCAGATGATGATCCGGGGAGCCTCATTGTCCCATTTAACTTTGAACATGGAAGACATCGTAGCTAACGCGTCTGGTAACTGATTCTCCTCTCTTGGGAAATGTTCAAAGGTTATCTCTGTGAAGTGGGGGATCAATGTCAATACACATTCTCTGTAAGGAATAAGATTCGGATGTTTCGTATCCCACTCCCCTTTGATCTGATTGATCACAAGAGCGGAATCTCCGAAGACACTCAGATACTTGATCCTTAAGTCAATCGCAGCTTGAAGACCCATGATGCATGCCTCATACTCCGCCATGTTGTTGGTGCAGTTGAAGCATAGTCGGGCAGTGAGTGGAGTATGAGTGCCTTGAGGGGATATTATCACAGCGCCGATACCGTTACCCAAAGCGTTTGAAGCTCCGTCAAAGTGCATAGACCATCGGGATCCTTCCTCAGGTCCTTCATCCGGTCCAGGTACTTCACAATCAGTCACAATCATGATACTCTCGTCTGGAAACTCGAAATTCATTGACTGATAGTCGTCTACTGCCTGATGTGCCAAGTGGTCTGCCAATACACTTCCCTTGATGGCTTTCTGAGTCGTGTACTGGATGTCGTATTCTGTCAAGATCATTTGCCATCTTGCTATTCTCCCAGACAGAGCAGGCTTTTCAAATATGTACTTTATAGGATCCATCTTTGAGATCAACAAGGTAGTGTGAGTCAGCATATACTGTCTCAGCCGGCGAGCAGCCCATACCAAAGCGCAACAAGTTTTCTCGAGCAGTGAGTATCGGGTCTCACAATCGGTAAACTTTTTTCTAAGGTAATAAATGGCATGCTCTTTTTGGCCAGACTCGTCATGCTGCCCCAGCACACACCCCATTGAGTTGTCAAGCACTGTCAGGTATAATATCAGAGGTCTCCCCTCAACCGGTGGCATAAGGATGGGTGGTTCTTGGAGATACTCTTTGATTCTGTCAAAAGCAGCCTGACATTCATCATTCCAACGTACTACCTGATCTTTCTTCAGCAGCTTGAAGATTGGCTCACAGGTAGCAGTTAGGTGCGAGATGAATCGGGAAATGTAATTCAGGCGTCCTAAAAAGCCTCTGACTTCTTTCTCTGTCTTAGGAACTGGCATCTCTTGAATGGACTTAACCTTGGCAGGGTCCACTTGAATTCCCTTGTCACTTACAACGAAGCCTAGCAACTTTCCAGATCTTACCCCGAAGGTGCACTTGTTCGGGTTCAACCTCAGCTTGTACAACTTCAGACGGTCAAACAATTTCTGCAGATGATCAAGGTGTTCTTCCTCAGTTTGGGACCTTGCGATCATGTCGTCAACATACACTTCTATCTCATGATGGATCATGTCATGAAATAAGGCAACCATGGCACGTTGGTAGGTTGCCCCAGCATTTTTCAGTCCAAAAGGCATGACCTTGTAGCAGAAGGTGCCCCACTGAGTAACAAAGGTAGTCTTTTCCATGTCTTCAGGAGCCATCGTGATCTGATTATAACCTGAGAAACCATCCATGAAAGAAAACACCTTATGCTGAGCAGTATTGTCAACAAGGACATCAATGTGAGGTAGGGGGAAGTCATCCTTGGGGCTGGCCCTATTCAGATCCCTGTAGTCAACGCACATTCTGACCTTACCGTCTTTCTTTGGTACCGGCACCACATTAGCAACCCACTGAGGATAAGAAGTCACTGCAAGGAACCCGGCATCAAACTGTTTCATAACCTCGGCTTTGATCTTTTCAGACATCTCTGGACGCATACGGCGGACCTTTTGCTTGACCGGAGGGCAGTCTTCCTTGGTAGGCAAGTGATGGACCACAATGTCAGTGTCTAACCCGGGCATGTCTTCGTAGGACCAGGCAAAGATCTCCACATAATCATGTAACATCTGAGTCAACCATTGCTTCACGCTGAGCTCTAGGTTGGCACCAATCTTAACCTCCTTTCTGTTCGTCTCGGTACCCAGATTTATTGTTTCCACCGGCTCTTCATATGGTTGAATTGCCCTCTCTTCTTGGAGTAACAGTCTTGCAAGCTCGCCAGGCACTTCGCAATCATCTTCACCTTCGTCTTCGGCTAAGTTGATCGGATTTTCGAAGTCATAACTGGCAGTAGCAGAGTCGTTATCAGTGAGATCCAGAGTGGATTGAGACCTGTATGAGTGAGTGTGTTTAAATACAGCTGTTTTGCAATATATAAAGAAAGGAAGGAAAGAAAAGGAGCATAAGATTTGAAATGCAAGAAAACGTCCAAGGTCTTTATTCATGATATATGAAATGACAATTAATATACCCTCACAAATGAAGCCACGGTGCCCCGGGTAAGACACCGGGCCATAGAGTTTCAATTCATTGTTTATTACAAATAACAAAAACAAAGGAGTTTATTACTGCGTAACAAAAGTAACAGGTAGGTTGTCTTTTGCAATCCAATTTCTAGGTCCACTGTCGGCCGTCGGATAAATCCAGCTGTTGAACTCTGACTCTTCCACTTCATCTTCGTCCCCAATAGCATTCACTCCATGGTTAGGCATGGGAGCAGTCACCACATTGGGCTTCTCTGGTGCCTCAAATTGTACCTCCTTTGCATCAATAAGGTCCTGCACCTTATTCCTCAGGGCCTAACAGTCATCAGTAGAATGCCCTGGGCTATCGGAGTGATAGGCACAGCGGGCATTTGGATTATACTTGGGAGACGCGGTATTCACAACCTTCGGGGCCTCCCTGACAGTCACCAAATTGGTGGATAGAAACTGCGGCAAGATTTGTGATAGGGTCATACTCATTCGGGTAAACTCTCTTCTGGGTCTTTCAGCCCTGGGTGGATTGGTTTGCCGAGGAGCGGCAGCAGGCTTTGCAATCATCACCGCGTTGACAGATTGGCAGCGTTCTGGTTTCTCTTGCCTCCTAGGCCCATACACAGCACTGGCCTCCTTCTTAAAGGGTTTCTTCTCAGAACTTGAAGATGCACCCTTCTGAATTTTACTGGACTTCATTCCAGCCTCTATTCTCTCCCCAGTCAGAATAAGATCAGTGAACCCTGCAGACGAATTATCGATAAGATGATTGAAGAATGGCCCATATAGGGTCCCCAAGAACATATCTACCAGCTCACGGTCAGTTAACGGAGGCTGCACCCTGCCAGCCAGATCCCTCCACTTCTGTGCATACTCTTTAAAACCTTCGCTTGATCCTAGCGACATACCCTGGAGTTGGGTACGTGTAGGAGCAAGGTCGGCATTATATTGATATTGCTTGTAAAAAGCAGTAGCCAACTCCTCCCAGTTACGAACCTTGGTTCCATCCAGCTGATAGAACCATTCGAGATGAGTCCCTGAAAGACTCTCCTGGAAGAAGTGGATCCACAAGTTCTTGTCCACTGTGTACGGTTGAATCTTCTGCACATAAGATTTGAGGTGTGGCTTGGGGCAAGACGCCCCGTCATACTTGGTGAAAGATGGTGCCTTAAACTTGTGAGGAATGATTGCACCAGTAGACAAACCCAAGTCTCCGAAATCCAACCCAGGCACTTGTTGATCTCCATGGCGTTCAGTCTGTCTTCCAACTGCTTGTACCAGTCTTCAGCAGGAGGATACTGTTCCTCATTAAAGTCAGTCTCGTTGTCAGAGACTACTGGACTTGAAGGCTTTCCCCCCTGGGGACTGTCTTTGCCTACAGAAGAACCAGCTTCTTCATTCTGCAGAGTGTTACCAAACCTCCGGCCCGAGTTGAAAAGAACAATTCTCTTCTTCTTCTTCTCTTTCTTCAGGAGTAAAGCCTTCAGCTCTTCTTGGCCTTGAGCCAAACCCATGATCAGCTCCTGAAATTGCACGTTCTGCGCCTGAAGGGCCTTGATAGACATCTCGGTTGATGACGAGTCAGGGTTCATGATGCTGAAATAAACATCGAAGAACAGTAAGCAACCTGAAAAGAAGAATACCTGCTATGCACATGATGAATGGAATGCGTATGATTTATGTTTTCAAAGACAATCGGGAATCAACTTTGTAAACAAAAAGGAACACACTTCATTAGATTCAACTTTGAAACTTAAATTGTTCAACAGATTTCCCTTAGGCGTTACATAAAAGGGAAATACTGAAAAGGGAAATAAAACTGTAAAAGAACATCCAGAGCTCCTTATTGATCCCAGGGTCTCCTCTTCTCAGTACGGATGTAGTCATTCAGAGCTTGCTCATTCTCCAACTGCTTTGTCAGCTTCTGGATCTTCAATTCCTGCTCGTTGAACTTTTCCCGATAAGAATCCCGTTCTTCTCGCAATTGCGACCAAGACCTCTTTAACGTCTCATAATCAGTAGGTATCTGAGGAGGGAGGACAGTTGGAGGAGCCCCATCTTTGTCAGGATACTCCAGAACAACGGGTCTGACAGCTTCGTATGGCATACCTAACTTCTGAGCACGGATGCAAACCCATTTGTAGTAGGCTTCCATAGGTAGAGAAGTCTTTGGCCCAAACTCTTGTGGGTCAGCTTTATAAACTCTGTCCCAAGCCTTGATGAACCTACGACGCAGCTCGTCACTATCCACCTGAAACTCAAAACTGATGTGAGGCACCAGCATCTCATGAGGTCCTGCTCTTCTGGCTCTTCCAAACTGACAGAGAGCTAGACATGGATTATAAGAGATTCCTCCTTGGGTACCAATCAGAGGAACATTAGGGTATTCTCCGCAACGATCAATAACAGCTACCTCATCCAAACCTCTGAGAGTCCAAATGATGTCCTTATCCGTGAGAGACATCAACCTATGAGCCCAACCTCTTCCTTCTTGGTTCTTCAGTACGAACTTAGGGAGGTGCGAAATAAACCACCTCACCAACAAAGGGATACAACACCACAGAGTTCCTCGTCTTCGGGCAGTACGAGCATAAAGTTGTTGTAGGATGTCACCCAAGAGAGTGGGCACAGGGTTCTGAGACATAAAGATCCTTATGGCAGTGACATTGATGAAGTTGTCAGGATTAGGAAACAAGACTAGCCCATAGATTAAGAGAGCCAAGATATCTTCATATGCCCTAAAGTCCAAGTCATTCCAGAAACTGTTAGCTTTACCAATCAGAAACTTGGCCAAGAAACCCTTAACTCCGCTTCTAGTCACCCAGTTGTCCATTACTTCTTGATGTGTCAAGGGAAGAGCTGCAGCAACCTCCTCAAGCTTGAGAGTCTTTTCCCAACCAATGAAGGGAGTCTGATCCAAGATATGGATGCCAAGCAAATCAAAGAACTCTTCCAGGGTAGGGACCAGCTGGAAGTCTTGAAAGGTGAAGCACTGGTACAGAGGGTCATAGAACTGGGTCAGGACACTCATCAACTGTTGATCCCGCTTTGTAGTGACTAAACTGAGAAGAGAACCATGCCTCTGGATGAAGGAAGTGGTGTTTGGAATTCTGCTAACCAATTCTTCAAGTAACTCAGGTGGGTGAACAAAGTTGAACCGGATAGTATTCCTTTGCATAGGCATCATGATGTCCTACAAAACAGAGCAAAGGTGAAACCCTCTTGTCTTTGAAATGGTCAGTCCCTATGCAGGATGCATGCAATGCTCATGATGTTATGATGTTATGATAAAACAGACCACAAATATTTACAAAGGCAAACATGATAAGGCACACAAGTCACACAAGACAAGTCCTTAAAGTTTAGGCCAGCATGAGGTCTAGGTATTACCCTCTTTCATTTTGTTGGTTCATACCTGTCCTATCAAAAGTAACCGGGTTCTTAGAGGATCCCAATATCATTGACTACCCTCAATCGGTCATAACTCCAGCATCGCAATCTTTTCTTGCGGCCAGAACCATCACGAGAGTTTAGCCTCAATGGGCGTAGCATACTGCTACTGTTCTAATGGCCAAGTTGTGTCATTTAAGGTTCTAAGGTCTGTTGGTGCTTAATGACTCCTCAGAAGACCCATATTCTCCTCGTTGCAACACGAGGGATATCGGTACAGACCAAGGCGCCACACCAACGTAGCCACTGCTTCACCCATGTCGGTCTACGCCGGACTAGTCCCTCACAGCTTATGCTACCTAAACAGGGTATCCCCAGATCTGGGTTAGGATCTATGTAATTCCCAAGACAGTCCCACAATGTTAAAGCAAACAAGTCAAAGCAATTGAAAACACAGTTATGAACTAATCCTAAGGTACACCTCACTTATAAGATTGTCCCCAGCAGAGTCGCCAGTTCTGTGATCGGTGGATCTGGAACTGACTGTTTAACGCTGGTTCGCGAAATGTCGCGGAAGCAAGAGTCGCCACCGTCTTTTATTTTCTCCAAATGGAAAGGACAAAAGCACAGAAAAATTCCTTATTGAGATTAGTTCTCGGTTCGGGAGGTAGATTTATAGAAAGGGAAGGTGTTAGCACCATTTCTATCCATGGTTATCCATGGGCTCTTAGATACTTGCTCATTTGTGTTTTCAAAATGTTTGTTTGCTTTTCAACTGTGGGTTTAAAAAAAGGTTTCGTTTAAAATTTCAGTTCGACTCTTGTATCATTCCTCAAGAGTGTTTGAAAAATTGTTTTTGAAATCTTTTTGCAAAGTGTCGGTGTGAAAAGAAGTTTTTGATTTGTTTTGAATTAGAGCAAGTATCTACGAGTCATCTACCTACCCTAAGGAATTAGTCTGTGTAAATGTCCTTAAGGTAGTGCCATCCCACCATTGAGAGGTAGGTAGCACCACCATTGGAGGTGTTCGGGTCAATTCGAGGATTAGGGACAGTGTGGTCACCAGAGCAATAGGAAGACACCTTAGAAGCTACCCCCATGCCATGTTCATGGACATGAGGACTTACTAAAATATCCTCTACTCGACGACCACGTTTCGAGGGGCAAGGCAACAGTGAGGCGTACCCTAGGGGTGGTGTGTGAATTGTGTGTCATTTTCAGTTATATTTGTCTTGTTCATGCATTGGTGATCTACGTTTTGTTTTTATTTTTGGCATTCATTCTTTCATGTGGTTATTAACAGTTAAAAGGTGCGGGAAGATAAAAGTCCTACACTATTACAAAGGCGCGGGTCTACATCGCCAAATTAAACCAAGACCCGATTTGAGATAAATAAAAATGCATAAAGTAAATACCCTAATTAATCTATTACAAGGCTTTGGGGGCAAGTACATGAAATTCAAAAAAGAGATAAAGGTAAATGCGCGAAAAGAAATAAAATCGAGAATGCGAGGGCGTTGGACCCTTTTAAAGAAATTAAATTGAAATCATAAATTAATTTAATTAAATAAAAGAAAGAACCTCTTTTTTTGGAGTTTTTTGTATTTATGGAATTAAGGAGAATTAAATTGGAATTAAAAGTTAATTAAAACCCTAGTTCTAAATCGTTTTTAATTTATTAAAAAAATGTTTATGTTGTAACCTAATTTACATTAATTATTTACATGGTATATTTATTTATAAAAAAAATTAATACTTAATAATGGTAAAAAGAAAAGAAAAAGAATAAAAGCATTAAAACCCTAATCTCTATATTTTTTAGTTTATTAAAAAAATATTAAAATTAAACCTAAGATTAAAATTAAATTAATTAACAAAATTTATGCACAAAAACTATTTATGAATTAAATATTAAAACATATTTTTATTTTTATAGTTTCTGATTTCTTTTTGCATTTTTATGTTATAGAAAATTAATTTGAAGAATTAAAATAATTAAAACAAAATAAAAAGGAAGAGAATAAAGGAAAGAAATACAAACAAAGGGGGTTTGTTGACCCTTTTGGAGGTTTATTTGCAAGCAATCTGGCCCATGAGATGCAAGCCCACTTGGACTTTCCTGGCTTGTGTGTGGAGGTGTTGACCGGTGTGTATCCTGGACTTCATACCATGGCCTTTAGATTCATCTCCTGGAACATGTGGCGCGCCAGGATATTGGATGCATGATGGACCCTAGGCCAGGAATTGTACCTGAACGCATTATGAACAAAAATATTGAAGAATATGGGGGACCTGGGAATCGAACCCAGGTCCCAATGTTCACCACTATTGCTTTTAACCACTACACCATTCAGCGCGTTTGGAATATATAATGCAAAACAAATATTATGAACAATAAGTCAGGCTAATGATATTATCACAAAAAAGCGCGCTGAAAATTTAAATGATCCAACCATGATAGGACACGCAAGCTTCTTCCTCGTTGTGCCTGTAAACAGAAAATAGATAGCGGGGGTTTTAAACCCCCACTAAATGAAGAACACAAAAATAGCAATTAGAGTATCGTTGATCATAAATTGAGCGTGATGTATGGAATTAGTTCGTATGAAGGTCACGAATCCAATGGTCCTGGTCTTATGGCTTAATTTTTCCAGATATTCAAAGCCCCAAATGGAAGCTTATGAAACCCTAGAACATTTCAATGGTATCTTTCGCTACAGGCAAGATTAGTTCAATTAACATACACCAAAAGCTTCAGTGAGTCCATATTAGTACACATCAGCATTTAAAATGTATGAAATATGCATATAAATCAAAGTACGAATATGAAAAATATCAAGAACAGGGCGGCCTCATTCTACCGATTCTTGAGGTTAGAGACTGTGGTTTTGATTGGAATAGATCCCTGGTAACCTTGGCAAGCTTGTGGGATCGTTCTTTTGCCTTGAAACACCCTGCAATACAGTTTTCAGTTTTGAAAATTTTGGTGAAAAGTGCAAAGTTTGTTTTTGATTCTGAGCGCAGCTTCTAGGTCCTTGTGATTAGGGTTGCGATCTGCTTATGTATGCCAATGAATTAGGGTAACAAAACAAGTCCAAAATCCATGGAATCAATGCTTTTGAATTTTGTGATTTTGTATAATCTTTTTCAATCTTTTTCATGTCTTTTTGAAGCCAATCATTGCCAATTCTTTCCATATTGAGTGTGCACGAAATATTTAGGCTTTATTGAGAGAATATGTTGCAAAAAAGGATTGGAAAACATGATTTTCTATTTTTGTCATATTTTATTTTAATTAAATGAACTAATAATAATAATAATTCAAATAATTAATAAAAAATGATAAAAATAACTCCCTTTAAAGTCAATGGGTCGTGCATAGCTTTTGGGTGATGATTCTTGGAAGAAATTGAGGCCCATTAGCAATTTTGAGGTATTTGAAGCAAAGTTGACTTTTCAAAAATCCCAAAAATTTCCCAACTTCCACAAGGCATATCTTGCTCAATTTTTAAGCTTTGATCATGTTCTTGGACATTTTGGAAAGGCCTTGAAGTCCTCTAACCAATGCCTTTGGTCCCATGTCTTTTTGATTTACCAATCGCAAGTTATGGTCTTTGACTTAAAGTCCCTTTTTGTTGACTTTTGAAAATGACCTATAATGTTGAAATTGATAACTTTTTCTGAGAGCATTTCATGGACTTGAAGTGTGAATATGAGTTGTAGGAAATGTCATTCTCTTCAAAATGAGATTTGGATGGAATTTTCCTGATAAACCATGTGAAAGTTATGCCTTGGTCAAGTTACAGTTGACTTTTTCAACTGTCCAAATATGGAAACTTTTGCATCTTGAGACCTTTTGAACCATGCCTTGAGAATCATGATCAAGCATTGATCAAATGATGTTTGGGGCTTCAAAATAAGATGTTGACCAAAAATTTGAACTTTTGACTGTCAAATGACCATTTTACCCCTACAGTTGACTGCTGAGCAATTAGGGTTTTTGACTGTGTAATTTTGTGCTGTAAGTCTTGAAACTTGGCATATGGATGCTTGACAATGTTTGTAGGCATGTGGGACTTGTTTGGACCCTTGGAAAATTCAATTTCTTTGCCAGAACCAAAACCCTAATTTTTTACTGTTAGGAGGCCATTGAACTGTGCAACCCTTGGGAGATTTTGAAGCATGCTCTTTGCAAATCTTGAAGAATATGGGAGGGCAAATTTTGGGGTACAACAGCATGTAAGCTGAATAGTTGTTTTGCTGAGGAAAATAAATCTTTGATAGCTGGAGATAATGAAATCTTTGACTGCTGCCGGGGAAAATAAATCCTTGACTGTTGTTGGAGATTCAAAATCTTTGATTGCTGAGGATGAGAAATTCTTGGACCACTGTTGGGAAATAGAAAACCCTTGGCGACTTGTGGGGATGTGAGAATCCTTCATGACTTTCCTGGGGATATAGGGATCCTTCAAGTCTGCTTGAGAAACCTGCTTGGGGAATCCAGAGAACTTTGATTATTATGGCTGGAGATTACACAATGGGAATCCTTACTCGGTTGAGGAATAAGGAAAACTCTGACGATCTCTATTGGGGATCAAATAAAGGAAAACCTTGATCTGTTGGAGAATAAGGAAGACTCTGATGGCTTCTGCAGGGAACCAAGAATGAGAAACTTCGATCTCCTGGGGAAATTGAACCTTTGGGGGCTTCACCGAAGAAGTGAGGATGAGAATCTTCGATCTGCAGGGGATTAAAAATTCTGACAAATTCATGCTGAGAAGTAATGAAAACTCTGGCAACTTCACTGGGGAATCGGGAATGAGAATCTTTAAACTGCTAGGGGAATTTGAATCCTTGGGGACTTCAAACTGGAGAGTTAAGAATGAGAATCTTCATTCTGTTGGGGAGTAAAAACTCTGGGGAATAGCTATAATGCTGGAAAGTAGCTATCCTGCTGGAAAGTAAGTTCAAGACCCTCTGGGGAAGAGGTTTATTCCTGTTTGGAAAAAGTTCAGGAGTTTGGGTTGTATGCCAATCTACTGGGGAATTATCCTTAGTTGGGGATAAAAGTTAACTGTTATCTGGTTGATTCTCTGATTATAAGACAACTTGCTGGGGAATCTGGGGAAAACCGAATGGTTTCCGCTGTGGATTGGTAGTTGGAAATTTGACTTCACTGGGGAAGAAAGTTTCATCTTTATTGGGGATTTATGACCCAAAGTTTTTGCTCCGCTGAGGATTGGGAGTTTGAAAACTTAACTCTGGTGAGACTTAAAGGTTTGAAAATATAACTCCGCTAGGGATTGGGAGTTTGAAGATTCGACTCTGGCGAGGATTTTGAAATTTAACTCTGCTAGGGATATGTATTTCAAGGTTTTAGCTCCGCTCGGGATCAAGCTGATGTACTGCAGGGGTTTGCTCTTGAAATAGACCAAAGACGTTTTCCTATACCTTTAACCTGTCAGTAATTATTCTTTCACATTTTGTTTATTTGTAAACAGTGATTATATTCAAATGCATATGCTCATTTAATAAACCATTGGACATTTTCAAATAAAACACAAGTGTAAAGAAGAAGAAAAGGCAAATAGTTTTCTGCACTTTGAAGTATATTTGTATTAACTTTGTGAAAGTATTTTGTACAAAGGAGACAAACATCCTAGTAAGTGGATGTTGTCATAAAAATTGAGAAAAATTTATACAAAGAAAGATGGCTATGTGTAAAAATTTCATGGGGTTCCCATTCTGCTATAGCCTTCGTAACTCTGAGTATCTTGTCCATTCATTGCTTCGTCCGAAGATGATTGAGTTGATCAGAAGCCCGAAGCTTGTCTGTGAAGAGATTGTCCTTAAAGTGATCCGACGTGACATAGTCATACGCTTTAATTCCCTAACTTTTGCCTAGACCTCCCTTTTGGGTTTTCAGTCAACCGGGAAACCCTTTTTTTCCCAAGTCGCCCTTTCGGGTTTTCAACTTGCCGGGTGTACAAATTTTTTTATTTATCCCTAATTTTTGCCTGAACCGCCCTTTTGGGTCTTCGATTCACCGGGATGCCCACTTTTTCCCAAGTCTCCCTTTCGAGTTTTCAACTTGCCGGGTCGTTTATGCGTAGTATCTTTTGACTATGTCTGCGTTCGCAGGGTGCGGCAGGTCGTCGCCGTCCATGGTGGTCAGGATCATTGCCCCACCAGAAAAGATGTTTTTGATCACAAATGGTCCTTCGTAGATAGGAGTCCATTTGCCCCTGGGATCACTTTGCGGCAAGATGATCCGCTTGATTAAAATATCCCCGACTTAATATACGTGGCATCTGACTTTCTTGTTGAATGCCTTGATCATTCGTTTCTGATACGCCTGACCATGGCAAATAGCAGTAAGTCGCTTTTTGTAAATCAAGTTAAGTTGATCAAGCCGGGTATGAATCCAATCGTCTTCACTCAAACCAGCATCTTTCATGATTCTCAAGGAGGGAATATGAACCTCGATATGTAAAACAGCTTCCATGCTGTATACCAAAGAATAGGGTGTTGCCCCAGTTGATGTACGTGTTGTGGTGCGATACACGTGCAGAGCAAACGGTAACATCTCATGCCAGTCCTTGTAGGTGATTGTCATCTTTTGTATGATCTTCTTGATATTTTTGTTTGCAGCTTCGACAACACCGTTCATCTTTGGCCGATAGGGAGATGAATTGTGATGTTGAATCTGGAACTGCTCGCACAAGGCAGTGATCATAGTGTTGTTCAGGTTTGTACCATTGTCAGAGATGATCCTGTCAGGGATGCCGTACCGGCAAACGAGATTCTGCTTGATAAAGCGGGCAACAACATTCTTTGTAACGGATGCGAAGGAAGCTTCTTCGACCCATTTGGTGAAGTAATCAATGGCCACCAGGATGAAACGGTGTCCATTGGATGTTGTAGGCTTGATCTCTCCAATCATGTCAATTCCCCACATAGCGAATGGCCAGGGAGCTGTTAAGACATTGAGAGGAACTAGAGGTATGTGTACCTTGTCCGCATAGATTTGGCATTTTTGACAAGTACGGGAATGTTGATGGCAGTTAGCTTCCATGGTATACCAGTAATAGCCCGCCCGTAGAATCTTCTTAGCCATTGTATGTCCGCTAGAATGAGTGCCAAAGGTACCATTGTGCAGTTCAGCCATGATCTTCTCAGCTTCAACCTTATCCTTACATCGGAGTAGAATGCAATCATGATTGCGCTTGTATAGGATACCATTGCTCAAGAAGAACTTAGATGAGAACCTCCTTAAGAACTTTTTGTCATTGACTGAAGCTCCTTCAGGGTATTCTTGTGCTTCGAGATACCTTTTGAGGTCATGAAACCAAGGCCGGTCCACTACTTCTTCGGTATTAATCTCGTGACAATGTGCAGGTTCACCCATTTGTTCAATGGTGATTTGAGGAGCCTCATTATCCCAGTTAAGTTTAAACATGGATGACATTGTAGCTAGCGCATCTGCTAGCTGATTCTCTTCTCGTGGGAAGTTCTCTAAGGTGATCTGTGCGAAATGAGGCAACAATGTCAGGACATGTTCTTTGTAAGGGATGAGGTTTGGATGCTTAGTATCCCACTCTCCTTTGATTTGACTGATAACCAAAGAGGAGTCCCCAAACACAATCAAGGATTTGATTCCCATGTCAATAGCGGCCTTGAGACCAAAGATACAAGCTTCATACTCGGCCATGTTGTTGGTACAGCTGAAGCAGAGTCTGGAGGTGAAAGGTGCATGGTAACCTTCTAGAGAGATAAGTACCGCGCCGATACTGTTGCCAAGTGCATTAGAAGCACCATCAAAGTATAGGGTCCATCGGGATCCTTGTTCAGGTCCGTCATACGGTCTGTTTTCTTCAATGTTGCTCAAAGTCATGATATCCTCTCGGGGAAGTCGAACCTCATGGATTGGTAATCTTCGACAGCTTGATGGGCCAGATGATCGGCTAGTACACTCCCCTTTACAACTTTTTGGTTCGTGTACTGTATATCGTACTCTGTGAGGATCATCTGCCACCTTGCTATTCTTCCAGATAAAGCAGGCTTCTCAAAGATGTACTTGATCAGATCCATCTTAGAGATCAGTAGAGTGGTATGAGTCAACATATACTGCCTTACCCGGCGAGCAGCCCATACCAAAGCACAGCAAATTTTCTTGAGCAGTGAGTATCGGGTCTCACAGTCGGTAAACTTTTTGCTAAGGTAATAAATGGCATGCTCTTTTTGGCCAGACTCGTCATGTTGGCCCAATATGCACCCCATTGAATTCTCCAGGACGGTCAGATACATGATTAGCGGCCTTCCTTCGACGGGTGGCATCAAGATAGGAGGTTCTAGAAAATACTCCTTGATTTTATCGAAAGTAACTTGACAGTCATCATTCCATTTAACCACCTGATCTTTCTTCAAAAGCTTGAAGATTGGTTCACAGGTAGATGTTAGGTGAGAAATGAACCTTGCAATATAGTTTAGGCGTCCCAAGAAACCTCTGACCTCCTTCTCAGTGCGAGGGGCAGGAATTTCTTGTATAGCTTTGACTTTGGCAGGATCAACCTCGATGCCTTTGTTACTGACAATGAAACCCAAGAGTTTACCGGACCTAACTCCGAAAGTGCACTTGTTAGGGTTCAGTATGAGCTTGTACTCTTTCAACCTGACAAACAGCTTTTGTAGATGGTCGAGGTGTTCTTCTTCATTTTGTGAACGGGTTATCATCTCTTCTACGTAGACCTCTATCTCATGATGTATCATATCATGAAACAAAGCTACCATGGCGCGTTGATAGGTTGCCTCGGCATTCTTCAGTCTGAATGGCATCACTTTATAACAGAACGTACCCCATTGTGTAACAAAGGTAGTTTTCTCCATGTCCTCAGGGGCCATTTTGATTTGGTTGTACCCTGAAAATCCATCCATGAAAGAAAATACCTTGTGCTGAGCCGTATTGTCAACCAAGATGTCAATGTGCGGTAGTGGAAAGTTATCTTTAGGGCTAGCCCTGTTTAAGTCTCTGTAATCCATGCACATTTTGACGTTGCCGTCCTTTTTAGGCATGGGCACAATGTTAGCAACCCATTATGGATAGGAAGTAACAACAAGGAATCCAGCATTGAACTGCTTCATAACTTCAGCTTAGATCTTTTCAGACATGTCGGGCTTCATGCGGCGAACTTTATGTTTAATTGGTGGACAATCTTCTCTTGTAGGGAGACGGTGAACCACAATATCTGTATCAAGTCCCAGAATGTCTTCGTAGGACCAGGAGAAGATCTCATCATATTCATTCAACAGCTGAACTAAGCGCTCTTTGACACTTGGCTCTAGGTTGGCACCCACTCTAACTTCTTTTCTGTCTTCCTCTATTCACAAGTTGATTGTCTCTAACAACTCCTTGTAAGGTAGAATAGCCATTTCTTCCTGTTGTAGAAGTCTAGCCAATTCTCCCGGCACTTCACAGTCTTCATCACCTTCGTATTCAGCATGGTAGACCAGATCTTCAGAGTCACTAAAGGTCATAGCATAATTGTTACCCATGGAATCTGGAATGGATGAGTACCTGCATTGGTGAGTGTGGGTGTGTGTAAGGGATAGCCACCTTTAAACAATTAAAATGTAAAAAGAAAGAAAATGAACACAAAAGTTTATATATGAAAACGTCCATGATTCATTAAAATGGCATATGAAGATGAAAAATCAAACCCTTACAAATGGACCTATGTACCTCGGGTAAGGTACAAGGTTAAAAGTGTACGAATTGTTTAGGAATTATTACAAACCAACAGAAATGTTTGAAAGATAAATTACTGATTGATGAAAGTAATGGGAATAAAGTCCTTTGCCTCCCAATTACATAATCCTCCTTCAACGGTAGGGAAAATCCAGTCTTCCATATTGCTCTCCTCTTCACCATCCTCCAAAGCATTGACTCCATGATGGGTGATCTTCACTGGTGGCCCTCCAGCCCGGGAGCGACGCACAGCCTTTTGAGAAGAAGCAGTGAAACCCAAGCCGAATTTATCAAACTTGAAAGGAAAATCGGGAAGTTTCCCCCAGATTGTGCTTCCTCCTTCTTCAATCACAGCCTTTGCATCTTTGAGTGACAACATCTGAGGCGGAGGTCGGGTAATCATGGGTACAGAAGGCACTGTCTTGGTTGCCGCAATCTCCTGAGCTACCTCTTCAAAATGCTGAAAGGGGGTTTCGATGAATTCACCATCCAATTCCACATAGCGGAAAGAATTAAGATGGCTTATCATGTATTCCTCTTCACTGTAAACTGTCACAATTTTCCCCTGGACACGGTACTTGAGCTTCTGATGCAGAGTTGAAGTGACGGCTCCAGCATGATGAATCCAGGGTCATCCCAACAAGAAAGAATATGAGGGACGGATGTCCATGACATAGAATGTGGAGTTGAAGGTTTCAGTTCCCACATTAATCAGGATGTCCACCTCCCCGTGGACCATCCGTTTAGAACCGTCAAAGGCTCTGCCAATGATGTTGCTGGGCTTCAAGGTTAAACCTTCGCAATCTAGCCTGTCCAATGCTTTCTTTGGTAAGACGTTCAGCGATGAACCAGTGTCTACCAGAACGTGCGCCAGAGTAATCCCTCTTCATTCTACCGAGACATGCAAAATGTCATTATGTTTCCTCCCTTTGATTGTTAGATCAGCGTCAGAGAATCCTAAACTGCTGTCTGCTATTAGGCTAGCTACACATTCCTGGTACTGGTCCGCGGAAGTTTCCTGGGGCACATGGGTCGTCTTCAAGAATCTGATCAAAGCTTTGGCATGAGCTTCTGAACAAAGCAGCAAGGCCAACATAGAGATTTTTGAGGGGGTTTGCCCCAGTTGCTCTACAACATTATAATCGCTTTTCTTGATTATTTTAAAATCTCTTCAATTTCTTTTTGAGAGGTCTCGGGGATGATCAATGGCTGAGCCCTCGTCCTGACGGGCTCTTCCTGGATCCCTTTCCCTCTATCATCAGCAGCAGTAGAGGGGACAATTTCAGGAGTCACAACTTCTTCAATAACTAGAGTTCTTGCAGATATGTTGACCGGCATAGGAGTGACCTTAGGAGCAGTTGAGGGTCCGAAGATTGCCTTTGGGGGCGCAATCTCCGGAGAGAAAATTCTTCCACTGCGGGTGATTTTACTCGTTCCGACAATGTTTCCAATGTCAGAAGTCTCTTCATCAAAACTCTCTTCAGTTAATTCAATTTGTTTAACACCGTGGTAAAATATCTCTCCCCCATAGTTCCACGGTATTGATTTGTTGGACTTGTACGGGATAGGCCCCGGCATAGTTATCTTCAAAGGTACAATCTTCGGATCGGATGTAATCTTAACAGGTCTTTTGGAGACCTTGGAAAGATTGGAGGATATGGTAATTATCGAAACATCATTGACAGGGGTCGGTGTAACAGGAGTATTTTCAAAAAGAATCTCTTGGTTATCCATTAGGCGCTGGAAGCCTAACTTCAACAACGGACAGTCGGTTGGTAAGGATGAACAAAGGTAGCAATCTTCTTCACATCCTGGGAAGATCCCAGCCTTCAGCAAATTCAACTTGATTATCGTAGCGGAGTTATCAAATCATCAACGGTAGCAACAAAAAGATCTTCTTCAACAACATGGGCATTGTGACCATGTTTTGGCATTGGAGAAGAGATCACATTAGGCTTTTCAGGGGCGTCGAATTCCACCTCTTTAGAATCTATTAAATCCTGAATCTTATTTTTGAGGGCCCAACAATTGTTTGTGTCGTGCCCCAGGATGTCTGAATGATAAGCACACTTGGCATTTGAATGGTAGTAAGGAGAAGATGTATTCGGATTCTTCGGTGCCTCTTTCAAACTTGCAAGGTTTAACTTCAAGAGATGAGGGAGAACCTGAGAAGGTGTCATGTTGATCCGGGTGAATTGTCGTGCAGGCCTTTCCACCCTTGCTTGGTTGGTTCTGGGTTGATTGTTTCTAGGCTGATCAGCTGCAGACTTCTGAATTATTACAGCCCCACCGCTGGCTGG
Organism: Vicia faba; assembly: GCA_948472305.1. NCBI lineage: Eukaryota > Viridiplantae > Streptophyta > Magnoliopsida > Fabales > Fabaceae > Vicia > Vicia faba. The sequence goes on from OX451737.1 coordinate 1,467,403,177, forward strand.
AGCTCAACTCTTCCTTGACTTCTTTGAGAGTAGACAGCTGAGACTTCTTTCTTTGCTGGAAAGGTCTTTTTGATGGCAGCGGAAGCAGATGCATCCTTTTGAATTTTTCTGCTCTTGATTCTGGCTTCAACTCTCTCACTAGTCAGAATTAACTCGGTGAACCCCGCAGACGAACTTCCAATCAGGTGATTGAAAAAGGGGCCTGTCAGTGTACCCAAGAACATATCTACCAGCTCCCTCTCTGATAGAGGTGGTTGTACTCGTCCCACCAAGTCTCTCCATTTCTGGGCATACTCTTTGAAACCTTCATTTGAGACCATGCCTATACTCTGTAATTGAGTACCGGTTGGTGCTAAATCCGCATTATATTGATATTGTCTGTAGAAGGCAGCAACCAAATCCTCCCAATTGTGCACATCAGACCTCTCTAGATGGTAGAACCAATCTAACTGCGTCCCCGAAAGACTGTCCTGGAAGAAATGAACCCACAGGTCCTTATCAGAAGAATGCGGTTGGATTTTTCTGATGTAAAACCGCAGATGCATCTTTGGACAAGACAAACCTCGTACTTAGAAAATACCGGCACATTAAATTTAGGGGGAATCAAAATCCCAGCAACCAACCCTAGCTCTTCAAAGTCCAGCCTAGGCACTCTTTTTACCTCCATAGCTGCCAGACACTCTTCCAGATTGTTATATTTGTCATCTACAGGAGGGTACTGTTGTTCTGAATAGTCTTCATCCTCTTCTTCTTCTTCTTCCTCAGACTCAGATTGCATTGTTGTTCCTTTACCCTTTCCTACCCCTTCATCAAGTGTTGAGGGGAAATCCAGGACCCTTCTAGCTTGACCTTTAAATCTTCTACCCATAGTAGCCACACCAACTCTCTTCTTTTTCTTTTTCTCCTTTTCCTTTTCCAGTAGAGTTTTGAGCTCCTCCTGACCCTTTGCCAAGGTCATGAGTAGCTGTTGGAACTGTGAATTATGCGCTTGTAAGTCTTTGACCGTCTGCTCTATATCTATCTTGTTGAAATAAACAGTAGAGAGATAAGGAAACCTGGTGTGAAGACCTATTTATGCATATGATGAATGATTTGTTATTCATGTAATGCATTCAAGGATTCAGAAATTCAAATTTGTTTTAAACAAAAAGGAACACACGTCATATTAATAAGATAGAATTTGTTAGTACATAAATGCCCCATGGGCAAAATAATACAAAATTCTAATGTAAAAATACGTTGCGCATCCTCTTTGGTGCTATGTAGGTGTTGAGATTCTTCTCTTCGTGAAGTTGGCGAGTAAGTTCCAAAACCTTCTTCTCACTGGCGTAGAATTGGGCTTCAAATGTATCGCGTTCTCCCTTGAGCTGTATCCAACTCCTTTGCAAATCTTCTAGTGATGTTGGCATGTCAGGATGTAGGAGGGTGTATGGAACCTCTCCTTCCATAACAGGATCTTTGATCATAGGAAGCAAGTAGGGGTAAGGCATCATAAGACTTTGGGCGCGGGTTCGTACCCACTTGAAGTAAGGCTCAAGGGGGATGGAATTCTTGTGTCCCAAGGTCTTACTGTCCACTTTGTTGGGCATTCTCCAAGCTCGTATAAACCTTTGTCGAAGTCCATGATCGTCGTTGTCGAAGTCAAAGACCAAGTCTGGAATCAGCGTGTCATGTGGGCCATCCCTTCGGGCATACCCAAACTGTCTCAGAGCCAAGCAGGGGTTGTAGGTAATGCCTCCCCTAATGCTAAGTAGAGGGACATTAGGGAATTCCCCACAATGATCAATGATGATAAAATTTTCTCTGGATCAAGAACACCAATGAACATCTGAATGTGTAAGAGTCATCAATCGTTGTGACCACCTCAAACCCTGCTCATTCTTCAAAACTGATTGGGGAAGGTGAGAAATAAACCACCTTGCTAGAAGAGGAGTACAGCACATGAGAACACCTCTTTTCCTCATTGTTCGAGTGTGAAATGAGTGGAGGATATCCCCATGCAATGTAGGCACCGGGTTGCGAGCCATGAAAATTTTGACAGCACTGACATCTATAAGCTGGTCAGGGTTTGGGAACAAGACCAACCCATAGATGAGAAGAGCTACAATCTCCTCAAAAGCTTGTAAGTCCAATGAATTCCAGCAGCTTTGGGCCTTCTCAAACAGAAACTTTGCCAAGAAACCCTTGACACCACTTCTGGTTTCCCAATGACCTTTGACATCAGATGGTTGCAAGTGTAGGGCTTGAGCAACATCTTCAGGTTTTTGATCTCTTTCCGTACCGTTGTAGGGTAGTTGATGGAGAACAGGAATCCTTGGGAGTTTAGAAAATTCCTCCAAAGTAGGCACAAGCTGGTAATCAGGAAATGTGAAGCAGTGGTGTAGGGGGTCAAAGAACTGGAAGAGAACTTTCACCATGTCTCCCTCATTGTTGGTGTTGACTAAGTTGAGAAGACGACTATGCCTCTCGGTGAATGGAGAATTCTCAGGAATCCTTGAAGCTATCTCCTTAAGTTGAGGAGGAATTCTTACAAGGTTGACTTGGATAGTTTTCCTGTGAAGTGATTCCATTAATTACAAAACAGGAACAAAGATGAAGATCCAAATCCTTGAAATGGTTAGTGGATGCATATGAGGCTTCATGATGTTATGATGTTATGCACAAGTATATATGTACAAACAAATCACACAAGATCCTAGTTTCAGGCTTGCATGGGGTTTCATAGGTAAGTACCCTCTTGAAGTTTAGTTGGCTCAACCTGTCCTATAAATAGTAATCAGGTTCTAAGGAGCTCAATATCACAGGGTTATTTTCTGTGTTCATTGTTTCAGTTTAGCCACTTTACTGGCGACTGAAATATTCCAAGAAAACAACCCTCAATGAGTGTAGTATCGAGTATCTACCAACTTCGGACTGCACCAAAGCCGGTCATCTCACTACCCCTAAAAAGGCCAAGATGGTCAAGTAAAGGTTCTAAAAGTCCATTAGTGCTTCATGACATCACTCAGCGGCCCCGTATTCTCTTTGATTAACTCAAAGGCTACCGGTACCTACAAATATGTCGCACTAATATAGCTATTGCTTCAACCATGTTGGTATACCCCGCATAGTTTCCACAACGTATTGTTATTTACCTATGAATGTTTCCCAAATCCGGGTAGACGATTCAAACCCAAACAATAGAACCAAATGTAAAGCAATCAAATCAAGCAAGATAAGCATGTAAATGTGATCTAAAACCCTAAGGTAACCCCACAAGGATTCAAATTCCCCAGCAGAGTCGCCAGTTCTGTGATGCGGTGGGAGAACTGACTTGAGGTTTTGCGTTTTTCGTTCGCAAATGTTTCGGTTTAGCAAGAGTTGCCACTGACTTTTTATTTTATCCAAAGGAAATGTCAAAAAGCACAGGAAAGACCTTTGAGATTGTTTTTAGGTTCGGGGGGTAGATTATGAAAAGCGAAGGTGCTATCACCCTTTTCATCCATGGTTTTCCATGGGCTCTTAGTTACTTATTTTAGATCGCTTGCTTTTGCTTTTCAATTGTTTGAAATGGTGCTTTTTGTGTGTGGTTTTGAAAGTATATTGAAAAGAGGCCTTTTGTCTAGGCAACCTTTGTAATGATTCTTGTTTGAATGTATACAAAGGTGTTTGTCTTTTGAAAAATGTTTCAATGTTTGAAAGTTTGTTTTGGGAAATGTTTTTGAAATGTGTTGTGTGTTTTTGAAAATAGCAAGGATGTTTGCAAGTTTGATTATGTAACTAGGAGTATCTACCTACCTACTCAAACATATTTCCTACACATTTTTAACCCTTTGAAATGGTTGTTTTACCATTGAATTTGGTAAACAACCTTGTGTTTGGATGTTAAACGGGACAGGCGCGGGTCATCGTATGACCACGATAGAAATTGTGCTAAGTATCTTTAGCAAATTTTTGAGGGACTAGATCATTTTTGTTTAGGCAACCAAGATAGAGTCATTGAGGGACTATGATATTTTGTTTTTACTTTCCAATATACCTAGCATGCATACCATGGCCATTTTAAAGGCAACAAGTGGATGAAACCCTAGGGGTGCTTGTGTGCATTATGTTGTCAATTTTCATGCATTTTTATCTTGTATTAGGTCAAGCTATTTGTTTTAATTTTTTTGGTTATCATACAAACCCTAGCTTTACTATCATGCATATCAAAGCAATAAAATGCGTAAAATATATCTAAGCTATTACAACATTGATATGGGGAGGGGGGTACAAGTTTGAATAGGGGGATATTTGAAAGAAAATAAAACCCTAAGTCAACTATTACAACCAAATTGAACTCATTGTGCAAATATTAAATTGACAATTATTAAATATGCAAATAAATATAAATATGCAAAATGTTTTTGTATTATTTTTATGTATGTAAAAATGAGTTTATTTATGTCCTAAAAATAAGAAAAATAAAAGATTATTTTTGAAAAGGATAATAAACCCTAATTTTTTTGTTTTAAGAAAATATATATATTATATTGTTTATTTATTCATTTATGTACAAAAAATAAATAAAAATAATATATACAAATATTAAAAAAATGAAAATATGTGAGAAAATATTATTTAAGTGTATAAATAATAAAAAATAAAAAAATATAATATTTTTATAATATTTACAAGTTTTTATTTAAGAAAATAAAAGTATATTATTTAATAAACTATTCTTATGCTAAAAAAAAATAATAAAAATAATAAAATAAAATATGAAAAATTAAGAAAATGTTTTTGGTAATTTTTTTATATTTAGAAAAAATAATAAAAGTCAGAAATGAAAATAGAAATAGAAAATATAAAAATATAAAATCAATGGGCCAAGGGGTGCAGGAAGTAGGATGGAGGGTGCAAAAAGCAGAACAATCCAAGCCCAGCCCAAGGTTCCTCTTCATCTCTGACCTTGTGACAAAGAAAACGCGAGCCCTGTATTCAAACTTGTATCTCCTACATTTGTGCTTAAAAACAAAAACTTGCAACATGAAAGTTATAGAGCATTAAACCACGATTCTAACCATATAAAAAACTTGATCTAACTCTCAAAGACCAGGGAGAATTTCCTTGGCCCTAATTTCTAACCTAGTTTTGTCAAAAAGTTCAACATTCAAATTCTCCTAGCTCAGTTAACATAAATGAATTCTATCCATATGTAGAACTCAAGGACCATGAGGACTACATTTTTGCTTCACAAACCTAAGCCTAATGATTCCTAAATAAGGAGATAGAAGTTTGTGAAATACCTGTTTCAGTCAAGCTCGAGTATGGAAATGCAGGGGTTGTGAGTGAGGCCTGAGATACTTGTGAGCTTGCTTGAAGTTCCTTTGAGCTTTCCCAATGCTTAGTTTGCTTTGAACTTGCCTGAATCTCCCTATAGAACTCAACCTGCAAACTCAGAATTCAAAAATGGTGAAGTGTGTAAATGGAGTTACAGTGACTTGGGAATGGTTGGTATAGTTTAGGTAAGTTGTATGGAGTGTGTTGGAACTGGTTCAGGACAAAACGCACGAGGCAATGTGAAGATGACTTGTGATTGCAGAACCTTCCCTGTTTTGGGAAGAAATGAAGTTTTGGTTTACAAGGGTGTTTGAGAGGTGGTGAGCTCGTGTTTCTGACCTTAGGCAATATGCAAAACTTGTTTGAAATGAATACAACACTTGGTTATATCATATTACAAAGTTGTTGTGATTTTCCAAGTTCACTTATTTTTGAAGAAAATGTGATTTTGACAATGCTATGGCCTGTACAACCTAGCTCCAAGCATGCTGATAGTTGGTGTACCTTGCCCTATGATTGTGGAGTTTGTTTTCTGCAAAAGATTTGGTTCACATCTCAAGAGAAACAACTTGACATAAGCAAGCTTTATCAAAGTGGCAATGTTGCCTTTTTGCCATTTTTAGATTAATTCAATGTGTAATGCTTCATAGATCAGAACAATGCCTCTAACCAATGTGTTTGCATTTAATTTATGAGTGTGGAAGGGTTTAAGGACCTGTAAACCAAGTACAAGCAAGGTTTGAACTGATTTGCAACTTGTGCCAATGTGAAAAATGCCATGGACAAAAGTGAGAAATGGCCATTTTCTTTTCTTCGATTCTCCCTAACCACAAATGACCTTGGAGAGTTATTTGACATTATGGAAAGCTTGTAACATGCTCTAAAATCCATATTTGAAATGCATTTTGAGATTCCAATTGGAACTATGTGAAAAATTGCCATGAAGATAGGTCAAAATCCAGCCTAAACTAGGGCAAAATTTCACTAAGTTAAAAGTTTCATGGACCCTTGTTCACAAAATCATAACTTGAGATCCAAGCATCTTTTTGGAAAACTTTGTGAATAAAAGTTGTATATTTTGTGGAGGACTACAACTTTCATGTTGGGAGTTTTATTTGAATCCAATTGAATCATAGTGAAAAAGTTGGGAAAAGTTGGGAAAAAATAAGAAACTTTCATAACTTAGAAAATTTCTAAGTTATGAAAATTTTCCATTTTAAACCCTAATTTTCAAAATTAGGTTTGTTGGTGAACAATTTTCATGTTTTGACACATCTTGATGAAAAATGACCCTTGGCACTTGATTTTGACCAAAAAGTCAAAGTTTGACTTTTCAGTGTATAGTTGATTTTTGATCAGTTGATTGGAAAATTCATCTGTCAATCCAATGCATTTGAGATCTTTTGAACCTTGTGATTAGGTCAAAATGATGCCATTGAGTCCTTTAATCCATTCTTTAACCCAATTAGCCATTGGCTAGGTAAAAAATCAGAAATTGCCCTTTTGCAGCCAAAACCCTAAAAATGACCATTTTGCCCTTTTGATGATCTGATCAAATTTCTTGAGGAGTTATGGTCCAAACTTGATCAAATGGTTCATATGAGTCTATAATGTTTATGTGGATAAAAAATTATGAGGTTTGATTGTAAATTGGCCACAATTGAATTTTTCCCGAATACAGTTGATTTTTAGGTCAACTATCCAATTGACTGGGCAAAAATTTGATTCAAGGCTTGAAACTTGGTATGGGTAATCTTATGAGTCCAACATGAAGTATGAAAGTCACATTGAGCATTGGAAGTCCAAAAATCCCTGTGCAAACTCAAACCCTAATTTCAGGTCAACAGTGCAAGGAGATGTCTTGAGCAGAGTAAACCTTAATCTTGTCTGGAGTCCAAAGAGTCTTGTGAGGGGAAATATTGATAAAATGAGAGGGAAAATTTTGGGGTACAACAGATACCCATTCAATACATCTTCATATACAATCAAGACATAGATGTATTTTGAAACTCCCTAACTTGAGTATGCTTTTACCATAAATCCCCGCAAAGTTACCTTCCCCAATGAAGTTGCCGCTATCCCCAGAGAGTTACTACCTAATATAAAATTGGATCAGATGCCAGTCAACTTTATCCTCTTCAGACGAGCCAAAAATTTATCCATCGATTTTACCCCTAATCAGGATATACTAAGATTTATAACTCCTCATTAGAGAAAGGAACAACCAAAATTTTGAACTCTTCTTCCGCAAGCAGGAATTAACACTCTCCAGCAGAGTTTCCTCAGAAAGCCGATATCATTGTTCCCCAGCGGAGTTTCCTCAAATAGCAAGTAGGAATCCCCGGCGAAAACAATTCCCGGGAGATTGAAGATTACACATACTTTTCATCCCCAGCAACAGTCAGAGATTTATTTTCCCAAACAAAGACGCTGCTCAAGTTTACAAATGCACTTCAACAACATTCTGCATTCATACATCATTTACAAAATATCATAGTATATGCATACGAAACGCATATAGCACAATCTCATATATTTTGAGAACATCATTACGCAATACATTTCATATATCATGACATTGCATATGGCTAACTCTTTACCTTTTCAGGAAAGATCAGTCAACAGACAAATATTACTGACCTCTTATATGGCTGACAGTCTTCTCAAAGGTTACATCTGACGAAAAGCTATTTCAGCATTTTCCTCAGATGGTCATTCTCAAAAGACCTCTTCTGGTATAAGTTCATCTCTCCTAGTTAATGAAAGAAGAAAGACCTCTTCTGGTATGAATTCATCTCTTCCAGTTAATCACAGGCGAAAGACCTTTTCTGGTATGAATTTATCTCTTCCAGTTAATGACAAGAGAAAGACCTCTTCTGGTATGAGTTCATCTCTTCTAGTTACTCACAGGCAAAAGACCTCTTCTGGTATGGGTTTATCCTTTCCAGTTAATCACAGGAAAAAGACCTCTTCGGGTATGGGTTTATCTCTTCCAGTTAATCACAGGCAAAAGACCTCTTCTGGTATAGGTTTATCTCTTCCAAATAATGACAAGCGAAAGACATCTTCTGGTATGGATTTATTCTTCCAATTAATGACAGGCGAAAGACCTTTTCTGGTATGAGTTCATCTCTTCCAGATAATGACAGGCGAAAGACCTCTTCTGGTATGAGTTTATCTCTTCCAATTAATGATAGGCGAAAGACCTCTTCTTGTATGGGTTCACCTCTTCCAATTAATGACAAGCGAAAGGCCTCTTATGGTATGAGTTCATCTCTTCGAGTTAATCACAGGTGTTGTACCCCAGTATTTTCCCTCTCATTTTTCTCAAAAAAACATTCTTTCAAGGCTCTTCAAATAGTCAAGACACTCAAGGGTTGACTAGTCAAGATGCTCCTCCAAGTCAAAGGACTACAACTAGGGTTTAGAGTTTCTCAAGGAAGTTTGGTTTGCAAAGGTTTGAAGTGGATTCCATGGTTCTTCATGGGTCCTCAACAAGGTTCATGTCAAGTTTCAAGCCCTACATCACAAGTTTGCTCAGTCAATGGCTCAAATGTTTGGAAATCAAATGTATTGGTCAAAAAGTCAATTATGGTCAACATACAGTCAAGATAATTTCTTAAAAAGCAAAAATGATCAACATAGATATTGTGGAGGATATCTTGGGCTTTACAAAAAGTTAAAGATCATCTTCAAAAGATAAACTTTAAAAAAGTTATGTATTGCACAAGTTGGGAGATTTTGAAGAAATTCATCAAGTGCAAATTGAGCAAAATTGCAATTTTGAACCAATGAGCTTATTTTTTGATGTTCAAACATGTCCATAATATCTTAGAGGACATCTAAGTCCATTTTTGCATGGCCTTGATTTTTATTTATATTTATCTTCATTTTATTCATTTTAAAATCAAATAAATTAAGTAAAAATACAAGAAACCATGGGCTAATGCATTTGGGCTTAACCTGGCCAATTATGAAGCCCAAACAATTCATGTAAGGTACATCACCAATGACCAGAATCATGCTGAAAACAAAAGTGGCAAGAATCATGTAATTTTGGCAATTTTTCAAATTATAATTTTTCTTTTAAAGCCATGGTTAAGGCTTGATTCTTTCCATGTTGGTATACTCACTATCTTCCTCTATAAATATGGATCTAAACAGGCTAAAGGGACACACACAAGCTGCCTAACGAAAAGCTACAAAAGTTGCATAAATTCTCAAATTTTCCAAAGTTCAAAAACCAACTTCCAGCCTTCCTCCATCAAAACCAGTCCTGCATTTTTGCTCCTGACACTCCCAAGACACATCCCTGTTCTTATCAACACTTGAAACATCCTAGAACCAGCAAACAAAATTGCTCTGGTATGCTAAAGTTTTGAAATTCAAATCTTTGCTTTTAATCATATTTCATGGCATGCTAACCCTTGTTTGTGTTCATATGAATCCATAGGTCAGTTTTGGTTTTTTAAATCGAAGCCTTCACGTTAGAGTTGCAGGATGCCATTGTTAGGGCTCCAAAACGGTTGAGCTTCAAATTGAGCGATGCCATGAGTTTCAGGCCAAACAGATGGTGCCACTGAACTCGCAGCCCCCAAACTAGGGGGGATATGGTCTTTTTTTATTAACCCATCGTGTTTTTGTAAATTGGAATTCTGCTTTCCAGAGAAGAAGGAGGTCAACCACCGCGTGTGGTGGTTTGAACCTCCCTCGACTTGTGTGTCAAAACCTTGCTCCCTGATAGGTTTATTTAAAATATTTGGACCACGCTAAACAAGCTCGTGTTTGCTGACTCATATTTGGCTTGCGTTCGTACTATATTGTTTTGTTTTATTTAACCTAATGAAAGAACAAACATGGTCCAGTGGTAGCAAGAGCGTCCTAAAGTCACTCCCTCTCAAGGTCTTGGGTTCGATCCCAGGTTTTGCAGTTTTATTTCTCTAATAAATTCCTTTCAGATCTAATGCTACATGGATCCAGCATGCTCACGGTGCACTCCAACTCCTAGCCCTCAGATCTCATCAAACACGATCAAAGCGCCTCAGATTCACATTCCCACCATGAATCTCTCAAGGATGACCATACATGATCTTTTTGGCAGCGCCTGGGCCCTCTAATTTAGGCCTAATGTTTTTTTTTTCAAATCATCACCCCCTTATTTTCTTGTTGCAGCCTGGCCCATTATTATTATTTTTTTATTTTGTCTTGTTTAACTTAATTCATTTTCTTTTTTTAAAATTAATTAATTTCTTAATCATAAAACCAAAATCATGAAAATAATTAGACTTAGATTTTCATTAATAAAATTTGTTTTCAATTAATTATTTTTAATCATTTTTCTTTTTCTTAATTAATTAGAATTTAGGTCTTCATAAATTTAATTTAAATATTTTCCTAAAACAAAAAATAACAAAAATATTTTCTTTTTGTCACTTAGAAATTTTTTAGGGCTTTCACTTCTCCGCTCGTTTATTTATTTATCCGCATTATTATTTTCAGGAATATTATGTATTCGCACATGGGATGTAATAGTTAAATTAGGACTTTTTTACTTTTTATCCCCTATTCCCCCATCCCGAAGCATTGTAATAGCGTAGATTTAAATTCTCGCACTTTTATTTTCTGTACTTATATATATATATATATATATATATATATATATATATATATATATATATATATATATATATATATATATATATATATATATATATATATATATATATATATATATATATATATATATATATTAACTGCTAGAAGAATGCTTAATAGGATTTCATGATAATATGTGAAAACAAATGGTAGAAAACCTAAATGTTTAAAGATAAATAACTGAAACACAACACATTCCCACACGCGCACCTCTAATGTACCTCCACTTGTTTCCTTCGGAAAAAAACAGTCAGGTTTCTCGAACGTGAGAAATTTTAGCAGTGACCCTTTGGTTATAAGATCATAAGTCCCTCGATGACCCTTTCGATGTTGCCTCGGTAAATGATCTTAAAACCTTAAGGTAATTGATTAAAGTATCTTACGAGTTGCTTTCGTGACTGTGTGATGACCCTCGCCTATCCCTCAAAACATCCATCGACAGGGCTACCTACTGACTAATAGTAGGATAACACTATCTAAAGGAAAAGAGGAAAAGAACAAAGACCATTCGAGTAGGTAGACCATTAATATTTGCTTGCTCACAAAAATAAACAAAACAATTTTTTCACACATACACAAACTCTTTTCTAAATATTTTAAAAGACAAGAAATACTTTGTATAGATTCTTAAAGATACGAGAAACATTACAAAGTTCGCCACACTAAGGCGTCTTTTCAAAAATATTTTCAAAATAAACAAACACAAAAAATTTTCAAAAGTGAGCTAACAACTAATAGCCCGTAGATAACTACAGATGTAAAGGGTGATAACACATTCCCTTTCCATAATCTACCCCCGAACTAAAAATATTTAAAGAGGTCTTTCCTATTCTTTTCACCCGTTCCTTTGTTGGATAAAAGAAAAGTCGGCGACGACTCTTGCTAACTGCAACATTTGCGATAAAAATGCAAAACCAGTAAAGTCAGTTCTCCCACTGTATTTCAGAACTGGCGACTATGTTGGGGAATAGTACTAAAAGTTGGGTTACCTTAGAGCTAGGTCATATTTAAAATGCTTTACTTTTTTGATTTATGTGCTTTACCTTTTGGGTTCATGTTTGGGTTATTTTAAAAGATCCTACACCCAGATCTGGAACACTTTTTAGGTAAGCAGCAATAGATCATGGAAACTATATGGCATAGACCGATATGGTTAAAGTGATAGCTGCATTAGTGTGACACATTTGTTGGTACCGGTATCCTTTGTGTTGAATCAAGGAGAATGTGGGGTGACTGTATGGTGTCATAAAGCAATAACAGGCCTTAGAACCTTAGTTGAACAAACTTGGCCATTAGAAAGTACTGAGATAACTGGATTTGGTATAAAACTGAGGATTGGTTGATACTCGATACTACACTCATAGAGATTCGACTTTCGGGATATTTCGGCCACAAGAAAAGATTGCTTGACCTGAAACAATGCCCGATGAAGAAAGATCAGTGATATTGAGATTCCTTAGAACCCGATTACTTTCTTTTAGGATAGGTTGAACCAACTAAAATTCAAGAGGGTACTTACCTACAAACCCCGTGCAAGCCTAAACTTAAGGGCTTGCGTGTTTTTCTTGTGTGTGATTATTTGCTCAAACATGACATAATGCATCATAACATCCATACTCATTTTCACTGACCATTTCAAGGACCAGGGGAATTTATATTTGTTCTATTTTGCAAACTATGGCTTTCACTCGTAGAAATACTATCTGAATAAACTTTATGAAAATACCTCCTCAACTTAAAGAGATAGCTTCAAGGGTTGCTGAGAATTCCTTGTTCACCAAAAAATATGGTCGACTTCTCAACCTGATAACCTAAAACTTTAAAGAAAAGATGATGGAAGTACTCTTTCAGTTATTTGACCCTAAACACCATTGCTTCACCTTTCCCAATTATCAGTTTGTACTCACTATGAAAGATTTCTCTCAATTACTGGGAGTACCTATTCTTGATCAGATGCCTTTCACCCATTTAGAGGAAGCTCCAAAGCTAGAAGTCATTGTGGAAACCTTGCATCTGAAATGGTCTAACATTATATCCAACTGTTTTGGGATGATTTGGACTTTCAAACTTTTGAAGAAGTTCTGGCTCTTCTAATATATGGGTTAGTACTATTCCCCAATCTTGATCAACTCATAGATGTGAATGTTGTCAGAATTTTCCTCGCTCATAACCCTGTGCCTACTTTTCTCGGGGACATCTTGCATTCTCTTCAAACTCGTACCATGAAGAGGAGATGGGTTCTTATGTGTTGTATACCATTGCTCTCTAGGTGGTTTATTTCACACCTTCCTCAATCAATACTGAAGAACGAACAAGGTTTGGGTTGGTCTCAAAGGGTAATGTCGCTCTCTCATTCGGAAATTCATTGGTATTCCCGATCTATGGAGGATGTCACCATCATTGACCACTGTGTGGAATTCCCTAATGTACCACTCCTTGGAATTAGGGGAGGTATCCCTTATAATCCTTCTCTTGCTCTACGACAATTTGGTTATGCTCGAAGGGATGGCCGTCATGATATGCTTATCCAGGGTATTGAGTTCGAGTATGAAAATGATGTTCAAGGGTACCGTCAAAGGTTTATACGAGCTTGGGTCATGGTAAATAAGGTTGATAGAAATACTTGGGGGCATAGGAATCCAATTCCTAGGGAGCATTATCTCAAATGGGTGCGAGCTCGCGCTAAAAACCTCATGATGCCATATCCAGCCATCCTGCCAATAATTATGCAGCCTATTACCGAAGGGGATGTTCCTTATATAGTGCTCCATCCTGACATACCTACTAACTTCAAGGAACTGTAGAATTCCTAGATTCAACTAAAAGAAGAACGAAATACCTTTGAGACTCAATTTTATGCCAGCTAAATGAAAGTGTTAGAGCTCACAAGGCAGCTTCACGAGTGTAATATGGTGGGAGAACTGACTTTTTGGTTTTATCCAAAATGTGCGGATAGCTAGAGTCTCCACCGAATTTTCTTATATCCAATAAGTAAAGGTGAAAAGAACATGAAAGACCTTTGATAGATTTTGAGTTCAGGGGGTAGATTATGAAAAGGTATGGGGTTAGCACCCTTTTCATCCGTAGTTATCTACCGAATCTTAATCGCTTGCTCACTTTGTTTGTTTTGTGTCTGTATGCTTTTGAAAACAAGTTTTGAAGTGCCAAATAGAAAGGCAATTTTATTTATAATCACTCTTGTATCAGTCCTCAAGAATGTTGATAAAGCATTTTGAAAATGTTTTGAAAGTGTGGGGTGTGAAAAAGTGTTTTTAGTTGAGAGCAAAAGATTAACAGTAACTAACCTTACTCAAAAGTCTTTCGCGTTATTTTCCTCTCCCTTTAGATAGTGTTATCTTCACATTAGTTGGTAGGAAGCTCTATCATTGGATGTTTGAGGGATAAGCATAGGGTCATTGTATAGTAACGAAAGCAACTCATAAGATATTTTAGCAATTACCCTAAGGTTTTAAGATCTTTTGTCGAGGCAACTACAAAAGGGTCATCGAGGGACTCATGATCTTATAACTAAAGGGACACTGCTAAAATATCATACGTTCAAGAGACATGACTATTCATTTTTCTGAGGCAAAAAGAGAGATTACCCTAGAGGTGAAGTGTGCAAGTGATTCAATTCAGTTCATTTATCTTGCAATTAGAGTTTGCTAATTACTTCTTCTACGTCTTTCCATGCAATCCTATTATTCTAAGCAGTTATAATATCAATAAAATAGCAAAGCATAAATGAACGTCCTACGCTATTACTGAGCTTCGGGAAGGGGATACAAACCATAAAAACTTTGGGGAAAGCATAGTAAATAGACCCTAGTTTAAAATTATTACAAACTGTGTGCAGATACAATATTTGGAAAAAATAAGAATACGGAAAATAACAAACGCACGAAGATTGACACGGGCACAAGCTTGAAACCCTAAATAATCTCATTATTTGATAAAATATTTTTTGGTATTTTGTTGAGAAAAAGATTTGAAATTTTACCCTAATTCTAATTAATTTTAACTAATGAAATAAAACCAAAAATAATTAAATTAATTAATTTTAATTCATGAAAAAGTAAATTAATTAGAAATACCTTAAGTTTATCTTTTTTGATTTTTCTGATTTTATTATAAAAATAAAATTGATTTTAAAAGTAATATAAAATAAATAAATAAATAAGAATAAAATAAAGAAAATAGAAAATGGGCCTGATGTTGTGAAGCAGACTGGGGGGTGCACGCTAGAAATTTGCTAGGCCTAATCAAACCAAGCCCAGACTCCTGCGTGTGATCCAGTATTGTTATTTCTTTAAGGCTTCGGTGTGGGCGAGAGATCTGGAACGTCTGATCTGGATTTGATGAGATCCCATGGTGTGGAGATAGGAATGCGTGGTGGGCGCGCTGCGACTGGGAGTACTGGATCTACAATATAATGTTAGAAAAGTAAATGTGCAGGAAGCAGGGTTCGAACCCCTGACCTTACACATAACATAGCCTTAAACGTGTTGCCTCTACCATTGGGACGATGATACTTCCATTAGCCTAAACGCAACAAATAAGTTAAATATTAAAACAGGACTTAAATGCTGGTTGTAAAACACACCTGTGCAAAGTGGGTCCCTGCCATTTGAATGGACAACCCAAAAGACTCTGTTATGCCACAGAGTCTCTGGCCGAATAAATATGTGATCGATTTAATCTGAGCCAGAGGAGGTCTCTATGTCTTTAACTGGAAGAAGTATCAGGATAAATCATTTGTCGATTTAATCTGAGCCAACATCTATTTATGCTCGTTTTTATCGGGAAGAAGTATCAGACTTAAACCTATGTTTGGTTTTACCGGAGCCACAAAATGTTTTCAACTGGAAGAAGTATAAGAATAGATCTACACCTGATCTAAGCTGAGCTAGAATAATGTCTACTGGAAGAAGTATCAAAATAAATCTTTCTGATTTAGTCTGAGCTAGCAACTAACTACGACCATCTTCAACTGGAAGAAGTATCAGAATAAATCTTTGATTGATTTAATCTGAGCCAGATGAGGTCTCTGTGTCTTTAGCTGGAAGAAGTATCAGGATAAATCATTGGTCTATTTAATCTGAGCCAAAAACTATTTATGCTTGTTTTTTATCTGGAAGAAGTATCAGACTTAAACTTATGCTTGGTTTTACCTGAGCCAGAAAAAGTTTTCAACAGGAAGAAGTATCAGAGTAGATATACACCTGATCTAAGTTGACCTAGAAGAATGTCTACTGGAAGAAGTATCAGAATAAATTTTTCCAATTTAGTTTGAGCCAACAACTATCTACAACCATATTCAACTGGAAGAAGTATTAGAATAAATCTTTGATTGATTTAATCTGAGCCAGAAGAGGTCTTTGTGTCTTTAACTGGAAGAAGTATCAGAATAAATCTTTGATCAATTTAATCTGAGCCACAAAAAGGATTTTCAAGAAGAAGTATCAGAATAAATCTTTGGTCGATTTACTCTGAGCCAGAAGATATTGTCTTTGAGAAGACTGTCTTGTCATAAAAGTAGTCGAAGATGTTTATCTGTTGATTAACCTTTCCTGTAATGGTAAAGAGTTAGTTGTATGCAATGTCATGATATATGAAATGCATTGTGGAATTATGTTCTCAAAATAAATGAGATTGTGTTATTTGTGTTACGTATCCATATGCTATGATATTGGTAAATGATGTATGAATGTAAAATGTTATTGAAGTACACAAGTAAACTTTAGCAACATCTTTGTTTGGGGAAAATAAATCTCTGACTGTTGCTGGAGATGAAGAATGTAACTCCTCAATTTTTGTTGAAGTGAATTTTGTTGGGGATTCCTGCTTTCTGTCCGAGGATATTACGCTGGAGACTTTTGACTTCTGCTTAAGGAGCGTTGATAACCTATCCTGGTTCTTGAAACGGATGGATTCCATGCAATATGACTGGAGATGGAAGAACGAATATTCCTCTGATGTGAGTGGCTGCTCTTCTGGTGGTGGTTATCCTGATTAATCCTTCTGGAGAAAAGAATTATGTTGGAAGAATTTAACAATTTGGAGAAATAAATTCCACTAGGGGAGGGACTTCTGTAGCTAGAGAAATAAACTCTACTGGGAAATGAAGCTTCATGAATTGCTTGGGGATTTTATGAAACTATATTGAGGAACCCAAGAAATCCATAGACCATGCTGGGGAATTCTACAAGACGCCAGGGAAATGATTGAAACTCTTCATCTGTTAGGAAATGTTATAGCAGCTAAAATAATTAGGCTATATGCTGAAGATGTGATGGTGAACTGCGGGAATATGCCTCTGCTTCAGTACCTACTAGGGAATGTATCTTTGTTGAGGATTAAATGGTGAAGGTAGTCCTCTAGATATGGTTGCTCTATGGGGATTTATGGATGACTTTCGACATTGTCTCAACTCTTAGAGCCTTTAGAAACTGTATTTCCATTTTTATGTATGCATTTGTAAATGATAATCATATTCAAATGCATATGTTCATTTAAAATAATCATTGGACGTTCTTGCAAACAAAACAGAAAAATACAAAATAAATAGTTTTGCACTTTTTAAAGCAAAGACTTATATTGATTGAGAAAGTCTGGCTATAGTAGGCTCCTTTGTACAAGGAGACGGGCATCCTAACAAGAGAATGTCATCATAAAATGAGAAATATACAAAGTGGTACACCAAGAAAAAAAACAGCTATGTGAAATAATCTCATTGGGTTTCAATTCTGCTATTGCCTTTATATCTTTGAGCGTCTCATCACTCTTCCATTTGGAAGAAGTTTGATGGATTAATCTGTACCATTCGAATTTGATAACGAAGTCTGGCTGTAAGGTGATCCAACAGGACATAGTCATACGCTCTTAACCCCTAACTTTTTCATAGACCTCCCTTTCGGGTTTTCAGTCCACCGGGATACCCTTTTTGCCCAAGCCGCCTTTTTCAGGTTTTCGACTTGCCGGTGTACAATTTTTATATATATCCATAATTTTGCTTGAACCCTTTGGTTTTTCCTGGATGCCCTTATTTTTTCCTAGGCCAGTCAATCTAGCGGGTGTCTTTTCATGCATAGTATTTGTTAACTATGTCCGCATTTACAGGGTGTGGAAGGTCGTCACCGTCCATGGTGGTCAATATCATGGCTCCACCGAAAAATATGTTTTTGATCATAAATGGTCCTTCATATGTAGGTGTCCATTTTCCCCTGGGATCACCTTGTGGCAGGATGATGCGCTTGATTACCAGGTCACCAACCTCATATACCTAACGTCTGACCTTCTTGTTAAAAGCTTTGATCATACGTTTCTGGTATATCTGACCATGACAAATAGCCTCTAGCCTGTTCTCGTTAATCAAGTTCAATTGGTCAAGTCGAGTATGAATCCATTCGTCTTCGTTTAAACCTGCATCTTTCATAATTCTCTGGGAAGGAATCTGGACTTCGACAAGAAAAACAGCTTCCATACCATAGATGAGAGATAATGGGGTTGCCCCTATTGACATGCGCACTGAGGCACAGTAGCCATGATAAGAAAATGGTAACATCTCATGCCATTCTTTATATGTTATAGTCATCTTCTATATAATATTCTTTATATTCTTATTGTCGGCATCCACATCACCATTCATCTTTGGTCAGTAAGGAGAAGAGTTATGATGTTGGATCTTAAACTGCGTATAGGGCTGGATGATCATAGTATTATTGAAATTGGTACATTCATCTGTGATGATTCTTTCTAAGATACCATACCAACAGATAAGGTTATTTATAATGAACTGAGCCACAACGTTCTTGGTGACATAAGCGAATGAGGCTGCCTCGACCCACTTCGTGAAGTAATCGATGGAAACAAGTATGAAGCAATGTGTGTTGGAAGCGGTAGGTCTAATCTTTCCAAACATGTCAATGCCCCACATTGCGATCGGCCAAGGAGAAGCCAAGACGTTTAAAGGAACCAGAGGAATATGTACTTTGTCAGCATAGATTTGTCATTTGTGACAAGTCCAGGAGTGATGATGACAATCTGTTTTCATAGTTGACCAATATTAACCTTCCCTCAGGATAATTTTAGACATTGTATTCCCGCTAGAATGAGTTCCAAAGATACCTTCATGCATATCCTTCATGATCTTCTCAGCTTCTCTCTTGTCCACACACTGAAGTAAAGTGGAATCATGCTTGCACTTATATATGATTCCGTTACTCGGGAAGAACTTGGAAGAGAATCTTCTTAGAAACTTCTTGTCATTCATAGATTCTCCCTCACGGTATTCTTGGGCTTCGAGGTACCTTTTCACCTTATGGAACCAATGTTTTTCCTCTACTCCCTCAGTATCAATCTCATAACAGTATGTCAGTTCGTCTAATATTTCAATAGTAATCTGAGGGACTTCGTTATCCCATCTGACCTTAAACATGGATGACATGGTAGCTAGCGTGTTCGCTAACTAATTTTCTTCTCGTGGAACATGTTCAAAGGTAATCTCTTCAAAATATGGGATCAATGTCAACACATGCTCTTGGTAAGGGATGTGATTAGAGTACTTCGTGTCCCATTCTCCCTTAATCTGGATGATCACCAAGGTTGAGTCTCTGTATACTTATAAGAACCTGATCCTCATATCAATAGCAGCCTTTATACCCATAATGCATGCCTCATATTCAGCCATATTGTTGGTGCAGTTAAACCACAGTCTGGCAGTGAAGGGTGTATGACAGCCTTCAAGGGAGATAATCACAGCACCAATGCCATTGCTGAGCGCATTGGAAGCTCCGTCAAAGACCATAGTCCATCGAGATCCTTTTTCAGGTCCTCCATCTGGTCCAGGTTCTTCATAGTCAGTTATTAGCATAATGTTCTCGTCCAAGAATTTAAAATTCATTTACTGGTAGTTGTCTACGGCCTTGTGAGCTAAATGATCCACTAATACACTCCCTTTGATTTCTTTTTAAGTAGTGTACTGAATGTCATATTCGGTCAGGACCATTTGCCATATTGTTATTCTTCCAGAGAGGGCGGGCTTCTCAAATATGTATTTGATGGGATCCATTTTAGAGATTAATAAGATAATGTGAGTCAACATATACTGTCTTAGCCGGTGAGCAACCCATGCCAAAGTGCAACAAGTTTTCTTGAGTAGTGAGTATCTTGTTTCACAGTCGGTAAACTTTTTGCTAAGGTAGTATATTGCATGCTCTTTTCGACCAAACTCGTCATGTTTCCCGAGCACACACCCCATTGAATTCTCTAAGATTGTTAATTACATGATCAAAGGTCTTCCTTCAACTGGTGGAATCAAAATTGGATGTTCTTGAAGATATTCTTTGATTTTGTCAAAGGCCACCTGACAATCGTCATTCATTTCACTACTTGATCTTTCTTCAGTAATTTGAAGATTGGTTCACAAGTAGTGGTTAGGTGGGAAATGAATATGGAAATATAGTTTAGATGTCCCAAGAAACCTCTAACTTCCTTCTCAGTGCAGGGAGTTGGCATATCTTGAATAGCTTTAACCTTTTCAGGTTCTACTTCAATACCTTTTCCACTGACGATGAAACCTAGGAGCTTACCAGATCTTACTCCAAAGGTGCACTTGTTCGGGTTCAACCTTAACTTGTACTTCTTCAGCCTTTCAAACAATTTTTGCAAGTGATCATTTGTATCTAGATAAATTTGTGGTAGTATTCATTGATTATATTCTAATCTATTCTAAATTAGAAGAAGGGCATGTTGAACATTTGTGAATTGTGTTGCAAGTGTTGAAAGAGAAGAAGTTTTATGCGAAATTGTCAAAGTGTGAGTTCTGGTTAAAGGAAGTGAGTTTCCTTGGCCATGTGATTTCTAGTGATGGAATTTATGTGGATCCTTCTAAGGTTGATGCTGTCTTGCAGTGGGAAACTCTGAAGTCTTCTACTGAGATATACAAATTTTATTGGTTTGGTAGGTTATTATCGCCAGTTTATTGAAGGCTTTTCTAAGTTAGCATTACCATTGACTTAGTTGACCCGAAATGGTCCAGCTTATGTGTGGGATGTTTCATATGAAGAGAGCTTTATGGAACTAAAGAAGAATTTGATGACTGGTCTAGTATTGGTTTTTCCTAATCTGAGTGAATCTTTTGTAGTGTATTGTGATGCATCGAAGATGGGTCTTTGTGGTGTACTGATGCAGAATGGTCAAGTTATTACTTATGCTTCTAAACAACTTAAATTTCATGAAATGAATTATCCTACGCATGACTTAGAGTTGGCACCTGTGGTGTATGTGTTGAAGATTTGGAGACATTATCTGTTCAGAGCCATATTTCAGGTGTTCAATGATCATAAGAGTCTTAAGTACTTGTTTGATCAATATGGCATGTTACTTGGTCCAAACACAATAACTCTCTTATTTCTCAACATTTTTGGAATCTACTTTGAGGAAAATGTCACATTTGAACTCGGGTCTTTTCAGTGTGTTTTATCCTCACTCACACGCTTTCTGGGAAACTTCCCAGAAGGTCACCCATCCCATAATTTCTCCAAGTTAAGCACGCTTAACTATGAAGTTCTTATGAATGAACTACTGAAAAGAAGATGCATCTTGTTGGTATAGGTAGTACCAATTAATCCTTATAAGCCTTCCTCCAACCATGCAGTCCCATACCTGCATAACCTCGGGTTCTCTCTCATTTCGATGTGGCGACCACCTTTGCCCTCTTAGGCATCAAGTGTTACATGCGGTGAAACCACTCCTCGCCCTTTTCAGCCTCAGGTGTTACACCAAACATCAATTTTTCCTCTAAGGACTTCAATTTTGGAATTGGACAAGATGCCCAAGAGTTTGTCCAAAATTTGGACAAATAGACCTATTTCCTGACCCAGAAGTTAGGTCATGACCTGAACTTGTCATTCATTCCATTTTCAACTCAAGCATCCTTTTGATGTGATTGTTTTTTGCATTTGATTCTTCATCACGAAGAGATCATTTGGCACGAAGAACATCTCAAAACGCACAAGTGTGTTTCATTTGACCTAAGCTCCAACATGGCGCCTTAAACTCTACATTTTATCCTCAAAAATATTCACTTGGGACCACCAGCACACGTGCAACTCATTTGTCCATGCAAAACGCGTAGACTAAAGTGAAAAACGACTTTATTTCGTGCCAAGTTCACGCATTTCACCGCTCATTTTCACACGGATTGCAAAGCAAAAAATTCCAACTTTGTTCACACGTTCTAGATCTGAATTCACACGTACCATAACCTCATTGTATTTCCTATAAATAGAGCCTCATTTTTCCTTCATTCGCAAGCCTAGAGAGCCATAAAACCTCTTTAATTTTCACTCACGAAAAGCTCAAAAATCTAGAAACCCTCATTTCATTTTAAGCTCGTTTTAACTTCAAGTCTCTGCCCAAAATCACTCATCGACACTATCTAAAGCCAACTTAACAATTATAGAAGCTTGCAACCTCCTGCAACCTTGAATTAGATTTCACCAATGTTGACCATTGAAGCTTGAACTGAAAAGGTAATTACGGGTTAACTTTCTGAACAAACAAGTTACCACACTTTTCGTCTTGATTTACTTATTCAAAGCCCTCACTTACCTGGAATTTATTCTTCGTATTTGTCATTTTATTTTACTTTGAAGAAACTAGGTTTCTTCGTGTTCTGAGCAAATTCTCTCTGCTCAGAGCCAATCAATGGCTCTGATGCAGAGAGATATGAACGATGACATGAGTTGAAGCTTAACCATTTATTGTTTGAGATGAAAACTCAGAGTTCATAATTTGCAGAAACCATACAAAGGTTGAAGACGATGATACAAATCATGCGCTTTGGTGGACAAATTTGAATTCCAGCCAATCATAGCATGCCACGTCGTCTAACCGTTGCTTTTTTGTTTTAATTCATTTTTTTATTTTAATTTTCTAATTTATTTTAAATAGCTCCTTTGACATTTTTTACTCCAATTTTTTTGCATAAATCACAAAAATTATTTTCTATCACATATTTTTTTCCAGATTGTAAAAATCATTTTGAGTATTTTTGCTATTTTATTTTCATTTTCTTTTTAGTTTTCATTTAACAATTTATTTTCATGCATTTTTAAATATTTTGCTCTCCAACTTTTGAGATCCAATTATTTTCAATATTTCTGACTTTCTCGAATTTGTTTTGGCAATTTATTTGATGTTTTGATACCTCTTTAGAATTTTCCATTTAATTTCCATTTTAAATCATTTTAAAAAAAAAATTAATCTTTATTTTGATCCATTTTTTATTTGGATTTTGATGACCTTGGATCTTGACTTGGTTGATCAATGCTTCATCAATTTCAATTTTTCTCTTAATAACATTTTGGTTGTATGAACTTTCATTACTTCAAATTTATCATTTAAATGTTCATTTGATCATTCTTGGTACTTTGGAATAATGATAAATTTATCTCATTGGATTATGAACTTGAATGGTTGAAATTGATGATATATGATCCCTTGTCACATTTCAAATGTAGTTGTTCATCTCCCCTTCTCCATCTTCTTTTTGCTTTTGTTTTGATCATTGTGTTACATTGTTTTAGAAGAATAATTTTGTATCATTTCTCTAACATGCATGACACATAAATTGCTATTTACCGACCTCACGTAGGTGTTACTTCTACATAAGTCAATTATGATTTCTTAACATAACGACAAATTGTCCCGACTCGGTTGATGTTTCATTAACACTAACATTAACATATTAATTATGCTAACTTTTACTTTTATAGCTAAAACACTTAAGCATATTCAAACTCTTTTCAAAACTCTTAAAAAAGACAAACCTAATCAAATATATTTTTGTGCCTTTGTGCACTTTTCTTTCAAACTTTTTTCTCAAAGATTGGATATTAGTTTATTCTAATAGTGATGCAAACCACTACACTTCTTCAATATGTTGTGAAGTGATTGATATTTTTCACTTGAATATTGAGATGTGTTTGTGAGAAAATCCAAGTAAAGTTCTCTATATCAAGATCATGTAAATGATCATTTCCCATACTTGTGGGTAGTAAGTTGTGTTTTCCACTCGAATACGATGAAATGCCTTTTCAATTTAAAATCAATCAATAAACTTTGTGGTTATTTTTACCATAGACTACGAGGTTCTGACTTCTTCATTGCACATGGAGGGTACGTAGGCACAGGGCTCTTGAAGTCTTGACAAACACAAAATTAATAAAATACTTATTTTCTCATCACCTCAATCTTTTTGAAAACAACCCGGTTTTATCTTAGCACATATTTTCAAGAGGTTTCTATGAAGTACCAATGATGTGAAGGGTTATAATACCTTCCCCTTGCATAACCAACTCTCATATCAAGATCTCTCTTTTATTTTATTTTTGCATTGGGTTTTCTCGATATTTTCCATTTCCTTTGGAAACAATAAAGTTTAGTGGTGACTGTTGTCTTTTTTGAGTTAAGCTATTCAATAGATTAATCTGAATTTTTCCCGCCGCGACACACTGTGTTGAGATATTAGATATAATTCAGTTGAGAAATCAAAACTCAAGACTAATTATGGTCTGTTAGCCTACTTAGTTTACAATTTAGGTGTATATAAATAGACATAGTTTGTAATTCAGTTTGTACAATTCAATTCAATAATAGAAATCCTTATTTCCTTATTATCTCTTTCTCCCCTAACTAAAAGTGTCTCACACACTAACAAATTGGTATCCAGAGCCACAGTTAGATTCTTTATCGTGTTTTAAAAAATCACACGTTAGAGAACGTGTTTTCGGGATCGAGGGTTGTTGTTAATCAATCGGTGCAAAGATGAATGGTAACAATGGTATTCCAAATTCTCTTCCAACTCTTGACGGAAAGAATTGGCTTATATGGAGAAAACAGATGCAATCGTTGTTCTACTTCCATGAAACCTTAGACGTTGTTACTAATGGCGTTCCTGTGCTGGTTGTGGATGCAACCGGTGCACAGAGAACCGCCTACAACAAAGCCAAGAAGAAAGATTGGAAGACTACATATTACATTCTAATGGCGGTTGATGCGACAAATTTAGACATAATATCTCATGCTAAATCGACGAAGGAAGCATAGCATATTCTTGTCAAGTACTATGAAAGAGGTGAGAAAGTCAAGGTTGTCAAGTTGTAAAACTTGCAACGACAATATGAGTTATTGTCAATGGAAGAAGATGAAAAGATTACAGGCTATGTGTCAAAGGAGCAGAAACTCGTCCATCTCATGAAGGGTTTTGGTGAAACCCTAATTGACAATATGATAATTGAGAATGTAATTCGTATGTTGGCCTCTCACTTTAATCATGTTATCATAGCTATTCAAGAATCCAACAATCTTGAAACCCTAAAATTGCAAGATTTGGTTGGTTCATTGGAGGCGCATGAGATTAGGATTTTCGAAATGAAATGACTTCAAGACATGATACAAGCGCTGCAATCTCAGTAATGGAAAAAGAATAGCGGTTTCAGCATATTCAAAGGGAAAATCGACAAGACTCGGGGCAATAAATCTTGGTTGAATCCTCACAAGAATAAGTTCGATGACAGGGCTTCTGAATCCTCGAAAAGAGGAGCAGGAAATTCCCATTAGAAAGAAAAAGAAGAGAAAAAAGGTGTGCAAATACAACTGTGAAAATTGGGGTCACTTAGCCAAGTATTGTTGGTATAGAAAAGATAGGGGATCGACAAAAGGCAATGACGAAGGAGAGAACCTTGCACGTCAGGATTTACATGATTATGGTGATATGGTGGCTATGGATGCAGTTGTAGATAACCATGTTAAATCTAAGATCTGGTTCCTCGACTTAGGCTACTCAAATCACATGATTGGTCAAAATATGTGGTTAGCAAATTTTGACGAGTCGAAGAAGAGTAAGGTAAAACTTACAGATAATAGCTCGTTGCAAGTAGAAGGTATTTACAATATAGTTTTTCAAAGGAGTAATAGAGTGAAAGCTATGATCAAAGATGTACTCTATGTACTTGGAATGAAGTGCAATCTGCTAAGTGTTGAACAACTGGTCGAAAAATGCTTTTCCATGGTTATGAAAGATGGAGCTCTGGAACTGTTAAACATTAAAAGTAACTTGGGCTTGAAATCTCCTCTTTCGAAGAACATAAAACTTAATACCTTGATGAGTTCGACTGAGGTACAATGTATGAAAACGGTTGTCGACCACAAGAACAGTTGGTTATGGAATTTGAGGTTAGGCCATCTGAACTTTAGATCACTCAATCAACTGATCACTCAAGATATGATGACAGGTATCCTAAGTCTTGAGATGCTCGACAAACTCTGTGAATGTCGTCTAGTCAGAAAGCAATCTAAAAAGTCTTTCATTTTAACTATGCTAATGAGATCCTTCTGCATACTTGAAATTGTACATTCAGATGTATGTTGTCGTTTTGAGTAGCATACCATTGGTTAAAACATATATTTCCTCTCATTTATCGATGAATGATGATGAAGTAACACAAGATGAAGAATTAGTTCATTTTTCTTTACTTGCAGGTGCTGAACCAATCAACTATAGCGAGGCTTTAAAGAATAAACAATCGAAGTCATTTATGGTCGAAGAGTTACAGGAAATCAAAAGAAACAACACATGGGAGTTAGTCGAATTGTCAACACACACCAAAGCTATCAAAGTAAAGTGGGTGTTCAATTTGAAACACAATTCTGATGGATCGATAGCAAGACATAAGAAATTGATAGCTCGCGGATTTATTCAGAGAGCAGGACTCGACTACTCTGAAGTATTTGCTCTAGTAGTAAGGTTGGAGTCTGTTCGACTAGTGGTAGCATTGACATACAAACAAAGCTGGTTGACATTTCACTTAGATGTGAAGTCAATATTTCTGAATGGACCTCCTTTTTATCTTATTTTCTTATTATCTTATTCCTCCTTTATTAAAAGTGTTTCCCGAACTAAACACTCCGTAGAACATTTCAAAAAGTTAAATATTGATAAACCGTACGTGAACCATTAAGAGGCTTTATTGTAGGATGCATGGGCAATATAAGTAAGGGATACATTGAGATGTTATACTGCCTTAACCGTTGGATTCAATTGCACCATAGAGGACTTTTTCAAACCTACGATATTAAGCCAGGTTCAAAGGATAGAGACCATGTACCAACCAGCATTTAGTAGAGTACAACTACCAAATAATATGAGGCTAGTATGCAATTGCCGAAAGCATCATTCATACATGTTTAGCATTTCAAACCGACACTGAGAAGGACAGAAGATTTAACTAGATTTGAAAATTAATTTAAAGATATTTTAAAATCTAAAGCATTAAACATGATAAAAGATGTTAAATTTTACTTTTATTTTAGACAAAAACATATGACTTTTTGTTGTTATTAATATTTGAAAGTATATAATTTATTTAAAATTGTGACTTGACACATTAAATGAGCATGTTATATTGCTCATAAATTTCAAAACCAAACACATACCAAAAATCATCTCTTTTATGTTCTATATAAAGCCACACCTTGAATCACTTATATTCACCAAGCAAAAGCAAATTACAATATTTCTATTTCAATCTATTTCCTAGAGAAGCAATGGCAAGCTTGAGAGTTTCTTGTGTGGTTGCATTGATGTGCATGGTGGTTATTACTGCACCCATGTCAGAGGCTGCAATCTCGTGCGGATCGGTAGCTGGGGCCCTTGCTCCGTGCCTTAATTATCTTACGGGTCGTTCTAGTCTTTCACCAGGATGCTGTATTGCTGTGAGGAGACTTAACGCGCAGGCACAAAGTAGCCCCGACCGTAAGGATGTTTGCAACTGCTTGAAAGGTGCTGCTGGTTCTATTCGTGGTTTGAATCTCAACACCGCAGCTACTCTCCCTGGCAAATGTGGTGTTACTCTTCCTTACACGATTAGCCCCTCTACCAACTGTAATGCGTAAGTTTTATAACTTACTCTTCTCATAGCTTTTTCTTATCTGTTAATTGGAATCACTACTACGTGAAGTAGGATGTCTCGGATACGAACCTGAAAAGATATAAAATCAATAACTTATTAACTTGTTTGTGTTTTTGTTGCAGTATCGGGATCTAAATATAGTTTGGATGAGAGGAAGAGGAAGAAGCAGGTAGCATGGCACTTCTTTCTACTACAGTAATACCAGCACTAGCTGGAGAGTTATCTAATGAGAATAAACAAAGGGCAACGAGGGCTCCATCTTTGCGAGTTCTTACGTCTATAGTTGTATTTAGTTGTATTGCACAATGAATATTTTTATTCAGTTTGGATGTTACATTTGTAATATGCTATATTATTCCATGCTACTTTACTTTCTACTTGCTACTTTACTTTTTGCTTTACTTTCTACTTTTTAACAATTCTCTTATTGCTTTTCTCTCCTATATTTATTGTTTTTGCTCATTCTAAGCATTTGAAATGCTTAGAATATGTGGATCGGACATAATTCATTATGACAAATTCAGTTTGTAAGAAATAGATTAAATAGATTGTTTTTATTTATAAATACAACATATATCATATCTCTGAGAACTGTGGGACTAATTCACCCTTTTAAACTTAACACAATAAAGGTGTTTGAGGTTGTAATGAAGGTAAAGCAAATGGCGCAATTTAGGCGACTAGGAGCGGACCGTAATGAAGACGGAAATTTCAACACACTCCCTTATTTCAGCATATGAGTACTGAACCGCATCTTATGTGCCTCTGAGCAATCCATAACCCGTAAGATCCTTTCAATCTCTTTGAGCCAAGTATGCACTTCATCAAGGTCGTATCTACCTTTGAAAATAGGCGGATGATTCCTCTGAAATGTCTCCAAGACACAGGATCCATCATTCCCGTCAATATTAGGCTGATATTGCACTACCTTAGCAATAGCCTGCAAAGCAACAACAAGTGCAACATCGTTTCTTTCAGTCATTCTACATACAGAAAACTAACGTCAGAAACACATATCGACGATGTACTTACACTAATAGATCAATAAGACACACACATCATAGAAAAAACTTGGTCGGATCGACCTGCTCTGATACCACTAATGTAACACCCTTCTAAAAATCCACGAATATTGTAAATAATAAATTAGAGTATTGCACCAAAAGGGTGTCACATCTTCATATAAAACATCATACATACATATCTTACTCTGTAACATAGGTTTTCAAAAATTAAAGCATTTATCTCTTTGAAAATATAATCATGAAACTTTACACATCACAACGAAAATATAGTCTCAAAACATATTTATTAAATACTCAAAATAAAATAAATCACACTTCATAATTATTAAGTTAAACTTCAAAACATCTTAAAACTAAAAAATGCATTTCTCAACACATCGTGTCAACAAGAAACATATAGTTCAATTCAAGCGATCACAAAGACCCCGATATTACATATCAGAGCAATACCTTCTAAAATCAACAGAAATAAACAACGCACTCCGAAGCTATCCTCTAAGCTTCGAAGAACTATTCCTGGTCACCTGCAAGTTACCCACGTATAGAGGCAACGTTTCCAAGCAGAAAGGGTGAGTAATCGTAAATTATTATAAAAGATATATAGAATATATATAACAGTACAACAACAAATCATCATGAATTCCACATATCATCATATATCCTATATTGTTCTCACACCTTTGCACCAACAATACACATCAATTATATCTTTATATCATCACATTAACAACAATCATCAAGCATTAAGAAATAACAACGTCATCAACATCACTTAATCAATCAGTATGCAATGTCATATATAATGTAATGCAACGTCATTGACTCTTCCATGTGGTACAAAAACTTCATTGATGACTCAATCATCATTTCTCCAAAGATCTCTACAAATAAGATTGATTCACGCTTGGAACCAAAGTACATCATTATATTTCACTCAATCCACACTTTGGGATTTAGGCCCCCACTGGACTATCGTCCTATCATCATCACTGGAATAATCGTCCTAACAATATCACTGAACTGAAGTCCTGAAATATGTCATGAATGCATGATGCACAACAACATAATAAAACACGACCACGACTAGTCAAACACATCAGCATTCATGAATTCATCACATACCATCACATACATCGTATTACATAAGTTATCATTCATAACAACATCAATTCATCATTTAATCATACATCATGTTACATAAATTGTATAATCACATCAATTTATCATAGCATTATAATAATTCATCATTAAAGATCCGACTTAACCCTATAAAGGTACTAAAAATATACATCTTTTTACTCATTTTATTCCACCTAATTATAGATTATCATGTTAGCTATCCAACTCTTTGAATGACGCGTTAAACGGAGTCCAAAAACTCGAGTTACGACACTTTCAAAAATTTTCTATCTGTCTCTCGCCTAAGGCTCGCCCGACGCAGCAACTTGCTCACCCAAGGCTCGCCCAATGAGGCTGGGGCGAAGAGCCTTCCGCCATACAAAATTCCAAGAGCATGTATTTTCCTTGTTCTTCCTTCGCCCAATGGGCCTATCTCGCCTCCGCTTCGCCCGGAGAAGCTGGAGCGAGTCCACTTCTCCCATTCAATTTCCAGGGAATCTATTTATCACCCCTTACCTTTTCCTCTTGCTCGCCTGATGCTGCTTAGGCGAAGCTCCCTCGCCCGACAATGCATCAGGCTCGCCCGTCGATGCAATGAATCATATCCACCATGTTATCAATTCATCACAAAAACCCCAAACAACCTACATACATATTAACCCTATATTAATTATAATAACAAGGATAACCCCCTTACCGTAGATTATAGTTAGAAATGATACTCTCTTTGCTTTTCTACAGAATTCTGCTGAGCTCCGAATTTCCTCAATGTCAAACGTTCCCCTTGGATCCTTTCTATGGTCTTCCCATATTACCCTCACTTATCAATTCACCAATTACTATCTTGTCCTTATTATTTCTACACCTTATATTATCTAATTTTTAGTAATTACAATAATTCTAAATAATTATTCTAATTATCTAAAATTATTAATACCCAATACCACTTAATTCCCAATATACCACATATAGTATCACATCATACTTCATATTCATCAAACATCACATATACTCACTAATACATCACAAATACTTATTATAAGTTAATTGAATAATGAAATAAATAATCTAATTATTTTGGGGTGTTACATCATTAATTTCTAACGTGTTGTACATACCAGGCATGAAGAGAAACTTGCTCAGCATAGAGCATTTGGTCGAAAAGAATTACAAAGTGTTGGTCGAAGACATGATGATGAGAGTCGTCGATGCCAAAGGATGATTAATCTTGAAGGCTCCTATGTCTCAGAATAGGAGCCACCGAGATGAAATCAATAAAGTCGCTATAGAAATTTTTTATCCCACGGGAAGGGAAAGGTGAACATCGGGTAAACCTGAGAAGGGTGAAATCAAGGTAAAACGACCGAGAGATCGGGTAAGGGAGTATGTTATGCGAGGGGAAGGTATTAGCACCCCACATGCCCGTAGTACTCTATGGTATCCACTCTTGTTGTTATAATCAAATGGTGTGTTTCAAGTCTAAAGCTTAAGAGCTAAAACAAAAATGCAAAGAGGGAATGCATGCAAAAGAAAACACGGGGAGAAGAAGGAAATATTTACAAAGTTTCGCTCGGCTGAGCCCCGTGACCAAATTCCTACGTATCCCTTTTAAGGAATCAGAGCGCCATAGTTCGGCTCACATGTTCTAATTTGTTGTATGTTTTTTTATGAACAATCTCGATTTTTCCTCCTGTCGCAGATCGACCTTCGGAGACTCACACGTCAGCACAGAAGTGAATTAACATGTTCTTTTTGAAAGTTTGAAAAAAAAAGAAAACGAGCCTGAAAGCGAAAAAGAGTTTCAATTGGTTGATGCTTTTTACCTAAAAAGAGGATTTGAAAGTTGTTAGATGTTTTATGCATTTGCCAAGAAAAAGAAGGTTTTAGTTTTAATGCAAAGATGCAAAAAGAAAAGAAAAACATCTAAGGGAGACTATCCTAGACCTATCCCTAATGGTATCATACAATGATTGATCCTAAGGTTGAGGATGAAAATGGGAAATATCTACCTACGTTAACATGCACGGATACCTATCCTAATGTCTAGCTCGAAAGCTATCATAATCGAGCGATCCTAAGGGAACATACAAAGGTTCAAAACCTAAGGGAACATGACATATACAAGTATGAAAAGCAAACAAGTAATCAACAAGCTCAAGAGAGCACACACATGTCATGAGAAGCGCACACTTGATCAAGTTATAAAGGCCTAACCATTATATTACGCACTGAGGTAGGAAATGGAAAGCTTTAGCCAAGGGGTCATATCAACCAAGGAAAACAAGCTATCTGTGAGAATATAAGCGTTTATACCATGGTATCATATTACCAGTCAATAAGAGTAAGGGGGAAAAGTGATAAATACGAAGCGTCAATGTATACCAACGTAAGCTCAAGACAAAGTGTAGGGAATCGATTACAAACCCCTTTTCCATCTGACCGACTCGATAACAAGAGCAACACACTCCATAAAATCGTGGCGCGTCACCAGCTAAGGATGATACAAACGAAATGTGAGGGTTGATTGCGAACCATTTCTGCTCGCCTCCTTTTGAGGACTTATCAATGGGAGATTGAGAATGGGTACCTTCTTTGAGGTATTTGGGCACAAATGTAAACACACCTGCAGAATGCCCACTTCAAAGGTGGGTCTTTAAACAAGCCAAACACAAATATCATACAATGGCCCATAATACAGAATTTCCCTAAACGAGTCTTTAATAAACCACAGGGGTTCTTGACATGATCAGCAACGGAGACCCCCAACATACATCTCTATCCTACTTTACATGGCAAGGAAAGCAATAAAGAAATGCGATAAAAATGCAAGAAATCAAAAGCATCTACGACAACTACCAATCGAACTCAAATTCGTGAATATCAGACGAAAGCAATAAAGAAGCATGGAATACGTCGAGCAAGAATCACCAAGAAATAAACATAGTCAGAAATGATATCCAACTAAAAAATACAAAAATGCGTGCCACGAATGCACCGCATATCAGAGTTCCTGTACAAAGTGTCATACATATCCAGACAATATACAACAAATGTGAAAAAAGGACATTTCTCATGAAATGAGAAGTAATATGTGTCGCGTCGGAAGGGAGCATAAGCCACAAGTTTTGATCACATAACCAATGTTATGTTACATGATCAAACACAATAGAATGTACCTTGCATAATGAACAAACACATCAAAAGATAACAAGATAAACAGTATCGAAACTGTGTCAAAATCAATCTGATAGTCAATAAATGAAATATCACACACGAGTATACAACAAATGAAGATTATAACAATAAAATTCTGCACATATAAGTGTAAAAAATCTGCACTAAGAACAAAAATCAAAATTGTGCATTAAATGGTAAAAAATTATTTTATGATATTAGGCGTCCAAAAAAAGTTGTTAGGAATGGAACAAAATTTACACGGTAACCTATAAACGTGCCCAAGAATCCAAATCTATAATCGGTCCGGTCAAAAACAAAGTGGAAGCATGACTTTCGGGCACAGTTAATAGTAAAAGCGCTAAAAAAATATGCTTTGAATCTCATGAAATTCGTGTGGTAGCTTGCAAATGAGCCAATGGACTCAAAAATGCAAACGATTCGAATTAATTCAAACCGGAAGTAGGACTTCCATGCATGGGCAGCGACAAAACAATAGAAAAAGTCGGCTTGAAATTTGATGAAAATCACATGGTCGCTTACAAACACGTCAACAGATTCAAAAATGTATCCTGTTGGAATTACTTATAAGCTGAAGTATGACTTTTAGAGCGTTTTATAGTACAGGATAACAACTTCATTTAGGAATGGAACGTGCGGAATTTCGATCCAGAAACGTGAAAATTAGCTTTAAACACCCTTTAAACATCAAGCATAAGTATCTCGAGTGTTAACGATCAAGTGATGTGTGACTTTGTGTTAAAAAAACGTACAAACGGATGAAAATATGCAAAAATCAAATGTTGACTTAATTCCCAAATTCTATGTTTTTTGTATTGAAAATGAGAGCTTATTTGTGCATAGACTTGGAAATTATGTCAACATATGATAAACAACAAATTTTCACAATTAATTCCATAATTGACATTAAGTTAGAAATTCGGTTTATTTTGAAAGTTTAGGCGTTTTGTACTGAATTGTAAATCCAAGCCTCATATCAATTTTGCAATTAAAAAACAAGAAAAATTCTCTATCCACCAAAAGCCACAACAAGTTTTGGCAATTGTTAGAATCAAGCATGTTATGTGTAAAACAAGATCAAGCAAAGCACATGAAACAGGTTGTAGAAATTTTGCATTAAAAGCAAGTGATCTCATGAATCAAGACATGAATTGTAGATTCAAGAATCAATGTTAAGCCAATTGTACATCACAACTTCAATGCAACTTCTCCTTGAATTCAAGCAATCACCTCTTAACCATTCCATCGCAAATCTAACCTTTGCCACATTTCTTTAACATTACCATGTCAAAGCAACACTCCTACAACTTATACTCATTCTTTTTAGTTCAAGTTTTATTGCCTAAGCATTACCACAAACACCTTGTATGCATTAGTTTCCTTCAACAAAATTCAATATTCAATTTCACAAATTCTATGTCCAATTCTTAATTCTCAATCAAGATTAACATCTAAAACAATAATTCAATAGCTATTTATATCAATTCTCTACTTCATGATTCCAAAAAATCACATTGCAATTTAAGAATAAAAGGAGTGATAGAATTTTACATCTTGAAGAGAAGAGGAGGTTGAAGAATCTTGAAGAATCACGATCAGAGAGCAAAACAGACGGGGGAGGAGCGTGATTTTTACAATCAGAGGGAGTGGTTCCCGCAGCCTTCGTGCGGTGGTTATTGGAGGTAGTCGACAGAGCTTTCGGCGAGTGGAGGGGGTGCACGGTGAAAATTCCAGTGGCTGATCGAAAAAATAGAGAAAGAATTTGAAGATTCTTGACTTTTGACTTTAAATGTTCTTGTGTTTTATATGAAGTTGTTATGAAGTTGAGAGAGAATGTGAGAGAATTTTAGAGAATAAAAAATGAGAGTGAAGAGGGAAAATGAGATTATGAGTGTAATTGGTGTGAATGAGAATATATAGTATGGGCTGATATGAATGAGTTTGGTTATCGGGCTTCAAATAATCACAACCAATAGTGCAAATTTTAAATTCATGAGTGTCTGACACGTTCAGTTCAAATTCGCAAAGGCCCGGTGTAAAATTCGAAGTTCGAGCGTGAAACAAAAACGTAGCTGGAGTCAATAAAGACTTTGTGTCAAAATATAAGCTCAATCCAATGAAAGACGAGTTAGATATGAATTTTTTAATATCGAGACATTGACATAAAATCCTCCAGCACCTGTTTTCGCGTCAGTGTCAGACACAAATACCTTTTTGGTAAAAAAAATGGTACTTCTCAGAGCATAATCTGTTAGAACATAATTTGATTCTACAACCCTTGAGTAAAGTTTTGATGATAACAAAATACAAAGAATAAAATTATTCCTAAGGTATATACAAAGAACAATTATGCTCCTTAAAATTATGCTATGTATATGCAGAAACTCTGATAGAATCAACATCAGAATAGAAGCAGCATCAGAAGATCAGCAACCTATGTTACACGCTGAAACACTAAAGTTTGATGACCAGAATCTGCGCTTAATCAAATACACTCTGACTCTGATTAAAGACATCCTTTCCAAGTCATTTACACTCTGAAGCGTTATCAGCAGAAACAGCAAAGAAGATTCTGAAGCGCTACTAGTCATTCAAGACTGAATTAAATACTAACGACTTTCTTCAGACAAAGATCTTCTACAAAAGGAAAGTGCATTATTATTATTAAAACTGCTTTATGGATAACGTATCTTTGCTTTCCTATATAAACAGGACTGCTTGTGAAAATAAGCACACACGTACGCACTCAATTTTCTAAGCTATTCAAACCACGCTCATTTAAAGCTTTAGAAAAGTCTTTCTATTCCAATCTTAGTTTGTGTAATTATCACAATTGTGATATACGGTTTTGTAAGAAAACAACATACACACTAGTTCAATTCATTTGTAAAAGATTTCCTTGAGATAAACCGGTCTGTGGTGGTACTCAAGAAGACTTTAATAGTTGTTAAAGTAGCTATTGTAATCCTTTCAAAATAGTGGATTAAGACCTCGTTGGAGAGAGGAGAAATCACCTTGACGGGTGGACTGGAGTAGTTTGAGATCAAACGAACCAGGATAAAAATATTGTGTTGTCAAGCCATTTGTTTTAAGTTTTCCAATTCAACCCCCCCTTCTTGTGTTTTTAACATCTTCAATTGGCATCAGAGCTCCTGGTTCTGAGCTTATAACACTTAACCGTGTCAGTACAAGATCCAGCGTCAGAAAAACACAATGGCAGGACCAAGTCAAAGTATTTGCAATGACAACAATGAAGAAAGGGACAGATTCAGTGGCAAACCTCCAGTCTTTGATGGAGAGAACTTTGACTACTGGAAAGACAGAATTGAGAGTTTCTTTCTGGCCCATGATGCTGATCTGTGGGACATGGTGACTGATGGATACACGCACCCAGTGGATGGACATGGTCAGAAGATTGACAGGAAAATGATGTCTGATCAGAAAAAGCGTGAATTCAGAAATCATCACAAGGCCAGAACAATTCTTCTCGGTGCCATCTCCTATTCAGAATATGAGAAGATATTAAACATAGAAACTGCCAAGAATATGTTTGACTCTCTGAGAATGACGCATGAAGGCAACATTCAAGTCAAAGAAACCAAAGCCCTTGCGCTCATTCAGAAGTATGAGTCATTCAAGATGGAAGAGAGTGAATCAATAGAAACTATGTTTTCAATATTTCAAATTCTTGTTGTTGGTCTAAATGTTCTTGACAAAGGGTATTCCACTGTTGATCACATTAAGAAGATCATCAGAAGCTTTCCAAAACAGTGGAGGCCAATGGTCACAACGCTTAAGCTAGCCAAGGATCTCAACAAAATCTCTTTGGAGGAACTTGTCAGCTCCCTCAGAAGTCACGAGATAGAGCTAGAAGCAGATGAACCTCAAAAGCAAGGTAACCCATTAGCTTTAAAATCTAACAGAAAATCTTACTCCAAAGTTTTGCAGGTTGTGGAAGAAACCTCTGATGGGTCAAACGTCAAGTATATCAAGTCGGAGATCTCGTAATCAAGCGGATTATCTTTCCGCAAAGTGATCCCAGGGGAAAATGGACTCCTACATACGAAGGGCCATTTGTGATCAAGAGCATATTTTCTGGGGGTGCAATGATCCTGACCACCATGGACGACGACGATTTGCCACACCCTGCGAACGCAGACATAGTCAAAAGATACTACGCATAAAATAACCCGACAAGTTGAAAACCTGAAAGGGCGGCTTGGGAAAAAATGGGAATCCCGGTGGACCGAAAACCCGAAAGGGCGGTTCAGGCAAAAATTAGGGATAAAACAAAAAAAATCTGTACACCCGGCAAGTTGAAAACCCGAAAGGGCGGCTTGGGCAAAAAGGGGACTCCCGGTGGATCGAAAACCCGAAAGGGCGATTCAGGCAAAAGTTAGGGATTTAAAGCGTATGACTATGTCTCGTCGGATCACTTTAAGGACAATCTCTTCATCAACCAGCTCCAAGCTTCTGATCAATCCAGTCATCGGCAGACGAAGCATTGAATGGACAGATATTCAGAGTTGTGAAGGCTATAGCGGAATGGAATCCCATGGAATTGTTTCACATAGCCATCTTTCTTTTGTATAAATTTTTCAATATTTACGACAACATCCTCCTACTAGGATGACTGTTTCCTTTGTACAAATATACTCATAGAAAGTTAATACAAATAATTTTCCAAATACAGAAATTTGCGTTGTCTTCCTTTTTTCTTTTACACTTATGTTTTATTTGAGAAACGTCCAATGTTTTGTTAAATAGGCATATGCATTTGAACATAATCATTTCCTTATGAATCAAGAAAGATGATTACTGATAGGTTGAAGGTGCAGATAGATATCTTGATGCCCTTTCAGAAGAAATCGCCAGCAGATTTGAAATCCAGATTCCTCAGTCAGAACTTAATCCCCTAAACAGGGTTAAACATCGGGATTCTTAGCAGAGAAAGCTTTCTCAAAACTGATCTTCCCAACCAGAGGGCCTCCCAGAATTCAATTCCCCTCAGAGTTAAGTTTCAGTATCCCCAGTGGAGCCTTAAAAATCTGAAAATCCAATCCCCAGCGGAGCTAAAATTTCCAACCATCAATCCCCTGCGGAACTAGGCTAGTGAACCTTCTCCCCACAGAGGTACGTCCCACCAAACTAAATATTCTCAGATCATACCTCTCCAGCATGAGTCTATCAGATTCTGAACTCCTCAGTAGAGATCTTCAGAAGTTCTCTTACCCTGCATGTCACCCAGGAATTCCAATTTCCCACAGTAATCCTAGGATCCCTCAATGATTGAAGATTTTGCATTCCCCAAGCAGATTAAAGACTCTCATTATTAGTTCCTCACAGGATAATCATATGTTCTCCAATGAAGATCTCCTCAAGACAAGAATCCCCGGAAGATTGGTATACAACCCAAGCTCCTAATTCTCCAGCAGTAGTCAACAAGGATGTATCATTCTCAGCAATCAATATTCTTGCAATCCCCTGCAGCATCCAAGGACTCACTTTCCCTGACAGCAGTCAAGATTCTTTTATCTCCAGCCATCCAGGATTCATTTATCCTCAGCAAGACAGCTCTTCAGCATTACATGTGCATGCATTTACATTCATATCATAAACATTGATATAGCACATATTGCATCATACATTTCATGCAACATAGTTTTGTGTTTAGCTAACATTTTGTCCTTTTCAGGATAAGAATAAAAGGCTATCATTAACAATTATTCCAGATGCAGTTTTTCACGGACTCATCATCAGGAAACCCTACACCGGTTCCTCGTCCACTTCAAGATCTCTGAAAACAGTTCACGAGTTCTCCAGTAACAGATGTTAACCTATCACTTGTTCAGATTCTTCTTCAACTTCTGAAAACAGTTTACGGGTTCTCCAGTAACGGATGTTAACCTATCGCTTTTTCAGATTCTTCTCAACTTTTGAAAACAATTTACGGACGCTTCCCAACAACGGATGCTGCTCTATTGCTTATTCAACTTCAAGACTTCTGAAAACAGTTTACGGGTTCTCCAGTAACGGATGTTAACCTATCGCTTGTTCAGATTCTTCTCAACTTTTGAAAACAGTTTACGGACGCTTCCCAATAACGGATGCTGCTCTATTGCTTATTCAACTTCAAGACTTCTGAAAACAGTTTACAGGTTCTCCAGTAACGGATGTTAACCTATCGCTTGTTCAGATTCTTCTCAACTTTTGAAAACCGTTTACGGACGCTTCCCAACAACGGATGCTGCTCTATTGCTTATTCAATCTCCAGACTTCTGAAAACAGTTCACGGGTTCTCCAGTAACGGATGTTAACCTATCGCTTGTTCAGACTTGATACTTTTGAAAACAGTTTACGGATTCTCCAAACACGGATGTCAATCCATTGCTTATTTAAGACCCCCCAATTCAGAGATGTTCCAAGACATAGACACCTTTCTGATACTCATTCCGGATGGCATCTTTAAGCCCATCCCCGACAAGATTCTGTCACCCATCTAGATGGCATCTTTAAGCCCCTCTCTGAATGGCATCTCTAAGCCCATTCCCGCATCCATTGTTCTGACGAGTGCAAATTTAAGGGCACTCTAGTGTCCAATCTCCTTTTACCTTCGAGACGCGAAAGGCAAACCTGCCAATCTAACTCTTCAGGTGCAAGAAGATTGAACAGGGGCAACTGTTGTACCCCAAAATTTTCCCTCTCATTTCATCAACATTTTCTCATCACAAGACCCTTGGAGCTCAAGATCAAGTTAGGGTTTGCTCTGCTCAAGACTCCTTCTTGCACTGTTGACCCAAATTAGGGTTTGAGTTTGCACAAAGATGTTTTGACCTAAAAGGACCAAGATGACTTTCATGCTTCATGTTAGACTCACGAGTTTATCCATACCAAGTTTCAAGCCTTGATTCCAATCTTTGCCCAGTCAATTGGGCAGTTGACCTAGAAATCAGCTATATTGGGGAAAAAGTCAACTGTGGTCAATTGACAGTCAAACCTCATGATTTTTGACCCACATCAACATTATGAACTCATATGGACCATTTGATCAAGTTTGGATCACAATTCCACAAGAAAATTGATCAGAACACCAAAAGGGCAAAATGGTCATTTTTAAAGTTTTGACTGCACAAAGATAATTTTTGACTGTTTGACCTAACCTATGGCAAAACAAGCCCATATATGGACTCAAGGACTCAATGGCATTGTCTTGACATGTTCAACAAATTCAAAAGATCCCAAATGCACAAGATTGACAGATGAATTTTCCAGTCAACTGAGCCAAATTTGACTGTATACTGAAAAGTCAAACTTTGACTTTTTGGTCAAAATCAAGCGTCAAGATCCATTTTTCATCAAGACATGTCAAATTATGAAACTTGTTCATCAAGAAATCAAAAATCACAAATTAGGGTTTGAAATGAAGAATTTTCATAACTTAGAATTTTTCTAACTTATGAAAATCCCTAATTTTTTCCTAACCTTGTCCCACTTTTTCATCAAGATACATTTGGATTCAAGGAAAACTCAAAACATGAAAGTTGTAGTCCATTGCAAAATCTACAACTTTTATTCACAAAGTTACCTCAAAAGAAGCTTGTAGCTCAAGTTGTGATTTTTGGAACAAGGGTGCAAAACATTCTTAACTTAGAAAATTTTTGACCTATTCTAGGCAGGATTTTTGCCTAACTTCATGGCCACTTTTCACATGCTTCCACTTGGAATCTCAACTTGGATTACAAAGATGGATTTTAGTACACATTCTAAGCTTTCCAAAATGTCCAAGAACTTCTCAAACACCCTTGTGGTTAGGGAGAATCGAATTTGGCAATATGGGCAAAAGTCACTTTGTTCATGAGCCATTTCCATGTTCATAACTTGTGCAATTTTTCAAATCAGCATGAGCAAGCTAGTTACAAGACTCTAATCCTTTTCTTTCTCAATATTTAAATTCCAATCCATTGTGCCAAGGAATTATTTTGTGCATTTGGTCATTGTATGAAGAATTAAGCCTTAATTAGAAAAAGCACTTTATCCATTTTTGAAAAGTATGGCTTTATGTCAAGTTTGCAAATCAAGAAGTACAATGCAAATCTTTTTGGCACAAGTGCAGGGACATAATACACTGATCAAGAGGGATTGAGGCAGCATACTTGAGGGGCCTAGGAAAGTTTGTAAACCAACTTGTCATTTTTTGCTTAAGTTAGAAGAAACCTTGTATAACCAACACAATCTCACATTTCTGCCAAGACAAGCCAAAGTAAACTTGTTAAACACATTCCAAATATCAAACCTAAGCAAAGGCACG
The DNA here is from genome assembly GCA_948472305.1 of Vicia faba. Lineage (NCBI taxonomy): Eukaryota > Viridiplantae > Streptophyta > Magnoliopsida > Fabales > Fabaceae > Vicia > Vicia faba. Next base: position 1,467,444,756 of record OX451737.1, read on the forward strand.
AGTTAACCACCTTCCAAACCTCATCATTCATCAAAACACCTACCTACGGCAAAAAACAGAGTCACCTCTGCAGTTGGACTTCCATAACTCAATCCATTCGTGCGCCTTGGCCAAAACCAGTTCCTACACACTCCATACCACCTATACAAACTATCCCAAGCATTGGACACGACCTGTAACGCCTCTAACCAACTTCACCATTTTCACTTTTTCTGTTTTGCAGGTTGACTTCCATAGCTTGATTCATTTGGTTTCAAAGCAAGCTAAAGGTGGGAGAAGCATCCCTGAACTTCAAGCAAGCTGTACAAGTCCTCACATTGCCTTGAGAGTGCCTCCATTGTCAGACACGATCCAAGCTGAAAAGGTAAGTTCATGGACTTCTATCTCTCAATCTAGGAAGATTTAACTTTAGGTTTATGAATGAAAATTGCTCTACTCATGGCCCTGAAGCTACACATATATTTACTTTCCATTTATATTGCATGTGCTGAGAGAATTTGGAACCTGAACATTAGAAAAAACTTAGGTTAAGAATTAGGGATGGAGAAATTCTCTCTCATTTCTGAGAGTTAGATCAAGTTCTTGGTATGTATGGAATCGTGGCTTGATGCTTGACATTTTTCATGTTATAAGTTTGTGCTAAAAGTCCAGGAATCAGGATGTTTGAACAAGGTGGGAAAGGCGTGCGTTTTTGACATTTTTGTTGCTGGAGGTTGAAGACAACCTCTATGGGCTGGGCCTGTGATATTTTTCCTTTTTGCACCACATTCTCACACACGCACCCCCTTGGTCCATTGCATTTTATTTTTATTATTTTTGACTTTTGATTTTTGTTTCTGACTTATTTATTTTTGTCAAAGCATAAAAAATATTAAAAATATTTTCTCACATTTTTTGCATTTTATTTGATATTTATTTTGTTTCATTTGGTTTAATACATAAATAAACATAATATCCTTTTTATTCAAAATACCAAAAATAATACAAACACTTTTATTTTATGATTTTTATTTTTATTTTATCTTTTTGAAAACATTTTATAAAAATATACTTTTTTGTAAATATTAAATATTTTATTTTTATACATATTTAATATATTTAGCATATAATATAAATATATACATATTTATTAGGATATTTAGGATAAAAATACAAAAAAATATACATTTTTATTTTTATTAATATTTAACTTAAAAAATCACATTTTGACAATATACTTTCTTTTTATTTATTTTTTATACATAATTAATAAATATTGCATATAATAAATAATTAATACATTTTATTTGCAAAATTAGGGTTTTACCCTAAACCTAAAAAATCCAAAAATTAAACCTTTTTATTTTTGTTTATTTGACACATAAAAAATACCTTTTACATACATATAAAAAAAATCATTTTTTGCATCTTATTCATTATATTTTATTTAATTATTGTGCAATTAAATACCTTGTAAAAATTCAATTTGGATGTAATAGTTTAGGGTTTAATTTCTTGCTAAAATATCCCCATTTGAACATTTGTACCCCCCATCCCATATATTGTGTTGTAATAATTTAGGACTTTTAAATTCCGCACTTTAAAAGCTTTCTAAATATGCCATGTTAGAATTAGGGTTTTCTATGCAAATCAAAAACAACAAATAGTTTGACCTAAATTCAAGATAAACAAGCATGAAAATGGACAACACTAATCACACTTGCACCCCTAAGGTACTCCACTTGTGGCCTTCAATAATGGGCCATATTGCATGTTAGGTATCTTTGGCAAAAACAAAACAATCAAATGATCATAGTCCCTCGATGACGCTTTCGAAAGTTGCCTAAAAATGATCAAGTCCCTTAAAGGAAAAATTGCCCAAAGATACTTGGCACCATTGCAATCATGGTCTAAACGATGACCCGCGCCTGTCCCGTTCACATCCTAACACAAGATTGTCCACCAAATACAATGGTGGAACAAAATTGTTAAAAGGGTTAAAACATAGCAAAGATCTTTGAGAAATTTAGGGGTAGATAGCTCTTGGTTACTTGACCAATCTTGCAAAACAATCCTTGCCATTTTTCAAAACACACTTCACAAACACAAACTTTCAAAACAACTTTCAAAACCTTGAAATATCTTTTCAAAAAGACAAACACCTTTTGTAAAACATTCGAGTAAAGAATTGTTACAAGGGTTGCCTAGACAAGGCATCTTTTTCAAAACATTTTCAAACCCACACACAAAGCACCATTTCAAACAATTGAAAGCACCATTTCAAACAATTGAAAATCAAGGCAAGTATATCTAAGCAAGTAACTAAGAGCCCATGGATAACCATGGATAGAAAGGGTGCTAATACCTTCCCTTTCTATAATCTACTCCCCGAACCCAAGAAAACATCTCAAAGGTTTTTGCTGTGCTTTTTAACCTTTCCTTAGGATAAAATAAAAAGTCGGTGGCGACTCTTGCTCAACCGAAACATTTGCGAAAACAAACGCAAAAACTCAAGTCAGTTCTCCCACCGTATCACAGGCACACACGTGACATAAAATATACAAGTAGTGATTACTCTGTCAAACCAAAATTCAACCAGAGTTTTGGTAAAAATAACAAATCAGGACCCAAGAAAATGTGGGTACCTAATGATAAAATAATACATGTGGCATATATCTTTAGCAGCAAAGCAAAGACACCAATCATGGTACCTGGACTCTGGCTGCTCACGATACATGACGGGAAGAAGGCATATGTTCCAAAGCCTGGAACTTAAGCCTGAAGGACACGTAGGCTTTGGAGGCAATCAGAGAGGAAATATCATTGGCTCTGGAACAGTAGGTAATGGAAATCTTCCCTCTATAAGTAATGTTTTATTAGTTGATGGATTAATGCATAACTTATTATCCATAAGTCAATTAAGTGATAACGGTTATGATATAATCTTCAATCAAAATTCATGCAAAGCTGTTAGTCAGAAAGATGGGACTATCCTATTTAATGGAAAGAGGAAAAACAACATCTCTAAAATCAAACTTTCTGAACTAAAAAGTCAGAACGTAAAGTGTCTTTTGTCTGTTCACAACGAGCAATGGATCTGGCATAGAAGATTGGGACATGTTAGTATGAGAAGAATATCTCAGATTAACAAACTCAATCTAGTCAGAGGACTTCCTAACCTGAAGTTCAATTCAGATGCTCTGTGTGAAGCATGTCAGAAAGGCAAGTTTGCAAAACCAGCTTTCAAATCCAAAAATGTTGTTTCCACCTCCAAACCATTAGAACTTCTGCACATTGACTTATTTGGACCAGTTAAAACTGCTTCAGTCAGTGGCAAGAAGTATGGGTTAGTAATCGTAGATGACTATAGCAGATGGACATGGGTAAAATTCTTAAGGCACAAGGACGAGTCACACTCTGTGTTTGTTACCTTCTGCAACCAAGTTCTGAATGAAAAGGATCTTAGAATCGTCAAAGTCAGAAGTGATCATGGTGGAGAATTTGAAAAAAAAGATTTTGAGTTATTCTTTAATGATAAAGGCATTCTGCATGATTTCTCTTGTCCTAGAACTCCCTAGCAAAATGGAGTTGTAGAACGAAAGAACAGAACATTGCAAGAAATGGCCAGAACCATGATCAACGAGACTAACGTTGCTAAGATCTTCTGGGCAGAGGCAATAAACACAGCGTGTTACATTCAGAATATAATCTCCATAAGACCTATTCTGGAAAAAGACTCCATATGAATTGCGGAAGAACAGAAAGCCCAACATTTCCTATTTTCACCCATTTGGATGTACATGTTTTATTTTGAATACAAAAAATTATTTGAACAAGTTTGACTCTAAAGCACAAAAGTGTATTATGTTAGGACATTCTAAACGCTCAAGAGGGTACGGATTATACAATACAGAAACACAGATTGTGGAGGAGTCAATCAGTGTTCGTTTTAATGATAAGCTTGACTCTCAAAAGTCAAAGCAAAATGAATTCCTTGCTGGTATGGAAGTTGAACTCACAGGTACTGAAGACAAATCATCAGAAGCTCTCAACAGAGACACTCCCTCAACATCAGAAAGAGTCATTGCAAGCAATCCAGCACCTTCTGTTGATCAACTCCAGAAAAGACCATCCAGAAGCAGCATGGATCACCCAGAAGAAACAATCTTAGGAAGGAAGGAAGATCCAATCAGAACAAGATCTACCTTCAGAAACTTTGAAGAATCCCTCATGGGATTGGTTTGTCTAAGTGAACTAACAACAATTGATGAAGCACTTCTGGAAAATGAATGGATTCTAGCAATGCAAGAGGAGCTAAATCAATTCACAAGAAATGACGTATGGGATCTAGTTCCCAAACCGAAAGGATTCAACGTCATTGGTACAAAATGGGGGTTCAGAAACAAACTGAACGAACAAGGTGAAGTGATCAGAAACAAAGCACGACTGGTAGCACAAGGTTATAGTCAGCAAGAGGGGATAGACTATACAGAAACCTTTGCTCCAGTTGCCAGCTTAGAATCTATCAGACTCTTAATTTCATTTGCTGTTAATAAAGGCATCACTCTGTATCACATGGATGTTAAGAGTGCATTCTTAAATGGATATATAGAAGAAGAGGTATATGTGCACCAACCCCCTGGTTTTGAAAGTTCCAAAAATCCAGAATATGTTTTCAAACTAAAGAAGTCACTCTATGGTCTGAAACAAGCTCCCAGAGCTTGGTATGAAAGACTAAGTAACTTCCTGCTAGAAAAGGAATTTACCAGAGGGAAAGTGGACACAACCTTTTTCTGTAAGATAGTTAAGAATGACATTTTAGTATATCAGATTTATGTTGATGACATCATATTTGGATCCACTAAACCCTCTCTGGGAAGAAAGTTTGCTAAATGTATGCAGGCAGAATTTGAGATGAGCCTAATGGGGGAACTAAAATTCTTTCTGGGCATTCAGATTAATCAAACCCCAGAAGGAACTTACATTCATCAGAGAAAATATGTCAGAGAACTTCTGAAGAAAATTGATCTCTCAGAATGTAAGCCATCAAAGATTCCAATGCATCCCACGTGCATTCTGGAAAGAGAAGAGGTAAGTAAAAAGGTAGAACAGAAGGTCTACAGAGGTATGATTGGTTCTCTTCTCTATCTGACGGCTTCAAGGCCTGACATTCTATTCAGTGTTTGCATTTGTGCTAGATTCCAATCAGATCCTAGAGAATCTCACTTAACAGCAGTTAAGCGAATTTTCAAGTATCTGAAAGGTACTACTAATCTGGGTTTGTTTTATAGAAAATCAAGTGATTACAGCTTGATAGGATACTGTGATGATGATTTCACTGGAGACAAAGTAGAACGTAAAAGCACTTCTGGAAGCTGCCAGTTTCTGGGAGAAAATCTGATATCATGGTCCAACAAAAGACAATCCACAATAGCTCTATCAACAACAAAAGCTGAATACATAGCAGCAGCTGGATGCAGCACACAAATGCTCTGGATGAAAAGTCAACTTGAGGACTTCAAGATATTTGAGAGTAACATCCCTATCCTCTGTGACAATACTTCTGCTATTTGTCTCAGTAAAAATCCTATTTTGCATTCTAGGGCTAAGCATATAGAAATAAAACATCATTTTATTAGGGACTATATTCAGAAAGGGATTCTAAATTTAAAATTTATTAACACAGACCATCAATGGGCTGATATCTTTACAAAACCTCTTTCTGAAGATAGGTTCAACTTCATTCTGAAACATCTCAGCATGAAGCTCTGCCCAGAATAAAACTGTTTTGATTCCATATCTTAACCTTCAGAACTTTGTTTATTTTTCTGTGAAGTACTGATCAATCTTCCTTCAGATCTTTAGAAGTACAGATTGTATCAGAATCTATCCATGAAGATCTGAGCGCTTCATTTCAAGGATAGAAATGTGCTGTTCACTCAAGCAAACAGGTGCCATCCAGTCATCAGCTACTTTCTGAGGCTGAACACGCGTTCACGTCTCTGAAAGGTCAAAAGCGCTGATTGGATTCATTGGGACACATGTCATGGGTAACCGTTCTAATATGTTTCTGAATCCCCCAAAATCAGCTGTCATTAAATGCTCATAATCATTATAATTTATTTCTCTCTCTTGCCGTTTATGTTTTCAAAACCTTTTTCAAAATCTATTTAAACATATTTCTCACTCTTTACACTCTTTCACTTTCACCTTCATTTTCTCTACAATCTAATTGATTTCAGTTTGCATCCTTTCTCAAAACCCTTTCAATTTCTTCTCAAAACCTTCGGTGTGAACAAGGCTTCCTCAAGAAACCCTACTTCCAGTACTCAGAAAACAGATTCCTCCGAACAATATGAAGAACCCTTCAGAACTCTCCTCACACCCATCAAAAATCTAGAAGTTCTCTCAGAATTGATTGTGGACTTTAACAGTCTTCAAGAGAACGAGTTTAATCTTTCTGAAGAGGTAAAGGCTCAAGGCTGGGACAAATATTTTGACCGACTGGTAGGTCCAACATTCCCAATCCTTGTGAAGGAATTTTGGATTCATGCTTCATCTTCCAACCATCAAGTTACTTCATACATAATGGGGAAGAAGATAGTCATAACTGAGGACTTCATTGCAAGATTAATAGGCTACAATGGTGGTGGTGTACGATGCATTGACATGGCTGAAAGATGTGTTGATGTTGCCCTAATTGCTAGAGAAATCTTCACTCTGGGTCTTCCCTCCAGCAAGATAAGGGATCTAAAAGACCATCACAGAATATGGGCCCGGATTATTCTGGGATGCATAAACCACAGGAAGCCTACCAGCTCTCCTGACTACATCAATATTGATCAGCAATTTCTGATCTACTCCATCTCCCAGAAGATTAAGGTGAATCTGGCTCATCTGCTGTTTAACCATCTAAGGACTAGTGTTAAGGAAACCAGAGAAGAGGAGCGCACAAAAAGGGACTGGATACCCCTAGGAAGGCTTATATCAAATATTCTAACAGAGAATAAGCTGATTGATCATCTAACAGAAGCTCAGGAAATCATCTCCTTAGAAGCTACTGTTGGCAAACAGTTGAATGCAAAGAATCTGAAGAAGATGAAGTTAATTTATAACATCAAGAAGGAACCCAGTGTCACTTCTTTTGCAACAATCTCCACCAGAAGAATCCCTCTTGATAACTTTCCCATGTTCTCAGAGATTGATTCTAAACCTGAGATAATAGTCAGATATCTGGATGCATGCAAGGCGGATGGTACAACACCAGATTTGAACATTCAGGATCTGCAGCAGAAGGCTCCAGAAGTTGTGCTAAAGAAAAACAAGAAAAGGAAGGTTGTAGCAGAAGGATCATCCCAGCGGACTCCTAAAAAGAGAGGTAATCCTTCTTCTATAACTGTTTTAAATTCAATTTTTGTATCAACATCTGTACCAATTCCCACTCAATCAGAAAACCCCACACCACAAACACTTGATGAATTTGACATTGAATTTGACCCCTCAGAAACCTTAACTCTTAGAGGATCTCACTCCCTGCCTCCAAATCCAAATATTGAAGCAACCCAACAAGAACTTGCAAAAGTTCTATCAGATATAGAAACCTTTGACCAACATATAGCTGCTCTTATACCAGTAAATCCAAACTCTGAAACCATTTCAGAAGCACCTCAACCAGAAATTCCACTCTCTCCACTACCAGAAACTTATCCACCTTCTCCACAACCTGAAACCTTACAACCAGAAGTACAAACTTCTGAGGTCCAATCCTATGAATCCTGCGAAACAGAACTTCATCACCATCAATCCAACCAAACACTTGATTCTGATCCCATTCCCATTCCTGGAATCACTGAACCTCTAAACATCAGTATTCCCCAAATTCCCTCTTCACGAGAATCCACTCCACCAAAGACCCCAAATAGTCCAATAATCATTCTAGACTCTCCCACTTCCTCACCAAGTATCAATCCAAGTGACCATACCAAAACCATCATTGACTTAACTGCTTTTGAATGCCTGGCTGCCATAACCAACAAAATAGCCATTCCAAAACCTAAACCATCAGAACCCACACCAGATGTTGGTACCAGCTTATTGATATTTGAAACAGAAGTGCAAAAGTGGATCACTTCTCTGAAGCAAGCTAGTCTTGAGCTGATTGATCCTACTGCATCAGACTACCTTTGGACAAGGTTCAGAAGATGGGTATGTTCTGAAACCCATAAAATGCAAGAACAGAGTTATGGACTAGTTCAACAGAACTTCAGCAACCTGCTAAAAGATTTTGAAGATCAAGTTCTGAGCGAGCTACTTAAGGAAGAAGCTCTTCCTCTGGACAATGCTCCCTGGTCTGAACATCGTCCAGCAGACAGAGTTCAACCAGAGTCAGAAGATCTCAATCTGACTGACTCTTCAGAGAAGATAGTTCCTGTTGAACAACCAGGTCAAAAAGAGGACATTGCAGAATGCTCTGAGAAGCATCCAGTTGCTGAAGATCCTCAAGATTCCCCATATGAAAGGAAGACTTTAGAAGACCTAAAGAGATCTGATACCTTGATGAAGGAAATAATGGATAAATAGGATGACAAAATTTCAGAAATCAAGAACATGCTAACCAAGCAGGAGGAAACCAACATCCAAATAAAGGGCTTGTTGGAAGCTTTGTTCATGCGTCTTCCTCCTCCCTCTTAGATTTTCTTGTTTAAAATTTTTTTGTAATATTCTCTACATAGCTCTGAACTTATCATTAATTCTGTTTTAATATAAACTTTTTGGCTCTGATTATGTGTTCTTTTTGATAACTGACAAAAAGGGGGAGAAAGAAAAAGATATTTTCAATAGTGGATTACTGAGACATAAGTCTCAAACATTCTAATCTACATAAATTCTCTTTTCCAAAAAGCTTGAACAGGTACAACACTCTGCTGAAAGATACAGTAAGATTTTGATGCTCAAATATTCATGGAGATAAAAGGAAGTAATCAACTCAAGGGGAGTTTTTCTACTTAACTCTATACTTTTTGTTCCTTACTCTTTATTGAAAAATCTGGTTTTTGTCATCATAAAAAAGGGGGAGATTGTTAGAACATAGTTTGATTCTACAACCCTTGAGTAAAGTTTTGATGATAACAAAATACAAAGAATAAAATTATTCCTAAGGTATATACAAAGAACAATTATGCTCCTGAAAATTATGCTATGTATATGCAGAAGCTCTGATAGAATCAGCATCAGAATAAAAGCAACATCAGAAGATCAGCAACCTATGTTACACGCTGAAACACTAAAGTTTGATGACCAGAATCTGTGCTTAATCAAATACACTATGACTCTGATTAAAGACATTCTTTCCAAGTCATCTACACTCTGAAGCGTTATCAGTAGAAACAACAAAGAAGATTTTGAAGCATTATTAGTCATTCAAGACTGAATTAAATACTAATGGCTTTCTTCAGACAAAGATCTTCTACAAAAGGAAAGTGCATTATTATCATTAAACCTGCTTTATGGATAACGTATCTTTGCTTGCCTATATAAACAGGACTGCTTGTGAAAAGAAGCACTCACGTACGCACTCAATTTGCTAAGCTATTCAAACCACGCTCATTCAAAGCTTTTGCAAAGTCTTTCTATTCCAATCTTAGTTTGTGTAATTATCACAATTGTCATATACGGTTTTGTAAGAAAACAACATACACACTAGTTCAATTCATTTGTAAAATATTTCCTTGAGATAAACCGGTATGTGGTGGTACTCAAGAAGACTTTAATAGTTGTTAAAGTAGCTATTGTAATCCTTTCAAAATAGTGGATTAAGACCTCGTTGGAGAGAGGCGAAATCACCTTGACGGGTGGACTGGAGTAGTTTGAGATCAAACGAACCAGGATAAAAATACTGTGTTGTCAAGCCATTTGTTTTAAGTTTTCCAATTCAACCCCCCCCCCCCCCCCCTTCTTGTGTTTTTCACATCTTCATAATTCGTACTCGACTTTGGAAGCAAAGTTGTATATCTATGAGTCAGTGACCTCGTGTAAAAAGATGGGCAAGATTCGATAAAAATTAATCGAGTTATGAATTTTCTCGTGAAATAGAAATTAAATTTGAATTTCCTTTTTGCGAGAATAAGCCAAAAACGATGGTCTTCAGAGTATTGTTCGAACTCGGGCTAGCGTGTGAACTTGTAGCTTGCAACATTTGCAACTTCGTGTCAAAAGAACAGCCTGATATAATAAAAATCGACCGATTTATGATTTTTTTAAGATTAAGAATACTGTGAAACGCATCACAAAAATCTTTCAGTGTATCCGACTTTCGGCGGCCTTCTGATCGGAATTGGCTCTCGGGTAACAAAGACGGCATGAAGATGGAATTGTGGAGGAATTTTAGAAAAAACAAAGGATCCAACATGATGAACATGGCGAAATTTATGAATTTTTGAACGTCCAGAAAATAACAGTTCATCAGAGTATTTTTACTGTTTTTCCACTGTACACCTTCAGAAAACTCGCACGTTCGGAGCCTTTCCTTGAGGAATTAGCTTTCGGTCTGAACATATGAATCAAAGAAGACATTGAGACAGACTTTATGGTAGAAGAACCAATCCGAGATGATAAACCAAACTGGAGTTATAGATTTTTGAATATCCGCAAGGCAACGAACCGAAAATTAATTCAGTTTAACGCCTTCAAAAGATTAAAATTCTTGGAGGATTTCTTCACAAAATTAATCTTTGATCTGAACTTGAGAAATGATAAGAGAATCAATACAGTCTCAATGCTCGAGGAATCCACTAAAAATACCAAATCAGATGAAAGTTACAGATTTCAAAACACTCAATGCACAAATAACCAATCGTGAAGTCCAAACACCGTTTTAGAGAAAACAAATTATTCAGAGACTTTCTACATATAATTTACTTCTGGCATGAACAGATGAAATAAAGAAAATACCTAACCAGTTCCAACGCTTGAGGAATCAACTCAAAATAGTACTCGGATGGAAAGTTGCAAATTTCTAAGCTCAAACCAGCGAAGACGTAGTTTCTAGTTCACACTGCTAGGGATGTCAATGGGGCGGGGCGGGGCCGGGGGGACACTTCCCCATCTTTTTCCCCGCCATCAAATTCATTCCCCGTCCCCGTCCCCGATCTCCGTCACGGGTGAATTTCTATCCCCATCCCCGTTCCCCGCGGATCTCCGTTCCCCGCGGGGATCCCCATAGATCCTACATTTATTTATTAATATTTTATTTTTTTAAAATGTTTATATTTTCTATAAAAATAAAAAGCACAAAGAATTCACATATTTATTATGTTATTAAAAAATACTAGTATTTGACATTTATTATTTTTTATTAAAAATACTAATGGAACACAAAATAATAATATTTTTTTTATAAATTTCTATAAAATGCTATAAAATTCAACAAAATGAACTATAATACTTTTTAAAGTAACAATATGCCTAAACAACTAAAAAAATCCAACAACATAATTATGCTTAAAAAACTATACTTCATCAAAACTAATAAGGGATAATTATAAAATTTAGCATCATGAGTATGCTTGAAAAGCTAAAAAATACTTCATATTAAGTCAACTAAAAGCAAAAGTCAACATATCTCTATTTGCTCAATTGATAACACACGTAAAGTAGAAATATCAAAATACTTAAAACAAAGTTACATATAAATAAACTAAAATATTAAGCAAAATATCCAAACAATTAATGATCAATCATGTCTCTCTTTCCAACTTCTCCTTGCAAGGTCTTCTTCCTCATTCCACAATTAGATATGACTTTCTTTTTCCTACGAAAAGTAAACAATCAATAATTATATTTACTTAAAAAAATACTTTAAAAACTAAAAGGTAATCAACACTAATATGTAAATTACCTTATTATCATCATCATCATCATCATCCATATCTTCATCCACACATTCGAATTGAGTCAACGTTTTTGAATAACCTAAGAAACAAATAGCTAAATTAAAATTTAAAAATCCTTTTCAATTAATCTTGTAAAAGATAAAAATATATTACCTTTTATATCTTTTCGGATCCAATCTTGAGTGCACATCAAAGCCTCTAAAGTGTCTTCCTTCAACCTACTACGTTGTTGACTTAAAACACGACCACTAGTACTAAAGGCGGACTCTGAAGCAACGGTAGAGATAGGAATTGCTAAAAAGTCCCTTGCAATCTTTTGCAAAGTTGGAAATTTCAAACCATTTTGTTTCCACCATCCTAAGATGTCAAAATTTTCCTTTTTTTGTTTATCAAGCAAGATACCATCTTCCAAGTAGGAAGTAAATTCTGACTTGACATTTGTAGTTGAAGTATTTTCCATCACATATTCCGAATAAGCCTTCTCCCAATCTTGACTTGTGACATCAATGTCATCTACCAATGTTGATGCACCAACTTCACTACTTGTAGGAACCATATCATTATTTGGTTGATATTCTTCAACTAAATCTTCACACATTTGTATTACCTTTTCCAATTCTTTGGGAGCATTATTCCCATACATAAGTGGGAAGAAGTAATTCAACAAAGTTATTTTATATCTAGGATCTAAAACAGCCCCTATTGCCATCACCCCATTAATCAAACTCCAATATTTGTCAAACTTCACTATCATACTTCTTGCCATACTTTGTATAGTATCACTAGAAGAATCTTCCCACTTTCTTAAAGCTAATCTTATTTGACAAACTTTGGGAAAATAAATGTTTGATGTTGGATACTTAGTACCCGAGAACAACTCAGTGACACTAAAAACTAATTTCAACTTGTCACAAATTTCTCTTGCCATTTTCCAATCTTCTTCACTTGGTGCACACTTATATTGGGAATCACGGTGTTGTTTTAAACGTTTAAAAACTTGTTCGTAAGGCAATGCAGAAGCAAGCATTAAATAAGTAGAGTTCCATCTTGTTCTACAATCTTGTGCAAGCTTCTTTTCATAAGTCATGTTCAATTGATTACAAGTTTCTTTAAATTTCTCCTCCCTCTTTGGTGTTGCTACCCAAAAACCGACACTTTCCCTAATCTTTTCAATTGAACTAGAAATTGTTTGCATGCCATCTTTCACTATCAAGTTTAATATGTGGGCGCAACAACGCATATGAAACAATTTCCCTTTTAAAATAAAAGAAGAAGGTGACATCTTATCAATCAAATGGTCAATCAGAGCATGATTGGTGCTACAATTATCAACGGTTAATGTTGACAATTTTCTATCAATATTCCAATCCATCAAACAATCTACCAAAAAATCACAAATGACCTCAGCAGTATGTGGCGTAGGGACATAAATGAACCTAAAAATAAATTATAATAAATATCACATAAAATAACTATATTATAAAAATAACGTAAATGGAAGGGAGAAGTTACCTGATGATCCGATTCTGCAAAATCCAATTTTCATCAATGTAATGAGCTGTAACAGACATATATCCTTTGTTCTGGTTGCTAGCAGTCCACATATCAGTAGTTATTGCAATGCGGCTTTTATTCTTTGCAAGTATTTTCATTTGCTTTGACTTCTCACTTTCATACAACTTCATTATATCATTCTTCATGGTGTTGCGAGAAACTATCTTGAACAAAGGTTGAAGATAATGGCTATAATTTCTAAAACCAATATGGTTAACCATCATGATGGGATATTCATGCAATATAATCATCTTCGCGAGTTCATTCCTAGAAACATCTTGATTAAATGTATAATTTCCAACCACAAATGATTCATGTCTGTTTCCGGATTTTTTTTCTGTCACTTTAAGCATGGCTTGTTTTGGACCTCTCTCTGTGCGTTTTGGACATATGCTAATATGATCAAATAAATGTTTAGTACCATTTTTTGTATCACCACCAATTTTCTTATCACAAGATTTGCATATAGCCTTCCAAATGCCTCCTATTTTTTGCCTTTTAAAATAGGGCCAAGCATCTGATTTTAATCCCCTTTTGTTAGGACTTGTAGTGGGTTCAACGGGAGCTTCAGGATCTTGATTTTCTATATTTATTTCATTTGGAGTAGATTGAACTTCCTGTGTGAGTGAAACTCCACTACTTTCTATAGGAACTTCATTCCCTTCCAAAGCAACATTAGGACTATTAGATGATTGAACTTCACCAACCATTCTTTTACCAAAAACCTGGCACACACAAACACAAATTTTAAAAGGCTACATGGAAGTAGAACAAAAATAATAAATATATGAAAAAATAATAAATAAATGAAATAGTAAATACATGAAATTCACACAAAAAATAATTAATAAGAAAAATCTTATATTTCTAAATATATGATGCATTACACATATTTCTAAATATGCCTTATTTACTGTAACTTTTCAATTAGAAATAATAACATATATTAATTAATTATATACATTGAGAATACATTTATTTACCTATATACATGATATATTTACTCGTGTAAAAAGTTATATGTTATTATTTCACTTAATGGCTTTGGTTTTATAATTAGAAATATAAGATATATATTTTTTTTATGGGTGATAGCATGATATATTATTGTTTATATGTTATTATTTCATTAATAATTAGAAATATAAGATATTTGGTTTTTTTTATGGGTGATACCGTGATAGCATGATATATTGATTCATTTAAAAAGTAATATTTTTTTGTTTAATATAGAAAATTAAATTATAGTGTGATATATTAATAAAAAATAGGAAAAGTATATTTTAATATTTTTTAAGGAAAAACTGACGACATTATTTTAATTACAAATGCATAGTATAGATAAAAAATGAACACAAAAATATTTAAAAGGAGATAAAAATGAGTAATTTTTTGATTATTTTATATTTTTTTAATATGCAAATGATTTGATAACTCTAAAATTTCTAAACAATTTAATTTAAATTTAATCAAAATAATCAACTTTTCCTATAAGCAATTACATGAACAGGTTTATGAGAATCAAGGAGAAACAATCTACTTTTTTCTATAAACAATAATATAAACAGATTTATGAGAATCAAAGAGAAATAATCTATTTTTTCCTATAAATAATTACATGAACAAATTTATGAAAATCAAACCTTATTGATGAAATTGTAAGAGCTGTGAATAATGGAAGCACACCAAATAGAGAAGATGGAATTGGAAGAGGAAGATGAATGGAGATTTGACTGGAGAAGAAAAAAAGGAGTCTAACGTGTGAGACTCTAAATGTCTGGCAGAAGAAAATGAAACGCTTCAACTTTTTTAGGGTCTAATATTTACATTTCTCTCTCTTAATAAATACATGAATATTTATTTATTTATTTTTATAAATAAACATAAAGGAAATAACTAAAAAACCTAATCTAAAATATATATATTAAATTAACTATATTAAAATAATAGGCGGAGCGGGGTCCCCGCGGGGCGGGGGGTGTATTCCCCGTCCCCGTCCCCGAAATGCTCTCGGGGGAATTTTTCTCCCCATCCCCGCCCCCACGGGGGAAAATTCCCCATCTTTGGGGCCCCGAACGGGGCGTTCCCCGCGGGGATCCCCATTAACAGGTCCAAACTGACATCCCTACACACTGCCTCAAATTCATCGAAATACCCAAGTCCCCCATAATTCAGAATGCATTGAAATACATGAGAACTTTGACATGCTGATAAAATATCTTGATCCCGTGAGTATAGATTTGATGAAATGTATGCATTAGGGGTGTTCGCAGTTTGGTTTGGATCAGTTTAAAGGCAAAAACTCATCTGAGCCAAAGATAAATTTATTTGCAGTTCGATTCAGTTTTGGACGATATATTAAAAAATTCAATCTGATCCGATCCAATTTTATGCAGTTTAATTTGGATCGGTTTTTGGATATCCAAATTACACATTATATATTTATTAATATTATAAAACTACTAATAAATCATAGATTTGATATAATATATAACATATAATATATTGAAAGTTAATATAATAAAATATGAGCGATCAATTATGGTTGAAATGATAAAAATAAATAGATCATACCAAGCTAATAATTATTATTAAAAAATCATCATCATCTAATAATAAATTCACGTAACATATCATACTAATGAAAAGTAAATAAGTATAAAAATATATGTATGCGGTTCAGTTTGGTTTGGATTAGTTTTGAAAAATTAATTCAAAATCCAATCCGAATCGATCGGTTTTCACAAAATGACATCCAATAAATTTTGGTTTTTTGCGGTTTTTGATTTTTTGGATCGGTTTTCGATTTTTTATTTGGATTGGTTTGGATTTGAATACTCCTAGTATGCATGCATATGTTAACAAATTAAAAGCCAATTAGAGTTAAAAATAAAGAGGACAAATTTTGGGGTACAACAGACCTCTTGGAATATTTTGGGATTTTTCTTTGGTGTTTTGACACAATTTATGTATTTCATCAATTCCAATAAGATAACCATTAAAAAATTGTTTTTAATTGTTTAAATTGCATTTTATTTTCTTTTTGTGGTTGGTTATGACTTTATGTTAATTGGTCATACCTTGGGTCAATTTCCTCAACCTTATTGGATCTTGGGTGTTGATAGGTTGGAAAACTAAATCCACCATAATGGATGAATGATGTTAATATAATTGAATCCATTTCTTAATTTGCTTTGAGTTTATGGTTCCATATTGACATTCTCCTCTATCTCTACTTCATCCTTTTTTGTTAATTTTCTTTTCGATCAATTTGGATAAGGCATTTGAACTTTAAGTTTATTTAAGCTTATAGATAGTTGATGAACTTTCAACATTTTCAAACTACCTCTAGGTGATCCTTTTACCATTAAATGTATTTGGCATAAGTGAAAGTATGCCATGATATATCTTCCATTGCATCCTTTGACCATTCAATGTAGATGGATATTCTATGGACTTTGGAGATGAGGGGTTTTCATATGTTGATAAAAAAATAATTCAATAATAGAAACAAAAGATGAGTTACCTTTCTTTTTGGAAGCTTTGGGGGTCTTCTGAGAAGTTCCTTCTCCAACTGCTTTCTTTTTTCTTGATTTTTTGGGAGCAACTTCCAGAGGTTGTTGCCTTAGATCAAGAATGTTCACATCTAGAGTCGTACTGTCACTCTTGTAGGCTTCCAGATACATGAGGACAATTTCTGGAGAGGAGTCTGCTTGAGTGAAGAGAGGAAAATACTTCAGAGGCACCCTTTGGGTGGTGATGACTTTCTTGGTCGTGATTGTTAGGTCCTTGTTAATAGTTTCAATAATATTTATCTTCTTCAGATTCTTGGAGTTTAGAGGTTTACCAACACAAGCTTCCAGAATGCTAGCTTTTTGAGCCTCAGTCAGTTGTTCTATCAGTCTGTTTTCTGCCATAATATATGAAATGAGTCTTCTCAGAGTGGTGCAATCTCTTTTTGTTCTTTCTTCTTCTCTTGTTTCTTTTACACTGGTCTTCAGATGATTTAACAGAAGGTGTGGAAGATGAACTTTTGCTTTGGTGGCGATGAAGTACATAAGGTACTGTTAATCAATGTTGATGTAGTCTGGAGAACTGGTAGTCTTCCTATGATTGATGCATACCAGAATTATTTTGGACCAAATTCCGAGGTAATCCTTCAGATCCTTGATTTTGTTGGATGGTTGGCCAGAAGTAAAGATTTCCTTTGATACCTTGGTTAGGTCAGAACTTTTGTATACCATATCACTGCATCGAATACCACCGTCATTGTGACCTATGAGTTTCCCAATGAGATCTTCAGTGATGATGATCTTCTTTCCCATAACATAAAATGTTACCTGATAATTTGAAGTTGTGGCATGGATCCTTAATTCTTTAACAAGTTTTGGAAAAACTGGACCTATGAGACGATTAAAATACTTAGTCCATCCTTTGAACTCAACATCGGGGATTAAATCATACCCATTTTCCTTCATTCTTTCAAAATCAACAATAAGCTCACACAATACTTCCAAAGAATCAATGGGTGTGAGAAGAGTTCTTGAGGGTTCGATGTAAATTTCTTCATTTGAGTAGGAAGAACCAGGAATGTTTTGATAAACTTGAGAAATTTGTTGAGAGGAAGCCATTTGTTCACACAGACTCTTTTAGAGTTTTTTAAAAGATGAATAGTTTGAAGAGAGAAAAATAAGTGAGAATGGAAGTGTGATAGTGATTGTGAATGAATAAAGTATATATAGCCAAAAAAATAGCAGTTTTAATTAAGAATATAAGTATTTAAGGATAATGATTACGTGCATTTAATGATTCCTGAAAATAGGGGTAGAGAAGATATGGAACCGTTACCGATTTGACTCGAGCCTCAATGCATCAACCCAATCGTTTCAGTTCCTTTAGAATTTGAACATGTGTTCAGCCTTAGAGGGTGACCTTGCATTTAGAGTTGACAGATGTTGATATTGTAAACTGGTTTCTTCTATATTAAATGAACCATTTTTGGAGAATGTTTAGATCTTCTGGATAGATCCTAATATAAATTTCCTTCTCACTTATGAAGAACTATTGATCAGATGTTCACATATAAATTAAAGCATAAAATTTCGAGGGTTAAAGAATACAGAAACAACATTATCATTATGGGCATAGTTTCATACTGAGATGATTCAGAATGAAATCAAATCTATATTCAGAAAGGAGTTTAGTAAAGACATCAGCCCATTGATGGTCTGTGTCTATAAATTTTAAAGAGAGAATTCCTTTATGAATATAGTCCCTAATAAAATGATGTTTAATTTCTATATGTTTAGCCCTAGAATGTAAAATTGGATTTTTTTGAAAGACAAATAGAATAAGTATTGTCATAGAGTATAGAAATGTTACCCTCATATCTGTTAAATTCTTCAAGCTGACTCTTTATCCAGAGCATTTGTGTGCTGCATCCAGCTGCTGCTATATATTCAGCTTCAGCAGTTGACAGTACAATAATGGATTGTCTTTTGCTGGACCACGAGATTAGATTGTCTCCCAGAAATTGGTAGCTTCCAAAAGTACTTTTTTTCTTTCTATTTTGTCTCCAGAAAAGTCAGCGTCACAGTAACCTACTAATTTGTATTATTTGGATTTTCTATAGAAAAGAAAAAGATTAGTAGTACCTTTCAGATACTTGAAAATTCGCTTAACAAATGTTAAGTGAGATTCTCTAGGATCTGATTGGAATATAGAACAATGACAAACACTATACATAATATCATGTCTTGAAGTTGTTAAATATAAGAGAGAACAAATAATACCCCTGTAAAGCTTCTGTTCTACCTTCTTACTTACCTCTTCCCTTTACAGAATACATGTGGGATGCATAGGAGTTTTGGATGGCTTACATTCTGACAAGTCAAATTTCTTCAGAAGTTCTTTGACATACTTGCTTTAATTAATGTAGGTTCCTCCTGGATATTGATTGATTTGGATGCCCAAAAAGAACTTGAGTTCGCCCATCAAGCTCATTTCAAATTCTGCCTGCATAGACTTAGCAAATTCTTTTCCCAAAGAGGCTTCAGTAGATCCAAAAATTATATCATCAAGTTAAATTTGACAAACAAGAATTTCATTTTTAAACAGTTTACAGAATAAGGTTGTGTCCACCTTACCTCTGGTAAAATCATTTTCTAACAGAAAATTACTTAGTCTTTCATACCAAGCTCTAGGAGCTTGTTTCAGACCATATAAAGATTTCTTAAGTTTATAGACATATTCTAGATGTTTTGTATTTTCAAATCCAGGGGGGTTGGTGCACATAAACTTCTTCATCAATGTAACCATTTAAAAAATCACTTTTAACATCTATCTGATAGAGAGTGATGCCATTATTTACAACAAAAGAAATTAAAAGTCTGATATATTCTAACCTTGCGACTGGAACAAAGGTTTCTGTATAGTTTATCCCTTCTTACTGACTATAACCTTGTTCCACCAATCATGCTTTGTTTATGATGACTTCTCCTTGTTCATTTAGCTTTTTTTTGAAGATCCATTTGGTTCCAATGATGTTAAATCCTTTTGGTTTAGGAACTAGATCCCAGACATCGTTTTTGGTGAACTGATTTAGTTCTTCCTGCATTGCGAGGATCCAATCATTGTCTAGAAGAGCTTCATCAATGGAAGTTGGCTCAATCACTGACACTAATCCCTTGAGTGATTCTTCATAATTTCTGAATGTAGATCTTGTTCTGATTGAGTCTTCTTTCTTTCCTAGGATCATGTTTTCCGGATGAGCTAAGCTGCTTCTGGATTATCTTTTCTGGATAGGGTCTTCAGATGTTGCTGTAATATTTGTGACATCCTCTTTTGTATTTGAATGTAATTCTTTATTAATAACTTTTGATGCTTTTTCCACAGTACCTGTAAATTGAACGTCTATATCTGCAAAAATTTACCCGACTTTGACTTTTGAGAGCGAAGCTTATCATCAAATCTGAAACTGATAAATTCTTCCATAATCCATGTTTCTGTGTTATATACTCTATAACCTCTTGAGAATTCATAGTATCCTAACATGATACATTTTTGTGCTTTAGAATCAAACTTGTTCAGATGTTCTTTAGTGTTTAGAATAAAATAAGTACATCCAAATGGATGGAAATAAGAGATGTTGGGATTTTTGTTCTTCCACAGTTCATATGGAGTCTTATCCAGAATAGGTATTATGGAGATTCTATTCTAAATATAACACGCTGCGTTAATTGCTTCTCCCCAAAAGTTCTTAGGAATGTTAGCCTCGTTGATCATGGTTCTGGCTATTTCTTGTAAAGTTCTATTCTTTCGTTCTACAACTCTATTTTGTTGAGGAGTTATAAGACAAGATAAATCATGAGAAATTCCATTCTCATTAAAAAACTTTTCAAATATTTTGTTTTCAAATTCCCCACCATGATCACTTCTGACTTTAACAATTCTAAAATCTTTTTCGTTTTGAACTTGGTTACAGAAGGTAATGAGCATAGAGTTTGACTCGCCCTTGTGTCTTAAGAACTTTACCCATGTCCATCTGCTATAGTCATCTACGATCATTAATCCATACTTCTTGCCACTAATGGATACAATTTTCATTGGTCCAAACATATCTATATGAAGAAGTTCTAATGGCCTGGAGGTAGAAACAACATTTTTTGGTTTGAAAGAAGGTTTTGCAAACTTGACTTTTTGACATGCTTCACACAGAGCATATGAGCTGAACTTCAGGTTAGGAAGTCCTCTGACCAGATTGAGTTTGTTAATCTGAGATATTCCTCTCATACTAACATGCCCCAATCTTCTATGCCATACCTATTGCTCATCGTTAACAGACATTAGGAATTTTACGTTCTAACTTTTTAGTTAAGAAAATTTTATTGTGTAAATGTTGTTCTTTCTCTTTCCATTAAAAAGGATATATCCATCTTTCTGACTAACTGCTTACAAGACTTTTGACTAAAGATTATATCATAACCGTTATCACTAAATTGACTCATGGATAACAGGTTATGCATTAATCCATCTACTAATAGAACATTGGTTATAGAATGAAGTTTACCATTACCAATAGCTCCAGAGCCAATAATCTTTCCTTTCTGACTGCCTCCGAAACCTACAGAGCTTCTAGATTTTGGAACATATGCTTTCTTCATGTCATGTGTCGAGAGCATCTAGAGTTCAGGTGCAAAGATTGGTGTTTCCACTTTGCTGTTAAAGACATTTGCAACATAGATAATTTTGTCCTTAGGTACCCATATCTTTTTGGGTCCTTGTTTATTGGAGTTTCCAAAATTCTGTTTGAATTTTGGTTTAGCAGAAAAAACATTACTAGTATACTTTATGTCATGTGTATGTCCATAGGTGAAGTGTGAATAGAGAGGTATGTTTTTCATGATTATATCATCAACTTTCTTTGGTTGAGATTCTTTACCCTTATATCCTATCCATTTTCTGCCATTTTTGCTAACTCCATGGATCATTGAAGCCATCTTGCTCCTATCTATGTTTTTAGCTAGAAATTTTTGAAAGCTATGCTCATATTCTTTTATGATTGTATTAGAATTACTAGAAACTTATGAAACCGTTTCTTTCTGGTCTTTTTGTAATTAATTTTTAATAACATAATTTTCACTTTCGAGTTTGGAAATGGTTTCTTTTAGGTTAAAGGTTTATGTTTTTAGTTTCTTATTTTCTTCAAATTCAGATACTAGAACCTTTTTTAGGTTCTTATTTTTGACTCAACTTGCTGATATCTTTCAAGAATTTCTGACAGGCTTTCTTCTAATTGAGATATAGAAAAGTTAGAGAATACCTCTTCTACTTTTTAGTCTAACTCTGCTTTAGATGATCTAGTGCCATCTGATAAGTTGGCCATTAAGGCTATGTTGGCTCGTTCATCTTCTAATTCTATTTCAGCTTTAGAGGATTCCGAGTCATCCCATGTTCCCATAAGGCTTTTCTTATTTTCTTTGAAGAACTTGTTTTTATGTTTTTCTTTTTGAAGATTTGGACAGTCGCTTTTATAATGACCTTGTTCATTGCATTCGTAGCAAATAATATCTCTGTTACTAGATTTTATGTATCCAGAAGATGATTCAAAATGATTTCCTATTCTTCTGGGAGTTCTAAACTTCCTCTGCCTGTGCTTCCATAACTAATTGACTCTTATAGAGAGAAGAGATAGTTCATCTTCTCCAGATGAGGATCGACAAGAGTTTTCTTCATTTTCCAGAAAAACTTTAGGTTCATATTCTTTATTAGATTTAAGAGCGAGAGACTTACCTTGCTTTTGGGGCTCATCTTCTTCTAGTTCTATCTCATGACTTCTCGAGGAGCTGATGAGTTCTTCAAGAAATATTTTGTTCAGATCTTTGGTTAGTTTTAAGGCTGTGACCACGGGTCTCCATTTCTTGGGTAAATTGCTGATGATTTTCTTTACATGATCTACTGTTAAGTACCCTTTATCCAGAACTTTTATCCCAGCAACCAAAAATTGAAATCATGAGAAAATTGTTTCAATTATTTCATCTTCTTCCATTTTGAAAGCTCAATACTTTTGAATGAGAGAAAGAGCTTTGGTTTCTTTTACTTGCGTGTTGCCTTCATGATCATTCTCAAGGAGTCAAACATGTTTTAGATGATTCTTTGTTTGTGATCTTCTCATACTCGGTGTATGAGATAACACTCAAGAGGATTGTTTTGGCTTTGTGATGATTTCTGAATTCTTTCTTTTGATGATCTGTCATTCTCTTTTTATCGATCTTCTGACCTTTTTTGTCAACTAGATGTATGTACCCATCAGTCACCATATCCTAGATATCAGCATCATGAGCTAGAAAGAAACTTTCGATTCTGTCTTTCCAGTAATCGAAGTTCTCACCATTAAAGATTGAAGGTTTGCCGCTGATTCTGTATTTCTCATCATGATTATCATTGCTGATGAACTGACTTGGTCCCACTATAGTGAATTTCTTGCTTGGATCTTTTTCAGACACGGTTTGCACCCAGAACCAGGCGCTCTGATGCCAATTGATGAATGGAAAACACAAGAAGGGGGGGTTGAATTCGGGTTTTTAAAACTTAAAGAAAAAGACACGTTGATTATCGTGTTTCTTTTGAACTCAAACTACTCCAGTCCACCCGCCAAGGTGATTTCGCCTCTCTCAAATGAGGTCTTAATCCACTAATCAAACTTGATTACACAGATACAATGACAACTGTCAAAGTCTTCTTGAGTTTAAACCACAACCTGATTTTCTCAAGGTATTACACAATAATATAATCGAAAGTGTGTACAAAGATGTTTTCAAGATAAAACAATATCAATACAGTGATGTATTACACAATAGAAAAGCACAAGATAGAAAGTTAATGAGATTTCTCTTTTTCAGTGCACATCAATTTCGTGTTTGATTTCTTCTTCACATCTTATTTATATAGGTGATGCATGAGACACATGAGAAGATAATTTTTGGAAGGTTGATAAATAGTAATTAATGTTCTTTCCAAACATAGAGATTCTTGTCTTGTTTAAGCGGTTACTTTTGATTTGCAATGAAAAAAATGTAATGCTTCAGAACAAGCCTTCTTGGGATCATATCAGAAGATGAATGTTACTTTTGAGAATTCGTTAGTTCTTTCCAGAACATTACTTATCAGAAAATCAGAGTTTTTGTTCCGTAGCGTGTTACAACAGGTTTTTAACCCTAAACAATTTCAGATATTCTAGATTTGGACTCAGTTCTAGACGAGGGGAAGGTGTTAAGCACCCCTCCTCTACCTTTTTCGCAAGGATACTAGGTTTAAAAGCGCGATTTTAGGAAATGGGGTATTTAAGTATAATTAAGGGCAAAGGGCTTTGATTTTAGTTATGGGGACTCGCCACGATTTTAATCATATGCGTACGTATCCTCTTAGGAGGAATCAGAGTTTCATTTCGTAGTTCGCCGTTGATTTGGGTTTTTTAGGGATTGAGAAATATATTTGAATCCCCTCATACGTAGTCTAAGAGTGTGAATAGCGGAGTTTCGTTTGACCTAGTGCGCAGTTGATTCAAATATATTCGTATTCCTTTTTTCGAAAATTAATGTTGGATTAATTTATTATGAAAAATAATTTGATGTTTGCTCGAGTATTTTTTTTTAGGCATAGAGCGATGGAGCCATTTATAGTCTCCTCATCATGTGGCCATATATTGGCCACGAGTCGCTTGCGGATGTAGTAATTTGGTGAATCGCGCGGGTTTTAATATTTTGATATAAAATATTAAATTAATTTATATGGTGAAAAATGTTTTTTACATAGATAGTTTAAAAGATATGATTTATTGCAAATAAACAAGATTATATTTTAAGTAGGTTTAAAATAAATCAATAATAATAATAAATAATAATATAATATTATAAAAAATAAATATATAAATGTATATAAATATGTACAAATACAGGAAAAAAAATATATAAATAAATTTATAAAAGAAAATAAAATAAAATAAATAATTTCGTTGGGGGTGCAGATGATATTATGGTAGTAGCATTGGGGGGTTCTAATAGCATGGGCCTAAATTCAGATGTTGAATTCAGGCCCAAGAGGCAGGGGGAGAGTGGGGGGCAGGGGGGGGGGGGGTGCGCGCTTTGTGTACAGTAGAAAAATGGGGAGTATGTTAAGTATGGGCCTTAGTCTAGATTTTTGGACTAGGCCCAACTGAAGTTGGGGGATTTGTTTTTAAACGTATATACTAAAATAATAAGGGTGGGGGTGTGAATGGAATTTGGCTCGGCCCAATGGACACACCTTTGATCCCTTCGGATCAGGTGTGTGTGTGTATGGGGGGGCACATGATGATGATCATGATGATGGATTTGAGGGGGTTATGATAACGTGATGGGGGTTGCATGTGTGGGAATATAGAACTTAATACATTTTCATTTTCTAAGCTGAAACAAACACTTCATTATGTTTCTCCTCTCTTTCTCTCTCTATCAGCCTCTCGCCTCTCCTCCTTCTTCTTAAATCAATGAAACCCTTACCCTATATTCCTTCAATCGCGACAACCATGAATCCTAGGCTCCACCTTCCCGAATCAATCCCGAGCTAACCCCTAATCCCCAATAGTCATATCACAAACTCAAGTGAGAGAAAAAGGAAAAGTTAAAGTACCTCGTCGTGTTGATGATTTTGAAAACCCTTTTTTCTTTCGAACTTTAACTTGCCTCCGGTTTTTCAGGTGTGAAAGGCGCTAATGATAATGGTAGAAGTATGGCAGCGGCTACCCAAATCTGGGATTTCGGACTTCGAAGTCCAAATTACTCTTCCTCCTTCTGTATATTATTCTCTCAGTAAAATATTTTTCCTCTTTGTTGTCACTCCCTTCGTTTCTGTCTTTTATTGTAAAAAAATTCATTCTATCTGTATATTCTTTCTTCTTTTTCCGTTCTTTTCTCTATAATCATTCGCCTATTTTTATAGTGATTTAGGATTTTAGCAAATTAGGAAATCAATAATTTTGTCTATAAGCTTAATTTCAGAATTGATTAGGTTTTTTTAGAATTATGAATTTTTTGAAATTCTGTCTATATTCTCAAGAACATTATACATGTTTCTGTCTTTGTACTGACCCTGCATTCAAGTCTTTGGTTTATGTTTTGATTAATACAATATTTTTTTATTACACGCGGTCGTTTGATTGCTACAATGTATGTATGTGAAATTTGATTTGGGCCATACGTTTGAAACAACAATTTTTTTCCTTTAAATTAAATGGGCTTGCGTACTAGCTTTGGGCTATGAAATAGATATCATTTTAAAACAATAAAATGATATAATATTTAAAACAAAGAAAAAATATTCAAAACAAATCCAAAAGAAACTTGAAATGGGTCTGGTGTTTGGGTTGTAACGAAAAAATACCTCTTGTTTGAGTTTAATGTTTCCAAGTAACAACAAAAAAAATGTTTATAATCCCAGTTAAGGATAATGACTTTAATGAATAATTTCCAAATGTTTAAAGAAAATTCTAATAGAATCCAAGAGAAACAGTTTGGTTCAAAAATTGAATGGGCCAAATCACTTCATCTTATGGGGCCTTTGGGTGAAAATAATGGATAAGATAAACTCAGACAAGGAAACCCCCCCCCCCCCCCCCCCCCCCCCCCTTTATGCCCTTGCAAATGAATTTCCAAATTTCTTTAATGGGCGTTGAATAATGAAAACAAATTATTTTATTGAGAAAGAAACCTAAATGGGCCTCATGATCCAGTTGCATTGGGTCTTATTAATAAAGAAAAATTTCATTACCTTAAAAAAATGGAATTTAAATGGGCCTTTCGAAAAGAATAAAATAATTCACACTACCCTTGAAACAATACACTTCCCTTCACTTTGAAATGGATTTTTAGAAACCTAATGGGCCATCAGATATTGATGGTCCATTTTGGGTCAATCGCACCTCTCTTCCATAATCTCGCTCCCCTATAGAAATACATAACATGATTTATTTAAAAATAAATCTAAATAAGGGTAGGGTAAATTTGGGGTATGACAGTTTCCCCTATTTAATTATCTTTCGACTGAATAGTGCAAGAATACACAGGTCTCGCACGTTTTGATCAAATGTTTATTAAATATTGGAAGACCCCAAAATTTTCCCCGAAAGACTTACAAGGATACGTTGTGCAGCGTTTCCGTGGGTGTGAAGAAAAGGTACAGATGATGATGTATCATCCTACCGGTATTTGAACCATTTTTTTATTTAATTTAGACATGATGATGTAGATGATTCTCTAGTATCTAAAAGAGATTGTAGAATTTTTCTTATTTATCAAGACTCAATTGACAGATAAAATATGTTAGGTTTAAAGAAATGGAACCCAAAATTTCATAATGGTGTCGGTTGTGTCGTCCTCAACCATGACGATCAATAGGAAGAAAATATACCCCAAATTCGCGATGAAGTCGGTTGTGTCGTCCTCAACCCCAACTATCAACGCGAAGAACACCATATTCATGATGAAGTCGGTTGTGTCATACTTAACCACAACCATCATCATGGAGAAAATAAACACCAAATTCACGATGAATTCGGTAATGTCGCCCTCAACCATAACTATCAATATGAAGAAAATAAACACCAAATTCTCGATGAAGTCGGTTGTGTCGCCCTCAACGATAAATATTAACGTGAAGAACACCAAATTCATGATGGATTTGGTTGTGTCATCCTCAACCACAACTATCACCATGAAGCAAATATACCCCAAATTCGCGATGAAGTCGGTTGTGTCATCCTCAAACATAACTATCAACGTGAAGAAAACAAACACAAAATTGTCGACGAAGTCAGTTGTGTAGTCCTCAACCACAACTATTAATATGAAGAAAATATACCCCAAATTTCTTTAAAGTTTGAACTAATAGTTCACACAGATAAGCCTGCTAAAGATGAACCCCAAGAAAATTTTTAATTTCTAAATAGGACAACTCTGTAATATGCATTGCATGCATAATTCCATAAATTGATGTGCTATCCAAGTGTGGTGTATGCCCCAAATGTTTACAATGTGTATGTATGAAAATGCTTATGTGCTTATGCCTCAAATATTTGTATGAGTATGCCTCAAGCATGTGTATGCCCCAAATATATGCATATGCCCCAAATGTATGTGTATACCCCAGGTGTTTTGCAAATGATTTTGATAAATCTCTTTTGTTAAATCACTGGGTTATCATAGTCACCAACTCCCCAATGGTGTTTGTTTCCCATTGATGCATCTCTAAGTGGATTTGGATTTGGTGAAAGATGTCAGTGAGATCTTGATGTCTGTATCATAGGCGCAGGTGTAGGCATGGACGTAAACATGGATTTTGGAATGGATATAGACATTGTCACAGACGTATGTATGGGTGTAGCGATAGGCGTGGAAGTGGACGTAGGCATGGATTTTCCTTCAATGCTTTTCTAACCAAAATGCTTTTCAATGTTTTATCAAATGCTTTTATTGATATGTCAATTCCCCAAAATGATTTCGAACAATATTCCCAAAAAATAAATGCAGTCTTTTTCGAACAAAAAAGAAAGACACATAATTGAAATATTTGAATAAAACTTCAACGTTTTTATTGATAAATATGCATCTGAAAAGGCAAGTGTACAAGATGAGATCCCTAGGAAGAGGTAATTACAGAAAGTCTTGATAAAAAGCTGTAAATGGCAATGAGAATGATAATTTCTACTTCTATTTTCCCCAATATTCTTTTGATAAGTCCAATCTTCTTTGCCTTTGAGTTGGATGATTTAGACCAATCCCTTCTTTCGTGGTTCGTAGTCGTGGTTCTTAGATCACAGTCTTTTTGTTCTTTATTTCTTTGAATGAAATCCCTAATTTTTTCCGGGATCTCCCTTGCGGGTTTTCAATCCACCTGGGTAATTTTTTGTGCATGTCCCTAATTTTTGCCTAGATTGCCCTTTTAGGGTTTTCAATCCACCGGGACGCTCCTTTTTTCCTAAGTCGCCTTTTTAGGGATCGAGCTTAGCGATCTTTTTATACATAGTATTTTTTGACTGCATTTGTATTTGCCGGATATGTTAATTCTTCCCCATCCATTGCCATGAGGATAAGGCCACCACTAGAGAATTTCATTTTTACCACAAATGGACCTTCGTAGTTGGCTGTCCATTTGCCACGTGAATCAGGATGAGGTAAAAAGATCTTTTTCAGTAATAGATCCACTTCTTTGAATACGCGAGGACAAACTTTCTTTTCGAAGGCTTTCTTCATCTGTTTCTGATATAATTGACTGTGGCACACAAATGTCAAACATTTCTCTTCAATGAGGTTGAGTTGATCAAGTAGTGTTTGAACCCACTTGGCTTCTTCGAGCTTTATTTCCAGTACCACTCAGAGTGATGGAATTTCTATCTCAACTGGGAGTACCGCCTCCATGTCGTATACCAGAGAAAAATGAGTTGCACTTATTGACGTGCGTACATAGGTACGATAGCCATGTAAAGAAAATGGAAGAATTTCGTGATGGCCCCATTTGTCTTGGGTCGATATGGTGAAGAATTATGATGCTCGATCTTGAAATCATCGCATAACTCTTTCATCATTTTTTTATTCAGATTAGACCTGTTATCAGTTATGATCCTATTTAGAACCCCATATCTGCATATGAGATTTTGCTTGATAAAATGAGTGACTACTTAACTTGTTACATTTGCGTATGATGCTGCCTCTACCCATTTGGTGAAGTAATCAATGGTGACTAATATAAATAGGTGCCTGTTAGATGCCTTAGGTTCGATCATACATATCATATCAATTCCACACATTGACAACGGCCAAGGAGAGCTCATGACATTCAAAGGAGTGGGTGGTACATTCATTTTGTCGGTGTAGATTTGGCATTTGTGACAGGTTTTTGTGTAATGGTAGCAATATGCTTCCATTGTTAACCAGTAATACCCTTCCCATATGATTTTTCTTTCCATAGCATGCCCATTTGTATGGGTTCTGAATATGCCTTCATGGATTTCTCTCATAAGCGTGTCCGCTTCTTGTTTTTCCACACACCTGAGTAGCACCATATCATAGTTTCTTTCGTAAAATACATTACCACTCTGGAAGAATTTTGATGCTAGCCTTCCTGGAGTTCGTTTATCGATGATATAGGAATTTTCAGGGTATTCTTGCTTTTCAAGATATCTCTTGATGTTTTAGAAGTAAGGCTTATAACCCAATCCTTCTTCTATAGAGAGGCAATGTGCCGGCTCTTCAAAATGTTTGATAGTGATGTGCGGCTTGTGGTTGGGCCAGGTTGCTTTAAACATAGCTAACAAGGTTACTAGAGCATCTACCATTTGGTTTTCTTCTTGCGGGATGTGGTTGAAAGTGATTTCAGTTATGGGTGTTTGAATCGAAGGTCCCACCTTAGATTTGTAGGATGCGATTGTTAGGGCTCTGAAATTGTTGAGCTTCGAACTGAGCGATACCATGAGTTTCAGCAAAAACAGATGGTGCCACTGAACTCTCAGCCCCAGAATTAGGGGGGCTATAGTCTTTTTTTCCATTAACCTATCATTTTTTTGCAGATCAGAATTTTGCTTGCCGGAGAAGAAGGAGTTGACCACTGTGAGGGGTGGTTTGACTCCGACGAGGCTTGCATGGATAAATACCCATCCCTAATTCGTCCATTCAAATAACCAGGGCCCCACCGCGCATGTAATTTTTTGTTTGGATGACTAAATTTCATTTTTTAAATATAATATGTTCGTTTGGTTTATATCATGAATGATTTTCATGGTCCAGAGGTAGCAAGCGTGTCCTAATGGCATTCCTATTCTAGGTTCTGGATTGGAATCCCAGGTTTTTCATTTTGTATTTCAATATTTTTTTTCCAGGTCTTGGACTGTTTTGAAATGGGCCTGGATTCGTTTGATCCTGGCACCCCTCCATTTTCTGGCACAAATGTTGTGCTCTGGCCGGGTTGGGCCAAATGATCTTTAGACTCCCACCCCCTAATTATTATTGTTGTAGTGCCTAGGCCAATGTTATTGGGCTTGGGGAATTTCTCTTTCTCACCCTTTAAAATTACTTCTACAGGCCCATTTTTAATTTTTATTTTTTTCACCTTATTTATTTTAAACTTTTCTTTAATTCTTTTTATAATAAAAAACCATAAAATCAAAAAGCCTAGACAACCTAACATTAAAGACAAATATAACTAAAACACAACACACTTTTCACACGCGCACCTCTAAGGTATATCTATTTGTTGCCTTCGGAAAACAAAACAATCACGTCTCTCGAACGTGAGAAATTTTAGCAGTGACCCTTTGGTTATGAGATCATAAGTCCCTCGATGACCCTTTCGACGTTGCCTCAGTAAATGATATTAAAACCTTAGGGTAATTTCTAAAGTATCTTACGAGTTGCTTTCGTGACTGTACGATGACCCTCGCATGTCTCTCAAACATCCAACGATAGGGCTACCTACTGACTAATAGTAGGATAGCACTGTCAAAAGGAAAAGAGGAAAAGAACAAAGACCATTCGAGTAGGTAGACAGTTCACAATTGCTTTCTCACAAAAAGAAAAAAACAATTTTTCACACATACACAAACTCTTTTCCAAATATTCTCAAAGACAAGAAACACTTTGTATACATTCTCAATGATACGAGAAATATTACAAAGTTCGCCACACTAAGGCGTCTTTCCAAAATATTTTTCAAACTACACTTACACAAAAAGCATTTTCAAAAGTGAGCTAGCAACTAAGAGCCCATAGATAACTATAGATGGAAAGGGTGCTAACACCTTCCCTTTCCATAATCTAGCCCCTGAACTCAAAATCTTTAAAAAGGTATTTCCTGTTCTTTTCACCCTCTCCTTTGTTGGATAAAAGAAAAGTCGGTGGCGATTCATTCTAACCGCAAAATTTGCAGTAAAAATGCAAAACTAGTAAAGTCAATTCTCCCACCGCATTATAGAAATGGCGACTTTGTTGGGGAAATACTAAAAGTGGGTTACCTTAGTGATAGTTCACATTTAAATTCTTTACTTGTTTGATTTTCTTGATTTACATTTCGGGTTGTGTTTAGGTTATTCTTGTAAAGATCCTATACCCGGATCTGGGGCATATTAGGTAAGTAACAATAGATCATAGGGACTGTACAGTGTAATACTTACATGGTTGAAGCGATGGTTAAATTAGTGTGACACATTTGTTGGTACAGGTATCCCTTGAGTCCAGTCAAGGAGAATACGGGGCCGTTGTGTGGTGTCATAAAGCACTAACTGACCGTAGAACCTTAGTTGAACAACTTAGCCATTAGAAAGTAGTGAGGTGGTCGGCTTTGGTGCAATACTAAAGTTGGTTGATACTCGATGCTACAGTCATTAAGGTCGGACTTTCGGGATATTTCGGCCGCTAATAAAGAAGCTTGAGCTGAAACAATGCTCAAGAGAAAGATTAGTGATATTAATATCCTTTAGAATCCAATTACTTTCTTTAGGACATGTTGAACCAACTAAACTTCAAGAGGGTACTTACCTATAAACTCCATACATGCTTTAACCTAAGGCCTTGTGTGTTTTATTTGTGTGTGATTAAATTGTTCGAACATAACATCATGCATCATAACATTCATACCAATTCCTAACCATTTCAAAGACCAGGGAATTTATCTTTATTCTATTTTGCAGACTATGGCTTCCGCCCGCAGAAATACCATCTGACTCAACCTCATAAGGGTGCCTCCTCAACTCAAAGATTTAGCTTCAAGAGTTCTTGAAAATTCTTCGTTCACCAAAAGATATTGTCGACTTCTAAGTCTGTTTACCTCAAGCCTCGAAGAAGACACGATAAGGGCATTCTTTCAGTTCTTTGACCGTATACATCATTGTTTCACTTTCCCCGATTATCAATTGGTTCCTACACAAGAATAATTCCATCAACTACTAGGAGTGTCTTTTCTTCATCAAATACCCTTAACCGGTTTAAAGGAAACTCCAAGACCCAAAGTTATTTCCAAGGCCTTACTTCTGAAGAGTTCTGACATTATAAATAATTGGGAGACAAGAAATGGGGTCAAAAGCTTTTTGGCTAAATTCCTGATGGAGAAGGCTCGACTATTTTGGGATACTTTAGATTTACAAGCTTTTGAGAAGATCTTGGCTCTTCTAATCTATGGGTTGGTGCTTTTTCCTAACCCTGACCAACTCATAGTTGTGAATGCTGTCAAAATTTTCCTTACTCAGAAACCTGTGCCTAGATTGCTTGGAGACATTTTGCATTCTCTTCATACTCGCACCATGAAGAAGTGAGGGACTCTTATGTGTTGCTTGCCTTGGTTGTCTAGGTGGTTTATTTCGCAGCTTCCTAAATAAGTATTGAAGTATGAACAGGGTTTTAGATGGTCACAAAGATTAATGTCGCTTTCTCATATGGATATCCATTGGTGCTCTCGATCCCAAGAGGACATTCTCATATAACCCTTCTCTGGCTCTACAACAATTTGGCTATGCTCAAAGAGATGGTCCCATGATGCACTCATTCAAGGTATTATATTCGACAACGAAAATGATGTCCAAGGTTATCATCGAAGGTTCTTACATGCTTGGGGCATGGTAATCAAGGTTGATAGAAAGACTTTGGGGCATAAGAATTCCATCCCTCTTGAGCCGTATCTCAAATGGGTATGAGGTTGTGTCAGAGTCTCTTGATGCCATATCCAACCATCCTACCAATGATTTTGTAGCCTGTTGTTGAGGGGGATGTTCCTTATACCATTCTCCACCCTGGTATGCCTACTGATCTTGAAGAGTTGCAATAGTCTTGGATTCAAATGAAGGAATAACGGGACATCTTTGAGACCCAATGTTATACAAGTGAGAAGAAAGTGTTGGAACTCACAGGGAAACTTCAAGAGGAGCAAAGTCTTAATGCTTACATCAGTACAAAGAGGAAACATCCTTGGGAGATTTGATTCTTAATTTTAGGAGTTCATTTTATTTTTGAAAGATTTTATAATCCTAAAAGGAAGTTGTAATTTGAACTTTGCAAATAAAATTTTCGTTTCTTGTTTCCTCCTGTCTAGCAAATTTAAATTTCCTAAGGTTCTTGAAATCATGGAATTTACATATCATGCAAAATTTCATAATAGATATTTCGTACAGGTTTCTCATTTTCTCGCTGTTTATTTCAGCAGAAAAATGGCTCTTGAACAGAATGTCAAATATCTCCAGGCTCATCATGCAAAAATCCAGGAGACTCTTTTGAACATGGCCAAGGGGAAGCAAGAAATAATGACGCTCCTTGAAACGCAAAAAAAGAAGGCCAAGAAGCCTACTGTCCTTAACCTGGGGAGGAGGTTCAAGGGACCTGCTTAACCGGTCCATTTAGAAGATGAATCCTTCGAACCAGATGACAACAATGATGAAGATGTCAAGGATAAGAAGGATTATGAGAATACTCCTGAAGACAAAGACTTTTATGATGAACAATGTCCTGCTACGGATGACAGATATAAGCAGTTGGAGGACAGGCTCAAGGCAATGGAGGTTTAGAAGGTTCCCGAAATGGATTTTGGTTATTTAGGTCTGGTCTCAGGGGTGGTCATCCCACCTAAGTTCAAGGTCCCTGTTTTTTCTAAGTACGACATGATCGCTTGTGCTAAACTGCACCTGAGATCATATGTCATAAAGATTAAGCCTCACACTATTGACCATAAGTTATGGGTCCATTTCTTCCAAGAGAGTCTGGTTGGCACGTAACTGGAATTGTTCTATTAAATGGAGGGGACCATTATCCACACTTGGGAAGATTTGGATGCTGCTTTCTATAAGAAGTATCAATACAAAGTTGACCTGACACTAACCTGAATGCAATTACAGAATATATCCATGGGTTCAAGAGAAGGGTTCAAGGAATACGCGCAGTAGTGGAGAGATTTAGCTGGAAGAGTGCAACCTCCCATGAATAATCAGGAAATAGTAGACATGTTCATGGGCACTCTGACAGGCCGATTCTTCAATTTACTGATTAGAAGTTCCTCATGGGGTTATACAGAGATGATTTTGACTGGAGAAAGGATCGAAAGCGATATAAAAAGTAGGAAGATCCTGACAGCTGCATCTTATAGTGTTGTGAAGAAGCCGTTCGGAGGTAAGAAGGAAGTTGGTGTTTTCTATGGCCAGAAAAGCCGTAGAAAAATTAATTGCCGTGAGTCTGTGGGTAACCATCAAAGGCTAGACGCTCCAAGAAGGCAGTTCACTAAGATTAATATTCCTTTATTTAGGCACTGCAACACTTGCTAAAAGCTGAGCTCATTTTTCTGCGGGATCCTCCTCAGAATCCCAACACCTCCTCTCTAAAGTATAATTCGAATGCAAGGTGTGCTTATCATTCAAACCGTCCTGGTCATGACACCGACCATTGCCGGGTCTTGAAGAGCAAGATCCAGGACATGATTGACAACAAGGAGATTGAGTTCGATCTTCCAGAGACTCCAAATGTAATTACAACACTTATGCCCAAACATGATAAAGGCGTAAGTGCTGTTGAAGATATTTTGTATGTCATTTATGTGAATGATGTGGTTACTCCGCTCTCTACAATAAAGAAGAATTTGCTACAAGCTGGTTTATTTCCAGGTGTTGTTGAAGGTTGTTATTGTTGTGCAGTCGAACCTAATGGATGCGGGTCACTAAAGAAGGGTGTTCTAAGCTTGGTGAATGAACACATCATTCTGATTGAAAAAGTTCCATCTATTAACAATTTTTCTAATATTTGTCTGTTATCTCCGATACTACTTTTAGGATCCCTTCCAAATTTCCTATAAGGATTACCTCCAATCCAAAAGCTGCTCTGCTGGTTATTATAACACCCAGGCCGATCCCGTATTCCTCAGAGAAAGCAATTCCGTGGCACTATGGGTCTGACATTTATTACCATGGCGTCAAACAGGAGTTGTCCGATGAAGAAAAAGAAGAAGTTAATCCTAGTATTATCAATATTGCAGGGACAAGTAAGATTACAAGAAGTGGAAGTATTTTCTCTCTGGAAATCTCTCCACCTGCTCAGATTACAGTTTCCAATATGACTGCTGGGGCTCAGGGTCAAGATCCGGTAGTAGAGCCTGCCGGACGGAGGCGCCAAAAGATGTAGACTCTGGGAACCTCTAGAACCTTGTTCGGCAGGTGATAAATTTTAGACCATACCTTATGGGTAGTACCTTCGACCTCATGCTCGTGACATTGAACCTATGAAGCCTATGTTTGTGATCTTGTGTTTGACTGTTGCATCATGCATCTATGCACTCATAAGCATCTTTTGAAGAAATTTTATTTCAAGGGACTTGAAAGATAACCATTTGTGAATATCTCAGGTACCTTTTGACCATGGATTCTGGAAAAATAAAAGACCGGAAAATACAATTTAAAAGATCCAAAGATAGATGAGTTGATCAGTCTAACTCACGAGATTGAGTGTTTTGCAAATTTTCGGGAAGTTGTTAATATTCGAAGGAAGGATGTAGACTCTGGGAACCTCTAGAACCTTGTTCGGCAGGTGATAACTTTTATACCATACCTTATGGGTAGTACCTTCGACCTCATGCTCGTGACGTTGAACCTATGAACCCTATGTTTGTGATCATGTGTTTGATTGTTTCATCATGCATCCATGCACTCATAGGCATATTTTGAAGAAATTTTATTTCAAGGGACTTGAAAGATGACCATTTGTGAATAGCTCAGATAACTTTTGACCATGGATTCTGGAAAAAGAAAGACCAGAAAATACAGTTTCAAAGATCCCAAGATAGATGAGTTTATCAGTCTAATTCCCGAGATTGAGTGTTCTGTAGATTTTTGGATGAAGTATGGATCCATCATTCCTCTTATGAAGCTTAGGATGAAGGAGGGTATTTTCTCGACCTTGGTCCAGTTCTATGATCCGATGTATCATTGCTTCACTTTCCCCGATTATCAGTTGATGCCTACACTAGAGGAGTATTCTTATCTGTTGGATTTACCTGTTATCGATCATATTCCTTTTACTAGTTTGGAGGGTGAGCCAAAACCACATGAGATTGCTGCTTTGATCCATCTGGGGAAGTCTGAGGTGGAAGCCCATATGACTACTAAAGGAGGGATTAGAGGATTACCAGCCGAATTCTTATTGGATAAAGCTCGTTAATTTTCCAGGATGAAGAGTACAGTCACTTTTGAGGCCATCTTTGCTCTACTTGCTTACGGGTTGTTCTTATTTCCTAATGTGGACAAGTTTGTTGACGTTAATGCTATCAGGATCTTCATGATTGGAAACCCAGTTCCTACATTGTTGGGTGATGCTTATTATTCCATTCATCTCCGGAATTCTTATTATTGGAGGATGATTATCTATTGCACGCCTTTGTTGTACCGGTGCTTTATCTCTTATATGCCTCAGTCTGATGCTTTTTGGGATGTCAGGAAGGAACCTTGATGGGCTCCTAAGATCATGGCACTTACTCACTCGGATATTGATTGGTATCATCGAGCTTACCAGGATGTAGAGATTGTTGACAGTTCTGGTAGTTTTCCCAATGTACCTCTTCTTGGTACAAAGGGAGGAATTAACTATAACCATGTTCTTGCACGACGACAACTTGGTTATCCAATGAGGGATAAACCAAATAGTATTCATTTGAGTAGTTTCTTTATGAAGGAGGGAGAAGACCATAAGGAAGCTAGGGAGAAGATTGCGAAGGCCTGACGTCACATTCATCAAAAGAGTAGGAAAGATTTGGGACCTAGGGGGGTTGTTTCTTTGGAGCCATATCTTCAGTGGACCAAACGAGAGCTTTTCAGTTGAAGATGTCGTATTACCGAGAAACACCTATGCCTTATTTGTTTGTGAAGACCACTCCTCCCTTATTGGATTATATAGAAGAGCTACAACTTTCTTTGGTCAGGATGCAGCAGGAAAAGGATGCTTGGAAGAATAAGTGTCAAACTTTAGAGATTTCCTGTAGAGCAGACTTGAAGGAGAAAGATGACTTGATTGAGATCCTTGAGAGTCGAGAGGTAGAGACCATGGAGAGGAAAAGGGATTTATTTTCCCCTAAGCCTCAGTCAGATGCTAGTTACTCACTGTCTGATTCAAGAGATTGGAAGGAGGTTGCCACCAGGTATGCGGAAGAAAACTAGAGGTTGAAGGCTTAGATTTCCAGGCTTACAGGGAAGCGCCAGCGTATAGAATGATCTCCGACAACTTTACTTCTTAGGGTTTTAGACTTTATTTTCATCTTGTACTTCGGATTGTTGAGACTTGTAATCTATTTTGAAGTTATTATATTATGAATTTTCAGAATTTCCAATGTGCTATTACTCTGATATTTGCAATGTGCCTATAAATATTTAAGTCCATTGAAATATTAATAATAAAAATAAATCATGTGCACCACGCATCATGCATCATATTACACATATTTCTTGCATTTGTTATGCATATCCAGGTGTCTTACCAAGCTTCTTTACTTCGTTCAGCAAGCTGACTCACCACTACAACACTCAGGCTAATTTCAGAAGGAAGATGGACAACTTAGAAAAAGAGAATCGCGAGCTGCATGAGGAGGTTTCTTCTTTGAAGGTCGGCATGGACAATCTTACTGCTTTGATGGAATCTCTGGTGGCTGCTCAAAATCAGCCACCGAGTGTTTAACCTCAACAAGCAAGGGCTATTACTGAAGCTCCGACTGTTCCTATGTCTGCTACCCCAGCCGTTGTTCAGAATCGCATGCCTCAAGGTTATCCATGGGGAATGCCATAGAGTTTCGCACCTGAAGGGTTCAATGTCTATCCTCAAGAAGCTCCCGTTGTTCAGAATACTGTTACTCCTACACCTTCTATGGTGCATGTTCCTGCTGCACCTTCTTCGGTGAATTTGGTTCCATTTGTTAATGATGATGTGTGTCGTCCTTTTCCTCCACCAAGTGAAGACTTGGGTCTTTATGAAAAAATGGATGATTTTCAAGAATAATTTGACAAGATGCAAAGGGAGATGAAGGCCCTCAGGGGAAAAGAGTTATTCAGGCAGAATGTGAATGAATTATGCTTGGTCCCGAATGTTAAGATACCTGCAAAATTTAAATTCCCGGAGTTTGAGAAGTACAAGGGCAACACTTGCCCTCGTGCTCATCTAGTGATGTATATAAGAAGAATGTCTACCCACACTGATGATCAGCGTCTGCTGATTCACTTTTTTCAGTATAGTTTGACGGGTGCTGCGCTGAGTGGTATATGAGTTTGGATAGCTTCAATATCCATACTTTCGATGACTTGGGAGAAGCATTTATCAGACAATACAAATACAATATGGACATGGCGCTTGTCCGTGATCAACTCAGGGCCATAGTTCAGAAAGACAAGGAATCATTCAAAGAATATGCACAGAGATGGCGTGAGGTATCCGACCAAGTGATTCCTCCTATGGAAGAAAAGGAGATGACTAAGATTTTCTTTAAAACTCTGGGTGCTTTCTACTATGAGAGGATGGTAGCAAGTGCGGCAAGTGACTTTAATGAAATGGTAGGCATGGGTATTCGTTTAGAAGAGGCTGTACGAGACGGCCGTGTAACGAAGAGTGAATGATCTGGAGGTGCGAAGAAGCCATCTTATAGGTTTACCAAGAAGAAAGAAGGAGATACAAATGCTGTTATGCAAGATAGGAGAGTTAATCCTACTAGAATAAATCATCAGCGTCATCGGCAATTCTCCTCAGTTACTCCAGTTGTTGGTGTAGCTCCAACCACCGTTGCTTATCAGAGACCATCCCAGAAGGGGAATCAAGGGTATAATCAGAGAAAGGATAGTTATTACCTTATTCCTATGAGTTATAAATAATTACACCCAACATTTATTCAGAAGATGTTGGATCAGACCCGACCACCTCCCACTATACCATCACCATTGCCTTGGTATTAGAAAGCAGACCAAACATGTGCTTTTCATCAGGGAGCACCAGGGCATAATGTTGAGAATTGCTATGCTTTAAAGACTGAGGTGCAGAAATTGGTGAAGTCTGGTATTCTATCTTTCAAGGATGTGGGCCCTAATGTGAAAGATAATCCTCTACCCAAGCACAAAGGAGAGAATGCTGTGAATATGGTGGCCGTTTGTCCAGGCGACTTCCGGATTTTTGATATTAATCTGGTTAGAGGAGATTTGGTGAAAATGCATGCAGACCTCTATGAATTTAGTTACTATACACATGACCATTCCAGTTGTGCTATTTGCAGTACAAACGTACAGGGATGCGACAAGATAAAGGCTGACTTGCAGGAAGTGAACATGGTTTCTGGATGTCCTGGAAATTTTAGAATTTTTGATGCAGAGTATATGAATGAGGATCTTGTACAATCGTATTCTACTTTCAGCCACATGGTTGGTCAGGTGAAACATCAATATGGATCTTGCCGAATTTGCTGCTTGGACTCCCGAGGATGTTCAATTGTGAGGAAAGGTATTCAGTTGTTGTTGGATAATGGATCTATCAAGGTTACAAGTCAAAGGGATGACTGCTATGAAGTTGATGTGATTAAGGTTTCTTTGGCTGAAGAGGAGTAGGATGATGAGTATGCCTCTACAGATGAGTTCTTTTCCTCAAATGAAGATTTGTTTTCCAGAGATGACTCCATAATGACTGATTGTGTTGAAGAAGGGGTAAACGTCATTGTGCCTTGTTTTGGTGCACCCGCCCATTTTGAAGTTGAGTATCATAGCAAGCCGACTATTAATCCATTGGTGATTAGTTTGTCAGGTCCTGTCCCCTACAAGTCAGATAAGGCTGTACCCTACAAATATAATGCTACAATCTTAGAGAATGGTGTGGAAGTTCCCATCTAGCCAATGCCCGATGTTGGAAATATTACTGAGACTAACAGAGTGACCCGCAACGGTCGTGTATTTGCACTGGTTGTTCATAGAGATGTTAGCGTTGGAAAGAAAATTGTTGAGAATGTTGAGCCCAAGAAGGTTACGGGTGAATCTAGTGGAGCTACGTTAGAGAGAGAAGTGGGTGATATTTTGAAGATAATCAAGATGAGCGACTATAGAATTGTAGATTAACTACTGCAGACTCCTTCAAAAATATATATCTTGGATTTATTGATGAACTCCTCTTCCCACGGAGAATCTTTTATGAGGGTATTTGACCAAGCTTTTATGGAAAGTGACATACCTATAGACCAATTCACCAGTGTAGTAGGGAATATTACATCATGTA
Source organism: Vicia faba (assembly GCA_948472305.1). NCBI lineage: Eukaryota > Viridiplantae > Streptophyta > Magnoliopsida > Fabales > Fabaceae > Vicia > Vicia faba. Next base: position 1,467,485,956 of record OX451737.1, read on the forward strand.
ATAACCTAATTTTCTGCGACGATGAATTTCCCGATGAAGGAAGGAATCACAACCTGGCCCTCCATATCTTTATGAACTACAAGAATGATTCACTATCCAATGTGCTGATTGATAATGGATCCGCTTTGAACGTTATACCAAGGAGCACACTTATGAAGTTGAAATACCAAGGAACGCCCATGCGCCCAAGTGGAACTATTGTGAAAGCGTTTGATGGATCAAGGAGTTCTGTTATTGGTGAAGTGGACTTGCTTATTCATATAGGCCCACATTTGTTTCAGATTACTTTCCAGGTGATGGATATTGTACCCGTTTATAGCTGCTTGTTGGGACGACCGTGGATACATGAAGCAGGGGCTATCACTTTGACTATACACCAAAAGCTAAAGTTTGTACGTGAAGGAAAAGTGGTGATTATACATGGAGAACATGCATTATTGATATCTCATTTGTCTTCTTTCAGCATGGTGGAGGCAGATGAAACTGCTGTTGGAACCCAATTCCAAGCTTTATCCATTGATAACATAAGGTGAAATGAAAATTCCATGGTTTCACTTAAGGATGCGCAACAAGTTGTGCATAATGGTCATAGTGAGGTATGGGGACAGATTGTGGACCTACCCGTAAACAAGAACAAAGCTGGCTTGGGGTTCTCTTTGAAGAATAACAAAGGTAAGAGCATGAGGCCAAAGTCTGTTGCAGAAAAGTATCAAGACATCTTCCGTAGCGGAGGTTATCTTCATCCAACGGTTTCCGAGATTAATGCCATTGCGGAGGATGAGGCAGAGCCAAGATTTCCAAATTACGTGACGCACAGAGTTAGGGTTTAGAACTGGATCACCATTGGCGTTCCCTCTTGCATACATGTTTCAAAGTAATTTGTCTTGTTAATCTTTTTGAAAAGCTTTCACTCTGCCCAAGGTGGAAGTATTAATATTGTATGGGCTTATTTGTTTGTTGTGACTTTTAAAATGAATAATAAAAGTTGTCGTTGTTCCCCAAATTGTGTCTTTATTTTCTGCTTTTTCTTGGAAAATGGTAATCAGAAAAAACCTTTCAAAATAAATAATAACTGAAATTCAATCTGCATGATCACTTGTTATATGTGTCAGTTTCTAAAAACAATCATAAATCATATGTGGAGATTAATTAAAAAACCCGTTGAGTACAATGACCCTGCACCCTATCCCAACTTTGAATGTCCTGTGTATGGGTCGGAATAAGAAGACTATGATGAGATTCCGGAAGAGGTCTCACGGTTGCTTGAGCGCGAGGAAAATGCCATTCAGCCATTAGAAGTAATAAATTTGGGTTCAGAAGAAGATTCGAAGGAAGTCAAGATTGGAGCGTTACTACATCCTAATTTAAAGAACAGGTTGATTGAGTTTCTGAAAGAGTATGTGGATATTTTTGCTTGGTCTTATCAAGATATGCCTGGTCTAGATACAAATATCGTAGAGCGCCGTTTGTCGTTGAAGCCAGAGTGTCCGCCAATCAAACAGAAGTTAAGAAGAACTCACCTAGATATGGAAGTGAAGATCAAAGAAGAAGTTCTAAAACAGATTAATGTCGGTTTTCTTGTGACATCAGTGTACCCTCAGTGGATTACCAATATTGTCCCAATACCGAAGAAAGACAGAAAAGTCCGCATGTGCGTAGATTACAGAGATCTAAATAAAGCTAGTCCAAAAGATAATTTTCCATTACCACACATTGATATGTTAGTGGATAGCACAGTAAAATTCAAAGTTTTCTCGTTCATGGAAGGATTTTCCGGGTATAATCAAATAAGAATGGCTCCAGAGGACATGGAAAAAACAACTTTTATCACACCCTGGGGAACATTCTGTTATAAAGTGATGCCCTTCGAGTTGAAGAACGCTGGTGCAACATACCAGAGGGCTATGACAACCCTATTCCATGATCTGATGCACAAGGAAATTGAGGTATATGTTGATGATATAATTGCTAAATCCCAAACTGAAGAAGGGCATGTAGAAGATGTGTTGAAGTTTTTTCAGCGTTTGAGGAAGTATCGTCTCCCCTTGAATCCAAATAAATGTACCTTCAGTGTTTGATCATGGAAATTATCAAGTTTCATTGATAGCCAGAAAGGAATTGAAGTTGACCCTGACAATGTCAAAGCAATTCAAGAGATGCCAGCGCCAAGAACTGAAAAGCAAGTCATAGGGTTCCTCGGGTGTTTGAATTATATTTCCAGATTCATTTCTCACATGACTGCAACGTGTGAACCAATCTTTAAGTTCTTAAAGAAAGATCAAAATTGTGTGTGGACGGATGACTGCCAAAGGGCATTTGAAAGTATTAAAGAATATCTCCTTGAACCTCCTATCTTGCTCACTCTCGTTGAAGGAAGACCGTTGATTATGTATCTAACAGTGTTACATAATTCCATGGGCTGTATTCTGGGAGAACAAGGTGAAATGGGGAAGAATGAGTATGCCATTTATTATCTCAGTAAAAAGTTTACTGATTGTGAGTCGCGGTATTCCATGCTGGAAAAGACATGTTGTGCTCTGGCCTGGGCGACAAAACGTTTATGGCAGTATATGTTGAATCACACTACTTGGTTGATCTCCAAAATGGATCCAATCAAGTACACTTTTGAAAAGCCTGCTCTTACTGGGAGAATTGCCTACTGGAAGATGCTGTTATCTGAATATTATATCGAATACAACACTCAAAAATCTATTAAGAGTAGAGTATTGGCAGATTATCTTGCTCACCAACAAGTTGATGATTACCAGTCTGTGAAGTATGATTTTCCCGATGAGGAAGGTCCTGATACCGAATCTCGCTGGGGTATGATATTTGATGGAGTTGTGAATGCTTATGTTAAAGGAATCGGTGTTGTGATCATCACTCCACAAGGATCACACATCCCTATTACTGCAAGGTTGCCATTTGATTGTACTAATAATATGGCAGAATATGAAGCTTGCATCATGGGTCTCGAGGAAGCTATTGATCTCAGAATAAAAATTCTAGATGTGTATGGCGATTCAGCTTTGGTAATAAATCAGATTAAAGTAGAGTGGGATACTCGTCACCCCGACTTGATCCCTTACAAAGATTATTCTAGAAGATTGTTACCCTTCTTTAATAGAGTTGAATTCCATCACATTCCTAGAGATGAAAATCAAATGGCGGATGCTCTAGAAACTCTGGATTCTATGTATCAAGTGAATACTTGGAATGATATACCTTGAATTATAGTTCGGCGACTGGATAGGCCCTACTCATGTGTTTACAACAGAGGAGGTAAAAGATAAAAAACCTTGGTATTATGATATCAAGCATTTTCTTCAGACTCAGGAATACCCGGTTGGTGCTTCAAATAAAGATAGAAAGACATTGAGAAGATTGGCTGCCAATTTCTTCCTTAGTGAAAATGTGTTGTACAAGAGAAATTATGACATGGTCTTGCTCAGATGCGAGGATAGACACGAAGCAGACATGTTGATGCATGATATTCATGAAGGTTCATTTGGCACTCATGCCAATGGACATTCGATGGCTAAAAAGATGCTAAGGGCAGGTTACTATTGGCTGACAATGGAATCTGATTGTTACAAATTTGGAAAGAAGTGTCATAAATGCCATATTTATGCGGACAAGGTTCATGTGCCTCCTACACTTCTCAATGTGATATCTTCCCTATGGCCTTTATCTATGTGGGGTATTGACATGATTGAGATGATAGAACCCAAAGCTTCGAATGGACACCATTTTATCTTGGTAGCAATTGATTACTTCACCAAATGGGTGGAAGCTGCTTCATATGCTAATGTTACTAAGCAAGTGGTTGTGCACTTCATTAAGAATAATCTCATATGTTGGTATGGTGTGCCGAGCAGAATTATCACTGAAAATGGCTCGAATATGAACATCAAGATGATGACAGAATTTTGTGAGGAATTCAAGATTGTCCATCACAATTCATCTTCGTGTAGACCAAAGATGAATGGGGCTGTTGAAGCTGCTAATAAGAATATCAAGAAGATCATCTAGAAGATGGTTGTTACTTATAAGGATTGGCATGAAATTCTCCCTTTTGCTTTGCATGGATATCGAACATCTGTCCGCACTTCAATAGGAGCAACCCCGTTCTCCCTTGTGTATGGAATGGAAGCGGTACTCCCAATTGAGGTTGAAATTCCCTCTTTGCGTGTGATAATGGAAACCAAGTCGTCAGAGGCTGAATGGGTCCAGAACCAGTTTGACCAATTGAATTTGATCGAAGAGAAATGAATGACAACTTTGTGTCATGGACAGATATATCAGAAGAGAATGAAGAAAGATTTTGATAAGAAGGTCAAGCCTCATGAATTCAGAGAAGGCTACCTCGTGCTTAGGAAGATCATGTCTTTTAACACTGATTCTAGGGGCAAGTGAACTCTCAATTTTGAAGGCCCGTACGTTGTCAAGAAAGCCTTCTCTGGCGGTTCATTAATTCTTGAAACTATGGATGGTGAGGAGTTCCCACGTCCCATGAATGCTGATGTAGTCAAGAAATACTTCGCCTAAAGAAATAAAAGAAAAACTTGCTACGTTGAAAACCCGAAAGGGCGGCTTAGGCAAAAAAGAGCGTATCGGTAGGTCGAAAACCCGAAAGGGAGGTCTAGGAAAAATTTAGAGACATAAACATGATAAATTTCCCGCTAAGTTGAAAACCCGCAAGGGCAGCTTAGGCAAAAGTTAGGAACTTACTTGGCAATTAACTACATCAGACAAGACTTGATCATTGAAGCAACAATCTTCTTGGATCCTCTTCATACTTCAACAGAAGTTGCTGCTCAGCATTTCAAAAGCTGTTAGAGGGGATAATGGTCATTGTATCTCAATGTATCTTTTCCATTATATATTACCATTTTCCGAACTTTGTAATCATCCATGGAGTCTCGCCATTTGCAGACTACCATTCTATTAATGAAATTTGAGCTTTTACCCAATTCTTTGTATTTCTTATTTTATTTAGCTTGCAAAGACTCAAGTTATTATTGATAATAATTTTCAAAGTGAAAAGATTAAATAACAAAATTGAGTTTCAAAAAGAATTTACAATTTGCTTTTACTTTAGAATTTGTGATGTAATAGAAAAACAAAAGTGGTGGTCCCAGGAATAGACGAACTCCAGTTGTTTTGAGAAGTTTTTGTTTCCCTCGGGAAGGTTTACTCAGGATGCTTTCGCTGTATTGGGTTTGTGACTCCAGTGCCCCCAGTCAAGTCTTGGTTCATTTTTTCTTCTTTTCTGAGTTTGCATGATATGAAGACTCGTTCCAATATTTCTCCAGTGAAGGTTGCGCTTGTTTGATAGAAGTTCTTTCTTCCCAAAGGAAGTTGGTACAATAATTACTCTCGAAGAACACGGGTCTCCGGTTTCTCCAATGAAGAACGTATATTGGTTTTTCCTTTGAGAATGTGGTGTTGACCTCCCCAATAAAGTCAACATGAAATCCATAGTCAATGTCTCGGTGATGGGGCATTATGTGCCTTAGCGAAGTTTGTATGTTTTTCCTCCTTAAAAATGGGCCTAAATTCCCCAGTTAATGTTTTGATGATTTGGTGTCCATCTGCTTTACTTGAAATTAGTTCTGCAATCCCCAATATAAGTGTTACATTTTAAAACATTTGTTTCCCCGTTGAAGTCTGAGTGCTATTCCCTGGTGAAGCCTAGAGAAGGATGTTATGCCTTTGTATCTGTACTATTGTGTCACTTTGTTTTGTTTACTTCTGGACTACGTTTATCCCGGTAAAGTTAAGCCATGCAGTAGGATTTTATTTCCTCAGTTAGCGCTTACTTTTTCTTGGAATGTTCATCTTGGATGTGATTTAGCTGAGTGTTGTTTGTGCCCGAGTTGGTTTTGCCTGATTACTCCCAGTGTTATATGTCTGTTTTGTCAACATATGCACGATAGCACTCATACATTCATACATACATCATGCATAGTAAAAATTGGAAAATAATTGCTCATTGACATCTATTATTTTTGTGTGTGGACGTATTGCCCTGTTTTGCAGAGTTTTGTTGTCCTCTCTCCAATAGAGTGTCAGTCATAAGCAGAAAGTGTATGTTCTTTCAATTTCCCCACTGAATTATCCCTCGTGGAAGATTTTTGCTTTAGACTTCCTGTACAACTCCCTCTTGAGTTTATTTCTCAAAGGATGTATTTTAGACGACTGTCTCATTCCAGTTTATTTCTGGTTTGAATCTTTGAATCTTGGTTTGAGAATGTGCATTTATTTTACACGAGAAAACTTTATCTCCTCAGCAGGAATATAATGGGATTTCCCTAGGAAGTCATATTTCTTTCCCCAGGAAGCCATATTTTCCCCCCAAGGAAGTCATCCATGACAATAAGTAGCAGGTCTCTTTATTTGAGCAACTTGTGCTTCCCTATAAAAGTTGACGTAACTCTTTTTTTTGTTATCTCCTCTGTGAATGGATAGTTTGCAGTTCGTTGTCAAATTACACCAGTGTATGGCAAGACTTTCAATATTGCAGAGACAATTCATTATGAAATATCTGCAGTTGGTAGTCTCTTTATTTAAGACAACTTATATATTACCCTTTCAAGCCATAATGCCTCGGTTAAAGAAGAAGTTGAGACCCGTTCTAGGTGAAATGCTAGAATTTTGGGGAAATTTGTTATCTTTTTGCTACCTTCAATGAACGTTGGTAGTTCATCGTCAGTGAACGGAGGTGCTATGATATATTCTCTCTCTACCTTCAGTGAAAGTTGGTAGGTCATCTTCAGTGAAAGTTGGCGATTGTTATCTTTTTGCTACCTTTAGTGAATGTTGGTAGTTCATCGTCAGTGAACAACGATGATATGATATATTCTCTTTATACCTTCAGTGAAAGTTGGTAGATCACCATTAGAGAAAGTTGGTGATTTTCATCTTTTTTCTACCTTCAGTTAACGTTGGTAGTTCATCGTCAGTGAACGATGGTGCTATGGTATATTCTCTCTCTACCTTCAGTGAAAGTTGGTAGATCACCACCAGTGAAAGTTGATGATTGTTATCAATTTGCTACCCTCAATGAATGTTGGTAGTTCATTGTCAGTGAACGGAGGTACTATGATATATTCTCTCTCTATCTTCAGTGAAAGTTTGTAGGTCACCTTCAGTGAAAGTTTGTGATTGTTATCTCTTTGATACCCTTAGTGATTGTTGGTAGTTCATCGTCAGTGAACAGCGATGCTATGATATTTCTTTTCCTTCTACCTTCAGTGAAAGTTAGTAGTTCATCGTCAGTGAACATCGATGATTATCTCTCTTTACCTTCAGTGAAAGTTGGTAGGTCACCATCAGTGAAAGTTGGTGCTTTTTATCTTTTTCTTACCCTCAGTGAACATTGGTAGCTCACTGTCAATGAACGTCGTGATTCTCTCTCTCTGCCTTAAGTGAAAGTTTGTAGGTCACCATCAGTGAAAGTTGGTGCTTGTTATTTTTTTGCTATCCTCAATGAATGTTGGTAGCTCACCGTCGGTGAACGTCTATGATTCTCTCTTTCTACCTTGAGTGAATGTTCGTAGTTTCTCTTTTAGTCAAATTTTGTCTATCCTTTGAATTTTTATCATCCTCTATAAGTCAGGTCTTTTGATCCACCAGTGATTTATTTTTCTGGTCGGGTTTCTCTTTTGTTTCTTTATTTCCTTTGTTACATCCCCAACGGTGTTTTGCGTCTCTTTGATTTTGTTCATGCGCATTCATGCTCATAAGCATTGCATGGCATCTTAGGGCCAAAAATAGGGTTTAATTTATATTTAAGTATCTTCGATCGCGTCGACACAAAGATTTTTAACCTTCGTATCTCTGAATAGAAGAAACTTAAATAAAGGCAACTGTTGTACCCCAATTTTTGCCCCTAATAACCCCTAATCATACCATGTTGATTCAATCACAACAAGATCACATTAGGGCTTTTGGTTCTCCCCCTATCTTTAGCTTTGCCCTTGGAGGAATAACCAAGCACCTTGACTTGTTTTCTTTTGTAATCATGAATATTTTGTCTTGATTTTTCTTTTAATTAATAAAATGAAATGTTGGTTTGTTTTACTTGTTAATAATGTAGGTAAAGGCAATGAGGCTTAACAAGTTGCTCAATGGGTTCATGAGTTTATTTCCATGCCCTAGTCAATAAAACTTGAGAAGTCCAAACCTCCCCATGGATAAGGTCTTGTTACCATTAGTCACAAGTGCATATTTTTCTAAATTCTCAAGATATGGAAGTGGTTTTGGTGGATATGAATTCTCATTTTCATCCTCAATAACTTCTATTTACAAAGCAAGAGTGTTGGTACAAGAAGGTGGTTCAAAATTGTCAAAGTTCCTCAAAGAATTTTCTTGATCTAGGAGCTAGGGTTTTGAACTTCAAAGAAGTATATCTTGCTCATCTTTTGGTATTTTTGAGTGATTCAAAAGACATTCTTCTTTTCAAAGGGATATGAACAAATCTCTTCAAAATTTTCAAGGAGTTTTCATGTGGAAGAAACTTGATGATGAAGAAATATTACAAGTCCTCCAGATGAACCCTCATTTTCTCATGTGTGACTTCAAATGATCATAAATTGGTCAATTTTTATCACCTTGGGCCCACTATTTTTCCATAATGATCTTGAGGATGTTAAATTTATCCCTTCTTTTATGTGCAAAGTGAGAAAATGGATGCAATATTTCCTAAGGATACAAAAGATTATAGGTCATTTCATGATTTTTTTCCAACTTCAACAATTCATAACTCTCTCAATTTTTGGAGATTTTTAATGGTTCAAGTTTCAAAGTTTCATTTAAGAGGTTTATTTCATGCCATATTTTTTGGTCAAGAGAAAATTCGAAGTGGAAGGCCATGTTTGGATGCAAAACATTATAGGTCACTTTTGAAGAAAGATTTGAAATATTTCTAAGTATGGAAAGTCAACCATTTTTCTCCAACTTTGACTCAATGCAACTTTAATCTCAAGCATCCATTTGATTCCATTATTTTTATATTGGAAAGCTTGTAACATCATCTTTTTAAAGCATCAATAATCATGCCCTAATACCCCTTGAGTTGAAAATGCCATTGTTTTGAAATTGGTAGCTTGAAACTGAAGTTTCATCACAAGTCAGATTTTGAAATCTTTGTTTTGGCTTCTAATCACATGTTTCCCACGCATTTTGCCTCTAATCATGTTTAGCAACTTTCAAAAGGTGTTTAGCATATTGAAACACACGATTTGGCTGAGTTTTAATGCTAAACAAGTCACACTTTATTCATGCTGCAGACCCCCCATAATTTCCCTCCAAACCTCATCATTTCACACGCTTGAGGATCCCATTCATTCTCCTATAAATAGAGGGTCATCCCCCATTCATTTCCTCAATCTTGGATAGCCAGAATCACCCTGCCAAACTTATTCCATAACTCAAATTTCTGCAACTTCCAAATCTGTTTTCAAGCCTGTTTCAATCCAATTTTTCTATCAATTTACCTTCCATGATCTTCCCTGAAGCTAACCATATAATCACCTTTAAGAATTGTGCCCTATATTACTCCATAGAAGTCCAGGTTCATAGCTCTGCAACTCAACTTCAATAGGTAGATTCTCCATCAATTCTTCAAAACTTTGATATCATTATGATGCTCTAATTGCTTTGATTCTAGTGCAACACTTACTTTTATCTGGAAACTTGTTTTGACCATAAAATATCAAATCCCTTTTCAAAACTTTCCTTACAAATTGCTTTCTGTTTTGAAGAGACGAAGCGAATGGCATAGGTCTTGTGCTCTAATTTTACAGATTGAGCAACCTGGTTTTGGGACCGGCTGGAGATTGAAGATGACCAACGTGTCATCTTTCAACCAATGAAACAACGCTATATGTATTTTTTTTAATTTCTGATTTACATTTGATTCAGTGTTGTATTCACTAATGACCATGATATGCACAGTGCACCATATCCCTTAGATTTGATTACGAACGCGTTTTGAATCTCATCCAATGGTCCACATATTTTTTACTTTATTTTTCTTTTCTGATATTTATATTTAATTGTTTTAAAATTCAAAAAATCATAGAAAATTCATTTTTAGTCCAAAAAATCTGAAAAAATTATGAAAAATATTTTTGATTTTCCTCTTTCTGATTTTTATTTTTTCACAATTTTATTTTGTGTTTTGATATGTTTTATAAATTTTAACTTTATTTGATTTGTTTTAAATGTTTAAAAATACTTTTATGCTTTTTTTTAATTCTGAAAAAATTATGGAATGATCCAATGATAATGTGACAAATATTGGTGACCTCATCCATTTTTTATTTCTGACTTTGGTATTTTTTATCATTTTTGGTTCATTTTACTCTTTTCTTTTAATTTTAAAAATAGTTTCTGACTTTAAAAAATCACCAAAATTTTTATAAAATTATTTTAGTTCATTTCTGATTTTTCTATGGTCTTACTTTTTATTTCTTGATTAATTTGAACATAGTTGATATTTTTTCTTTTATTTCTATTTTAAAAACATTTTAAAACTTTTTTTAATATATAGACTAAATGCAATATTATTTTGTGATTATTTTCGGGCTAATCTTGTGTTGAATTTTTTATTATGAACTTTGTTAACATCATTGGATCCATGGTGTTGAGTCTAACTCCATAAAAATGGATGAATGATTTTAATAATAGTTTAATTAAAACCTAATTCAAATTTAGTTTGTATGTTCTTTCCCACCCCTATTCATCTTATCCCTTTCTTATTGCACATCGTGTTATTAGAGCATTATCTCTATATCATGTCTCAAAACAAATGGTGCATAGATTGCTATTGACCGACCTCAAAATAGGTGCGACTTCTACATAAGTCCACTTACGATTGCTTAACATAACGCTAAATTTTGTCCCGATTCGAATAAATGATCATTCGTGGCCCAAACCTATGTTTGCAAGCCCAAGTATGTTAATTTGATCTCTTTGATCCAATAACCTTAAGATTCATTATGTGGAGGCTTGGGTTCTACCAATCCTCTAATGGATCTACAACACTTTTGGTCAACACGGATCACTTAAACATCGTTGATCATTAAATGATACTTTTGAGGATTCCAAATGGATGATATACTTGACAAAAATCAAATGCAACTTATTATGTGGGGGCTTTGGTTCTACCAGTCATCTATGAGTTCCAAATGCAAGTTTCAAGATGGTCATCCAACTAACCACTAATTATTAAATTGTTTTTACTTTATGCCCTTTTATTTTTTATGCTTTATGTACCATTTACTTTAAGCATTAGATTTCATGTCTTTTTTATTTTGCTCACTTGAGATTTTCTTTTCCCTTTTAAGACACCTAATAATCAACATGAACCATAAAAATCTTTAATGATACTTGGACTATTTGGTTACTATCTTTGGCATTATGGAATATTGGACTTCTTGGACTTATGAATAGAAACCTTGGCCTATGTTAGAGACCTTGTGACCTTGATGGATATTTTGTCTGGAGTTCTTGAGGTTTAACTCAAGACATTGGGTTGTTTGTTTGTTTTGTGTGCAGGTTATTGTGATTACATACTTTGTTTGTAATCTGGAATTCACCCGTATACAGTTGTTACTCTGCCCAATTTTTGTGAAGACTTAATACACTTGAAGTTTTGTTCTCACAAGAGATTTAATATGTTTGCTTGCTTGGTTTCAATCCAAAGAATGGGAATTCTATCTTGGCTCATAATGTCAAGTATTAGCTTCTTGTTGGTTATATAGTTCTTATCCCTTGCTTTTACCTTATGCTTTAGGATAGCCTCTTCTTCTCCTCCCATCTTCTTTAATTTCAAAAATCTTCTCTCTCCTTTTGAAAACTCTTCTTGCTTCTTTTAAACTTGAACACTTTCATAATAAACTTGGACTTAGGACCATGCATTTTCAAAACCTTTTCATAAATAAACTTCAATCAACTTAATAATACCTTGACATTTTTTTGTGAGAAGACTAAAAGTCAATCAATCTCATTTCAAACCATTTTGCCACTTTGACTTTTTATTTTGAAACCTTTCTCAAAAGATTAGACTATTGTCATTCCTTGTAGTAATGCAAACAACTATACTTCTATAATATGTAGTAAAGAGAGATATTTTCCACTTTGGTGTTGAGTGAGGTATTGTTGATTTTAAAATCCAAGCCATTGTTATCTCAAAAAGTTGTTGTGAAGCCTAGACCCGACCAGATAACAGCCAACTTCATCCTTTCAAACAAGTTACTATGAAGCCTGGACCTGACCAGATAATAGTATAACTTTTAGTCACTATGAAACATGGATCCGACCAGATAATAGTGAAACCTTTCAGTTACTATGAAGCCTTGACTCGACCAGATAATAGTGTAACTTACAAAATTACTAGGAAGCCTAGACCCGACCAGATATTAGTACAACTTTCAGTCACTATGAAACCTGGACCCGACCTGATAATAGTGAAACATTTCAGTTATTATGAAGCCTAGACCCGACCAGATAATAGTGTAACTTCCTAAATTACTAGGAAGCCTGGACCCGACTAGATAATAGTACAACTTTCAGTCACTGTGAAGCCTGGACTCGACCAGATAATAGTGTAACTTCTCAAAACACTATGAAGCCTGGACCCGACCATATAATAATTTAACTCTTCGAGATATTGAAAAACCTGGACTCAACCAGACAAGGGATTAACCTCTTTTCCCCAATAGATTTTTCCTCTACCCCAGTAAGTTCCTGTGAAGCCTGGACTCGACCAGATATCAATTCAACTTCATCTTTTCAAGCAAGTTATTGCGAAGCATGGATTCCGACCAGATAGCAATTAACATTATTCCCTCAGAAATTTATTGTGAAGCCTAGAATCCGACCAGATAACAACTAATTTCAAGAAAGTTATTGTGAAGCCTGGACCCGACCAGATACAGTTTAACTTCATCTTTTCAAGCAAGTTACTATGAAGCCTGGACCCCACCAGATAACAATTAACTTAATCAACCTCAAAAATCTGCGAAGCCTATAATCCGACCAGATAGCAGTTTAATGTGAATGAGTTACTGTGAATCCTGAAATCCGACCAGATACTAGTTTACTTAATCTTCCCCAGTAAGTCAATGTGAAGCCTGGAACATGACCAGATAACAGTTCAACTTCAAGAAATTTTCTGCGAAGCCTGGATTCTGACCAGATAACAGTTAATTCAGATCTTCCCCTGCAAGTCACTCTGAAGCCTGAAATACGACCAGATAGCAACAAACTTCATTATCTCTAACAAGTTGCTGTCAAGCCTGGATTTCGACCAGATAACAGCCAAATTTCGATGCTCTCCAGTCAGGAATAATTCCCCAGTAGAGCATTGAACAAAGAAAACTCCTAAACTCTTTTTCCCAAGTAGAGATCAGCGCTCTCCACAGAGTCTTCTCAAACAAGCCAGTATTTCCCAGTGGAGTTTCTCCTCAAACAATAGAACAAGAATTCACATCGGAAACATCCTAAAACAAGAGGAGCATACTCTTCATCCCCAATAGCAGTTTGGGAGCTCATTTCCCAAGGCTCATCAGCATGTTGTTAAGGATTTATTTTCCTAGACAAAGACACGTTGCAAGGAACGCATCACATTCATAAATCATAACGCATACATGACAAATGCATACAACATAATCTCATTTATTTTGAGAACATCTTTACATCATGCATACATCTGCACGCAACTAATCTTTTCCTTACAGAAAAATCTACGGACAAAGACATCTACCACTCTAGTTTAAATCAACCAAAATATTTATCCTGGTACTTTCCCCAGTCGCTCTGAATGGAATTTTTAATCCCATTCCCCACACAATCAACTAGCAAATCATCGAGTGCAAATTTCTAGGCACTCTAGTATTCAATCATCTTTCACCTTCAAGTAACAAATGGCGGACTCGCCAATCTAACTCTTCAGGTTTAAGAAGATTGAACAGGGGCAGCTGTTGTACCCTAAACTTTGCCTCTCATTTCTCAAGAATTTTCTCACAAGATCGTCCATGACAACCTGTTTGCAGCACTGATACACCAATTTAGGTTTGGAATTGGCACAAGGGAAAAATGGTCAATTGTACACTAAAAAGTCAAACTTTGACTTTTTGATCAAAATCAAGTTTCAAGAATCATATTTCATTAAGACATGTTAGAATATGAAGTTTGTTTCATCAAGAAAATAAAAATTCAAAATTACTTTGGAAAAGTCAAATTTCTAAATACTTAGAAATTTTTCTAAGTGTTCAGAAAATATGATAAGTTCAGAACTTCTGGCCAGATATTCACCATGATGCAAGTTGATTCTGGAAGAACTTCTAACACAAGAGTTATAGATTTCAATGAGATCTAAAACATTGCAGAACAAAAATTCTCCTGGAAATGTTGGAATTTCAAGTTATAAATCCTCAAAGATACGTCCCTGAAACTTAAACACTTAGTAAATTATGTGCCTTTCCAAGACGGAATTTGGTTAGAACTTCTGGGCCATTTTTCACAAAGGTTCAATCAGAATTTGCAAGAGTAATTCAAAGAATGTCTACAAAGCGTGTTACAAGCTTTCTGAAAAGTCTATGAACTCCTTCAGAACATGCTGGAGCAGAGAGATTCCAAGATCAGAAGATTGGATATTTGTTCTAAGTTGTGCTGATACTGAACTTCTGATCCAGATTAAGCTATGATACATAATCTCATATTGCGGATTTTCTGTTTGATAAATCTCATTATCATTTAATGCTCACACCCACTTTTGAGTCTTTATCCAAAGGATTTCCCAACGTGTGGCATAAAAGTACCATTGATGTCTTTGAGAAGCAAACTTTTGTACAATTTTATGCTGGGCCCATGCTCTAACTTTGCTTCTGAGGGTGCTTTTCCATAATTCATGCTTACAAATCCATCTTAGGCATGACTAAAAGCTGCTAGGCACCCTACTTTGTGCCTTGAACCATACTCGTTTGAACTTGCTTCAAGAACAAGTCAGCGCCCTAGCATATGATGGTTGTACTCTTGACTTCTCCAAGCTACAAAATCCTTGCCTATAAATTGAACTTCATTTGCAACTGTAAAGGGGTCGAAAAATTGAAAATAAAAATCCTTGAAACCTTTCTAAAGATTCAAAGAATCCAAAACTGCAAACACAAATACAAAACCTACTAGTTTCTGTTTTTTTGCATTCAAACTCCAATTTTCCTCAAGTGTTTTACGACCAAATTATCAACACAGATTTTGATATACACTTAGAAGTTGTCCCACCTTCTGTTTATAGATTATAATACAATCTTCACCAACCTCAATTTTAAAAATCAGAACTTTGCTACTTGGCTGCTCCATAACATTATATCCATTATAACTCAAGAGGAGGTTTGTTTCAGTTTTCTAGGAACGTGAGAAAAGCTTACCAGAACATCACAACAATCAGAACCAGGATCTAGCTCACAGAACATTTTCCAGCTACAAGGTAAGCTTCTGCTGACTCTCATCATTTACTTAGGCATTTTTAGACTTGCATGTCTAAAAACACAATGTAGACATCCTGACTCTGATGTTGTACATATTCTTAGCTTTCATGTATTTTTTTGCCTAAGTAGAGAGAATTTCAGTTCAGAACTTCTTGAGGAAATTAGGATTCAGAATTAGGATTAGAAAAATTCATGCTTGTTTCTGTTTTTTAAAGTTCTGATTTCTTTGTATTTCTGAAAACATTATGAAATCTGCCATAACTGCTATGTTTTCATTTTCCATTTTTGTTGATAAATAACTAAGTTACAGATGCTCGAATTGGCATGGAGGAGAAGATGAAGTTCATCATCAGAACTTACTCTGTGATACATGTTTATTCTTCTGCTTCTAATACCGCATGTACAGCCACCCCAGTGGTAGAAAGCGTGCGCATAAGACATTAGTGCTAAGGGTCATGGGTTCTAGACCCAGAAGCATCTTTTTAGGTTTATTTATTTACATTTTCACCCATTTTCCTGTCAGACAATATTTCTAGACCATAACTTCTAGATATCCTCACCCAACATCATTATCACCTCACTCTCTCAACAGCCATAACTTCTAGGTCTCCATTTGCCTTAAAACTTCTAGGCTCTCTCAAACAACCAGAACTTTTGACCTGCCACTGACATTAGATCTTGTAGACTCCCTCAGCAATAAGAACTTCTAGGCTTTCCTTTGTTCCCAGCAACCTCAAAACCTTAGTGTACCCGGATCCAGAACTTCTGATCTTCCCCATTTTTTTGCTTACATTTTCATTCTGACTTACAGTGCACTAGAGTCAGAACTTCTATTCTCTCATATTTCTGCAACGCGCTGATTCTGACCCATTTTCCTCTTATTATTTCATTTTTAGTTTCATTAATCAAAAACACCAAAAACATTTTTATACTTTATTTTATTTCTTTTAAAATCAAAAGACTAAAAATATTTTCTTAAGAAAACTTATTTTCTTCTCTTCACAAAAACAAAACAAGTCTATTTCATTTCTTGTACATTATTTCAATATGATTGTAATAGATAATTAGGACTTTAATTTCTTGCAATCCCCATTTGTAAATTTGTACACCTCACCCCCCTAATGATTGTAATATCGTAGAATATTTACTTTCCGCAATTTATAGCTTTCATATAAATGCTAATAAGTATGATTTTCATGGGAAGATAAAATCAACAAGTAGAAAACCCTAATCAAAGACTAAATTCATGCAAATCAAACACACTATTCACACATGCACCCCTAGGGTTAACTCGACTTATTGCTTAAAAAATGGTCATGTTATGCATGTGAGGTGTCTTAGCAAAACAATCAAAATACAAGATTATAGTCCCTCGATGACGCTTCAAATGTTGCCTTACAAATGATCTTAGTCCCTCAAGATAAATTCTAAGATGTCTCGCAACATTGCTATCATAACTATACGATGACCCACGCCTGTCCCTTACATCCAAAGATAAGGCTTTCTTACCAATTAATGGTGAGACAAAAATATCAAAGGAAAATAGGAAATGAATGAAAGACTTTTGAGTAGGTAGAAACGTTCCTAGTTGCTTGCTCACTTACAAAACAAACATACACCGAACACTTTCAAAACATGAAATATTTTCAAAAGTCTAACACTTTGTGTACGTTCTTATATGACGAGAACCATTGCAAAGTTTGCCTAAACGAAGGAGCTTTTCAAAAATACTTTCAAAAACCACCACAAAAGCATGTTTTCAAACAAAGCAAGTGATCTAGCAAGCAACTAAGAGACCATAGATAACTATGGATGAAAAGGGTGCTAATACCTTCCCTTTTCATAATCTACCCCCCGAAGTCAAGAAAATAATCTCAAAGGTATTTCTTGTTCTTTCCATCCTTTCCTTTTGGATAAAAGAAAAGTCGGTGGCGGCTCTTGCTAACCGCAAAAATTGCATTCAAACGCAAAACATCCCAAGTCAGTTCTACCACCGCGTTACACATAGACATTAAGGTTCTGCTCCTCGTGAAGCTGCTTTGTCAGTTCAAACACTTTCTTCTCACTGGAATATAATTGGGTCTCAAAGGTGTGTCGTTATTCCTTGAGTTGGATCCAAGACTTTTGCAGTTCTTCAAAGTTTGTTGGCGTGTCAGGATGAAGAATATGCAAGACTTATCCCCTTGAACAATAGGCTCTAAGATCACCGGTGAGAAAACGAGATATGGCATCATAAGACTTTAGGCGCGATTTTGCACCCATTAGAGGTATGGTTCCAAAAATATGGAACTCTTGTGCCCTAAAGTCTTACCATCAATCTTCTTCACCATGCCCTAAGCATGTATGAACCTCTGACGATAACCTTGTTGATCGTTGTTGTAGTCGTACATAATACCCTGGATGAGCATATCATGAGGATTGTCTCTTCGTGCGTAACCAAACTGATGTAAGCCTAAAGAAGGGTTGCAAGTGATGCCTCCTGTAATGCCAAGGAGTGGCACATTAGGAAATTCTCCGCAGCGATCAATAATAGAGACATCTTCTTGAGAGAGAGAACACCAATAGATATCAGAGTGAGAGAGAGACATCAACCTTTGAGACGATCTTAAGCCTAGCTCATTCTTCATTACCAATCAAGGAAGGTGCAAAATAAACCACCTAGTGAGAAAAGGTATACAACATATAAGAGTTCCTCGTTTCTTCATAGTATGGGTATGGAGGGAATGCAGAATATCCCCGAGCAATGAAGGCACCAAATTGTGATTAAGGAAAATCTTGATGGTGCTCACATCTATAAGTTGGTTCAGATTAGGGAACAATACCAACCAATAGATTATGAGGGCCAACATATCCTCAAAATCATGGAAACTCATATCGTCTAGGAACAACTGAGCTTTCTCTATCATAAACTTTGCAAGAATACCTTTAACCCCACTTCTCCTTTCCCACTTAGATTCAATGTCAGATGACTTCACGTGCAAGGCTGTGGCAACATCTTCAGACTTTGGATCTTGCTCTAAACCTATGAAGGGTATCTGCTCCAATATAGGTACTCCAAGTAGTTTATAGAATTCTTCCAACCTGAGAACCAACTGATAATCTGGGAACTTGAAGCAATGGTGTTTAGGATCAAAAAATTGGAATAGGACGCTCATTATATCCTCGTCAAAACCAGCAGTAACCAAACTGAGCAAGTGACCATGTCTTCTATTGAATTGGGAACTTTCATAAACCTTTAAGACTAATTCCTTAAGCTTGGCAGGTATTCCTGCGAAGTTGATCCATATGGTATTTCTCAAGTTAATCCGGATGGTATTTCTCCAAGTGGAAGCCATAACCTACAAAACAAAGAAGGGATAAATCCCTAGGTCCTTGAAATGGTTAGTGCAAATGATATGTTATGATGTTTATGATGTTATGTTCATGCTTAAAACAAATTAGAAAACACAAACAAGTCACATAGAGACCTTAGGTTTAAAGGCTTGCATGGGGTCTATAGGTGAGTACCCTTTTTTGAAGTTTAGTTGGCTTAACCTGTCCTAGCAATAGTAACCAGGTTCTAAGGATCTCATATCATTGATCTTTCTCTCAGGCATTGTTTCAGCTCAAGCATCTGAATTGCGACTGAAATATCCTAAAAGTTCAATCTCAATGAGTGTAGCATCGAGTATCAACCAACTTCAGTATGCACCAAAGCCGGCCATCTAACTACTTTATAATGGCTAAGATAAGTCAATTTAAGGTTCTAAAGGTCAGTTAGTGCTTAATGATAATATATGGAAGCCTAATGTTATCCCTGACTGACTCAAGGAACATTAGTAAAAGCAAAAATGTCATACTAACGTATCTATCTTATCATCCATATCGGTCTACGCCGTACAACCTCCATGATTTATTTCTACTTACCTAAGGTATTCCCCAATCCGGGTGTAGGATCTTTTCAAGAAATACCCAAACAACCCCTCAAATAATAAAGAAAACAAAGCAAACAGTTTAAAGCAAGTAAATGTGATCTATTCTCTTAAGTTAACCCCTCTTTTTAGGTGTTTTCCCCGACAGAGTCGCCAGTTCTGTAACACGGTGGGAGAACTGACTTTTTGGTTTTATCCAAAATATGCAGATAGCTAGAGTCGCCATCGACATTTATTTTATGAAATAAGGAAAGGTGAAAAGAATAGGAAAGACCTTTGATAGATTTTGAGTTCGGGGGGTAGATTATGAAAAGGGAAGGGGTTAGCACCCTTTTCATCCGTAGTTATCCAAGGGCTCTTAATCGCTTGATCACTTTGTTTGTTTTGTGTTTATATACTTTTGAAAAAAAGTTTTGAAGTGCCAAATAGCAAGGTAGTTTGCTTTATGATCACTCTTGTATAAGTCCTCAAGAGTGTTGATAAAGCAATTTGAAAATGTTTTTGAAAGTGAAGGGCGTGAAAAAGTGTTTTAACTTATGAGCAAGCGATTAACAGTAATTACCCTTACTCAAAATTCTTTCGCGTTATTTTCCTCTTCCTTTAGATAGTGCTATCCTACAATTAGTTGGTAGGAGGCCCTATCATTGGATGTTTGAGGGACAAGCATAGGGTCATCGTATAGTCACAAAAGCAACTCGTAAGATATTTTAGCAATTACCCTAAGGTTTTAAGATCTTTTACCAAGACAACCACGATTGGGTCATCGAAGTACTCATGATCTTATAACCAAAGGGATACTTCTAAAATCTCCTACGTTCAAGATACATGACTATTCATTTTTCTGAGGCAACAAAGAGATTACCCTAGAGGTGACGTGTGCAAGTGATTCAATTCAATTCATTTATCTTGTAATTAGGGTTTGCTAATTACTTCTTTTACGTCTTACATACAATCCTATTATTCTAAGCATTTATAATAACAGTAAAATAATAAAGCAGAAATGAACGTCCTACGCTATTACAGAGCTTCGGGAAGGGGGATACAAACCATAAAAACTTTGGGGAAAAGATAGTAAATAAACCATAGTTTAAAACTATTACAAACTGTGTGCAAATACAATATTTGCAAAAAATAAGAATACAAAAAATAACAAACACGCAAAGGTTGAAACGCGCACAAGCTTGAAACCCTAAATAATCTCATTATTTGATAAAATATTTTTTGGTATTTTGTTGAGAAAAAGATTTGAAATTTTAACCTAATTCTAATTAATTTTAACTAATGAAATAAAGCCAAAAATAATTAAATTAATTAATTTTAATTCACAAAAAATTAAGTTAATTAGAAAAACCCTAAGTCTATCATTTTTTATGTTTCTGATTTTATTATAAAAATAAAATTTATTTTAAAAGTATTATAAAACAAATAAATAAATAAGAATAAAATAAAGAAAATAGAAAATGGGCCTGATGTTGTGAAGTATACTGGGGGGGGGGGGGGTGCGCTAGAAATTTACTAGGCCTGACCAAAGCAAGCCCAGACTCCTGTGTATGATCCATTATTGTTAGTTCTTTGAGGCTTCAGCATGGGCGCGAGATCTGGAACGTCTGATCTAGATTTGATGAGATCCCATGGTATAGAGATAGGAACGCATGATGGGCGTGTTGGGACTGGGAGTACTGGATCTACAATATAATGTTAGAAAAATAAATGTGCAAGAGGCAGGGTTTGAACCCATTCCCTTACACATAACAATGCCTTAAACACGCTACCTCTACCGTTGGGACGGTGATACTTCCATTAGCCTAAATGCAACAATTAAGTTAAATATTAAAACGAGACTTAAATGCTGACTGTAAAACAAAAGCGTGCAAAGTGGGTCCTTGCCATTTGAATGGACCAACCAAAAAACTCTGTTATGCCACATCGAGTCTCTGGCCAGTAAAACCACCCCGGACGGTGGCTCCGATCTAATGATGTGAAAGACATAAGAAGGGGGGTTGAATTGAAAAACTTAGATCAAAAGGCTTAATAAGACAGTATTTTTATACTGGTTCGTTTGATCTCAAACTACTCCAGTCCACCCGTCAAGGTGATTTCGCCTCTCTCCAACGAGGTCTTAATCCACTAATCTTCAAAGGATTACAACAGCTACTTTAACAACTGTTAAAGTCTTCTTGAGTATAACCATAGACCGGTTTATCTCAAGGAAATATTTTACAAATAATTGAACAAGAGTGTGTTGTTGTTTTCTAACAAAACAGTATATCACAACTGTGATAATTACACAAATTAAGCTTGGAATAAAATAAATTTGCTAGAGCTTGAATGTGCGTGATATAGAATTCTCTGCAAATTGATGTGTGTGTACATACGTGCTTCTTTCAAAAGTAGATTTGTTTATATAGGCAAGCAAGAGACGTTGTCCATAAAGCAAGTTTAATGATAATAACACACTTTCCTTTTGAAGAAGATATTGTATGAAGAAAGCCGTTAGCATTTAATTTTTTCTTGAATAACCAGTAACGCTTCAGAGTCTTCTTTGCTTTAACTACTAATAACACTTCAGAGTGTTGATGACTTGGTTAAGATGTATTTGTTCAGAGTCAGTGTGTACTTGTTTAAGGCGCATATTCTGGTCATCAAACTTCAGCATAAAACCTGTTTTGCTTTCAGCGTGTAATACTTCAGTTTATCTTCTGATGCTGATCCCATCAGAACTTCTGCATATACAAGACATAATGTTAAGGAGCATATTTGTTCTTTGTATATATCTTTGTATTTATTTATTCTTTGTATTTTGTTATCATCAAAACTCTAATCAAGGGTTGTAGAATCAAACTATGTTCTAACAATCTCCCGCTTTTTGATGATGACAAAAACCAGATTTTTCAATTAAGAATAAAGAATAAAAAGTATAGAATTAAGAAAAAAACTCCCCCTGAGTTGATTACTTCCCTTTAATTCCATGAGTCTTTGAGCATCAGAATTTGACTACGTCTTTTATCAGAGTTTTGTACCTGTTCAAGCCTCTCATAAGAAAGAAATTAAGTAGATCAGAATGTTTGAGACTTACGTCTCAGTAATCCGTTATTGAAAATATCTTATTCTTTCTCCCCCTTTTTGTCAGTTATCAAGAAGAACATATAGTAAGAGCAAAAAGGTTTTATTTTAAACATAAGAAGCAATGATATAAAGTTCAGAACAACAGCAATGTAGAAAATATTACAGATAAACAGATGGAAGGCGCGTGAACAAAGCTTCCAACAAGGAAGGCGCGTGAACAAAGCTTCCAACAAGCCCTTGATCTGGGTGTTGGTTTCCTCTTTTTGCTTAACATGCTCTTGATCTCCGAAATTTTATCATCCTGTTTATCCATCCTTTCCTACATAACAATATCCGCTCTCTTCAGTTCTTCTAGAGTCTGCCTTTCATAGGAGAAAGCTTGAGAATCTTCAGTAACTGGATGCTTCTTAGAGCATTCTGCAACGTGATCTTTTTGAACCAATTCCTCTGAAGGGATCATCTCATCTGGAGTAGCAGTCAGAGTGAGACCTTCTGACTCTGGTTGAACTTTGTCTGCTGGACGATGTTCTGACCAGGGAGCATTGTCCAGAGGGAGAATATCTTCCTTGAGCAGTTGGCTCAGAACTTGGTCTTTAATTACCTTTAGCAGATTACTGAAATTTTGTTGAACATGTCTGTAGCTCTGTTCTTGCATCTTATGAGTTTCAGAAATTATCCATTTTCTGAAGCTTGTCCAAAGATAATCTGAATCTGCAGGGTTAATCATCTCAAGACTAGCTTGCTTCATGGAGGTTATCCATTTATGCATTTCTGTTTCAAACATCAATAAACTAGTACCAACATCTGGTGAAGGTTCAGATGGTTTTGGTTTTGGAATGGCCGTCTTGTGAGTTATGGCAGCAAGACGTTCAAAAACAGTTAGATCAATGACAAGTTTAGCATTGTCATTTGGATTTCTCTTTAGTGAGGGAGTGGGAGAGTCTGGTATAATTATTGGACTAGTTGGGGAGTTTGGTGGAGTTGATTCTAGTGAAGAGGGAATTTGGGGAATGTCCCGAATGGTGAGGGGCATACGGATGGCCAGAGGTTCAGTGATACCTGGAATGGGAATGGTATCGGAATCTGAAGTGGGTTCTTCAGATTGGTTGGATTGAACATTATGAGGTTCTGGTTCACAGGTTTTAGAAGGTTAAATCTCAGAAGATTGAACTTCTGGTTATGATATTTCAGGTTGTGGATATGGTGGACGAATTTATGGTCGAGGAAATGGAGGTAGTGGTATTTCTGGTTTAGGAGAGAGGGGAATATCTGGTTGTGGTGCTTCTGTGATGGTTTCAGAGTTTGGATTTTCTGGTGTGGGAGCAGAAATAGTTTGGTAAAAAGATTAAATGTCTGATAGAACTTTTGCAAGTTCTGGTTGAGTTGTTTCAGTATTTAGATTGATAGGTAGGGAGTGAGATTCTCTAAGACTTAGAGTTTCTGAGGGGTCAAAACCTATGTCAAAATCATCAAAGGTTTGAGGGGTAGGAATTTCTGAATGGGTAGGTAAGGGTCCAGATGTTGATAAAGATATTGATTCTAAAACATTAACAGTTACAGAAGAAGGATTACCTTTCCTTTTAGCAGCTTCTGGAGTCAGCTAGGATGATCCTTCTGCTGCTGCCTTTCTTTTCTTGTTCTTCTTCAGCATAACTTCTGGAGCCTTCTGCTGCAAGTCCTGAATATTTAAATCTGGTGCAATGCCATCTGCCTTGCATGCATCCAAATATCTGATGATAATTTCAGGCTTGGAGTCAATTTCTGAGATCATAGGGAAATCATCCAGAGGGATTCTTCTGGAGGTGATGGTTGCAAAATAAGTAACACTAGGTTCCTTCTTGATGTTCTCAATAATCTTCATCTTTTTCAGATTCTTTGCATTTAAAGGCTTCCCATAAGTTGCCTCTAGAGACCTGATTTCTTGTGCTTCTGTTAGATGCTCTATCAGCCTATTCTCTGTCAAAATATCTGATATGAGCCTTCTGAGGGGTATCTAGTCCCTTTTGGTGCGCTCATCTTCTCTAGTCTCCTTAACACTGGTCCTCAGATGATTGAAAAGAAAATGAGCCAGATTCACCTTAGTCTTCTGGGAGATAAAGTAGATCAGAAACTGCTGATCAATGTTTATGTAGTCAGGAGAGCTGGTTGGCTTCCTATGGTTTATGCATCCCAGAATAATCTTAGCCCATATTCTGTGATGATCCTTCAGATCCCTTATCTTGCTGGAGGGAAGACCCAGAGTGAAAATTTCCTTTGCAATTGAATCAACGTCAGCACATCTTTCAGCCATGTCTATACACCTTACACCACCACCACTGTAACCTATCTATCTTGCAATAAGATCTTCAGTTATGACTATCTTCTTCCCCATTACATACAAATTGACTTGATGGTTGGAGGATGAAGCATGAATCCATAATTCCTTCACAAGGATTGGAAAAGTTGGACCTAGAAGACGATCAAATTACCTGTTCCATCCTTGAGCCTTTACCTCTTCAGAAAGATTGAAGCCATTTTCTTGAAGACTGTCAAAATCTACAATCAGTTCTGAAAGCACTTCTAGGTTGTCAATGGGCGTGAGAAGAGTTCTGAACGGCTATTCATATTGTTCCATGGATTCTGTTCTCTGAGTACTGGTATTTGGGATGCTTGAGGAAGCCATGTTCACACATTAAATTTGAGAAGAAAATGAATGGGTTTTTGAAAAACGCAAACTGAAAACAATTAGATTGTAGAGAAAGTGAAAGTGAAAGAGTATAAAGAGTGAGAAATGCGTTTAAATAGATTTTGAAAACATAAATTGCAAGAGAGAGAAATAATTTGTAATGATTATAAGCATTAATGACAGCTGATTTTAGGGGATTCAGAAAGATATTGGAACGGTTACCCATGACAAGTGTCTCAATGCACCCAATCAGCGCTTTTGACCTTTCAGAAAAGTGAACGAGTGTTCAGGCTCAGAAGGTAGCTGATGAATGGATGACAACTGTTTGCTTACGTGAACAACATACTTATATCCTTGAAATGAAACGCTCATATCTTCATGGATAGATTCTGATACAATATGTACTTCTAAAAATCTGAAGGCAGGTTGATCAGCAGTTCACAGAAAATAACCAAAATTCTGAAGGTTAAGATATATAAATAAAACAGTTTATTCTGGGAAAAGCTTCATGCTGAGATGTGTCAGAATGAAGTTAAACCTATCTTCAGAAAGAGGTTTTGTAAAGACATCAGCCCATTGATGGTCTGTGTCAATGAATTTTAAATTGAGAATCCCTTTCTGAATATAGTCCCTAATAAAATGATGTTTTATTTCTATATGCTTAGCCCTAGAATGCAAAATAGGATTTTTACTGAGACAAATAGTAGAAGTATTATCACAGAGGATAGGGATGTTACTCTCAAATATATTGAAGTCCTCAAGTTGACTCTTCATCCAGAGCATTCGCGTGCTTCTTCCAGTTGCTGCTATGTATTCAGCTTCTGCTGTTGATAGAGCTATTATGGATTGTCTTTTGCTGGACCATGAGATCAGATTTTCTCCCAGAAACTGGCATCTTTCAGAAGTGCTTTTACATTCTACTCTGTCTCCAGCAAAATCAGCATCACAGTATCCTACTAAGCTATAATCAATTGATTTTCTATAAAACAAACCCATATTAGCAGTACCTTTCAGATACTTGAAAATTCGCTTAACTACTGTTAAGCGAGATTCTCTAGGATCTGATTAGAATCTAGCACAAATGCAAACACTGAATAGAATGTCAGGCCTTGAAGCCGTCAAATAGAGAAGAGAACCAATCATACCTCTGTAGACCTTGTGTTCTACCTTTTTACTTACCTCTTCTTTTTCCAGAATGCACGTGGGATGCATTGGAATCCTTGATGGCTTACATTCTGAGAGATCAAATTTCTTCAGAAGTTCTCTGACATATTTGCTCTGATGAATGTAAGTTCCTTTTGGAGTTTGATTAATCTGAATGCCCAAAAAGAATTTTAGTTCCCCCATTAGGCTCATCTCAAACTCTGCCTGCATACATTTAGCAAACTCTCTTCCCAGAGAGGGTTTAGTGGATCCAAATATGATGTCATCAACATAAATCTGACACACTAAAATTTGATTCTTAACTGTCTTACAGAACAAGGTTGTGTCCACTTTCCCTCTGGTGAATTCCTTTTCTAACAGGAAGTTACTTAGTCTTTCATACCAAGCTCTGGGAGCTTGTTTCAGACCATAGAGTGACTTCTTTAGTTTGAAAACATATTCTGGATTTTTAGAACTTTCAAAACCAGGGGGATGGTGAACATATACCTCTTCTTCTATATAGCTATTTAAGAATGCACTTTTGACATCCATATGTTACAGAGTGATGCCTTTATTAACAACAAATGATATTAAAAGTATGATAGTTTCTAACCTGGCGACTGGAGCAAAGGTTTTTGTATAGTCTATCCCCTCTTGCTGACTATAACCTTGTGCTACCAGTCGTGCTTTGTTTCTGATGACTTTACCTTGTTTGTTCAGTTTGTTTCTGAACACCCATTTTGTACCAATGACGTTGAAACCTTTTGGTTTGGGAACCAAATCCCATATGTCATTTCTTATGAATTGATTTAGCTCCTCTTGCATTGCCAGAATCCAGTCATTATCCAGAAGTGCTTCATCAATTGTTGTTGGTTCAATCAGAGAAACCAATCCCATGAGGGATTCTTCAGCGCTTCTGAAGGTAGATCTTGTTCTGATTGGATCTTCCTTCCTTCCTAAAATTGTTTCTTCTGGGTGATCAATGCTGCTTCTGGATGGTCTTTTCTGGATTTGATCAACAGAAGGTGCTGGATTGCTTGTAGTGACTCTTTCTGATGTTGAGGGAGTGTCTCTATTGAGAGCCTCTGGTGAGTTGTCTTCAGTACCTGTGAGTTCAACTTCCATACCTGCAAGAAATTCATTCTACTTTGACTTTTGAGAGTCAAGCTTATCATCAAACCGAACACTGATTGACTCTTCAATAATTTGTGTTTCTGTATTGTATACTCTGTACCCTCTTGAGCGTTCAGAGTATCCTAAGATAATACACTTTTGTGCTTTAGAGTCAAACTTGTTCAGATAATTGTTTGTACAAAATAAAACATGTACATCCAAATGGGTGAAAATAAGAAATGTTGGGCTTTCTGTTCTTCCACAATTCATATGGAGTCTTTTCCAGAATAGGTCTTATGGAGATTCTATTCTGAATATAACACGTTGTGTTTATTGCCTCTTCCCTGAAGATCTTAGCAACGTTAGTCTCGTTGATCATGGTTCTGGCCATTTCTTGCAATGTTCTGTTCTTTCGTTCTACAACTCCATTTTCCTGGGGAGTTCTAGGACAAGAGAAATCATGCATAATGCCTTTTTCATTAAAGAATAACTCAAAATCTTTATTTTCAAATTCTCCACCATGATCACTTCTGACTTTGATGATTCTAAGATCCTTTTCATTCTGAACTTGGGTTTAGAAGGTAACAAACACAGAGTGTGACTCATCCTTGTGCCTTAAGAACTTTACCCATGTCCATCTATTATAGTCATCTACGATTACTAAACCATACTTATTGCCACTGACTGAAGTAGTTTTTACTGGTCCAAATAAGTCAATATGCAGAAGTTCTAATGACTTAGAGGTGGAAACAACATTTTTGGATTTGAAAGAAGGCTTTGCAAACTTGCCTTTCTGACATGCTTCACACAGAGCATCTGAATTGAACTTCAAGTTAGGAAGTCCTCTGACCAAATTGAGTTTGTTAATTTGAGATATTCTTCTCATACTAACATGTCCCAATCTTCTGTGCGAGATCCATTGCTCGTTGTTAACAGACATAAGATATTTTACATTCTGACTTTTCAGTTTAGAAATTTTGATTTTATAAATGTTGTTTTTCCTCTTTCCATTAAATAGGATAGTCCCATCTTTCTGACTAATATCTTTGCATGAATTTTGATTGAAGATTATATCATAACCGTTATCACTTAATTGACTTATGGATAACATGTTATGCATTAATCCATCAACTAGTAAAACATTACTTATAGAGGGAAGATTTCCATTACCTACTGTTCCAGAGCCAATGATCTTTCCTCTATGATTATATCCAAAGCCTACGTGGCCTCCAGGCTTAAGTTCTAGGCTTTGGAACATATGCCTTCTTCTCGTCATGTGTCGTAAGCATCCAGAGTCCAGGTACCATGATTGGTGTCTTTGCTTTGCTGCTAAAGATATCTGCCACATGTATTATTTTATCCTTAGGTACCCACATTTTCTTGGGTTCTGATTTGTTAGTTTTACCAAAACTCTGGTTGAATTTTGGTTTGACAGAGTAATCACCACTTGTATATTTTATGTCATGTGTGTGCCCATATATAAAGTGTGATACAAGTGGAGTGCATTTTATAACAAAGTCCATGGCATTTTTTGGTGTAGGTACCTTACCTTGATATCCCATCCCTTTTCTGCCATTTATGCTAACTCCATAGATCATTGAAGCCATCTTGCTTCTGTCTATGTTTTTAGCTAGAAACTTCTGAAAGATGTGATCATACTCTTTGATGATCTCATCAGCATTGCTGGGAGTTTCAGGGATTGTTTCCTTCTGAGAGTTTTGCAAATGGTTTTCTAATTTTGAAATTTTTCTTTTAACTCAGAATTCTCCAATCTGAGACTCTCAGTCTTATCAGAGTCAGAAGCAAGATTCCTTTTCAGGTTTCTGAATTTGACTCTGATCTGCTAATACCTTTCCAAAATTTCATTAAGGCTTTCAGCAAGTTCAGCCTTAGTAAAGTTTATAGTAAAGTCAGGGAATCCCTCTTCTGTATCTGATTCAGAGTCTGAACTAGAAGCTTTACTATCTTCAGATACGTTTGCCATGAGAGCTATGTGTGCTCTTTCATCATCTGATTCTGAGTCAGCTTCAGATGTGTCAGAATCATCCCATGTAGCCATGAGACTTTTCTTCTTTTCCTTGCCAAACTTATTTTTGGGCTTCTCCTTCTGAAGCTTTGGGAAATCACTTTTGTAGTGCCCTTGCTCTTTACATTCGTAGTAGATGATGTCTTTGTTGTTTGGCTTTCTGTATCCTGAAGAACCTTCAGATCTTCTGTGTCCAGAGGAAGATTCTGACCTTTTGTATCTGGAGGAAAATTTATTCTGATTTTCTGATCTTTTGGGATTCCTGAACTTCCTTTGCCTCTGCTTCCACAGTTGGTTCACCCTTCTGGAGAAGAGAGACAATTCATCTTCTTCTGATGAGGATCCAGCAGAGGTTTCTTCCACAGTCTACAAAACTTTGGAGTCAGATTTTCTGTTAGATTTTAAATCTAATGGCTTACCTTGCTTTTGGGGTTCGTCTTCTTCTAGCTCTATCTCATGACTTTTGAGGGAGCTGACAAGTTCCTCTAGAGAGACTTTGTTGAGATCTTTGGCTAGCTTAAGCGCTGTGACCATTGGCCTCCACTGTTTTGGCAAGCTTCTGATGATCTTCTTAACGTGATCAGCAGTGGAATACCCTTTGTCAAGAACTTTTAGACCAGCAACAAGAATTTGGAATATTGAAAACATAACTCCTATTGATTCACTATCTTCCATCTTGAATGCCTCATACTTTTGAATGAGCGCAAGGGCTTTGGTTTCTTTGACTTGAATGTTGCCTTCATGCGTCATTCTCAGAGAATCAAACATATTCTTGGCAGTTTCTCTGTTTGATATTTTCTCATATTTTGAATATGAGATGGCGCTTAGAAGAATTGTTCTGGCCTTGTGATGATTCCTGAACTCACGCTTTTGCTGAGCAGACATCATTTTCCTGTCAATCTTCTGACCACGTCCATCCACTAGGTGTGTGTATCCATCAGTCACCATGTCCCACAGATCAGCATCATGGGCCAGAAAGAAACTATCAATTCTGTCTTTCCAGTAGTCAAAGTTCTCTCTATCAAATACTGGAGGTTTGCCACTGAATCTGTCCCTTTCTTCATTGTTGTCATTGCTGATGTTTTGACTTGGTCCTTCCATTGTATTTTTCTGACGCTGGATCTTGTACTGACACGGTTAAGTGTTTAAGCTCAGAACCAGGCGCTCTGATTCCAATTGATGATGTGAAAAACACAAGAAGGGGGGGTTGAATTGAAAAACTTAGATCAAAAGGCTTAATAACACAATATTTTTATCCTGGTTCGTTTGATCTCAAACTACTCTAGTCCACCCGTCAAGGTGATTTCGCCTCTCTTCAACGAGGTCTTAATCCACTAATCTCAAAGGATTACAACAGCTACTTTAACAACTGTTAAAGTCTTCTTGAGTATAACCACAAACCGGTTTATCTCAAGGAAATATTTTACAAATAATTGAACAAGAGTGTGTTGTTGTTTTCTAACAAAACAGTATATCACAACTGTGATAATTACACAAATTAAGCTTGGAATAAAATAAATTTGCTAGAGCTTGAATGTGCGTGATTTGGAATTCTCTGCAAATTGCTGTGTGCGTATGTACGTGCTTCTTTCACAAGCAGATTTATTTATATAGGCAAGCAAGAGACGTTGTCCATAAAGCAAGTTTAATCATAATAACACACTTTCCTTTTGAAGAAGATCTTGTTTGAAGAAAGCCGTTAGCATTTAATTCTGTCTTGAATAACCAGTAACGCTTTAGAGTCTTCTTTGCTTTAACTGCTGATAACACTTCAGAGTGTTGATGACTTGGTTAAGATGTCTTTGTTCAGAGTCTTAGTGTACTTGTTTAAGGCGCAGATTCTGGTCATCAAACTTCAGCGTAAAACCTGTTTTGCTTTCAGCGTGTAATACTTCAGTTTATCTTGTGATGCTGATCCCATCAAAACTTCTGCATATACAAGACATAATGTTAAGGAGCATATTTGTTCTTTGTATATATCTTTGTATTTATTTATTCTTTGTATTTTGTTATCATCAAAACTCTAATCAAGGGTTGTAGAATCAAACTATGTTCTAACACGGTCACCATCTCCGGTTGGACAAAAATCCAAACCTCTGAAATCTAATGAAAACAAGCATGAAAACAACCCTACTAGACTAATTAGGCCCTTGTGAATTCGATGGCATGGCTGGTTTTCCCTGAAAAGGTCTGTATCTTGATATACGAAGCTTGACTGAAGCTTTTCCCTAACAATGGCAAACCTTCATCCTTGCGTTAGATCTCACCTAAGTGATGGATGGGCACGACTCCTGGAGGCCTCAGGAGTACGATTGAACGCTTTAAATGGTCTAAGAATGGCAGGAACATGTAATCTAGGCTTGCAATATTCTTTGAAAATTTTGTAAGATTTTAGGGTTATGCTTGAGGCTGGCTGCGCATGCCTATAGGGTCTGATATTGTTATGCTTACATAGCATATCCCATTAGGTCAACAAAAGGAGGAAGAATCCATGGCATTAAGTACATGATTTGTTTCAAAGATTCACTTGAAAAACTTTCCAATTTTGAAGATTTTTGTCCAAATTTGGTACTTGCTTGGTTGTCACAAATTTGACAGCTTGTTATGAGCTATTTGGGCCCCCAACCTAATGGAAACAAAAGCTTACACGCCTTGCAACCTATCTTTCATTTTGTTTTGATTTAATTTGTATTAAACGAATAAAAATTCAAATAAAAAAAATAAAAATCACAATAGTTCATGAATAGTTTTAGATGTCCTTGGGTATGTCATAAACATGTTTGAACCAAAAAAAATAGGTCCATTAACTTAAAGATGCATTTTTGCTCAAAGTTGACTTCTTGCATTTTCACCTTTTTTCCAACCTTTTGCAAACCATAACTTGGTAAATTTTCATTTTTTGAAGATGATCATGGACTTTTAGGAAATCTCAAGATGTCCTCTACAATTTATATTTTGATCAAATTTGCATTTGGAGAATTTATCTTGATGTAATTTGCCTTGATAAAGAATACCTTTTATTGACTTTTTAAAAAGACATGTAATGTATTCGCTCATATCTTTCCAATGATGCATTTTTTAGACTTGAGAATAAAAACCAATTTGTGGAGGATTGGATTCTCTTCAAAATGAGCTTTGGTTGGGGCATAATGGATGAAGCATATAAAAGTTATGCCTTGTCAAAGTTCAGTTGACTTTTCCTAGGAAACCCTAATTTAGTAACTTTTGATTCTTGATGGTTTGAGAGCTTTCCTTGAGGAATCATGATCAACCCTTGATCAAATGATGAATATAACTTCAAAATGTTGATTTTGAACAAAAATCTTGAACTTTGACTGTATATTGACCACGATTGACTTTTGACCTAACACAATTGACTTTCAGTTATCCGAGCAATTGGTTGAGCAAACTTGTGATGCAAGACATGAAACTTGGTATGAGCATTTTTGAGGGAATATTAGTAACCATGGAAACCACTTGAGGCCTTTTAAACCCAAACTTATTTGTAAAAAGTGAAAACCTAGTTGGAAGTTCATTGCTAAGGAGGAGAATTTGTCTGGTCAATTCCTCGTCAACCTTGGCAATTTAGGGACCTCTAGGAGTATGTTTTGAATAAAATGAGAGGGAAAATTTTGGGGTATAACAACGAGGAAAAGAGTCTTAATTCCTATGTCAGCACGAAGAGTAAGCTCCCATGGGAAACTTGATTCTTATATTTTAGGAGTATTATTTTCATTTGTAAGCCTAAAAGGCTGTTGTAATTTGAACTTGGCTAATAAAATCTTTGTTTCCTTTTGGTTCACAAATTTAAAATTCTTGAAGTCCTTGAAAACATTTGCATTCACATATCATGCTTCATTTCATGAACATGTTTTCCAGTATAGGTTTCTCACTTTTCTCGTTGTTTACTTCAGCAGAAAAATGGCTCTTGAACAAAATGTCAAAGATCTCCAGGCTCAGCATGCACAGTTCCAGGAAACTCTTGTGAACCTGGCCAAGGGGAAGCAAGAAATAATGACGCTCCTTGCTAAGAAAAGAAGAAGACCAAGAAGCTTGTTCTCCTTAATTTGGGAAGGAGATTCAAAGTCCCGGTCTAACCAATTCAAGCTGTTGAAGTCTACTCTGATGAAGATGATGACCAAGATGAAAAGGATAGGAAAATCAAGCAGGAAGACAGGAATAACCAAGGTTCTGAAGATAAGGACTACTTGGACGAGCAATTCCCTCTTAATGATGACAAATATAGACAACTAAAGGCTATGCTCAAGGCTATGAAGATCCAAAAGATACCTGGATTAGATTTTGGAGATTTAGGTTTGGTTCCAGGGATGGTCATCCCACCTAAGTTCAAGGTCCATGTTTTCATCAAATATGATGGGGTCTCTGACCCTAAATTGCACTTGAGGTCGTATGTCAAAATGATTCAACCCCACAATGCTGACCAGAAGTTATGGGTCCATTTCTTCCAGGAAAGTTTGGCTGGCACACAACTAGAATGGTTCTATCGGCTGGAGGGGACTAATATCCACACCTTAGAAGATTTGGTTGCGGCTTTATATAAGCAGTATCAATACAATGCTAACTTAGAACCAACCCAAGTACAGTTACAAAATATGTCCATGGGCTCAAGAGAAGGGTTCAAGGGTTACGTGCATAAATGGAGGGACCTAGCTGGTAGAGTTCAACCCCCTCTGAATGATCGAGAAATGGTAGACATGTTAAGGGCACTCTGACAGGCTCGTTCTTCAATTTGCTGATTGGGAGTACCCCATCGGGTTATACGAAGATGATTCTGATTAGAGAAAGAATTGAAAGCGGTATAAAAAGAGGGAAGATCCCGAAGGATGCCTCTTCTAGTGCTATGAAGAAGCCGTTCGTAGGTAAGAACGAAGTTGGTGTTGTCTATGGCCAGAAAAGTCATAACATAGTTAATCTACATAAGTATGTAGGAGCAGTTTTGATTTCCAATCTGGCACCTTCCCAACAACAATAGCAGGGTAACCGTCAGAGGCCAGATGCTTTGAGAAGGCATTTCACTAAGATCAATAGCACGGTAACCGTCAGAGGCCAGACACTCAGATTCTACCAGACATGACACGAATAGTTGCTTGGCTTTGAAGATTAAAATTCAAGATCTGGTTGATAACAAGGAGATTTAGTTTGATCCTCCAAAGACTCAAAATGTAATTACAACACCTATGCCCAAACATGATAAAGGCGTAAGTGTTGTTGAGGATATTTTATATGTTACTTATGTGAATAATGTGGTTACTCCGCTCTCCATAATAAAGAAGAATTTGCTACAAGCTAGTTTATTTCCAAGTTGTGTTGAAGGTTGTTATTGCCGTGAAGTCGAACCCAATGGTTGCAAGTCACTAAAAAAGGGTTTTCAAAGCTTGATGGATGAACATATTATTCTGATTGAAAAAGTTATGCCTACCAATGATTTCTTCCATGATTTATGTGTTATCTCTGGTACTCCTTTTAGGATCCCTTCCAAAAGTCCTATAAGAATTACCGCCAATCTGAAAGTTGTTCCGCTGGTCATTACAACGCCCGAGCCAATCCCATATTCCTCAGATAAAATAATTCCTTGGTACTACGGATCTGACTTCTATTATCATGGCGTCAATTAGGAGTTATCCGATGAAGAAAAAGAAGAAGTTGATCCTAGTATTGTCAATATTGTAGGGACCAGTAAGATTACAAAAAGTGGAAGGATTTTCTCCAGAATAGATTACAGTTTCCAGAACGACTGATGGGGATCAAGGTATAGAGTCTGTGATAGAGCCTATCCGTACGGAGGCGCCAAAAGAAGCTCCTGTCAAAGGTACTTATGGGGAAGATTTAGAATATGTTCTGAAGATTATTTGCCGAAGTGATTATAAAATTGTCAAACAGTTGGGGAAGACCCAATACAAAATATTTATTTAGTCACTACTGCTGTGTTCTAAGGCCCATGCGAAGGCTTTAGTGAAATTCCTAAAGACTGCACATGTGCCATAGGAAATGTCGGCAGAACAATTTGGAAGTTATGTGGCCAGTCTGACAACCGACAATGGTATGGGTTTCTCCAATGCTGACTTGACTCCAGAGGGGAGGAATCATAATAGGGCCTTGTAAATCTCCATAGAGTGCAAGGGCACTACATTGACCCATGTATTGATTGACACAAAATCATCTCTGAATGTTCTAATGAAAGGCGCTCTCAACCGTTTTGATTGTGAAGGGTTGGTGTTGAAGCCCAGCAATATCATAGTTCGACCTTTCGACAAATCGAAGAGAATGGTACATGGAGAGGTATACCTCCTGATCAAGGTGTGTTCACATATTTTTGAGTCCATTTTCCATGTCATGGATATCCGGTCTGCTTACTCTTATTTATTGAGACACCCTTGGATTCATGGGGCAGGTGTTGTCACTTCCACCCTACACCAGAAGCTGAAATACCCGGTGAAATGGAAAGTTGTTACTGTTTGTGGAGAGGAGGAATATATGGTCACCACCTCAGCTTGTTCCGATACGTGGAAATGGACAAAGAATTCATTGAAACACTCTATCAAACCTTTGAAGTTCTCTCCCCTGCTATTGTTGAAGATGTTTCAGCCATCTCGAAAATCACTAATGTTCCGCATAAAATGGCCTCCTTGAAAGATGCTTAGGCTGTTATTAAAGAAGTTGATAGTTCAATTTGGGGTCAGCTTCCTGATATACCCTATAAATCTAACAAGTTTGGCATGGGCTTTATTGCAGAAGTTCAGAGGGCTGTTCGGCGCGCTTGTACTGGAAGACCTATGTTCCGCATCAGCAACAACGGGGTCAATGCTATAGAGGATGCAGACAGTCCAACCACAAGAAGAGCCAGTGGAGGTGGTGAACCTGGGTATTGAGACATATAAGAAATAAGTCAATATATGTGTTGACTTAGACAACAGTGTCATGAGCAGGTGAATCCAGATGCTACATAAATATGTTGAAATCTTCTGTTGGTCGTACGAATACATGCCAGGGCTTGACACCAATATTTTGGTTCATCGTCTGCCATTGAAAGAGGGTTGTGCTCCGATAAAACAGACGGTTCGTCGCATGCGTCCTGAAATGTCAGAAAAGATAAAGGTTGAGGTTATGAAACAATTCAACGTAAGGTTCTTGGCAGTGACATCATATCCTCAATAGGTGGCTAATGTTGTTCTAGTACCAAAGAAAGACAGAAAGGTACGTATGTGTGTAGATTATAGAGATCTAAACAGGGAAAGCCCCAAAGATGACTTCCCACTACCACATATCGATGTTTTGGTTGACAACACCGCTCAGCATAAGGTATTCTCCTTCAGGGATGGCTTCTCAAGTTACAATCAGATCAAAATGGCACCTAAAGACATGGAGGCAACTACCTTCGTCACACATTGGGGAAGTTTCTCTTATAAGGTTTTGACTTTTTGGTTGAAGAAAGTTGGGGAAACCTATCAGCGTGCCATGGTAGCCTTATTTCATGATATGATTCACCATGAGATAGAGGTATACGTTGATAACATGATAGCCAAGTCACAAACTGAAGAAGAGCATCTCGATCATCTACATAAACTATTTGAAAGGCTGAGGAAGTATAAACTGAGGCTAAATCCGAACAAGTGCACCTTTGGGGTGAGATTTGGTAAACTTTTAGGCTCCATCATAAGTGGTAAGGGTATTGAGGTTGATCATGCAAAATTTAAAGCCATTCAAGAAATTCCAGCTCCTTGTACCGAGAAGGAAGTCATAGGTTTCTTGGGAGGCCTGAATTACATTGCCCGTTTCATTTCTCATCTAACTGCTACTTGTGAGCCAATCTTCAAGTTGTTGAAGAAAGATCAAGTAGTAAAATGGAACGACGATTGTCAAATAGCCTTTGATAAAATTAAGGAGTACCTACAGGAACCTCCCATTCTGATGCCACCAGTCGAAGGAACACCACTAATTATGTACTTAACAGTGCTAGAGAACTCAATGGGGTGTGTACTGGGTAAGCATCACGAGTGTGGTCGAAAAAAGCATGCAATATACTACCTTAGCGAAAAGTTTACCAACTGTGAAATAACATATTACTGATCTAGAAAACTTGTTACACTTTGGCATGGGCTGCTTGCCAACTAAGACAATATATGTTGACCCATACCACTTTGTTGATCTCTAAGATGGATCCCATCAAGAACATATTTGAAAAGCCAACTCTCTCTGGAAGAATTTCCCGATGGCAGATTGTCTTAACAAAATATGATATCCAGTACACCACTCAAAAGGCAATCAAAGGAAGCATACCGGCTGACCATTTGGCGCATCAGGCTGTAGACAACTATCAGTCCATGAACTTTGAATTCCCGGATGAACATATCATGCTAGTAACAGATTTTGAGGAACCTGGACTGTATGAAGAACCTGAACAAGTATCCTGATTGACTATGCTTTTTGATGGAGCTTTCAACGCTCTTGGCAATGAAATTGGTGTTGTGATCATTTACCCTGAAGGTTTCCATACACCTTTTACTGTCAGACTGTGCTTTGACTGTACCAATAACATGGTCGAATATGAAGCTTGTATCATGGGTCTTAGGGATGTTATTGACCTTAGAATCAAATTCTTAAGCGTGCATGGGGATTCGACTTCGGTAATCAGTTAGGTTAAGGGAGATTGGGATACGAAGCACCTGAATCTCATTCCTTATAAAGAGTATGTACTAACCCTGGTCCCATATTTCGAGGAGATTACCTTTAAGCACATACCAAAAGAAGAGAATCAGCTAGCGGATGCTCTGGCTACCATGTCATCCATGTTCAAGGTCAGATGAGACAATGAGGCTCCCAGACTTACCATTTAAAGATTCGACGAACCTGTGCACTGCTATGGAATTGATAATGATGGAGTAGATGAAAAACCCTGGTTTCACGAGGTGAAAAGGTACCTTGAGGTTAAATAATACCATAAAGGGGTGTCCATATATGACAACAAGATCCTACGAAGGTTCTCGGCCAAATTCTTCTTGAGAAATGGAATTCTATACAAGTGTAACCATCATCAAACCCTACTTTGTTGTGTTGACAAGAAGGAAGCAGAAGAAATTATGCAATAAATGCATCAAGGTGTCTTTGGTACTCACTCTAGTGGACACACTATGGATAAAAATATCTTAAGGGTTGGTTACTATTGGTCAACCATGGAGACTGATTGTCACCACCATTCAAAAACTTGTCATAAGTGCCAAATCTACACTGAAAAAGTTCATGTACCTCCAGTACCTTTGAACGTTATGACTGCTCCTTGGACATTTTCAATGGGGATCATTGATATCATTGGAGAAATTAAGCCTACCGGCCTCTAACGGATAACACTTCATCCTGGTCACCATTGATTACTTTATAAAGTGGGTTGAAGCAGCCTCGTTCGCCTCTGTCAGAAGAAATGTGGTTTCCTGGTTCATCAAGCACAACTTGATATGTTGGTATGGCATCCTTGAAAGGATCATCACAAACAATAGTACCAATATCAATAATAAAATGATCACTGAGCTTTACACGCAGTTCAAGATCAAGCATCACAACTCTTCTCCGTATCGACCTAAGATGAATGGTGTAGTGGAAGCTGCCAATAAGAATATAAAGAAGATCTTATTGAAGATGGTTGTGACATATAAAGATTGGCACGAGATATTACCATTCACGCTTCATGGCTATCGTAGTTTAGCTAGAACATCAACTGAGGCAACCCCTTTCTCTCTGGTCTATGGTATAGAAGTTTTCCTACCTATCGAAGTTCAGATTCCTTCTCCGAGAATCATGAAAGATGCAGACTTGGACGAATACGGGTTGATTTAGACCAGATTGGATCAGCTAAACCTAATTGATGATAAAAGGCTTGCCGC
The DNA here is from genome assembly GCA_948472305.1 of Vicia faba. Classification (NCBI taxonomy): domain Eukaryota; kingdom Viridiplantae; phylum Streptophyta; class Magnoliopsida; order Fabales; family Fabaceae; genus Vicia; species Vicia faba. The sequence continues at coordinate 1,467,525,273 of OX451737.1, forward strand.
TGTCTGTCACAGTCAGATGTATCAAACATGCATGACTGAGGCATTCAACAAAAAGATCAAGCATCGGGTATATCAGGCTGGTGACTTAGTAATAAAGCATATCATTCTACTACAAGGTGATCCCATGGGAAATGGACTCCCACTTACAAGGGACCATTTGTAATCAAGAAAATATTCTCTGAAGGTGCTATGATATTGACCACCATGGACAATGAAGATTTCCCACACGCTGTGAATGTAGACATAGTCAAAAGATACTACGCATAAAAAATGACCCACTAGGTTGACTGGACTAGGCAAAAATAAGGGCATCCCGGCGAACCAAAAGGGTTTGGGTAAAAATCAGGTATATATATGAAAAATTGTACACCCGGCAAGTCGAAAACCTAAAAAGGCGGCTTGGGAAAAAAAGGGAATCCCGGTGGACTGAAAACCCGAAAGGGCGATCCAGGCAAATATTAGGGATTAAAGCGTATGAGTATGTCCTCACTTCCTCCCTATAGCGAGTTTTATTACCAACTTCAGGTTGAAACGGTACAGATCAGTTCAATCTCCTTCTTCCGACAACAAGGGATGAGATCTTCGAAGACATTGGGACAATGGCATAGTTAGAACCTGACGAGATTATTTCCACATAGCTATATGTTTTCACTTTGTAATCTTTTCATCGACGATTTCCTCTTATTAGGATTTCTGTCTCTTTGTATAAAATCGCTTGTTTGTGGGCAAAACTATCAATACAAAGACAATTTCAAAACTAAATTCCATTTTTACTTTTTCTATTTTGTTTGTAAAATGTCTAACAAACTAAAATTGAACGAGCATATGCATATGAATACAATTTACTATTAAGAAATATATGCATAAAAAATAGGAATAGCAGTTACTCAAGACTGTAGGAGTTAGGACATCGTCCAAGCCACCCATGAATCCCCACAGAGCAACTTCCATGAGGTTATCCCTACATGGTAATCTTCGCAAGTTCGTACGTTCCCCACAATTTTCCCAGCAGATCGCTCTAACAGAATAAAGGAGTGCATATTTCTTCCCAGTAATATTACCTATCTATAGAATCCCGATCATTACAGTTTATGGGAATTCTTCTCCCCAACTGAGTTTTCAAAGCTTTAAAAACCCCTGCAGATTGCTTCTCTCTAACAAAGTTCATTCTCCTCAGCAAGGGTGTTTCCTCAGCGGGTTTATTTCCTCGACAAGGTTTATTTCCCCAACATGGTTTATTTTGCCAGCGGGCCATCATCTCTCCAGCTTGAGTCTTTTACTCATAGGGCCACAAACCGCCGGCAAAAAAATTTCCTTCCCCAGTGAAGTTGCCATTATCCCCAGAGAGTTGCTAATAAATCTAAAATCTGATCAGATGTCAGTCAACCTTATCCTCCTCAGACAAGCCAAAAGTTTATCCATCATCTTTTATACTCAGTTAGGGTATACAAGAAATTATAACTCCCCGTAGAGCAAAGAACAACCAAAGTTTTGAACTCTTCTTCCCTGAGCAGGAGTTAACACTCTCCAGCAGAGTTCCCTCAGAAAGCATAAATCAATGTTCCCCAGCGGAGTTTCCTCAATTAACAAGTAGGAATCCCCAGCGGAAACAATTCCCAAAAGATTGAAAATTACACATAATCTTCATCCCCAGTGACAATCAGGGATTTATTTTCCTAGACTAAGACGCTGCACAAGATTTACAAATACACCTCAAAAACATTGCATATTCATACATCAGTTACAAAATATCATAGCATATGTGTGATCGGTGGATCTGGAACTGACTGTTTAACGCTGGTTCGCGAAATGTCGCGGAAGCAAGAGTCGCCACCGTCTTTTAATTTCTCCAAATGGAAAGGACAAAAGCACAGAAAAATTCCTTATAGAGATTGCTCTCGGTTCGGGAGGTAGGTTATAGAAAGGGAAGGTGTTAGCACCCTTTCTATCCATGGTTATCCATGGGCTCTTAGATACTTGCTCATTTGTGTTTTCAAAAATGGTTTGTTTGCTTTTCAACTGTGGGTTTTAAAAAAGTTTCTTTGAAAATTTCAGTTCAACTCTTGTATCGGTCCTCAAGAGTGTTTGAAAAGTTGCTTTCGAAAGCTTTTTGAAAATGTGTTGGTGTGAAAAGTATTTTTGAATTTGTTTTGAAATTTAGAGCAAGTATCTAGAGTCGTCTACCTACCCCAAGGAATTCGTCTGTGTAAATGTCCTTTAAAGTAGTGTCATCCCACCATTGAGAGGTAGGTAGCACCACCGTTGGAGGTGTTCGGGTCAATTCGAGGTTCGGGACATGGTGATCACCAGAGCAATGGGAAGACACCTTAGAAGCTACCCTCATGCCAGGTTCCCGGATCATGAGGACTTACTAAGATGTCCTCTACTCGACGATCACCTTTCGAGGCAAGGCAACAGTGAGGCGTACCCTAGGGGTGGTGTGTGATTTGTGTGTCGTGTTCAGTTATTTTGTCTTATTCATGTCAAGGTGATCTATGCGTTTGTTTTTATTTATTGTCATTCATTCTTGCATGCATTTATTTAACAGTTAAAATATTGCGAGAAATAAAAGTTCTAAAGCTATTACAAAAGGCGCGGGTCCACATCGCCAAAATTTCCAGGACCCGATTTGACAGAAAAAATAAAGAATTAAAGTAAAAGTGCGAAAATTAATATTTACATGGCTTTGGGAGAGGTACATGAATAATTAAAAGAAAAAGAAATAAATACACGAATTGAAATTTAAATTAGAAACGAGGGCGTTGGACCCTTTTAACGAAATTAAATTAAATTGTTAAATTAATTAAATTAAAAGAAAAGGAAATTGTTTTTGGTATTTTTGTATTTTATGAGAAATTAATGAAATTGAATTAAATTGAGAAACTACCCTAATTCTAATTGTTTTTTAGTTTATTACCAAAATATTAAAGTTAAACCTAAATTAACCTAATTAATTACATGGAATTTTGATTTATAAAAATAAATAATATTTTAATAATTAATTATTACGAAAGAAAAGAAAAAAGGATAAAAATTATTACAAACCCTAATTCTACCAAATTTTAAATTGATTAAGAAAAATATTAAAATTTAACCGTAAGTTTAAAACTAAAATCACTTAATGTTATTTATTTACAAAAAATATATTAATTAAATAAAATACTTATTTTTTGTCTTTTTCTGATTTTATATTGTTTTTTATGTTCTTTATGAAAATATTTAAATTAAAGAATTAAAAGAACTTAATTAAAATAAAGAAAAGAAAAATGTAAAAAGAATAAAAAAAAACTAACTTTAGGGGGTTCTGACCCCAAGTGGAGGTTTTGATTAGCATTTTTGGGCCCATTTAGACCTTGGCCTGTTTGACTTTTGCGCTGGTATGTGTGTCTGTTGACTGATGTCTACCATATCCTTCAGCTCATAGCCTTCTGATCATTCCATTGGGCACGTGGATGGCTTGATTTGGTGAACGTACGGTGGTCCACAATATTGAAACTGCACATGAGCGTTAATGAAAAAATAACATGGAAAGGGTGGGGGACCTGGGATCGAACCCAGGTCCTAGAGCATACCAATGCCAAGCCTGACCAACGGAGCTAGGGACGCGCGTTTGTACATGAAATAACACACAAATAATATAATAGAAAATAAGGATTAGTGGAAATCTGGCGCGAATATTCAAACTAACCACTCACTGCCTGCCACCGAGCCATCGTCCTCCTCGTTCGTTTATTTCCTGAAACACAAAAAAACATTGGCAACGGTTTTTTAAACGTTCCAAAATGTGCCATTCCAGAAAATAACGATTAGGCCGTGGAGGCTCATAAATTGAGCGCGAGGTGCGTTTTTAGACCGTCCAAACACGCTGAGTTGAATGGCCTAGGTTTCATGTTCCAATTTTACAGCGTTAAGAAACGCCTAATTCAAAGCTTGCAAAACCCTAACCTGCATTAATGGTGAATCTCCTATTTTGGCATGAAAACATAATCTAACCATACAGTTAGCTTTAGAATTAAATATTGAACATAAATCAGACATAAAAAATTAGGAAGGATGCATGAATCGTGATGCAAGAAAGTGAAAAATTTTCTGTACAGGACACCAGCGTTCTCACGTTTCTTGGTGTCAAGGCTTATGGTTTTGATTCTAATTCCTTCCTTGAAGCCTCAGGAAGGTGATGGAATAAGTCTCTTTGCCTGAATCGACCTAGAACTTGCTTTTCAGTTTTTGAAAATCTTAGGCAAAAGTGTAAATTTGATTATGGAGTTTATGCGCAGCCTTTAGGTTATGGGCATGAGGGTTTGCTTTGTACTTATGTATGGAAGGATTAGGTCAAAGAATTTGATCAAAAATCCATGAATTGAAGGATTCAATATTTGATTTTCCATGCCATTATTTTCAAATCTTTTTCATGCTATTTTAGTCCAAATCATGTTCAATCACCAAGATACTTTCCAAACCTGATTTGCACGAAATATTGAGTAGATAGCATGCATAAAAAGATTGAAAAAGTTAGGTTTAGCATTTTTTACCTATTTATTTTAATTAAATGAATTATTGATAATAAAAAATCCAAATAAAAATGATAAAAACTTCCCTTTGGGCCAAATGGTCGTGCACATGCCTTGGATAATGAATTGTGGAAGAAAAAGAGGCCCATTAGCAATTTTAGGTCATTTGAAGCAATGTTGACTTTTCAAAATATCCAAAAATTCCCCAACTTCCACAAGGCATAACTTGCTCAATTTTTAAGCTTTGCTCATGTTCATGGACATTTTGGAAAGGTCTTTGAGTCCACTAACCAATTATTTTGGTCCCATGTCATTTGGATTTACCAATCTCAAGTTATGGCCTTTGACTTAAAGTCCCTTTTTGTTGACTTTTGAAAATGACCTATAATGTTGAAATTGATAACTTTTTGTGAGAGCATTTCTTGGACTTGAAGTATGAAGAGGAGTTGTAGGAAATGTCTTTATCTTCAAAATGAACTTTGGATGGAATTTTTCTGATAATCCATGTGAAAGTTATGCCCTGGTCAATTTACAGTTGACTTTTTCAACTGTCCAAATATGGAAACTTTTGCATCTTGATGATTTTTGAGCCAAGCTTTGAGAATCATGATCAAGCATTGATCAAATGATGTTTGTGGCTTCAAAATGAGATGTTGACCGAAAATTTGAACTTTTGACTGTCAAATGACCATTTTGCCCCTACAGTTGACTGTAGTGCAATTAGGGTTTTGACTGTGCAATTTTGTGCTGTAAGTCTTGAAACTTTGTATGAGGATGCTTGACCATGTTTATAGGCATGTGGGGCTTGATTTGACCCTTGGAAACTTCATTTACTTTGTCAGAACCAAAACCCTAATTTTGACTGTTAGGAGGCCCTTGAACTGTTCAACCCTTGGGGAATTTTGAAGCATGCTTTTGACAAATCTTGAAGAATATGGGAGGGCAAATTTTGGGGTACAACAATATGCATACAAAACACATACAACACAGTCTCATTTATTTTGAGGACATAATTACACAATGAAATTCATACATCATGACATTGCATACGATTACTTCTTTATCTTTTCAGGTAAAGTCTACAGACAATATCATCAATTATCTACATGACCAGAAAACATTTCCTCGGAGACTGAATTTCGACAAAGCATTTCCTCGGAGACTAAATTCCAACAAAGTATTTTCTCGGAGACTAAATTCCGACAAAGCATTTCCTCGGAGAATCAATTCCGATAAAACATTTCTTCAGAGACTGAATTCTGACAAAGCATTTCCTTGGAGACTGAATTCCGACAAAGCATTTCCTCGAAGACTAAATTCCGACAAAGCATTTCCTTGGAGACTGAATTTCGACAAACATTTATTCGGAGACTGAATTCCGACAAGCATTTCTTTGGAGAACGAATTTCGACAAACACTTTATCTCAGAAGCTTAATTTGAAAACTTTTCCCTCACAGATCTAACAAATATCCCCTTCAAAGACTAAACTCTAAAAGGAAAGTTCCTTTGAAGACTCATTCCAATACCCTTTCCAATTAAAAATGGGAAAAAGACCTCTGCTGGTTCAGTTTAAATCAACCAAAGATTTATCCTGGTACTTCTTCCAGTTGAAGTCAACAATTATTTTAGATGGAATCTATAAGCCCATCTCCGACGACTCGTTGTCACTTCTATGAATGGCATCTATAAGCCCATTCTCGATGTAATCAGCAAACAATGTAACCATATTGCACAGGCGAGTGCAAATTTCTGGGCACTTGGGTGTTCAATCATTTTCTATCTTCAAGTCACGAATGACAGACAAGACAATCTAACTCTTCAAATTTAAGAAGATTGAACAGGGGAAGTTGTTGTACCCCAAAATTTGCCCTCTCATTTTTCTCAAAAATATATTCTTTCAAGGCTCTTCAAATAGTAAAGAGACTCAAGGGTTGACTAGTCAAGATGCTCCTCCTAAGTCAAACGCTTACAACTAGGGTTAAGAGTTCATCAAGGAAATTTGGTTTGAAAGGGTCTCAAGTGGCTTCCATGGTTCTTCATGGATCCTCAACAAGGTTGATGTCAATTTTTAACCCCTACATCACAAGTTTGCTGAGTCAATGATATAAATGTTTGAAAATCAACTATATTAGTCAAAAAGTCAAATGTGGCCAACATACAGTCAAACTTCAAGATTTTTGGTCAACATCAACATTTTGAAGTGATATTCATCATTTGATCATAGGTTGATCATGATTCCCCAAGGAAAGTCCTCAAATCATCAAAAGTCAAGATTTGTCAAATTAGGCTTTCCTTAGGAGAAGTCAATAGAACTTTGACCAGGCACAACTTTCACATGCTTCATCCACTTTTCCCCAATCAAAGCTCATTTTAAAGAAAATTTCATTCTCTACACCTTTTCTTTTAATATCAAGTCCAAAAATACTTCATTTGGAAGATATGATCTCATACATTATAGGTCATTTTCAAAACTCAACAAAAGACACTTTTTGTCAAGGGAACTTACATCAATATAATAGTTCAAAAGAAAAAATGATCAACATAGAGATTGTAGAGGACATATTGGGATTTCCAAAAAGTCAAAGGTCATATTTAAAAGATAAAATTTGAGCAAGTTACGAGTTGCACAAGTTGGGGGATTTTGAAGAAATTCATGAAGTGCAAATTGAGCAAAATTGAAATTTTGAACCAATGAGATTAGTTTTTCATGTTCAAACATGTCCATAATATCTTACAGGACCTCTAAGTCCATTTTTACATGGCCTTGATTTTTATTCATATTTATCTTGATTTAATTTAATTTAAAATCAAATAAATTAAAGAAAGATACAAGAAACCATGGGCTAATGCATTTTGGCTTAACTTGACCAATTAGGAAGCCCAAAAAATTCGTGCAGGGTACATCACCAATGACCAGGTTCATGCAGAAAACAAAAGTGGCAAGAATCATGTAATGTTGGCAATTTTTCAAATTATAATTTTTTCTTTTAAAGCCATGGTTAAGGCTAGATTCTTTCCATGCTGGTCTACTCACTCTCCTCCTCTATAAATATGAATCTAAAGCAAGCCAAAGGGACACGCACAAGCTTCCTAACGAAAAGCTACAAAAATTACAAAAATTCTCAAAGTTGCCAAACTTCTAAAACCAACTTCCAGCCTTCCTCCATCAGAAACAGTCCCGCATTTGTGTTCCTGAGACTCCCATGAGTCATCCCCGTCCTTCTTAACACTTAAAACATCCTAGAACTAGGAAACAAAATCGCTCCATTTTGGTAAAGTTGTGAAATTTGAATCTTAGTTTTTATCATATTTCAAGGCATACTAACCCTTGTTTGTGTTCATATGAATCCATAGGTCAGTTTTGGTTTTTCAAATCCATGCTTCCATGTTAGAATTGCAGGATGCTAATGTTCGGGCTCCAAAATGGTTGAGCTTCGAACTGAGTGATACCATGAGTTTCAGGCCAAATAGATGGTGCCACTGAACTCGCAACCCCCGAATTAGGGGTACTATGATCTTTTTTTTATTAACCCATCGTGTTTTTGCCAATCAAAATTCTTCTTGCCAGAGAAGAAGGAGGCCAAACACCGCGTGTGGTGGTTTGACCCTCCCTGGGATTGCGTGTCAAAACCATGCTCCCTAATTGGTTTATTCAAAATATATGGACCCCACTAAACGTGTGCATGTTTGCTTACTCATATTTGGCTTGTGCTCGTATTATATTGTTTTGTTTTATTTAATCTAACAAATGAACAAGCATGGTTCAGTGGTAGCAAACGCGTCCTAAAGTCACCCCTATCAAGGTCCTGGGTTTGATCCCAGGTTTTGTAGTTTTATTTCTCTAATAAATTCCTTTCAGATCTAATGCTACATGGATCCAGCATGTGCACGGTGCACTCCAACTCCTAGCCCTCAGATCTCATCAAACACGATAAGAGTGCCTCAGATGCGCATTCCCACCATGCATCCCTCAAGGATGACCATACAAGATATTTTTGGCAGCACTTAGGCCCTCTAATTTGAGCCTAATGTTTTTTTTCCAAATCTTTACCCCCTATTTGCTTGTTGCAGTCTGGCTCATTATTATTATTTTTTTATTTTGACTTGTTTAACTTAATTCATTTTCTTTTTTAAAATTAATTAAATTCTTAATCATAAAACCAAAATCATAAAAATAATTAAACTTAGATTTTCATTAATTAAATTAATTTTCAATTAATTATTTTTAATCATTTTTATTTTTCTTAATTAATTAGAATTTAGGTCTTCATAAATTTAATTTAAATATTTTCCTAAAACAAAAAACAAAAAAAATAATATTTTCTTTGTCACTTAGAAATTTCTTAGGGCTTTCTCTTCTCCGCTTGTTTATTTATTTATCCGCATTATTATTTTCACGAATATTATGTATTCACACATGGGATGTAATAGTTAAATTAGGACCTTTTTTTAACTTTTTATCCCCCATTTTTTTGGTTTCTAATTCCCCCATCCTGAAGCATTGATATATATTAACTGCTAGATGAATGCTTAATAAAATTGCATGATAAGATCTGAAAAAAATGGTAGAAAACCTAAATATTTAAAGATAAATAACTGAAACACAACACATTCGCACAAGCGCACCTCTAAGGTACTTCCACTTGTTGCCTTCGGAAAAACAGTCACGTTTCTTGAACGTGAGAAATTTTAGCAGTGACCCTTTGGTTATAAGATCATAAGTCCCTTGATGATCATTTCGATTTTGCCTCGGTAAATGATCTTAAAATGTTAGGGTAATTAATTAAAGTATCTTACAAGTTTCTTTCGTGACTGTGTGATGACCCTCATCTGTCCCTCAGAACATCCAACGACAGGGCTACCTACTGGATAATAGTAGGATAAAATTGTCTAAAGGAAAAGAGGAAAAGAACAAAGACCATTCAAGTAGGTTGACCGTTCATAGTTGCTTGCTCACAAAAACAAACAAAATAATTTTTCACACATACACAAACTCTTTTCTAAATATTTTCAAAGACAAGAAACACTTTGTATACATTTCCAATGATACGAGAAACATTACAAAATTCTCTGCACTAAGGCGTCTTTTCAAAACACACAAACACAAAGCATTTTCAAAAGTGAGCTAGCAACTAAGAGCCCGTAGATAACTACAGATGGAAAGGGTGCTAACACTTCTACTTTCCATAATCTACCCCCAAACTCAAAATCTTTAAAAATTTATTTCTTGTTCTTTTTACCCTTTCCTTTGTTGGATAAAAGAAAAGTCAGTGGAGACTCTGGCTAACCGCAACATTTGCGATAAAAACACAAAACCAGTAAAGTCAGTTCTCCCACCATATTACAGAACTGGCGACTCTGCTGGGGAATAGTACTAAAAGGTGAGGTTACCTTAGAGTCGGGTCTTATTTAAAATGCTTTACTTGTTTGATTTGTGTGCTTAACCTTTTAGGGTCATGTTTGGGTTATTGTAAAAGATGCTAAACCCGGATCTGGGACACTTTTTAGGTAAGCAGCAATAGATCGTGGAGACTGTACGACATAAACCTATATGGTTGAAGCGATAGCTGCAATAGTGTGACACATTTGCTAGTACTAGTATCATTTGTGTTGAATCAAGGAGAATACGGGGCCACTGTGTGGTGTCATAAAGCACTAACTATCCTTAGAACCTTAGTTGAACAAACTTGGCCATTAGAAAGTAGTGAGATAGTCGGCTTCAATATAAAACTGAGGATTGGTTGATACTCGATACTACACTCATTGAGATCGGACTTTCGGGATAATTTGGCCGCGAGAAAAGATCCCTTGAGCTGAAACAATGCCCAGTGAAGAAAGATCAGTGATATTGAGATTCCTTAAAACCCGATTACTTTCTTTTAGGATAGGTTGAACCAACTAAAATTCAAGAGGGTACTTACCTAATAACCCCATGCAAGCCTAAACCTAAGGCCTTGTATGTTTTGCTTGTGTGTTATTATTTGCTCAAACATGACATCATGCATCATAACATCCATACTCATTTTCACTGACCATTTCAAGGACCACGGGAATTTATCTTTGTTTGATTTTGAAGACTATGGCTTCCACTCGTAAAAATACTATCTGAATCAGCTTTGTGAAAGTACCTCCTCAACTTAAAGAGCTAGCTTCAAGGGTTCATGAGAATTCCTCCTTCACCAAAAAATATGGTCGACTTCTCAACCTTGTTACCTCAAGCTTTGAAGAAAAGATGATGGGAGTACTCTTTCAGTTTTTTAACCCTAAACACCATTGCTTCATCTTTCCCGATTATCATTTGGTACCCACTATGGAAGAGTTCTCTCAATTACTGGGAGTACCTATTCTTGATCAGATGCCTTTCACCGATTTAGAGGAAGCTCCAAAGACAGAGGTCATTGCGGCATCCTTGCATATGAAACAGTATGACATTATATCCAACTAGGAAACAAGAAGCAGAGTCAAGGGTTTTCTATCTAAGTTTCTGTTAGAAAAGGCTCAGCTGTTTTGGGAGGATTTGAACTTTCAAGCTTTTGAAGAAGTTCTGGATCTTCTAATCTATGGGTTAGTACTATTCCCTAATCCTAACCAACTCATAGATGTGAGTGCTGTCATAATTTTCCTCGCTCGTGACTTTGTTCATACTTTTCTCGGGGACATCTTGCATTCTCTTGACACTGGTACCATGAAGAAGAGAGGGGTTCTTATGTGTTGTATACCATTGTTGTCTAGGTGGTTTATTTCTCACCTTTCTCAATCAGTACTAAAGAACAAACAAGGTTTGGGTTGGTCTCAAAGGGTAATGCTGCTCTCTTATTCGGATATTCATTGGTATTCCCGATCTATGGAGGATATCACCATCATTGACCGTTGTGGGTAATTCCTTAATGTCCCACTCTTTGGTATTAGGGGAGGTATCACTTATAATCCTTCTCTGGCTCTACAAAAATTCAGTTATGCTCGAAGGGGTGGCCCTCATGATATGCTTTTCTAGGGTATTATGTTCGACTACGGAAACGGTGTTCAAGGGTATCGTCAAAGGTTTGTACGAGTTAGGGGCATGGTAAACAAGGTTGATAGCAAGACTTAGGGGCATAGGAATCCCATTCTTAGGGAGCCCTATCTCAAATGGGTGCGAGCTTGCGCTCAAAACCTCATGATGCCATATCCAACAATCCTTCCAATAATTGTGGAGCCTATTACCGAAGGGGATGTTCCTTATATAGTGCTCAATCTTGACATGCCTACTAACTTTGAGGAACTGCATAAGTGCTGGATTCAACTGAAGGAAGAATGAGATGCCTTTGAGACTCAATTCTATGCCAGCGAAAATAAAGTGTTGGAGCTCAGAATGCAACTTCATGATGAAAAGAGTCTTAATGCATACATCAGCACGAAGAGGAAGCACCCATGGGAAACTTGGTTCTTAGATTTTAGGAGTATCTGTTTCATTTATAATCCTAAAAGGAAGTTGTAAATTCAACTTTTCTAATAAAATCTTTTTTTCCTTTTGGTTCACAAATTTAAATTTCTTGAAGTCCTTGAAAACATTTGCATTCACATATCATGCATCTTTTCATGAACAGGTTTTCCAATATAGGTTTCTCATTTTTCTCGTTGTTTATTTCAGCAGAAAAATGGCTCTTGAACAAAATGTCAAAGATCTCCAGGCTCAGCATGCGCAGTTCCAGGAAACTCTTCTGAACCTAGCCAAGGGGAAGCAAGAAATAATGAAGCTCCTTGCTAAGCAAAAGAATAAGACCAAGAAGCCTGATGTCCTTATATATGGGAGGAGATTCAAAGGTCTGGTCTAACCAATTCAATTTGTTGAAGTCTCCTCTGATGAAGAAGATGACCAAGAAGCCTGATTTCCTTGAAGATGAGGACTACTTGGATGAGCAATACCCTCCTACTAATGAAAAATACAGATAGCAGGAGGATAGGCTCAAGGCTATGGAGGTCCAAAAGATACTGGGATTGGATTTCATAGATTTAGGTTTGGTTCCAGGTGTGGTCATCCCACCTAAGTTAAAGGTCCCTATTTTCATCTAATATGAAGGGGTCCCTTGTCCTAAACTGCACCTGAGGTCGTGTGTTAGAAAGATTCAGCCTCACACCACTGACCAAAAGTTATGGGTCCATTTCTTCAAGGAAAGTTTGGCTAGCACTGAACTAGAATGGTTCTATCAGCCTGAGGGGACCAATATCCGCAACCGGGAAGATTTGGCTGCTACTTTCTATAAGCAGTATCAGTATAATGCTGACCTGACACCAACTTTAGTACAATAAAAGAATATGTCCATGGGCTCAAGAGAAGGGTTCAAGGAATACGCGCAGAAATGGAGGGACCTAGTTAGTAGAGTGCAACCCCCTCTGAATGATCGGGAAATGGTAGACATGTTTATAGGAACTCTTACAGGCCCGTTCTTCAATTTTCTGATTGGGAGTTCCTCATCGGGTTTTACGAAGATGATTCTGACTGGAGAAAGAATTGAAACCAGTATAAAAAGTGGTAAAATCCTGATGGCTGCCTCTTATAGTGTTGTGAAGAAGTCGTTCGGAGGTAAGAAGGAAGTCAGTGTTGTTATGGCCAGAAAAGTCGTAAAAGAGTTAATCGCCATGAGTCTATAGGAGTGGTTTTGATTTCCAATCCGGCACCAGCCCAACAACAACAACAGGGTAACCGTCAAAGACCAAACGCTCTGAAAAGGCAGTTCACTAAGATCAGCATGCCTTTGTCTCAAGCACTACAACACCTTTTGAAGGTAGAGTTAATAAAATTGAAGGTTCCTCCTCATAATCCTAACACTACCCCTCCTCGGTATAATCCTAATGCGAGATGCGCCTATCATGCCAATAGTCCTGGACACGACACAAATAGATACTGGGCTTTAAAGATTAAAATTCAAGATCTGATTGATAACAAGGAGATTGAGTTTGATCCTCTAGAGACCCTAAATGTAATTACAACACCTATGCCCAAACATATTAAAGGCATAAGTGTTGTTGAGGATATTCTATATGTTACTTCTGTGAATGATGTGGTTACTCTGCTCTCTATAATAAAGAAGAATTTGCTACAAGTTGGTTTATTTCCAAGTAATGTTGAAGGTTGTTATTGTTGTGCAGTCGAACCCAATGGTTGCGAGTCACTAAAAAAGGGTGTTCAAAGCTTGATGAATGAACACATTATTCTAATTGAAAAAGTCTCACCTACCAACAATTTCTGCCAAGGTTTGTTTGTTATCTCTGGTACTCCTTTTAGGATCCCTTCCAAAGGTCCTATAAGGATTACCGCCAATCCGAAATCTGCTCCGCTAGTCATTACAACGCCTGGGCTAATCCCGTATTCCTCAAATAAAGCAATTCATTGGCACTACGGATCTGACGTCTATTATCATGGTGTCAAACAAGAGTTGTCCGATGAAGAAAAAGAAGAAGTCGATCCCAATATTGTCAATATTGCGGGGCCTAGTAAGATTACAAGAAGTGGAAGGATTTTCTCTCTAGAAACATCTCCATCTGATTAGATTACAGTTTCTAAAATGACTGCTGGGTATCGAGGTAAAGAGCCGGTGATAGAGCCTACCCGGATGGAGGCGCCAAAAGAAGCTCATGTCAAAGATACTTCCGGGGAAGATTTAGAAGAGGTTCTGAAGATTATTCATCGAAGTGATTATAAAATTGTCGAACAGCTGGGACAGACCTCATCCAAAATATCTATGTTGTCACTACTACTGTGTTCCGAGGCCCATGCGAAGGCTTTAGTGAAATTCCTAAAGACTGCTCATTTGCCGCAGGAAATTTTGGCAGATCAATTTGGAAGTTATGTGGCCAGTCTGACAACCGACAATGGTTTGGGTTTATCTGATGATAACTTGACTCTAGAGGGGGGGGGGGGGATCACAATAGGGCCTTGTACATCTCCATAGAGTGCAAGGGAACTACATTGACCCATGTATTGATTGACACGAGATCATCTCTGAATGTTCTGGCGAAAGGCGCTCTCGACCAATTAGATTGTAAAGGATTGGTGCTGAAGCACAACAATATCATAGTTGAAGCTTTCGACGGATCGAACCGAATGGTACATGGAGTGGTAGACCTGTCGATCAAGGTGGGATCACATATTTTTGAGTCCACTTTCTATGTCATGGATATCTAGCCTGCTTACTCTTGTTTATTAGGACGCCCATGGATTCATGGGGCAGGTGTTGTCACTTCCACCCTGTACCAGAAGCTGAAATACCCGGTGAAGGGGAAAGTTGTTACTGATTGAAAGGGAAAGCAAAAGACCTCTTCTGGTATCGATTCATTATTCCAGTTAATGACAGGTGAAACACCTCTTATGGCATGAGTTCACCTCTTCTAGTTAGTGACAAGTGAAAGCCCTCTTTAGTTTCAGATTAAATCGACCAAAGGGTTATTTTGATACTCCTCCCAGTTGAAGTCAATTGTTACTTTGGATGGCGTCTCTAAGTACATCTCTGAAGACTCTCCGTCATCTCTCTAAATGGCATCTATAAGCCCATTCTCGGTACAATCAATCAACAACGTTATCTCTTGCACAAGCGAGTGCAAATTTCTGGGCACTTAAAGTGTTCAATCATCTTCTACCTTCAAGTCACGAATAGTGGACGAGCCAATCCAACTCTTGAGGTTTAAGAAGATTGAACATGGGCAGCTGTTGCACCCTAAAATTTTCCCTCACATTTTTCTCTCAAGACACTCTTTCAAGGCTTCTCAAATACCCAAGGCACTCAAGGGTTGACCAGTCAACTCACCTCCTGAGTCAAAGGCCCACAACTCGGGTTTGGAGTTTCTCAAGGAAATTTGGTTTGCAAAAGTATCAAGTGGCTTGCATGGTCCTTCAGAGGTCCTCAACAAGGTTCATGTCAAGTTTCAAGCCCTACATCACAAGTTTGCTCAATCAATGGCTTAAATGTTTGAAAATCAACTACATTGGTAAAAAAGTCAACTATGGTCAAAATACAGTCAAACTTCAAGATTTTTGGTCAACATCAACATTTTTAAGTGATATTCATTATTTTATCAAGGGTTTATCATGATTCCCCCAGGAGAGTCCTCAAATCATCAAAAGTCAAGAATGTCAAATTAGGGTTTCTTTAGGAGAAGTCAACTTAACTTTGATCAGGCATAACATTCACATGCTTCATCAACTTTTCCCAACCAAAGCCCATTATAAAGGAAATTCAATTCTCTAAATCTTTGTTGTTATTCTAAAGTCCAAAAAATGCTTCATTTGGAAGATATGATCTCATACATTATAAGCCATTTTCAAAAGTCAACAAAAGACACTTTTTGTGAAGGAAACTTACATCAAGATAATGTCTTAAAAAGTAAAAATGATAAAAATAGAGATTGTAGAGTACATCTTTGGCTTTCCAAAAAGTCAAAGATCACCTTCGAAAGTGCAACTTTAGAAAATTATGGTTTGCACAAGTTGGGAAAATTTGTGAAATTGCATGAAGTCAACTTTGAGCAAAATTTAATGAAGTCAACTTTGAGAAAAATTGCATTTTTAGGTTAAAATGGACCTAACTCTTAGGGTTCAAGCATGTTTATGACATACCCAAGAGCCTCCAAACCTATCCATGCATTATGTTAATTTTATTTTTAATTATTTGAATTTTTATTCAGTTAAATATGAATTAAATAAAATAAAGTGAAAACCTATTGGGATAGTGCATATGGGCTTGGCTTAACCCATCTTGAAGCCCAAAAACTCGTGCATGGTACATACAGCCTGTCCCTGTTCATGCCCCAAATAGAAATGGCAAGAATCCAACAAAAATGGATAATTTTAAAAATTTTGATTTTTGTTTTAAGGCCATGATTAATGGTTGATTATTTCCATACTTATTTGCTATCATCCATCCCTCTATATAAAACACAACAATGCAAGCAAGAAGACACGCATACATTGCCTAAAGAAAGCTCTCAAAAACTCTCTAAAAATCAAAAATTGGTGCAAGACGTGTCCCAAAGTTCCAGCTTCACTTGACTGAAACCAAGCCTTAAGTCATCCTCCTAAAGTCCCCAGGAGTATTACAAGGCCCAAGATCCATCCATCACAAGCCTGGAAAGCCCCCATCTGACTGCACCGGTTTGGTAAAGTTATGAATTTCGAATCTCTGTTTTTAATCACATTTCATGGCATGCTAACATTTGTTTATGTTCATATGAATCCATAGGTTAGTTATGGGTGTTTGAATCGAAGGTCCCACGTTAGAATTGGAGGATGCCATTGTTAGGGCTCCGAAACTGTTGAGCTTCGAATTGAGCGATACCATGAGTTACAGGCCAAACGGATGGTTCCACTGAACTCATAGCCCCCAAATTAGGGGGGCTATGGTAATTTTTTCCATTAACCTATCGTGTTTTTTGTAGATCGGAATTTTGCTTTCCAGAGAAGAAGGAGTTACCCACCGTGAGGGGTGGTATGACTATGGCGAGGCTTGCGTGGCTAAATACCCATCCCTGATTCGTCCATTCAAATAACCAGGGTCCCACCGCACGTATATTTTTTTGTTTGGCTAACTAAATTTCATTTTTTAAATATAATATGTTGGTTTGGTTTATATCACGAATGATTAACATGGTCCAATGGTAGCAAGCACGTCGTAAATGCATTCCTTTTTTAGGTCCTGGGTTCAAATCCCAGGTTTTTTATTTTGTGTTTCAATATTTTTTTTGTAGGTCTTGGGCTGTTATGAAATGGGCTTGGGTTCGTCTGATCCTGGCACCCCTCCATTTTCTGGCACAAAAGTTGGGCTCTGGGCGGATTGGGCCAAATGTTCTTCAAACTCTCACCCCCTAATTACTACTGCTGTAGTGCCTGAGCCAATGTTATTGGGCTTGGGGAATTTCTCTTTCTCACTCTTCAAAATTACTTCTATAGGCCCATTTTCTATTTTTCTTTTTTTCACCTTATTTATTTTAAACTTTTCTTTAATTCTTTTTATAACAAAAAATCATAAAAACAAAAACCATAAAAAAATATTAGACTTATATTTTTATTAATTAAAATTAATTATAATTAATTATTTAATCATCTTTTTCTTAATTAATTAAGTTAATTAGAACTAGGTTTAAATAAATTTAATTGTTATTTTTCCTAAACAAAAACAACAACAAAATATTTCTTTCTACCACCTAAATTTTTTTTTAGGGTTTCTCTTCTCCGCATACTTATTTATTTTACTCGCATTATTATTATAAATTTTGTAACTGTACATGGGATGAAATAGACTTTAAACTAGGATAATTTACTCTTTTATTTCCCCATTTTTGGTTTTTAAATCCCCCCATCCCGAAGCTTTGTAATAGCGTAGATTCAATTTTCCGCACTTTATTTTTCGTACTTAGATACAATTAACTGCTAGATACATGCTAATAGGCTTGTATGATAAGACTAAAAGTAAACACTAGACAACCTAACATTCAATACAAATATAACTGAAACACAACACATTTTGTACATGCGCACCTCAAAGGTATCTCCATTTGTTGCCTTCAGAAAACAAAATAGTTGCGTCTCTTGAACGTGAGAAATTTTAGCAATGACCCTTTGTTTATGAAATCATAAGTCCCTCGATGACCCTTTCAACGTTGCCTCGGTAAATTATCTTAAAAGCTTAGGGTAATTGCTAAAGTATCTTACGAGTTGCTTTCATGATTGTACAATGATCCTCGCCTGTCCCTCAAACATCCAACGATAGGGCTACCTACTGACTAATAGTAGGATAGCACTTCCAAAACGAAAAGAGGAAAAGAACAAAGACCATTCGAGTAGGTAGCCAGTTCATAAATTCTTGCTCACAAAATAAACAAAAACATTTTTCACACATACACAAACTCTTTTCTAAATATTCTCAAAGACAAGAAACACTTTGTATACATTCTCAATAATACGAGAAACATTACAAAGTTCGACGCACTAAGGCGTCTTTTCAAAATATTTTTCAAACTATACTTACACAAAAAGAATTTTCAAAAATTATCTAGCAACTAAGAGCCCGTAGATAACTACGGATGGAAAGGGTGCTAACGCCTTCCCTTTCCATAATCTACCCCCCGAACTCAAAATCTTTAAAAAGGTATTTCCTGTTAATTTCACCCTCTCCTTTGTTGGATAAAAGAAAAGTCAGTTCTCCCACCGTATTACAACCATGATCCACCCTTTTACTGATGAAGGTTTCCTATATTGGTGGAAACCGTGCTTTCCCTTGTAGAGTAGCCTTCGATGATTCATAACCCAAGCCAAAATGGTTCTTCTTCTCAGTGACTGCCCCTGCTGCATGGATCTAAGGTCGTCCCGAGTAAACATGTATACGTTTGTTCTATATCCATGACTTAAAAGATGATATAGAACATGTGCAGACCGATCTTGACGGGAAAATCCACTTCTCCAAATATTTTACTTTAAGAACCATAAAAATCTTTGACTATCGTGGAACTCGGTCTTATCACAACACTGTCTAGTGTTAACTTCATCATGCTAGATTTGCGTAACACATTGAGGGCGGAACCGGTGTCAGTAAGTACCCTGGATAGACTCGTAGTACCTATCTATATTGATATGTGTAGTACTTGATTGTGAGCTAGGCCTTATGGAGTTAACTTATCGTTGTTGAAACCCAAATAGAACCCAGACGTCATATTTGCTACCACATTATCAAATTGGGTCACAATGATTTCTTCTGTAACATGAGCAGAACTTACGACTTTCATCAAAGAATCTCAACGTGCTTATGAATTGATGAGCAACGAGAGTATGAAAATCTTGGCAGGAGTTATGTGAAGTTGGTCCACTACCCTATAGTCACTTCTCTTAATTAACTTCAAGAATTCGTTAACCTCTTGGTCGGTAAAGCTTTTGTTTGAAGGTTCTTGATTCACCTCTTCTACTGCTTTTCCTCTTTCTTTTGTAACAAGTTGTTTTTGTTTTTCAACACATTGTCACTCTTCTCAAATGGTTTAGTTCCGAACACCCGACCACTACGGGTTATTCCCCATGTCCCTGCTATAATTGAAATCACAAGTTCTTGACTTGATGATGGCTAACATTCCCGTTTTGAGCCATTGACGTATACAGCCGGATCATAACTCCAAGGTTCTGCCTTGTCACTTTTGTAAGGGATATGAGATGGCCCTTTAATTACCATCGTAGTCTTTAGCCCTACCGGTATTTTTAGAGTTTCTTTTATCGTATGGGTTTCTGTCAAATCTCCCCACGAGATTACAAGAGTTTTCTTGTCGTGATTTGGCCTTTGATAAGGAATTACCAATGGTTTCTTCACACTTCTTTCAATTGCTGCTATATACTTGACTTCAAGGTATGGTCCGAATTGGACTATCCCTAGATCCACAAATTTTTGTAAGGTCTTTTGGAAATCTTTGTTATTTTCAAGAAGGAATCCATATTCCAACAAATATTATTTCAATATATTTATCGGAGACTCTGCTTGTTTTCCCGCCCCACAATCGATGACTACTTCAATCGCATTTATTGTTGGACCATTATATAGAGGCATGGGGTTTGATTTAATATTCGTCTTTTTGAAGGTAATATCTTGGGCCTCCAATAAGTCTTGAACCTTATGTCTAAAGGCCCAACATTTCTCTAGGGCATGGCTTGGAGAATTCGCATGATAGTCACATCTAGCGTTGGCATCATATCTTGGTGGGAGTGCCCCAGCTGGTGGAGCTAGAGGTTTGAGCTCTACCAAAGACGCTTTGACTAAGTGTTGTAATAGCTGGCTATGTGGCATATGGAGGGGATCAAACTTCCTCGAAGGCATATCAAACTTGTTCTATTGTTGATGCTCTCGCAGAATCATTAATGGTTGTTGTCCTCTTGGATGTGAAGCCACAACATTAACTTCACCTTCCTTCATTTTTTTATAAAATTAGGGACTAGTTTCTTTGTATTGAAATGGGCATTTGATGACCCCCATCGAATATTTCCATTCTTTATCCCTGTCCCAATCCTTTCTCCAATAGTCACTAGGTCATAAAATCATGAACATGTCGACTAGCTCTTTCTCCAGAAGTGGTGGTTGCACATGACACGCCATCTCCCTCCACCTTTGAGCGTACTCTTTGAAGGACTCTTCCCTCTTCTGGGATAAATTCTAAAGTTGTGTGCGGGTAGGCGCCATTCCCAGGTTGTATTTATACTACTTCAGGAATGCATTGGCAAGATCTGCCCATGTTTTTATATGGGTCCTTTCCATTTGCATATACCAATCCAGAGATTCCCCACTCAAACTATCTTGAAAGCAATGAATCATTAACTTCTAGTTCTGAGTGTAAGCATGCATTTTCCTACAATACATGCATAGGTGGTTTCTCGTACAAGTGATTCCTTTGTATCTTTCAAAGTCGGGTACTTTGAATTTTGGTGGGATAATTACATCCAAATGAGACCCATCTCGAGGATATCACTGTCAAAAGCATCATATCCTTCCACGACTTTCAACCTTTCTTCTAGAGCTTTGTATTGGTCCAGTGCCAACGGGTTTTCAACAACAGGGGTGTTGGTCACTTTTTGTGGTGCGTGATTAACATCCTCTAAATCAAGATCTCCGTATTGTAATTCCAAGTAATTATCGGCATGGTTAATCGGAATTTGCAGAGTGTGAGATGCCCCTGCCTTTGGTGGAGGTGGGATAAACCCTTCAGTTTCTTGTCTCGTCTCGTGTTGAGCCATGACCAATTTACGTGTCCCTGTCTCCAGTCCTTTTTTCAGTTTGTGACCGCTTGATGCAACAATAGCTTGGGTTATTTCCTCGAAGGCTACTTTGGGAATTTGTTCTTGTCTATTAATGATGTTCTTCAAAGCTAGAAGGACATGACTCATATCTCCCCTCATTGAGTCGACGTTGCTCTTAACTTGCTCCAGATCTATTTTGAAAGCTGCTTGATTCTCTTCTGTTTGTTCCATGGCTCTTAGTTGGTGAGCTCAAGTTTGATACGGTCGCCAAGGAGGTGGTGGTTTCTTTATACCAATGGTTTAACTGGAGAATACTTTTTTGAAAAAAAAAGAGTTTTTGAATGGCAAATTTATGAGATGTAATGTTTTTATGAGTGCATGATTATGTATGCATGATGTTAAGATTTATGCTTTGCGTGTTTTATTCACTTGGGTACATATATTCTTTTTATAATACCGTGTATATGTTTTTCTTTAGGTTTTTCTTTTCTTATTTGGTGAGTATCTGGAAAATGAATACACAAACAAGATAGGAAACACAATGATTTTTATTGAAATGCCAATTGTCTTTAAAAGATAATACATTTCAAATACTGAAAAATATTACAATTCTAAAACAGTAAATTTGTGGAAGGGAAATAAACCAAAGGAAAACAATCTTCTATGCTTGTTTGCGAATATCTTTTCTAAAATGATCGACCGTTGTCCTGCATAGCTTGAGAAAATTGTCAATGTCCTCTGGGAGAGGGACCATTACACTTTATGCATACTTTAATCTTCTGGGAATATCCTCGATGAGGTTGTTGGCCAAGAACACGAGCCTATCATGCTTATCTTTGTAGTAACAGTATTCTTGGTAGAGGTTGGGAATTATCTTGTGGTTACCCCTTCCTACTTGGGAAATCTTTGTATACTACTCTTCCCAATACATCTTTTAAGCTCTCAGCTCCGTATAGATTCTTCGTTGTATTAGGAAGTCCTTCCGGAGGCCCACCAGCTTGAGGCATACTTGCTCATACTCATCAGTTTTCTGAGCCATGAGTCTTTCTGCCCTCATTTTTACAAGGCGCTCTCTAACTTCTGACTCTTAGCTATTCTAAATTTTGGTAGTGAGGCTTTTCAACTGTTCTTCTTGATCTATAGACACTTGGGCCAAGATTTGGATTTGAGCCCTCAGCTCTTCCTCTAATACTTTATTTTCTTACACATCTTTTTCATACCATCTATTCAGCTTTTCGATTTCATTAGCAGCATCTTCCAACCTCTGATTACGGGAATCCAGATTAAAAGTAGCACTTAACAACCCTTCGGTCGAACGTTTCCTTTTCAAACATTCCTTTTCAAATGCTTCACGTTCTTTTTGAATATGTTGGTCTTTCGATTCAAGTATGTGTTGCATTTGTCTTTTCTCTTTGATCAAGTTAAGGAGATTGAGCTCCAGCTTTTCCTTCTCCCTCTGAGCCTGTTTCAGTGCTTTTTTTTCAAATTATCCACCTCTTCTAAAGACTTAGGAGGAGTGACTGGGGCCTCTTGCTTGTATTCAGGATCTATATCAAAAGGAAGTTTGATAATTTGCACCCTGTTTAGAACCCATTAAGTGTAAGGTTCTTCTTCCACTGAGTTCTTCCTTTCCGCTTTTCTTTTGTTAACCCTACTCCAAGCCTGAATGATTTTGTTGAGTAGCTCTCATTCATTTCTACCTGTGTCATGAACAATCAATTTCTGGAGTTGTTCATTCAAAGGTTTGTCTTCTAGAGGATACCCTAGTCTTCGTAGGGCTAAGATGGGATTGTAATTGATGCAGACTTGTGACCCAATTAGTGGGACATTAGGAAAATCCCCACAACTATAGACAATATCATCGATATCTAACTTCCTGGCATACCATAACACAGAGCTAGCAGTGAGAGACCTTAACTTCTGAGGCCATTCATACCTTATCAGATTTGGAACCAGGTAATTTTCCTTGTAAAGGTGGGTCGTGAACCACAAGTATAAAAATGGAATACATCAATTTAGGGTACCTCTTTTCTTTTCGTACCTTGTATGAATGGCGTAGTAGATATCATCAAGTAGAGATGGAGTGGTCAATATAGTCTACAATGCGTGCAAATAAGACAACACAAAATGTAAGTAGCCTGTTGTACCCCAAAATTTTCCCTCTCATTCCTCAAGGAATTTCTCACAAGGATTCTCAAAATTCAATCTTACACAAGTACAATTGGATTTTCCAGCATCAAGTTAAAGAGGGATGGTCCCTTTCATGCCTCCTTCAATCTATCCTTTATGCCTCCTTCGATCCACAAAGCAATGAACTCCTGCATGCAAGCTTCGACTACACCATTGGCCTCACATGGTTCACAATGCAATGGTGGCATGCATGCCTGCTTCGATTGGATGTTTGATGCCTACATTGATTGGATAAATAATTCTTTCCATGTTTTCTTTGATTCAAAAAGTAATGGGTGACTGCATACAACCTTCGATTGAGCAGTAGTTTCCTTCTTGCATGCTTCAAACTAAGAGGCTCCCACCAGGCCAGCAGGCACAAGGCAAATAAACCCCTTGTGGCCTCTTTCGATTCAAAGAGGAAAAGCCTCATGTTCATGTCCTTCGATTCAAGAGACAAAGGCCTCTTTTCTGGGTTTCTTTGTTTGTTCCCTTTACCCCCTGCACGCTTTCTTCGTTTGGGCATGTGGCCCCCTTCAATACAAGCTTTGGTTGCTTTCTTCATATGGGTTTGTGGTTTCCTTTGAATGCAAGTTTGGATTACATCTTTCATTTAGCCACATGACCCCTTGCAGGAAAGTTTGAATGGGCAGTGGTTCTTCATGCAAGCTTTCATTTGAGCAAAGGATCCTTGCATGTTTGCTTGGAGTCATAAAGCAATAGCAGCCTAAAGCTTTCCTTCGATTCAGAGGCCATTTTCCCTTTGCATGATTCCTTCGACTCACAAAAACCAGGACCCCCTTTAGGCAAGAATGCAAAAGGCAAAAAGCTTCCCCATGGCTGGCATTCACAAGGCAATGACGACTACAAAGCATTGGCTATTTTCACGCTAGTTTCGACTGGGCAGTATCTCCCTTGGAAATAGTTTGTTTCGACACACACAATTTTTGCGCTAGGACACTCACAACTGGAACATTTGAAGGAACATACAAAAGGCCTATTCGAAAGACACCTATTTGGTCCCCTTCAAAGGATACACATATGCGCCATTCGAAGAAAACTTTGATTTGAAAAGAAATGTTGTTGTCTGAAAAGGAGTCTGGTCGAATGATAGGGCTAGGGGGTCAAAACAAAAGGTTGAGATATCCAAAGATACTTGCTGGCCAGAGTCCCATGTGCTGTCAAGTTCAGGCCAGATACACTGGCCATAACACTCCAAAACTATTGCAAAACAGTCCTGCAACACTGCCCTTATTCTTACACCAATTTGGCATACGAATACTGCCCCTCAAAAGCTACAAGAAGAACATGCCCTTTTTGTTCAAATTTATTTTGTTTTCCCTCCAAAAACATCAGCTAAAATCACCTATAAATATGAGCCTCCACCACATATCTTAGGGGCCCCTGGATAGTTGCAAAAAAAATCTCTTGTTTTGAGAAAGTGATCAATTTCTCAAAACTCTCAAATACTATCCAACATTTTCAAATATTCCCAACACTTCTAAAAAAAACTCAGACCCCTTCATACACTAAGTGAACCCTTTGATTCACTCCTCAAGTTTCTAGATAACTAACATTCGACCCATTCCCCAACCACAATATAATGGTCTTTTGATTCACTCCCTTACCTGTTATAGATTAACCTTCGATTCACTCACATACCCTCTTTCGATCCAATGATTGCTTAAACAAGTTAGTAACTGAACTAGCCTCAAGAAGACTCCAATGAACTTCCATTCACCACCAGCGAAGTCACTTGCAGTTTCCTTCGATTTAAGCGCTTCAAGAGGTAAGTTCTCTCTAAACTTGGAACTTTTTCATTTAAATATCATGTGTACATACCAATAAAGAAAAAATGTAAATATTTCGTCTAGGGAGTTTGACCATGTTTTAACTTTCGATCCTGACTACTTATATGTTGAAAGTCTCAACCCTGACTAGTTGGACTTTGGATTTTGAAACCAAATAATCTTGTCCTCACCCCTGGCCTGTAGCTTTCGAAAGTTACACTTTAATGTCGCATTTTTAAAATTTTTAAAACAGGTTCTCTGTATCCTTGATTGGCTAAATCCTCAAGCCTTTCGAATCTCCACCCGAGGACCTAGCATTCCTACAATCAAAGAAGGCAGCAAGGAGCTTGTGGTGAAAAGTGCACTCATGCTGATTCCAGGCCCCAGTCGAAGGAATAATAAAGGTAGAATCGAAGGCTGCATCTCATGCTTCATTCTAATCCCAAATTGATGGGAGCCAGAGAAGCAGAATCGAAGGGTTCCGCTGCCCAAATCGAAGCACTCATTTTTCTTTCTTATATTTTGTTTTGTATTTACATATTCTTGCTATTCAATATGGTTGTAATAGTGTAGGATTTATTTTTGGCATTTTTATTGCTTTTGTACAAATGTTAGTAATTATGATGTATGGCAAGATAAAACCAACGAGTAGATCAACCTAATAAAAGACTAAATGCATGCAAATCAAACACATTATTCATGGACATGCTCCCCTAGAGTACTCTCAGTTATTGCC
The DNA here is from genome assembly GCA_948472305.1 of Vicia faba. Taxonomy (NCBI): domain Eukaryota; kingdom Viridiplantae; phylum Streptophyta; class Magnoliopsida; order Fabales; family Fabaceae; genus Vicia; species Vicia faba. Next base: position 1,467,551,218 of record OX451737.1, read on the forward strand.
TCAAAAAAATAGTCATGTCCCTCGAATATGGGCGTTTTAGCAAAGACCCTTGATAAAAGATCGTAGTCCCTCGATGTTGCCTTCGGTAAACAATCTAGTTCCTAAATGAAAATTGCTAAAACGTCTCACAGGTTACCTTCTATGACTATACAAACGTCCCACGCCCGTCCCTTCACATCCAATGATGGGGCTTCTTACCATATTAATGGTAAGATAGCAATATCTAAAGGATAAGGAAAAGAACATTAGACCTTTTTAGTAGGTAGGATGCTCATAGTTGCTCGCTTGCTCACAACAAAAACATTTTTACACCAACACTTTCCTTTGAAACATTTTTAAAAGTTAAAACACTTTGTACACATTATCATAGAAACGAGAATCATCACAGAGACACTTTTCAAAATCACTTTCAGATACACATTCCACAAACACATCTTTGAACTATTTTCAAAACCAACACTTTGTACATATTCTTATAGAAACGAGAATTATTACAAAGACATTTTCAAAATACTTTCAAAACCCACACTACAAGCACATTTTCAAACAAAATCAAGTGATCTAGAAAGCAACTAAGAGAACTTAGATAACTACAGATGAAAAGGGTTCTAACACCTTCCCTTTTCATAACCTATCCCCCCGAACTCAAGAAATAATCTCGAAAGGTCTTTCCTGTTCTTTTCAACCTTTCCTTATTGGATAAAATAAAATTCAATGGCGAATCTTTCTATCTGCAATAATTGCAAACAAACACAAAACACCCAAGTCAGTTCTTTCACCGTATTACAGAACTGGCGACTCTACTGGGGAGATTACTTAAAAGTGGGGTTACCTTAGGGCTAGATCACCTTTACTAGTTTTATTTGTTTTACTTGCTTTCTTTACATTTTGGGTCTTTGTTTGGGCTATGTTAAAGATCCTATACCCGAATCTGGGGCACCTTTTTTGGTAAGTAGCAATAAATCATGGAAGTTGTACGACGTAGAACAATATGGACAAAGTGATTGCTACATTAGCGTGATACTCTGGCTTGTAATAATGTTCCTTGAGTCAGTCAAGGATAACATTAGGCTTCCTTATAGTGTCATTAAGCGCTAACTGACCTTTAGAACCTTTACTTGACTCATCCTGAGCCATTAGAAAGTAGTGACATGGCCGTCTTTGGTTCCGACTGAAGTTTGGTTGATACTCGATGCTACACTCATTGAGATTAGACTTTTGGGATATTCTAGCCGCAATACTTTGGTGCTTGAGCTAGAACAATGCCTAAAAGAAATGTCAGTGATATGAGACTCCTTAGAACCCCGTTACTATTAATAGGACAGGTTGGGCCAACTAAACTTCAAGAGGGTACTTACTTTTAAAACTCGTGCAAGTTGTTAAACCTAGGGTCTTTGTGTGACTTGCTTGATATATTAGTGATTTTAAAGCATAAACATAACATCATAAACATCATGACATACACGTTAACCATTTCAAGGACCTGGAGATTTATCTTTCCTTTTATTTTGTAGGGCATGGATTCAGTTCACAGAAAGACCATCTGAATCAATTTTTTAGAGGTGCCTCCCAAGCTCAAAGAAATGGTCCTGAGAGTTCCTGAGAGCTCATAGTTCAACAAGATATATGGTCACTTTCTCATTCTGGTTACTACCGGGTTTGGCAAAGGTCTGATGAGTTTCTTGTTCGAGTTCTTTGACCCTAAACACCATTGCTTCAGATTTCCAGATGTCCAGTTGGTGCATACATTGGAAGAATTCTCCAAGATACTTGGTTCACCTATATTGGAACAAGTAACTTTCACCGGTTTAGAACAAGATCCAGTTGCTGAAAGTGTTGCCGTAGTTCTGCATTTGAAACCATCTGACATTGAATCCAATTGGGAAAGAAGAAGTGGAGTTAAGGGCCTCCTTGCAAATTTTCTAATGAAGAAAGATCATATATTCTTAGATGCTATGAGTTACCATGCCTTTGAAGATGTCTTAGCTCTCTTGATCTATGGATTAGTTTAGTTCCCCAATTCAGACAAGTTTATAGATGTGAGTGCCATCAACATCTTCCTTGCTCGCAATCTAGTTCCTACATTTCTCGGAGATATGTTGCATTCACTCCACACTCGTACCATAAATAAATGAGGGACTCTTATGTGTTGTACGCCTTTGCTCTATTGGTGTTTTATTTCGCACCTCCCTTGGTCAGTAATGAAGAATGATTTAGGCTTAAGGTGGAATCATAGGATAATGTCCCTTTCTCACTCTGATATCTATTGGTGTGCTCGCTCTCAAGAAGATATTTCTTTTATTGATCGATGCAGAGAGTTCCCCAATGTGCCACTCCTTGGCATTAGAGGAGGCATCACCTACAACCCTTCTTTGGGCCTGCGTCAGTTCGGTTACGCCTGGAGGGATGGTTCCCACGATATGCTCATCCAGGGTATTGTGTTTAATTATTCCAATGATTTGCAAGGTCATCACTAGAGGTTAATTCGCGCTTGGGGCATGGTGAAGATGTCTTATAGCAACACCCTGGGACGCAAAAACTCCATCCCTTTGGAGCCTTACCTCAGATGGGTGCGAGCTCGTGCTCAAAGTCTTGTGATGCCATACACTGCTATCCTGCCAGTGATCTCCGAGTCTGTTGATCAAGAAGACGGTTCTCACATCAATTTTCATCTTGATATGCAAACCAGCTTCGAAGAATTGCAAAAGTCTTGGATCTAGCTCAAAGACGAACGAGACACCTTTGAGAACCAATTCTATTCCAGTGAGAAGATGGTCCTGGAGCTCACAATGCAGCTTCATGAAGAGTGAAGTTTGAACGCCTATATTGCGCCGAAGAGGATGCATTCGACCTTTTTATCTTAGGAGTTTTTATTTTTGTATTTTTATTTCTTCCATTGTAAGCCCCAAGAGGCATGATGTAATCAAACTTGGAATTATTAATGCAATGTGTGTTTCCTGTTTTCCAAACAAATTTAAATCTCCTAATTTCCTTGAAATCATTTGCATATGCATTTTCATTCATCATAACGCAAACAGGTTGTTTCACAACAGGTCTCCTTATCTTTCTATTGTTTATTTTAGTGAGATGGATATAGAACAGACATTAAAGGATCTTCAAGCGCATAATGCTTCATTCCAATAGATGTTCCTGGATATGGCTAAAGGACAAGAGGAGCCGAAGGCTCTTATGATCAAAGATAAGAAGAAGAAGGCAAAGAAACCAGTCGGTGTTTTGAATTTAGAAAGAAGGTTCAGAGGACCAGCCAAGTGAACTCTAGTTAAAAAAGGGAAAAACAAATAAAAATAATCTTTTTGACAAAATTGGAGAAAAAAACAAGTTTTCTTTGATTCCCCTTGCTTAGACTTAGCTATGGTCTATTTCATGCCTCCTTCGATCCATCCTTTATGCCTCCTTCGATCCATAAAGCAATGACCTCCTTCATGAAAGCTTCGAATGCACCATTGGCCTCACGTGGTTCACAATGCAATGGTGGCATGCATGCCTGATTCAATTGGATGTTTGATTCCTGCATTGATTGGATAAATAATTCCTTCCATGTTTGCTTTGATTCACAATGTAATGGATGGCTGCATATAACCTTCGATTGAGCAGTAGTTTTCTTCTTGCATGCTTCAAAGCAAGAGGCTCCCACCAGGCCAGCAGGCACAAGCCAAAGAAAACCCTTGTGGCCTCTTTCAATTCAAAGAGGAAAAGCCTCCTGTTTATGTCCTTCGATTCAGGAGACAAAGGACTTTTTTCTGGGTTCCTTCGATTGTGCCCTTTACCCCCTGCATGCTTTCTTTGTTTAGGCATGTGGCCCCCATCAATACAAGCTTTGGTTGCTTTCTTCATATGGGTTTGTGGTTCCTTTGAATGCAAGTTTGGCTGGAATTCGCAAGGAAATGGCCCCCACAAATCATTAGCTACATTCACGCTAGTTTCGACTGGGCAGTATCTCCCTTGAAAACAGTTTGTTTTGACACACACAGTTTTTGCGCTATGACACTCACAAGTGGCACATTCGAAGGAACATACAAAAGGCTTATTCGAAAGACACCTATTTGGGCCTCTTCAAAGGATACACATAAGAGTCATTCGAAGAAGACTTTGATTTGAAAAGAAATGTTTTTGTCTGAAAAAGAGTTTGGTCGAAGGATAGAGCTAGGGGGTCAAAACAAAAGGTTGAGATATCCAAAGATAATTGCTGGCCAAAGTCCCATGTGCTTCCAAGTTCAGGCCTAATACACTGGCCATAACACTCCAAAACTACTGCACAACAGTCCTGCAACACTTCCCTTATTCTTGCACCAATTTGGCATACGAATACTGCCCCTAAAAAGCTACAAGAACAACATGCCCTTTTTGTTCAAATTTCTTTTGTTTTCCCTCCTAAAACATCATCCATAATCACCTATAAATATGAGCCTCCACCACACATCTTAGGGGCCCCTGGTTAGTTTCCAAAAAAAACTCTAGTTGTGAGAAAGTGATCAATTTCTCAAAACTTGCAAACACTATCCAACGTTTTCAAATATTCCTAACACTTCTAAAAAAAAATCAGACCCCTTCATACACTAAGTTAACCCTTCGATTCACTACTCAAGTTTCCAGATAACTAACCTTCGACCCATTACCCAACTACATTATAATAGCCTTTTGATTCACTCTCTTACATGTTATAGAGTAACCTTTGAATCACTCACCTAACCTCTTTCGATCTAGTGACATCTCAAACAAGTTAGTAACTGAAATAGCCTCAGGAAGACTCCAACGAACTTCCATTCACCACCAGTGAAGTCACTTGCAGTTTCCTTCAATTTAAGCGCTTCAAGAGGTAAGTTCTCTCTAAACTTGGAACTCTTTCATTTAAATATCATGTGTACATACCAATAAAGAGGAAATGTAGATATTTCGTCTAGGGAGTTTGACCATGTTTTAACATTCGATCCAGACTGCCTATATGTTGAAAGTCTCAACCCTGACTAGTTAGACTTTGGATTTTGAGACCCAATAATGTTGTGCTAACCCCTGGCCTGTATATTTCGAAAGTTACACTTGAATGTTTCATTTTTAAAAGTTTAAAACAGGTTCTCTGTATCCTTCGATTGGTTAAATCCTCAAGCCTTTCGAATCTCCACCTGAGGACCTAGCATTCCTGCAATCTAAGAAGACAACAAGGAGCTTGGGGTGAAGAGTACACACCATGCTGATTCCAGGCCCTAGTCGAAGGAAGCAGAAAGGCAGAATCAAAGGTTGTGTCTCATGCTTCATGCTAATCACAAATCAAAGGGAGCCAGAGAAACAAAATCGGAGGGTTCTGTTGCCCAAATCGAAGCACTCATTTTTCTTTATTTTATTTTTTTTGTCTTTACATTTTCTTGCTATTCAATATGTTTTTAATAGTGTAGGATTTATTTTGTACATTTTTATTGCTTTTGTACAAATGTTAGTAATTAGGATGTATGGAAAGATAAAACCAACGAGTAGATCACCCTAATCAAAGACTAAATGCATGCAAATCAAACACATTATTCAGACACATGGACCCCTAGGGTAATCTCACTTATTTCCTCGGAAAAATAGTCATGTCCCTCGAATATGGGTGTTTTAGCAAAGACCCTTGATAAAAGATCGTAGTCCCTCGATGACCCTCGATGTTGCCTTCGGTAAACGATCTAGTCCCTAAACGAAAATTGCTAAAACATCTGATAGGTTGCCTTCTATGACTATACGAACGCCCACGCCCGTCCCTTCACATTCAATGATGGGGCTTCTTACCAAATCAATGGAAAGATAGCAACATCTAAAGGAGGAGGAAAAGAACATTAGACCTTTTGAGTAGGTAGGATGCTCATTGTTGCTCGCTTGCTCACAACAAAAACATTTTTACACCAACACTTTCCTTTGAAACATTTTTAAAAGTTAAAACACTTTGTACACATTCTCATAGAAACGAGTATCATCACAAAGACACTTTTCAAAATCACTTTCAAATACACATTCAACAAACACCTCTTTAAACTATTTTCAAAACCAACACTTTGTACGTATTCTTATAGAAATGAGAATTATTACAAAGACGTTTTCAAAATACTTTCAAAACCCACACCACAAGCACATTTTCAAATAAAAGCAAGTGATATAGTAAGTAACTAAGAGCCCGTAGATAACTACAGATGAAAATGGTGCTAACACCTTCCCTTTTCATAACCCACCCGCTGAACTAAAGAAATAATCTCGAAAGGTCTTTCTTGTTCTTTTCAACCTTTCCTTATTGGATAAAAGAAAATTAGGTGGCGACTCTTGCTATCCACATTAATTGCAAACAAATGAAAAACACCCAAGTCAGTTCTCCAACCGTATTACAGGGCCCTAGACAATTGACACTAGATTCCAATTATTTGTTATTTGCTAGATCGAGAGCTTTATTTTGCAAATAACCCCTCTTAATTCCCTGCACTCCTTCTTCTTTTTTATAATTAAGAGAAAACTCAGGATATGGGATCTTTAAACCTTCGGGAAAAATTTTGATGTCGACGGTTTGCCCAAATGCCCGTATAAGCCTTCTCTTTGGAGAAGTTTAGGATTCTGTCCAATTCTTCTTAGGTCGGAGCCAACTTAAAATATTGAAATGTGAAGCATCTCAGTGGAGGATTATAAAATTGTACTAAAGTAGAAATAGCATCTAACTGTAATTCGACTTTGGTTAAATCCAAAATATCCGCATAGTGACGAGTAAATGTCTTCATAGCCCTTTCAAATAATCTTTCCCTTATAACTTTGATTTGGGTCACATCTGGCTTGGCAACATTGATACGAACGAGTTGTTTTCCTTTAGCGTTCATTTCCAGATACTGGAAAAAAAACCTTTGCCCTTTTTTTATATATTTCTTTTAACCCTGTGAATAATAAAAACAAAATCAAACGATGTATGATGTACATGTGAAATGTAGAGATGCATGAATATATGAGTAAAAGGCTAAATCACAGGATTTAATGAACAATAACCCTTAGAAGGTAGGCTCTTAGTTTGGTTGTATGGATATTCTACCCTCCCCATAAGGTGGTTTCCTTAAGGGTATCATAAATAACACCAGAGGGAAAGTCACAGGGGCCTCCCTTAATTGGAGTCTCTTTGTAGACCAAAACATTCGTCTCTAGATGGTGAAAGGTCTCATCATGAGATTTTTGTTTGAGGTTTATACAAAGAGCCATAGGCGTCATTCCAAAGTCCAACTTCCCAAGAGGATGTCTCTTGAGACGTATTTCTTTTACAGAATTTCACCGACTCTAGGTGAAGTCGTCATGTAAACTCATAGGAACGATGTGTCCCCTTGGCTAATTGACGAACCTTCTTTCTAAAGGTTTTTTCGAAAATATTCTTTGAAAATTTTAAATCCCTCCATAGATATATGTAATAATAAGATAAAATGACAGTAAATAAATGAATAAAATAAATAATTAGACAAAAATAAGAAACCCAAAAATAAGAAACCCTAAAAGCCATAAAACTAAGGATAAAGCTTCTAAACCTAGGATTGAGTCCCCAGTAGAGTCGCCAGCTGTTGCAACTTGTTTTTAAATTAGAGTCGCCACCCTAAATTTTTATCCTAAAGGAAGGGAATATAAAGGAATAACCCTAAAAAAATTAAATTATTCTAGATTTGGACTCGGTTCTAGAAGAGGGGAAGGTGTTAGGAACCCCACCTCTACCTTGTTCGCAAGGATACTAGGTTTAGAAGCGCGATTTTAGGAAATGGGGTTTTTAAGTATAATTAAGGGAAAAGGGTTTTGATTTTAGTTAGGGGGACTCGCCACGACTTTAATCGTATGACTACGTATCCTCTTAGGAGGAATCAGAGTCCCATTTCGTAGTTCGCGGTTGATTTGTGTTTTTATAGATTGCGAAATATATTTGAATCCCCGCATACATAGTCTAAGAGTGTGAATACCAGAGTTTTATTTGACCTAGTGCGCAGTTGATTCAAATATATTCGTATTCCTTTTTTTGAAAATTAGTGTTGGATTAATTTATTATGAAAAATAATTTGATGTTTGCTCGAGTATTTTTTTTAGACGTAGAGCAAATGAGTCTGATATAGTCTCCTCATCATGTGGCCAGATATTGGCCACGTGTCGCTTGCGAATGTAGTAATTTGGTGAATCGCGCGGGTTTTAATATTTTGATGTAAAATATTAAATTAATTTATTTGGTGAAAAATGTTTTTTACATACATAATTTAAAAGATATGATTTATTGTAAATAAACAACATTAAATTTTAAATAGGTTTAAAATAAATCAATTATAATAATAAACAATAATATTATATTATAAAAAATATATAAATGTATATAAATATGTACAAATACAGAATAAATAAATATATAAATAAAATTATAAAAGAAAATAAAATAAAAAATAATTTCGCTGTGGGTGCAGATTATATTATGGTAGTAACACTGGGAGGGTTCTAATAACATGGGCATGAATTCAGATATTGAATTCAGGCCCAAGAGGCAGGGGGTGCGTGCTTTCTGTACAATGGCAAATTAAGGAGTATGTTAAGTATGTGCCTTAGTCCAGAATTTTGGACTAGGCCCAAATGAAGCTGGGTTTTTTTTATAAATGTATCCAGTAAAAGAATAAGGGTGGGGTTGTGAATGGCATTGGCCTCGGCCCAACGGATACACCTTTGATCCATTTGGATCAGGTGTGGAGGGGCACATGATGATGATCTCGAGGCTGGAATTGTGGGGGGGTACGATAACGTGATAGGGGTTGCACGCGTGGGAATATAGAACTTAAGACACTTTCATTTTCTAAGTATAAATAAACACTTCATTATGTTTCTCCTCTCTCTCTCTCTCTCTCTCTCTCTCTCTCTCTCTCTCTATCAGCCTCTCGGCTCTCCTCCTTCTTCTCAAATCAACGAAACCCTAGCCCTAAATTCCTTCAACCGCGACGGCCATGAATCCTAGGCTCCCTCTCCCCGAATCAAACCTGAACTCAAACCCGAGCCAACCCATAATCCAATAGTCATATCACAAACTCAAGTGAGAGAAAAAAGAAAATTTAAGTTATACCTCACCGTGTTGATGATTTCGCAAACCCTTTTTTCTTTTGAACTTTAACTTGCCTTCGGTTTTGCAAGTGTGAAAGGCGATGATGATAATGGTGGAAGTATAGCAGCGGCTACCCAAATCTGGGATTTCAGACTTTGAAGTCCAGATTACTCTTTCTCCTTCTGTATATTATTCTATTAGTAAAATATTTTTCCTCTTTGATGTCTCTTCCCCTGTTCCTGTCTTTTACTGTAAATTTTTTTTATTCTTTCTGTATATTCTTTATTCTTTTTCCGTTCCTTTCTCTGTAATCATTCGTCTATTTATAAAGTGATTTAGGATTTTAGAAAATTAGGAAATCAATAATTTTGTCTGTAAGCTTAATTTCAGAATTGATTAGGTTTTTTTAGAATTAGGAATTATTTGAAATTATGTTTGTATTCTCAAGAACATTATACATGTTTATGTCTTTATACTGATCTTGCATTCAAGTCTTTGGTTTATGTTTTGATTCATACACTATTGTTTTTTACTACACGTACTCATTTGATTGCTACAACGTATGCTTGTGAAATTTAATTTAGGCCATACGTTTGAAACAACAATTTTTTCTTTTAAATTAAATGGGCCTGTGTACTAACTTTGGGCTAGGAAATAGATATCATTTTATTACAGTAAAATGATATATTATTTAAAACAAAGAAAAAAAATCTTCAAAACAAATCAAAAAGAAACGTGAAATGGGTCTATCGTTTGGGCTCTAACTAAAAAATACCTCTTGTTTGAGTTTAATGTTTCCAAGTAACAAAAAAAAAGTTTATAAGCCCAATTAAGGATAATGACTTTAATGAATAATTTCCAAATGTTTAAAGAAAATTCTTATAGAATCAAAGAAAAATATTTTGGGACAAAAATTGAATGGGCCAAATCACTTCATCTTATTGGGCCTTTGGGTGAAAATAATGGAGAAGATAAACTCAGACAAGGAAAACGCACCCCCCCACCCCTATCATGCCCTTGCAAATGGATTTCCAAATTTTTTTAATTGGCCTTGAATAATGAAAACAAATTGTTTTGTTGAGAAAGAAACCTAAAGCGTGTTACACATATTTGCTTCTAAGAGCTTCAAAAACGTATCTTTTCTCATCTTCTATACTTCATACATCATAATTTCCATGCATATTAAAATACTTTATTAGAGAGCATATTTGTCCTTTATATAAATATATCATGTGTTTGTTATCATCAAAACTGTTACAACGATGTAGAACCAAACTATGTTCTAACATTGATCACCTTTTGTTTTTACTTGTGCTACATGTTTTAGGAGTATGGTTTCTTTCATATTTATAACAGGTATTACACATACATTGTTATTGACCAGCCTCGTATAGTATTGACTTTTACCTAAGTCTATCTGCGATTGCTTAACATCGCACTAAATTTGTCCCGAATCAGAAAATGATCATTCGTGGCTCAAACTTTATGTTTGAAAGTCCAAGTATGGTTGATTTATTATCTTTGGATCCATACCTATGAATCTTGTTGTTAGGAGGCTTTAATTTTATCAATCCTCTAATGAATTATCATTATTCTTTAGTCCAAGATCATCATTCAACCATCGTTGATCATACTTTGTGACTATTAATAATTAACTTACTAACCATTAACAATTAACTTTACTTTATGCCTTTGTTTTATGCTTTTACCTTTATGCACTTTTATCTTTATAATTTACATTTCATGCCATCTTAATTTTTGCTCACTTGAGCATTTATTTCTTAATGTCATTTTATCTTTGCTTATTTGAGCTTTTCTTTTTATTTTGAAGACACTTAATAACCAACTTTAACATTAAAATATTTAAGGCTCTTTATGGACTATTGGTTAATATCCTTGGCATATTAGAGTTGTGGACCTCTTGGACTTAGGATTATAAGCCTTGATACTTAGATACCTTGAGACCTTTGGACCTTATTATGTTTTGTTATTCTATTGTGTATTGGGAAATCCTCCGTGTGCAGATGTTTTTATGTTGACCTTAAGTGATCTATTATATACATGACTCAATATTGAAGACCTTTCTTTGGGTTTTAATACCTTTAATTTCTTTGATACTTCCTTACTTATGATTTATTTTCACATGATGATTGATATGCTCTTGGTCTACTATGTGCTTGTGGCTTTAATCCAAAGGTTGAAAATTCTATGTTGAATTCATTATGTCAAGTGTTTACTTCTCGTTTGGTTAGACTTTTTCTACCTTAGCTTTTATTTTATGCCTTATGATAGTCTCTTCATCTCCTCCCATCTTCTTTATATTTTCAAAATCTTCTCCCTTTTTCAAAGGATTCTTGTTTTCTAACTTGAATCGCTTTCATAATAGACTTGTACTTAGGTTCACGCATTTTCGAAACTCTTTTCTCTATAAATTCATCAATCAATATTAACCAATATATGACTTCATTCATCAATACTTTAAAATATAAAAACAAATTCAAACCTTTTTGCCGCTTTGGGTTTTCACTTTAAAACCTTTTCTTTTAAAATTTACCAACATACAAACTTTCAAACATTTTTATCTGAACTACATGTATTTTTATTTCAACATTGTACATTGTTGGTGTAGAGGTAGAAATGTTTAAGACTAAGCCATTAGATTAACTAGACTTATACAAATCAAAAAAAAAAATATCCACCGCGCTTTATTGTTTCCAAAGGAATGAGAAAAGAGTGAGTAACCCAAAAAGAGGGGGAAAGATCCAAGGTAAGGGGGTTGGTTATGCAAAGGGAAGGTATTATCACCCTAAACATCTACGATACTCCGTAGGAACCTCTTTGAAAAATATGTATATTTTGGCTATAAAATATTGTATAAAAAATAGATGGTGGAGGTGAGAAAATAAATATATTTTTTATCATTTTTTCACCCTCCGCAGTTGCGAACCTTTAGTGCCTATGTACCACCTTTTGTGAAACAGGGGATCAGGGTACATGTAGTTCACCTTTAAAATTTTTTAAAAAAACACAAGTGTGTTGGTTGATTTTATGAGATAAGACATCATCGTCATTATCCGTGTGGAAAACGTACTTACTACCCACAATTATGAGGAAGGAGAATTTGCATCATCTCAAAGTGGAGGATATGGCTTGGATTTTAAATTCAACATAGCCTCACTCAATACCCAAGTGGAAAATATCTCACTTCACTACACACTGTAGAAGTATAGTTGTTTGCATCACTACAAGGATTGACAAGAGTCTAATCTTTTGAGAAAAGTTTTAAAATAAAAAGCCAAAGTGGAAAAATGGTTTGAAATAACATACATGATCATTAATTAAATCAGATATTCAAAAATTCCAAATGGCAGTGTTTCATTGGTTGAAGGATGACACGTTGACCTTCTTCAACCTCCAGCCAGTCTCAAATAGAGCTTGCTTAAACTGTAAAATTATAGAACGAGACCGGTACCATTCACTTTGTCTCATCAAGACGAAGACAACCACACCTTCGCTAAAAATTTATATAAATTGTAGCTCAAGCAAATTGGAAGGAAAGTTTTGAAAAGGAATTTGAAAATTCATGGCCATAACGTGTTTCCAGTTAAAAGAAAGTGTTGCGACTAGAACCAGGGAAATGAGAGCTTCACAATGATATCAAAGTTTGGAAGAATTGATGGAGAAATATACCTATTGAAGTTCAGTTGCAGAGCTCTGTAAATGGACTTGGTCAGATCAATTCAGAAGGTTTCAAGGCTCAATTCTTCTTCTGTTAGCTTCAGGGAAGATCAAGGAAGGTGAATTGATAGAAAAATGGATTGAAAAAGGCTTGAACAATGATTTCGATGTTGCAGAAAAGTGAGTTATGGAGCGAGTTTGACAGGGTGATTTTGGCTATCCAAGCTTGAGAAAACGAATGGGATAGCTCATCTATTTATAGGAAAAACAAATGGGATCAAAAGGAAAGGTGAATGATGCAATTTGGAGGGAATTCGTGTGGGTCGGCATCATGAAGAAAGTTTGACATCTCTTTTGTCAAAACTCATCATAAATGCACGTTTTAATGCACTAATCCACTTGGGAAAGTTGGATAATCATGTTTATACCCAAAACGCGTGTTAATTTGAGGGTTAGAAGTTGTAACATGAAATTCAAATTCTAACTTGCGATGAAACTTCAATTCCAAGTTACCACTTTTGAAAAAATGGCGTTCTCAGCTCAAGGGGTCTTAAGGTATGGTTCTTGATGCTTTAGAAAGATGAGATTACAAGATTTTAAATGGGAAAAGAATGGAATCAAATGGATGTTTGAGCTAAAAGTTGCAATGAGTTAAAGTTCGGAAAAAGAGGTTGACTTTCCATACTTCGAAATATTTCAAGTTTTTCTTCAAAAGTGAGCTATAATGTTTTGCATCCAAACATGGCCTTCGTTTTGGAATTTTCTATTGAACAAAAAATATAGAATGAAATAGACTTCTTGAATGAAATTTTGAAACTTGAACCATTCAAAATCTCCAAAAATTGAGAGTGTGATGAATTGTTGAAGTGGGCAAAAAATCATGAAATGACCTATGATCCTTTGTATCTTTAAGGCATCCTACATCCGTTTTCTCACTTTGCACATAAAATAAGTAATAAATTTCACATCCTCAAGATCATTATGGAAAAAGAGTGGGCTCAAGATGATAAAAATTGACCAAGTTATGATCATTTCAAGTCAGACATGGGAAGTTGGGGGTTCATCTGGAGGACTTGTAATCTTTCTTCATCATCAAGTTTCTTCCACATGAAAACTCCTTGAAACTTTTTAAGTGATTTGTTAATAATCATTTGAAGAGAAGGATTTTTTTGGAATCACTCAAAAATACCAAAATATGAGCAAGATATACTTCTTTGAAGTTCAAAACCCTAGCTCATAGATCAAGAAAAGGCTTTGAGGAACTTTATAATTTTAAACAACCTTCTTGTACCAACACTTTTTCTTTGTTGATAGAAGTTGTTGAGGATGATAATGAGAACTAATATAAACCAAAACCACTTCCATATCTTGAGAATTGAGAGAAATATGCACTTGTGACCAATGGGAACAAGGCCTTGTCCACCATGACAACTTCTTGAATCAACCCCTTGTACTTTTGAATCAATCTTGATAAATTTGAAATGTGTTGAACCAAAATAAACATTGACATGCCATTTCTTCCAAAACAACTTCAATGGTGAGGTTTAAATTTCTCAAGCTTTATTGACTGGGGCATGGAAATAAACTCATGAATCCATGGATCAACTTGTTAAGCCATGTTGCCTTTACCTACATTATTAACAAGTAAGACAAACCAACATTGCATTTTATTAATTAAAAGGAATGTTAAAACAAGACATGCATGATCACAAAAGAAAAAAAAGTAAAGGTGCTTGGTGATTCCTCAAAAACCAAAGCTAAAGATAGGGAGGAGAACCAAAAGCCCTAATGTGATCTTGTTGTAATTGAATCAATATGGTATGATGAAGGGATCTTATGGGCAAAAATTGGGGTACAACAGCTGCCCTTATTTAAGTTTCTTCTATATGAAGATACGAAGGTTAAAAATCTTCGTGTCGACGTGATCGAAGCTACTTAAATATAAAACAAACCCTATTTTTGGCCCTAAGATGCCATGGAATGCTTATGAGTATGAATGCATATGAACAAATTTAAAGGGACGCAAAACACCACTGGGGATGTAGAAAAGGAAAGGATCAAAAGAGAAGCCCGGCCAGGAAAATAAATCACTGGTGAATCAAAAAGACCCAACTCTAATGGTGTAACACCCAAAGAAGAGATAAGGTAGCATCAACTCAGCTAAAGAGGAGATAATACACGATAAAAGTGATCGGAAGATAATTCTAAACTACCAACTCAATAGTTGAAGGTAGAAGATCAAAAAGATACTGACTTACAGAAGATGGTAAAAGATCAAAGGATACACCAACTTTCACTAAAGGTAAAACTACCGATGTTCACTGATGGTGAACTACCAAAATTTACTGAGGGTAGAAAATAGATAACAATCACCAACGTTCACTGATGGTGAACTACCAACTTTCACTGAAGGTATTGAGAAATGAAATATCATAGCATCGACGTTCACCGACGGTGAACTACCAACATTCACTGAGGGTAGCAAAAAGAGAATAATCACCAACATTCGCTGATGGTGAACTACCAACTTTCACTGAAGGTAGTAAGAGAAAATAACATCGAAGTTCACTGACGATGAACTACCAACTTTCACTGAAGGTAGAGAGAAAATAAATATCATAGGACCGAAGTTCAATAACGGTGAACTACCAACATTCACTGAGGGTAGCAAAAATATAACAATCACCAACATTCACTGATGGTGAACTACCAACTTTCACCGAAGTTAGTAAGAGAAAATATCATTGACGTTCACTGACGATGAACTACCAACTTTCACTGAAGGTAGAGAGAAAAGAAATATGATAGCACCGATGTTCACTGACGGTGAACTACCAACATTCACTGAGGGTAGAAAAAAGATAACAATCACCAACGTTCATTGATGGTGAACTACCAACTTTCACTGAAGGTAGAGAGAAAAGAAATAGCATAGCACCGACATTCACTAAGGGTGAACTACCAATGTTTACCGAAGGTAGCAAAAAGATAATAATCACCAACGTTCACTGATGGTGAACTACCAACTTTCACTGTAGGTAGAGAGAAAAGAAATATCATAGCACCGATGTTCACTGACGGTGAACTACCAACATTCACTGAAGGTAGAAAAAAGATAACAATCACCAACGTTCATTGATGGTGAACTACCAACTTTCACTGTAGGTAGAGAGAAAATAAATATCATAGCATCGATGATCACTGATGGTGAACTACCAACGTTCACTGAAGGTTTCAAAAAGATAAAAATCACCAACGTTCACTGATGGTGAACTACAAACTTTCACTGAAGGTAGAGAGAAAAGAAATATCATAGCACCGACAATCACTGATGGTGAACTACCAACGTTCACTGAAGGTAGCAAAAAGATAACAAGTTTCCCTGAAAATTCCGGCGTTTCACCTATAACGGGTCTCAACTTCTTATTTAACCAAGGCATTCCGCCTGGAAAGGGTAACATATAAGTCGTCTCAAATAAAGAGACTACCACTTAAAAGATTTCACAACGAACTGTCTCTGTCATATTGAAAGACTTGCCAGCCACTAGAGTGATTTGACAACGAACTGCAAACAATCCATTCATAGAGAAGATAGCAAAAAAGTAACATTGACTTTTATGGGGAAGTACAAGTTGCTCAAATAAAGAGAACTGATACTTCATGTTATTGGAAGGATTGTAAAAATGACTTTCTGGGGAAAGCAATATGGCTTCCTGGGGAAAGAAATATGACTTCCTGGGGAATGAAATATGACTTCTTGGGGAGAGAGATATAACTTCATGGGGAATGAATCATGACTTCCTGGGGAAATGCCAATATATTCCTGCTGAGGAGATAAAGTCTTCTCGTGCAAAATAAATGCACATTCTCAAACCAAGGCTCGGAGCTTGCAGAAATCCAAAGTAATAATATTGCTGAGAACCAAAGATTCAAACCAGATATAAACTGGAGTAAAACAGTCAACCAAAATACATCCTTTAAGAAATAAACTTAAGAGGGAAACCCAATCTATCCAGAAAAAGTTCTGAACAAGAAATATAAAGAAAAAAACTTCCACGAGGGATAACTCAATGGGGAAATTGAAAGAATACACACTTTATGCTTAAGGTTGACACTCTATTGGAGAGAGAATAATTCAACTCTGCAAAAAAGGGTAATATGTCAACAAAATAATAATGAATGCGAACGATAAATGATTTACTAAATTCAACTATGCATGCTGTATGTATGAATGTATGAGTGTTATCATGTATATGCTGACAAAACAGACATATAACACTAGGAGTAACCAGGCAAAACCAACTCGGGCACAATCAACACTCGGCTAAATCACATCCAAGATGAACATTCCATAATAAAATAAGCACCAAGCAAGGAAACAGAATCCTATTTCGCGGCTTAACTTCACTGGGAAGGAACATAATATGGAAGTAACCAAATCATAGCGAAAAAACAGTACAGATATAGGGATATAACATCCTTCTCCAGGATTCACCGGGGAATAACACTCAGACTTCAATGGGGAAACAAATGGTTTCACGGTCCGTACTTCTACTAGGGGTTGCAATACTGATTTCAAATAAGGCAGATGTAAACCATATCGGCAAAACATCAACTGAGGATTTCGAGCGGACTTCATTAGGGGAACATCATATAGACTTGACTAAAGGAGATAACGCCTCATCATCGAGACATCAACTGGGGACCTCGTGCTAACTTTATTGGGGAGGCCACCACCACATAGAAGATGGGAAACCAGGATACGTTTTTCAATATTGAGAGTAAGTATTGCACCAACTTCTCTAGGGAAAAAGTATTAAACCTCATGGTGATAACAACTTGGGGAGTTAAGAAGTCAAACATTACAGCAAGAAATCAATCTTATGGGGATTTTAAATCAAACCAAGCACTTGGCGGGTGAAAACCTAAAAAACTGACAAATGCCTCAATGCTTCTTAAATAAAACATTGCCATTGCCTGAGTATCGGGCAATAAAACAAAATGCAAGTATTGCCGAAAGGGAGATGCTTCGTAAATGAGTTAAATCTCAGCATGAATGGGGAGAAAATACTTCTATCAAATAGCAAAGCCTTCACTAGGGAATCTTGGATTGAGTCTTTATATCATGCAAACTTATTACAACAAAAGATTCCCTGGGATAGCCTTCCTGGGGAATCAAGAAGTCAACATTATAGAAAAAGGTAAAATTCATGGGGATTTTAAATCAAACCCAACACTTGGCGACTGAAGACCCAAGGGGTTGACAATTGTCTCAACACTTCTTAGAAAATACACTGTCCTGGTCTAGTTGCCTGGGAAATAAATACCAACAATAATGCCAATACTGCAAAAAGAGCGACATTTTGCAAATAGTTATATCTCAGCACACCAAGGGAAAAAAGACCTTTTGTCACATAAGGGAAGACTTCGTTGGGGAATATGGGATAGAGGCCTCAAACCATGAAAATCCAAAAATCAAAAAAATGAACCAAGACTTGACTGGGGAAAATTGGTTCACAAACCCAATACTGCACCTTACGCCAATTGGTATCATCTTTAATATACAAAAGTCACTCGCATACCAGAGAAAACGACCTGAGAACACCTTCCCGAGGGGAAACAAAACTTCCCAAAATTACTAGAGTTCGTCCATTCCTGGGATCGCCACTTTTGTTTTCCTCTTGAATCACAAAATCTACAGTAAAAGTAAGTTGTAAATTCTTTTTGAAAAATAATTTTGTTATTTAATCTTTTTTCTTTGAAAATTATTATCAATAATAAATGGAGTCTTTGTAAGCTGAATAAAATAAGAATAACAAAGAATTGGGTAAAAGCTCAAATTTCATTGATATAATGGTATTCTGCGAATGGCGAGATTCCACGGATGATTACAAAATTCGGAAAATGGTAATATATAATGAAAAAGATACATTGAGATACAATAACCATTATTCCCTCTAACAACTTTGAAATTCTGAGCAGCAACTTCCGTTGAAGTATGGTGAGGATCCAAGAAGATTGTTGCTTCAATGATCATGTCCTGTCTGATGTAGTTACATGCCACGAAAGTCCTTAACTTTTTCCTAAGCTTCCCTTGCGGGTTTTCAACTTAGCGGGAAATTTTATTCTGTTTATGTCTCTAATTTTTTCCTAGACCGCCCTTTCTGGTTTTCAGCCTACCGAGACTCTCCTTTTTGCCTAAGCCGCCCTTTCGGGTTATCAACATAGTGAGCTATTCTTTTATTTCTTTGGGCGAAGTATTTCTTGACTGCACAAGCATCCAAGGGACGTGGGAACTCCTCGCCATCCATAGTTTCAAGAATTAATGCACCTCCAGAGAAGGATTTCTTGACAACATATGGGCCTTCAAAATTGGGAGTCCACTAGCCCCTAGAATCAGCGTTAAAAGACATGATCTTCCTGAGCACGAGGTCGCCTTCTCTGAATTCACGAGGTTTGACCTTCTTATCAGAAGCTTTCTTCATTCTCTTCTGATATAACTTCCCATGACACAAAGCCGTCATTCTCTTCTCTTCGATCAAATTCAATTGGTCAAACCTGTTCTGGACCCATTCAGCCTATGACAACTTGGTTTCCATTATCACACGCAAAGAGGGAATGTCAACCTTGATTAGGAGCACCGCTTCCATTCCATACACAAGGGATAACGGGGTTGCTCCTGTTGAAGTGCGGATAGATGTCTGATATCCATGTAAAAAAAGGGAGCATTTCATGCCAATCTTTATAAGTAAAAACCATCTTCTGGATGATCTTCTTGATATTCTTATTAGCAGCTTCAATAGACCCATTCATCTTCGGCCTGTACGGAGATGAATTGTGATGGACAATCTTGAATTCTTCACAAAGTTCTATCATCATCTTGTTGTTAGGATTCGAGCCATTATCGGTGATAATTCTACGCGACACACCATACCGACATATGAGATTATTCTTAATGAATTGCACTACCACATGCTTAATAACATTAGCATATGAAGAAGCTTCCACCCATTTGGTGAAGTAATAAATTGCTACCAAGATAAAACAGTGTCCATTCGAAGCTTTGGGTTATGTCATTCCAATAATGTGAATACCCCATATAGAGAAAGGCCACAGGGAAGAAATAATATTTAGAAGTTTCAGAGGCACATGAATCTTGTCCGCATAAATCTGGCATTTATGACACTTCTTTGCAAATCTGTAATAGTCAGATTCCATTGTCAGCCAATAGTAACCTGCCCTTAGCATCTTTTTAGCCATCGAATGTCCATTGGCATGAGTGCCAAATGAACCTTCAGGAATCTCATGCATAAACAACTCTGCTTCGTGTCTATCCACGCATCTGAGCAAGACCATATCAAATTTTCTCTTGTACAACACATTTTCACTGAGGAAGAAGCTTCCAGCCAATCTTCTCAATGTCTTTGTATCTTTATTCGATGTACCAATCGGGTATTCCTGAGTCTGGAGAAAATGTTTGATATCATAATACCAAGGTTTCTCATCTGCTACCTCTTCTGTTGTAAACACATGAGCAGGCCTATCCAATCACCGAACTATAATTCGAGGTATATCATTCCAAGTATTCACTTGATACAAAGAAGCCAAAGTTTCCAGAGCATCCGCCATTTGATTTTCTTCTCTGGGGATGTGATGGAATTGAACTTTATTAAAGAAGGGTAACAATCTTCTAGCATAATCATTGTAAGGGATCAAGCCGGGGTGACGAGTATCCCACTCTCCTTTGATCTAATTTATTACCAAAGCTGAATCTCCATACACATCTAGAATTTTAATTCTAAGATCAATAGCTTCCTCGAGACCCATGATGCAAGCCTCATATTCTGCCATATTATTAGTATAATCAAATGCCAACCTTGCAGTAAACAGAATGTATGATCCATGTGGAGTGAAAATCACATCACCAATTCCTTTAACATAAGCATTCACAACTCCATCAAATATCATGCTCCAGCAAGATTCAGAATCAGGACCTTCCTCAAGCAATGGTTCATCACAATCTTTCACTTTCAGAAACATCATATCCTTATCGGGGAAATCACACATCACATACTGATAATCATCAACTGGTTGATGAGCAAGATAATCTGCCAACACACTGATTTTAATAGATTTTTGAGTGCGGTATTCAATGTCATATTCAGATAAAAGCATCTACCAGCGGGAAATTCTCCTAGTAAGAGCAGGCTTTTCAAAAATGTACTTGATTGGATCCATTTAGAGATAAACCAAGTAGTGTGATTCAACATATACTACCGCAAACGTTTTTCTACCCAGGCCAGAGCACAACATGTCTTTTCCAGCATGGAATACCGCGGCTCACAATCAGTAAACTTTTTACTGAGATGATAAATGGCGTACTCTTTCTTCACTGTTTCATCTTGTTGTCCCAGAATACAGCCCATGGAATTACCTAACACTGTCAGATCCATAATCAATGGTCTTCCTTTAGTAGGAGGGAGAAAGATAGGAGATTCAAGCAGATATTATATAATACATTCAAATTCCCTTTCGCAGTCATCTGTCCACACACAAACTTGATCTTTCTTTAACAACTTAAAGATCGGTTCACACGTTGCAGTCATTTTGGAAATGAATCTGGAAATATTATTCAAATGCCCGAGGAACCCTGTGACTTGCTTTTCAATTCTCGGTGCTGGAATTTCTTGAATTGCTTTGACTTTATCAGGGCCAACTTTAATCCCTCTCTGGATAACAATGAATCCCAACAATTTCCTTGACCAAACACCGAAGGTACATTTATTTGGATTCAAGAGGAGAGGATACTTCCTCAAACGCTGAAACAACTTCAACAAATCTTCTACATGCCCTTCTTCAATCTGGGATTTAGCAATCATATCATCAACATATACCTCAATTTCCTTGTGCATCAGATCATGGAATAGGGTTGTCATAGCCATCTGGTACGTTGCACCAATGTTCTTCAACCCAAAGGGCATCACTCTGTAACAGAATGTTCCCCAGGGTGTGATAAACGTTGTTTTTCCATGTCCTCAGGAGCCATCCTTATTTGATTATACCCGTAAAATCCGTCCATGACCGAGAAATTTTGAATTTTGTTGTGCTATCTACTAACATATCAATGTGTGGTAATGGAAAATCATCTTTTAGACTAGCTTTATTTAGATCTCTGTAATCTACGCACATGCGAAATTTTACGTCTTTCTTCGATACTGGGACAATATTGGCAATCCACTGAGGGTACACTGATATCACAAGAAAAACGTCATTAATCTGCTTTAAAAAATCTTCTTTTATTTTTTACTGCCATAGCTGGGTGAGTTCTTTGCAACTTCTGTTTGATTGGCGGGCACTCTGGCTTCAGCGGAAAATGGTGCTCTAAAATATCTGTATCTAGACAAGGGATATCTTGGTAAGACCAAGAAAATATATCCACATACTCTTTCAACATCTCAATCAACCTGCTCTTCACATCAGGATGCAGTAATGCTCCAATCTTGACTTCTTTCGAATATTCTTATGGACCCAAATTGATTACTTTAAATGGCTCTTTATATGTCTGAATGGCATTCTCCTCGTGCTCATGCAACCGTGAGCCCTCTTCCGGAATCTCATCATAGTCTTCTTCTTTATCCCCATACATAGGATATTTAAAGTTGGGAGAGGGTGCAGGGTCATTGTATTCAACGGGTTTTTTAATTAATCTTCACATATGATTTATGATTGCTTTTAGAAACTGACACATATAACAAGTGATCATGCAGATTGAATTTCAGTTATCATTTATTTTGAAAGGTTTATTCTGATTACCATTTTCCAAGAAAAAGCAAAAAATAAAGACACAATTTGGGAAACAAAGTGTTGTACCCCAAAATTTGCCCTCCCATTTCTCATTGATTTCTCACCACAAAGACCTTGAAGCTCAAGATCCAACTAGGGTTTCATCTGCTCAAGACCTTTCCTTGCACTGTTGACTCAAATTAGGATTTGTATTTGCACAAAGATGCTTTGACCTAAAATGCCCAAGATGACTTTCATGCTTCATATTGGACTCCCAAGTTTACCCATACCATGTTTCAAGCCTTGATTCCAAGTTTTGCCCAGTCAATTGGACAGTTGACCTAGAAATCAGTTGTATTGGGAAAAAGTCAACTGTAGCCAATTGACAGTCAAATCTCATGAAAATTGACCCACATCAATATTATGAACTCACATGAACCATTTGATCAAGTTTGGATCACAATTCCACCAGAAATTTGATCAGATCACCAAAAGGGCAAAATGGTCATTTTTAGGGTTTTGACTGCACAAAGGCAATTTTTGACTGTTTGACCTAGCCAATGGCAAACCAAGATCACACATGGACTCAAGGACCCCATGGAATTATCTTGACATGCTCAACAGGTTCAAAAGATCCCAAGTACACAAGATTGACAGTTGAATTTCCCAATCAATTGATCAGTTTTGACTGTATACTGAAAAGTCAAAGTTTGACTTTTTGGTCAAAATCAAGAGTCAAGATTCATTTTTCATTAAAACATGCCAAATCATGAAACTTGTTCACCAAGAAATCACAAAATGCAAATTAGGGTTTAAAATGGAATTTTTCATAACTTAGAATTTTTCTAAGTTATGGAAAACCCTAATTTTTTCCCAACTTTGCCCAACTTTTTCACCAAGATCCATTTAGATTCAAACAAAAGTCAAAACATGAAAGTTGTAGCTTGTTGCATAATATACAACTTTGATTCACAAAGTTTTCTCATTTGAAGCTTGTATCTCAAGTTACAAATTTTTGAATAAGGGCACTAAACCATTCTTAACTTGGTGAATTTTTTACCTATTTTGACAAGGTTTTTTACCCCACTTCAAAGCCATTTTCCATACACTTCCACTTAGAATTTCAAATTTCACTTCAAAGATGGATTATATTACACATTCCAAGCTTTCCAAAATGTCCAAGAACTTCTCAAACAACCTCATGGTTAGGGAGAATCGAATTTCACAATATAGCAAAAAAACCACTTTGTTCATGACCAAGTAACATGTTCATAACCTTGCAATTTGAACTCAGCATGCTTTAGATTAGATTACAGGTCCTTAAACCAAGTTACACTCATAAATTTAATGCATATTCTTTGTGCCAAGACCAAGTTCTTTGAGTTCAAGCTTTGTCTAGAGGATTAATCCCAATTGGGAAAAAGTAAACTATCCATTTTTGCAAAAGTTCACTTTATGTCAAATTGAAAATCAAGCAAGTACAAACCAAATCTCTTTGGCACAAGATTATGAACAAATTACTCTGATCAAGAGAAGCTTTGCAGCAGGATTAGAGGTCCCCTACTGACCTAAAACATCAAGTTGCATTTTGTTGCTTAAGAGTGAAGAAAAGTGCCATAACATCACACAACTTCCATCTCAGCTTGGACACACAAGAACTAAGTTATCAAACACACTACACACATCATAACCAAGCTATTGCACGAGCCATTTGCCTCCCAAACATCATCAAACCAAAAAACACCATCAAACTGCAAAAACAGAGTTGCCTCTGCAGTTTGAGTGCCAACTTCTATTTCTCTCAAGCATTTTTGCCAACCAGTTCATATACCTTCCTTACCACCTATGCAAGCTATCCAAAAGCTAAGGCACGACCTGTAATCGCTCTAACCACTTCCACCATTTTCACATTTCTGACTTGCAGGTGAAGTTCTCTAGCTTGATTCAGAAGCTTTCAAGACAAAGTAAACATTGGAATAGCATCCCTGGACCTCAAGGAAGCTTCTCCAATCATCACCTTGCACTGAAAGTTCCTACATCTCCAAATAGAAGTTCAACTGAATAAGTAAATTTTTGAATTCGTATCTCTCTTATTAGGCATCATTAGCTTTAAGTTTGTGAAGAAACAAGGTTCTACTCATGCCACTGAACATGTACATGTTTTTACTTTTCATTTCTTTTGCTTGAGTTGAGAGAATTTGGAGTTTGAAAATGGCAGAAAAACTAGGTTAGGATTTGGGGGAGGAGAAATTCTCCCTCATCTTAGAGAGTTAGATCAAGTCATGCATATGGTTAGAATCGTGGTTTCATGCTTAACATTTTTTGTGTTGGAAGTTTGTTCAAAAAATCAAAGAATCAAGACATTCAAATGGAGCTCTTGGCGCGTGTTTTCTGAACATTTTTGTTCAAAGGTTGAAGAAAGGTGATTTTGGGCTGGGCTTGCTTCTGAGTTGCTTTTCACACCACCCTTTTTGGTTTTGCACCCCTGAGCCCATTTGTTTCATTTTTAATATTTTTGACTTTTGCCTTTTTGTGATTGGTTCATTTATTTTTTCTCAGCATATTGAAAACATAAAAATAGTTTTTCCATCATTTTTTGAATTTATTGCATATTTATTTGATTATTTCTTTGTTTGTACATAAATAAATAAAATATACATATATATACTTTTTGTTTAAAATATTAAGATAATACCAAATATATTTTTATACATATTTTTATCTTATTTTTTACTTCCTGAAAATATTTTATAAAAAAAAAAATAATAAATACTTTTTATATTGAATATTATTAATTAATGTGTATAAAACATAATTTTTTATAAATAATATAAATAAATAGGTATATTAATATACTTAGGATAAAAGTACCAAAAAAATGTACACATTTTGTTTTTTTAATACATAATACTAAAAAATGCCTTTTTACAAATATACCATATTTTATTTTACTTTTGTATGTAAATAATAGATATTATATGAATTAATTAATTAATACCCCTTTGATTTAAAGAATTAGGGTTTTGCCCTAAATTCAAAAATACTCCAAAATAATATCTTTTTATTTTCTTTTTATTTCACATAAATAATACTTTTTTTTTCATACATACAAAACATTTTTGCATCTTACATATTTTATTCCATTTTTATTTAATTATTGTACATTAAATTGTATAAATTCAAAATTGGTGTAATAGTCTTAGGTTTCAATTTCCTGTCTAAATATCTCCATTTGAAACATTGTACCCCCCTCCCTATATTATTGTGATGTAATAGCGTAGGAATCTAAATTTCGCACTCTATTGTTTTATAAACATACTATGCTAGAATTAGGGTTTTGTATGCTAATAAAAATGAACAAAATAGTTGGACCTAATACAAGATAAATGAGCATGAAAAATGGATAACACATTTCACACTTGCACCCCTAGGGTATTCCACTTTGTTGCCTTCAATAATTAGGCCATATTGTATGTTGAATTTCTTTGGGTAAAAACAAACAATCAAAATGATCATAGTCCCACAAAATGTTGCTTAAATGAAGGATCAAGTCCCTTTTAAAGAAAATTGCCCAAAGACATTTAACACTATTGCAACTATGGTCTAAACGATGACCCGCGCCCGTCCCTTTAATCTCCTAAGACAAGATTGTCCACCAAATGCAATGGTGGAACAAAATTGTCAAAAGGTTTAAAACATAACAAAAAACTTTGAGAAAACTTTAGGGTAGATAAGCTCTTAAGTACTTGTCAACTTTCCAAGAAAACACTTGCCTAATTTCAAAACCCACTTCACAAACACTTTCAAAATTAACTTTCAAAAAACCTTGAAACATCTTTTCAAAAGACAAAACACCTTTTGTAAAACATTCGAGTAAAGAATTGTTACAAGGGTAGCCTATACAAGGCATCTTTTCAAAACATTTTCAAAACCACACACAAAGCACCATTTCAAACAATTGAAAACCAAGGCAAGTCGATCTAAGCAAGTACCTAAGAGCCCATGGATAACCATGGATATAAGGGGTGCTAATACCTTCCCCTTCTATAATCTACTCCCCGAACCCAAGAAAAATCTCAAAGGTTTTTGCTGTGCTTTTTAAACCTTTCCTTAGGATAAAATAAAAAGTCGGTGGCGACTCTTGCTCAACCGAAACATTTGCGAAAACAAACGCAAAACCCTAGTCAGTTCTCCCACCGTATCACAGAACTGGCGACTCTGCTGGGGACAATTTTTAAAGTGGAGTAACCTTAGGGCTTAGATCACCCCCTTTGCATGACTAATTGTTTGATTTGTTTGCTTTATACTTTGGCTCTATTGTTTGGGTTTACAATCCTTCACCCGGATTTTGGGAAACATTCATAGATAGCAATACGTTGTGGAAACTGTGCGGGGTATACCGACACGGTCTAAGCAATAGCTATATTAGTACGACATATTTGTGAGTACCGGTAACCCTTGAGTTCAATCAAGGAGAGTACGTGGCCGCTGAGTGATGTCACTAAGCACTAATGACCTAGAACCTTACTTGACCATCTTGGCCTTTTATTAGGGGTAGTGAGATGACCGACTTTGGTGCAGTCCGAAGTTGGTAGATACTCGATACTACACTCATTGAGGGTTGTTTTCTTGGAATATTTTGGTCGCTAGTTAAGTGGCTAAACCAAAACAATGAACAATGAAAACAATCCAGTGATATTGAGCTCCTTAGAACCCGGTTACTATTTATAGGACAGGTTTTTAAGCCAACTACACTCAAGAGGGTACTTACCTATGAAACCCCATGCAAGCCTGAAACTAGGCTTTGGTGTGATTTGCTTGTACATATGTTTTGTGCATACATCATATACATCATAAAACATCATATGCATTCACTAACCATTTCAAGGGTTTTGGATCTTCATCTTTGTTCTTGTTTTGTAGGACATGGAAATCCCTCGCAGAAATACCATTCAAGTCAACCTTGTGAGAATCTCTCCTCAACTCAAGGAGATCACCTCAAGAATTCCGGAAAATTCATCCTTCAGTGAAAGACATGGTAGACTGCTCAGCCTAGTCAACACCAACATTGAAGAAGACATGATGAAAGTGCTATTCCAGTTCTTTGACCCTCTTCACCACTGTTTCACTTTCCCTGATTATCAGTTGGTACCCACTTTGGAGGAGTTTTCTCAACTCCTAAGAATCCCTATCCTTAATCAACTACCCTTCAACGGTACGGAAAAGGAACCAAAGCCGGAAGATGTTGCTCGAGCATTACATCTACAACCATCTGACATCAAGGGGCATTGGGAAACCAGAAGTGGCGTCAAAGGATTCTTAGCAAAGTTTTTGTTTGAGAAGGCACAAGAATGTTGGAACTCATTGGACCTACAAGCCTTCGAAGACATTGTGGCACTCCTTATCTATGGGATGGTCTTGTTTCCAAATCCTAACCAATTGGTAGATGTCAACGCCGTCAAAATCTTCTTGTCCAGAAATCCAATACCAATATTGCTTGGGGACATCCTTCACTCATTTTACACATGAACAATGAGAAAGAGGGGTGTTCTCATGTGCTGCACTCCTATCCTTGCAAGGTGGTTTATTTCGCACCTTCCACAATCTGTCTTGAAGAATGACCAAGGTACAAGGTGGTCCCAACGATTGATGACTCTTACTCATTCTGATGTGCATTGGTGTTCTCGGTCCAGAGAAAATGTCATCATCGCCGATCGTTGCGGAGAATTTCCTAATGTTCCTTTACTTGGAATTAGGGGAGGTATCACCTACAATCCTTGCCTAGCTTTGAGGCAATTTGGATATGCACGGAGGGATGGCCCTCATGATATGTTGATTCCTAGCCTAGTTTTTGACTTCGACAACGATGCACAAGGACTTCGCCAAAGATTCATCAGAGCTTGGGGAAAACTCAACAAGGTTGATAGCAAGACTCTGGGACACAAGAACTCCATCCCTCTTGAGCCCTATCTCAAGTGGGTACGAGCCCGAGCCCAAAGTCTGATGATGCCTTATCCTCATGTTCTCCCTATGATTAAAGAGCCCGTCAATGAAGGAGAGGTTCCCTACACCATCCTACATCCAGACATGCCTACATCGTGGGAGGAAATGCAGAAAAGTTGGATTCAACTCAAGGAGGAACGGAACACTTTTGAAGCTAGCTACTACGCCAGTGAAAAGAAGGTTCTAGAGCTTACCCGCCGACTCCACGAGCAAGAGGCCCTCAACACCTACATCGCACCAAAGAGGATGCGCAATGTCTTTCTGCCTTAAGAAGTTTATTTTGTAATATTTGGCCCATGGGGCATTATGTACTAACAAATTTCTTCTTATTAATATGACGTGCGTTCTTCTTTGTCTGAAACAATTTTGAATGTCCTAAATCCTTGAATGCATTGCATACATCAGCATACCATTCATCATGTGCATAAGCATGTCTCACTCCAGGTTTCCTTATCTGTCTGCTGTTTATTTCAGTAGGATGGATCTCGAGCAAACAGTCAAAGACCTACAAGCCCAGAATGCCCAGTTCCAGCAACTCTTGATAACTTTGGTTAAGAGTCAGGAGGATATCAAGGCTCATTTGGAGAATAAGGACCCAGTAAAGAAGAAAAAGAGGGTCGGAGTGGCTACTTTGGGGAGAAGATTTGACAGAGAAGCTCGGAGAGTGCTTGAATTTCCTCCTACCTCTGATGAAGGAACTAGTAAAAGAGATCGAGTTGCGGTGCCTTCCGAGTCTGATGCGGAGGAGGAAGAAGTTGAAGAGGATGAAGATTATTCTGACCAGCAATACCCTCCAGCTGATGATAAGTACAAGGGTTTAGAAGACAGATTGGCTGCCATGGAATTGCAAAGGGTATCGGGTTTGGATTTTGAAGACATGGGCTTGGTTGCCGAAATTGTGATTCTCCCAAAATTCAAAGTGCCAGTGTTTGTGAGGTATGATGGGCTGTCCTGTCCCAAAATGCATCTCAGGTCCTACGTGAGAAAAATTCAACCCTATACGGCAGATAAAAATCTCTGGATTCATTTCTTTCAAGACAGCCTATCGGGAGCTCAGTTGGAGTGGTTTTATCAGCTAGAAGGAACCAGTGTCAGAAATTGGGAAGATTTGGCCACCGCTTTCTACAAACAATACCAGTATAATTTTGATCTTGCTCCTACTCGTACCCAACTTCAGGGTATGTCACTAGGAACAAGTGAGGGATTCAAAGAATATGCACAAAAATGGAGGGATTTGGCTGGCAGGGTGCAGCCTCCTTTAACCGATCATGAGCTCGTTGATATGTTTCTTGGGACCCTATCTGGGCCATTTTTCAATCATCTAATTGGCAACTCTTCCGCAGGGTTTACCGATTTGATCTTAACCGGCGAAAGAATAGAGGTTGGCATCAAGTCAGGAAAGATTCAGAAGGGTATTGCTGCAAGTGTTGAGAAGAAACCTTTTAAGAAGGAGACAACTATGGTATATACTCAGAGAAGAGCAGGGAAGATGGAGCGTCGGCCAACTATGGGGGCCATAATGATTCAGAACACTCCAAGCGAGCAGCCTCGCTATAACCAGTCCAGACCCAATCAACAACGAGTGGAACGGCCACAACGGTAGTTCACTCGTATTAATATGACTCCAACACAAGTGCTTCCCCGTCTATTGAAGTTGAATCTTGCCACCATCAAGGAGGCGCCAAAGAATGTGAATACATCCTCCCCGCATTATCATGCCAATGCTAAATGCGCCTACCATTCAGACAGTGTTGGACACGACACCAATGATTGTTGGGCACTCAAGCATAAAATCCAAGACCTGATAGAGGCTAAGGAGGTAGAGTTTGACGCTCCAGAGAAACCTAATGTGATATCTGCACCTATGCCAAAGCACGGCCGGAATGTCAATGCCATTGAAGAGGATTTGTATGTTGCTGACGTCAGTGATCTGACTACTCCACTGCTAACCATTAAGTTGAATTTGTTGAGGGCCGGGATCTTCCCGGGATGTAAAGAAGACTGCTATTGTTGCCACTCTCTGCCGTTTGATTGTCCGCTATTAAAGAAAGGCATCCAAGGCCTTATGGATAGCCGACAAATTTTGTTCGAAAAAGTTTCTGCTGTTCCAGTTCATGTTGAAAATGTTTCAATCATAATCATTCACGCCAATCTTTCCAAGGCCGTCAAAAAGCCTGTTAAGATTACACCAGCTGCAAAATCTATACCTTTGAAGATAACAATGCCAGGGCCTGTTCCCTATGTTTCTGAGAAGTCGATACCTTGGAACTATGGTGGTGACATCTACTACCATGGTATCAAGCAAATCGAAGTAATTGAAGAAAGTTCAGATGATGAAGAAGCCAGCATTAGTAACATTGCGGGCACCAGTAAAATCACCAGGAGTGGGAGAATATTTTCTCCAGAGATTGCCCCTCCAAGAGAAGTCTTTGGACCCTCATCAGCTAAAGAAGTCATCCCTGCACCAGTAAAACTCTCTGCTAGAACTCCTTTGATTGAAGAAGTTGTTGTTCCTAGTGCTGTCTCTCCTACCATTGCTGATAAAGGAAAGGGAATACAAGATGAGCCCGTCAGGACGAGGGATCAACCCTTGGCGATCCCGGAAGCCTCCAAGAAATAAATGGACGAGATTTTGAGGATAATCAAGAGAAGTGATTACGATGTGGTGGAACAGTTGGGGCAAACCCCCTCCAAGATCTCCATGCTGGCACTATTGCTTTGCTCAGAAGCGCACGCTCAAGCTTTGATTAGGTTTCTGAAGGCAGCTCATGTGCCCCAGGAAACCTCTGCGGATCAATTTCAACATTGCGTGGCTAGCCTGACTGCGGACAATGGATTAGGTTTTTCTGATGCCGACCTAACCCCTAAAGGCCGAAACCATAATGATGCTTTGCATATTTCAATCGAGTGTCGTAGAACCACCCTGGCACATGTTTTGGTTGATACCGGTTCGTCGCTGAATGTTTTGCCTAAGAAGGCCTTGGACCGGCTAGATTGCGAAGGGTTGGAGTTGAAGCCAAGTGATATTGTCGTCAGAGCTTTCGATGGGTCGAAGAGAATGGTCCATGGAGAGGTTGAAATTCCCATCAAGATAGGTACTGAGGTGTTTAAATCCACTTTCTATGTAATGGACATCCGTCCATCATACTCCTGCCTGCTGGGTAGACCTTGGATACACCGTGCTGGGGCAGTCACCTCCTCCTTGAATCAGATGCTGAAGTATCCTGTCAAGGGAAAGATCATCACTGTCCACGGTGAAGAGGAGTACATGATTAGCCACTTAAATTCTTTCCGGTATGTGGAGGTTGAAGGAGAGTTCATTGAGACACCGTTTCAACATTTCGAAGAAGTTCTTCCTGAAATAGCAGTAGCAAAGTTGGCAGCTGAGGCACCGAGACAGATGGCCAGGATGGCATCTCTGGAGGACGTAAGGGCCGCAATTAAAGAAGGGAAGAATTCAGCATGGGGGAAGTTACCTGACTTTCCGCATAAGACTGACAGGTTTGGATTAGTGTTCACGGCCGCTGGCCAGAAAGCTATGCGCCAGTCAAAGATTGAAAGAGCGCCAGTCAAAATTTCTCCTTACAGAATCAACGCCCTGGAAGATGAAGACAAGGAAAGCAACTTTGAAGAGTGGATTTATCCAACTGTCAAAGGAAGATTGAACAATTGGGAGGCTAAAGACTTTGTCCCCATCACTTTTATTCATCAGTAATTTATCTGTTAAACATTTCTTATTTGGTCTGTAATATTTTACTTTTAAACAATCCGTACACTATCTTTTCACCTCCTGCCTTGCCCGGGGCCTGTAGGTCCACTTGTAAGGGTTTTGACTATTTTTCATATTCATGTGCCATGTTTAATGATTCATTGGACGTTTTTCATTTGATAAAATGCTTATGCTCATTTTCTTTCCTTTTGCATTTTTTGTTTAAGGATGGCTATCCCTTACACACACCCACACTCACCAATGCAGGTACCCATCCACTCCGGATTCCATGGGTGACTATTCTGCTGTATCTTTCAATAACTCTGAAGATCTGGTCAATCTAGCCGAGTATGAAGATGACGAAGGTTGTGAAGTACCCGGGGAGCTAGCCAGACTTCTGCAACAAGAAGAAAGGGCCATCTTACCGCATGAAGAGCCATTGGAAACTGTTAACTTGGGAACCGAGGAGGATCGGAAGGAGGTGCAAGTGGGTGCCAATCTGGAACCAAAAGTCAAGGAGCGCTTGGTACAGCTGTTGAATGAGTATGTTGAAATCTTCGCTTGGTCCTATGAAGACATGCCGGGTCTAGACACAGACATTGTGGTTCACCGTCTCCCCACAAGAGAAGACTGTCCCCCAATCAAGCAAAAAGTTCGCCGAATGAGGCCTGACATGTCCGAAAAGATCAAGGCAGAAGTAATGAAGCAATTCGACGCTGGCTTTCTGGCTGTTACGTCCTATCCTCAATGGATCGCTAACATTGTGCCAGTACGGAAGAAAGATGGCAAAGTCAGAATGTGTGTGGACTACCGGGATTTGAATAGGGCCAGCCCTAAAGATGATTTCCCGCTACCTCATATTGACATCTTGATCGACAATACAGCTCAGCATAAAGTATTTTCCTTCATGGACGGATTCTCGGGCTACAATCAAATCAAAATGGCTCCCGAGGATATGGAGAAAATAACTTTTGTCACGCAATGGGGCACTTTCTGTTACAAAGTGATGCCGTTCGGGCTGAAGAACGCAGGGGCAACTTATCAACGCGCCATGGTAGCTTTATTTCATGACATGATACATCATGAGATTGAAGTCTACGTAGACGATATGATAGCTCGGTCACAAACAGAGGAAGAGCACCTTGAGCATTTAGAGAAGCTGTTTGCCAGGTTAAAAGAATACAAGCTCAGGCTGAATCCAAGTAAATGCACTTTTGGAGTTAGGTCTGGTAAACTCCTGGGATTCATTGTAAGCAACAAAGGCATTGAAGTCGTTCCGGCAAAAGTAAAAGCAATACAAGAGATGCCTGCTCCCCGTACTGAAAAGGAGGTCAGAGGATTCTTGGGGCGCTTAAACTATATCGCCAGATTCATCTCACATCTGACTTCTACCTGTGAGCCAATTTTCAAACTCTTGAAGAAAGATCAGGTAGTTGAATGGAACGACGACTGTCAAGCTGCTTTTGATAGAATCAAGGAGTATTTGTTAGAACCTCCTATTCTGATGCCACCTGTCGAAGGAAGACCATTGATCATGTATTTGACCGTATTGGATAACTCAATGGGGTGTGTTTTGGGCCAGCATGACGAGTCTGGTCGAAAAGAGCATGCTATTTATTACCTTAGCAAAAAGTTTACCGACTGTGAGACTCGCTACTCACTACTCGAGAAAACTTGCTGCGCTTTGGTATGGGCTGCTCGCCGACTAAGACAGTATATGCTGACTCATACTACCTTGTTGATATCCAAAATGGACCCTATCAAGTATATCTTCGAAAAGCCCGCATTATCTGGAAGGATAGCTAGATGGCAAATGATCTTAACCGAGTATGACATCCAGTACACCACCCAAAAAGCTATAAAAGGGAGTGTACTAGCTGACCATCTGGCTCATCAAGCTATCGAAGACTACCAACCCATGAGATTTGACTTCCCAGACGAGCACATCATGAATTTGGACAACGTTGAAAGTGACGGACCGTATGACGGACCCGAAAAGGGATCCCGATGGACCCTGTACTTTGATGGTGCTTCAAATGCACTAGGAAACTGTATTGGTGCAGTACTCATTTCTCCGGAAGGTTGTCACACGCCTTTCACGGCCCAACTTTGCTTCAGCTGCACAAACAACATGGCTGAGTATGAAGCTTGCATCTTTGGTCTCGAGGCTGCTATAGACTTGGGGATCAAATCTTTGGTCGTATTTGGGGACTCGGCTTTGGTCATCAGCCAAATCAAAGGAGACTGGGATACCAAGCATCCTAATCTTATCCCATACAAAGAACATGTCCTGACATTGTTGCCTCATTTTGAGCAAATTACCTTCGAGCATTTCCCGCGAGAAGAGAATCAGCTAGCCGATGCTCTAGCCACAATGTCCTCCATGTTTAAACTCAACTGGGATAACGAGGCTCCCCAAATCACCATCAAGAGAATGGATGAACCGGCACATTGCCACGAGATTAATACCGAAAAAGTAGTGGAACAACCTTGGTTCCATGAAATCAAAAGGTATCTCGAGACTAGAGATTATCCTGAAGGAGCTTCCATAAATGACAAGAAGTTCTTAAGGAAATTCGCTGCTAAGTTCTTCCTGAGCAACGACATCCTTTACAAACGAAGCCATGATTGTGTATTACTCCGATGTGTGGATAAAGCTGAAGCAGAGTTGATCATGACTGATGTACACAGCGGCACATTTGGCACTCACTTGAGCGGGCATACAATGGCTAAGAAGATCCTAA
The DNA here is from genome assembly GCA_948472305.1 of Vicia faba. Classification (NCBI taxonomy): domain Eukaryota; kingdom Viridiplantae; phylum Streptophyta; class Magnoliopsida; order Fabales; family Fabaceae; genus Vicia; species Vicia faba. The sequence goes on from OX451737.1 coordinate 1,467,586,202, forward strand.
GGGCAGGCTATTATTGGTCTACCATGGAAGCTGACTGCCATCAACATTCCCGTACTTGCCACAAGTGTCAAGTCTATGCTGACAAAGTTCATATCCCTCCGGTTCCTCTCAACGTCCTGACTGCTCCGTGGCCCTTTGCAATGTGGGGCATTGATATGATTGGAGAGATCAAGCCCACGGCTTCCAATGGACATCGCTTCATCCTGGTTGCCATTGACTATTTCACCAAATGGGTCGAAGCAGCTTCCTTCGCCTCTGTGACCAAAAATGTGGTTGCCCGCTTTATCAAGCAAAACCTCATATGTCGGTATGGTGTTCCAGACAGGATCATCACAGACAACGGTACAAATCTGAATAACACAATGATCACTACATTGTGCGAACAGTTCAAGATTTATCATCACAATTCATCTCCCTATCGGCCGAAGATGAACGGTGTTGTTGAAGCTGCGAACAAAAACATTAAGAAGATCATTCAGAAAATGACAGTCACTTACAAAGACTGGCATGAGATGTTACCGTTTGCTCTGCATGGATACCGTACGACGACACGTACTTCAACTGGGGCAACCCCATTTTCTTTGGTCTATGGCATGGAAGTTGTTTTGCCTATGGAAGTCCAGATCCCTTCTCTAAGGATTATGAAGGATGCAGGTTTGAATGAAGATGATTGGATGCAGACTCGACTTGATCAACTCAATCTGATCGACGAAAAGCGACTTGCTGCTATATGCCATGGTCAGACGTATCAAAAACGGATGATCAAGGCCTTCAACAAGAAAGTCAGACGTCAAGTGTATCAAGTCGGAGATCTTGTAATCAAGCGGATTATCTTGCCGCAAAGTGATCCCAGGGGAAAATGGACTCCTACATATGAAGGACCATTTGTGATCAAGAGCATATTTTCTGGTGGTGCAATGATTCTGACCACCATGGACGGCGACGATTTACCGCACCCTGCGAACGCAGACATAGTCAAAAGATACTACGCATAAATAACCCGACGAGTCGAAAACCCGAAAGGGCGGCTTGGGCAAAAATGGGCATCCCGGTGGATCGAAAACCCGAAAGGGCGATTCAGGCAAAAATTAGGATAAAAAACAAAAAAATCTGTACACCCGGCAAGTTGAAAACCCGAAAGGGCGGCTTGGGCAAAAAGGGGTTTCCCGGTGGATCGAAAACCCGAAAGGGCGATTCAGGCAAAAGTTAGGGAATTAAAGCGTATGACTATGTCTCGTCGGATCACTTCAAAGACAATCTCTTCACCAACCGGTTCCAGGCTTCTGATCAATCCAGTCATCGTCAAGCGAAGCATTGAATGGACAGATATTCAGGGTTGTGAAAGCTATAGCGGAATGGAATCCCATGGAATTATTTCACATAGCCATCCTTTATTTTGTATAAAATCTTTCAATATTTACGACAAAGTCCTCTTACTAGGATGATTGTCTCCTTTGTACAAATATACCCAAAGAAAATCAATACAAATACTTTTCCCAGAAACTTGTGTCATTTCCTTTTCTTTTCTCTTGCATTATTTGTTTTATTTTGAGAAACGTCCAATGTTTTGTTAAATAGGCATATGCATTTGAAACATAATCATTCTCTTATAACCTAAGAAAAAGGATTACTGATAGGATGAAGGTACAGATGGATATCTTGACACCCTTTCGAAGGAAACCCGCCAAGAGATTTGGAATCCGCATCCCTAGCAAACTCTGAGGCTTATCTCCAGCAGACTCTCGAAGCTTTTCCCCAGTAAGGTTCTGGAAGGTATTTCCCCGCAGAGCACGAATGTCTCTCCCGAGTTTTATTCAAAGTTATTCCTCACAAAGGCTTATAACTGGGTTATCCTCAGCTAACAACCACAGGAGATCGCACTCGCCTATCCCCAGCGGAGTTCATCAAGAGTTTCCCAGCACAACTTATCAATATGATCCCCAGAGGAGTTTATCTTTGTTATCACCAGCCAGAGAGTCCTCCAAAGCTCAATTTCCCTCAGAGTGCAAATTTTCAATATCCCCAGCGGAGCCAGACTAATGAGCCTTCTCCCCACAGAGTTTCAAGAAGAAAAATCTTGAGTTCCCCAGTGAGATCGCCAGAGATACTTCCCATCAAGCTGAAGATTCTCAGTCTTACTTCCCCAGCAAGAGTCTACTAGATTGATACTCCCCAGTAGAGGTCATCAGGAATTCTCTTCCCCAGCAGCAGCCAAGGATTTATTTTCCCCAGCAGCAGCCAAAATGCTTTTATCTTCAGCCACCTCGGATTCATTTATCCTAAGCAAGATAGCTCGTCAGCTTACATGCGCATTCATCACATTCATGTCATAAACATTGATGTCACGTATATTGCATCATGCATCATAACATTGCATACAACTAACTCTTTACCTTTTCAGGAAAGATCAGTCGGCAGACTAAAACTATTCAACTTCAAGATTTCTGAAAGCAGTTCACGGGTTCTCCAAGTAAACGGATGTTAACCTATCACTTGTTCAGATTCTTCTTCAAGACTTCTGAAAACAGTTTATGGATTCTTCCCAACAACGGATATTAATCTATCGACTTATTCAGATGCAACTTTTGAAAACAGTTTACGGACGCTTCCCAACAACGGATGCTGCTCTATTGCTTATTCAACTTTAAGATTTTTGAAAACAGTTCACGGGTTCTCCAAGTAAACGGATGTTAACCTATCACTTGTTCAGATTCTTCTTCAAGATTTCTGAAAACAGTTTATGGATTCTTCCCAACAACGGATGTTAATCTATCGACTTGTTCAGATGCAACTTTTGAAAACAGTTTACGGACGCTTCCCAACAACGGATGCTGCTCTATTGCTTATTCAACTTCAAGACTTCTGAAAACAGTTCACGGGTTCTCCAAGTAAACGGATGTTAACCTATCGCTTGTTCAGTTTCTTCTCCAAACCACTGAAAACAGTTTACAGATTCCTCCCAACAACGGATGTCAATCTATTGCTTATTCAGATCTCCCAGTACAAAGATGGTCCCAAGCCTGGACACCTTCCTGATATTCCCTTCCAGATGGCATCTCTAAGCCCATCCCCGACAAGATTTCTGTCACTCTCCCAGATGGCATCGTTAAGCCCATCTCCAAATGGCATCTCTAAGCCCATTCCCGCATCCATTGCTTTGACAAGTGCAAATTTCCGGGCATTCTAGTGTCCAATCTCCTTTTACCCTCGAGTCACGAAAGGCAAACTTGCCAATCTAACTCTTCGGATTCAAGAAGATTGAACAGGGGCAACTGTTGTACCCCAAAATTTGCCCTCCCATTTCTCATTGATTTCTCACCACAAAGACCTTGAAGCTCAAGATCCAACTAGGGTTTCATCTGCTCAAGACCTTTCCTTGCACTGTTGACTCAAATTAGGATTTGTATTTGCACAAAGATGCTTTGACCTAAAATGCCCAAGATGAATTTCATGCTTCATATTGGACTCCCAAGTTTACCGATACCAAGTTTCAAGCCTTGATTCCAAGTTTTGCCCAGTCAATTGGACAGTTGACCTAAAAATCAGCTGTATTGGGAAAAAGTCAACTGTAGCCAATTGACAGTCAAATCTCATGAAAATTGACCCACATCAATATTATGAACTCACATGAACCATTTGATCAAGTTTGGATCACAATTCCACCAGAAATTTGATCAGATCACCAAAAGGGCAAAATGGTCATTTTTAGGGTTTTGACTGCACAAAGGCAATTTTTGACTGTTTGACCTAGCCAATGGCAAACCAAGCTCACACATGGACTCAAGGACCCCATGGAATTATCTTGACATGCTCAACAGGTTCAAAAGATCCCAAGTACACAAGATTGACAGTTGAATTTCCCAGTCAATTGATCAGTTTTGACTATATACTGAAAAGTCAAACTTTGACTTTTTGGTCAAAATCAAGAGTCAAGATTCATTTTTCATTAAAACATGCCAAATCATGAAACTTGTTCACCAAGAAATCACAAAATGCAAATTAGGGTTTAAAATGGAATTTTTCATAACTTAGAATTTTTCTAAGTTATGGAAAACCCTAATTTTTCCCTAACTTTGCCCCACTTTTTCACCAAGATCCATTTGGATTCAAACAAAAGTCAAAACATGAAAGTTGTAGCTTGTTGCATAATCTACAACTTTGATTCACAAAGTTTTCTCATTTGAAGCTTGTATCTCAAGTTACAAATTTTTGAATAAGGGCACTAAACCATTCTTAACTTAGTGAATTTTTGACCTATTTTGACAAGGTTTTTTACCCCACTTCAAAGCCATTTTCCATACACTTCCACTTAGAATTTCAAATTGCACTTCAAAGATGGATTATAGTACACATTCCAAGCTTTCCAAAATGTCCAAGAACTTCTCAAACAACCTCATGGTTAGGGAGAATCGAATTTCACAATATAGCAAAAAACCACTTTGTTCATGACCAAGTAACATGTTCATAACCTTGCAATTTGAACTCAACATGCTTTAGATTAGATTACAGGTCCTTAAACCAAGTTACACTCATAAATTTAATGCATATTCTTTGTGCCAAGACCAAGTTCTTTGAGTTCATGCTTTGTCTAGAGGATTATCCCAATTGGGAAAAAGTAAACTATCCATTTTTGCAAAAGTTCACTTTATGTCAAATTGAAAATCAAGCAAGTACAAACCAAATCTCTTTGGCACAAGACTATGAACAAATTACTCTGATCAAGAGAAGCTTTGCAGCAGGATTAGAGGTCCCCTACTGACCTAAAACATCAAGTTGCATTTTGTTGCTTAAGAGTGAAGAAAAGTGCCATAACATCACACAACTTCCATCTCAGCTTGGACACACAAGAACTAAGTTATCAAACACACTACACACATCATAACCAAGCTATTGCACGAGCCATTTGCCTCCCAAACATCATCAAACCAAAAAACACCATCAAACTGCAAAAACAGAGTTGCCTCTGCAGTTTGAGTGCCAACTTCTATTTCTCTCAAGCATTTTTGCCAAAACCAGTTCATATACCTTCTGAAGGGGTGAAAAACACAAGAAGGGGGGGTTGAATTGTAAAACTGAAATCTAAAGCAATTGACAAGATATTTTTATCCTGGTTCGTTTGATCTCAAACTACTCCAGTCCACCCGTCAAGGTGATTTCTCCTCTCTCCAACGAGGTCTTAATTCACTATATTCAACTGAATATTACAGACTGCTTTAACAACTGCTAAAGCCTTCTTGATTCAAACCACAACCCGGTTTGTCAAGGCAACACTTTCTTACAAAGGTATAAAACAATGTGTTTGGATGTTTTCTACAAAACTTTATCACAACTGTGATGTATACACAAAATGAAGCTTAGAAACTAGATTGCTAAACAGAAATGGAATATCAGAGTTTGTAGTTTAGCAAAACTGGTAGAACGAAGATTATGGTTCAGCTTTGTGCGTGTAGAGATTTGGAGAGCATTAGCCATTATAATCTTCGAAGCCTTGTTTATATAGCACTTGAGAAGATGAACGTTGAATGCAATATTCTTGATTCAATGCTAATAACAAGCTTTCCTTTTTGAGCAGATCTTGTCTAGAATGAGGCCGTTGGAATTTATTAGCGTTCAATGCACAGTACCGTTGCTTCTTCAATGCACGTTCTGGCTTGGCTCATTCTGATTCTGCTTCGCTGCTGATGAACTATTGTGTTTCTGTATCAGAGTGTTTGAGCGCAGTTCTGTTCATCAAGCTTCAGCATGTTCGTGAGTTGATTATCTGATCTTGACGTTCTGATGTAGCAACTTCTGATGCTGGTGTATGAAATCAAATTCTGATGCTGAAAAGACGTGATCTTGCTTATATCAATCAGAGTATCTGCAAGTCAGAGCATAATAATTTTAGGCAGCAGATAGTTCAAACATGAAACATTTAAATACTATATCTTTTCACTTTGTTATCATCAAAACTTAAATATAGGGTAGTAGATTCAAACATTGTTCTAACAATCTCCCCCTTTTTGATGATGACAAAAACTAGATATTTTAAATGAAAAATAACGTGAAAAGGTATCTGGAAAAATGTATCAGAGTAAAGAAGTACGGAGAATTCAGAGTTAGGAGATACTCCCCCTGAGTTTATTACTTCCCTTTGATATACGTGTTCTTCAGGATCAGATCTTTTTATTTCTTTGAACATCAGATTATCAGAGTCTTTGACTTATCAGAGAGCAGAGCTCCAGAGTTTTTCTTGTCAGAGCTTTGCTTTGGATCAGAGTGTTAGGTCGATCAGAACTTCATATTGATCAGAGCAACATTGATCAGAGCTTCTACATTTTGATCAGAGCTTCTAGTCTTCAGAGTGTCCAGGAGCTTCCTTGTGCCTGTAGACTTTAAAACAAAAACAAAAAAAAACATTTCAAGTAATAGAGTTAGAATGTTTGAGAGTTTCTGTCTAGTTAGCCCGTTATTGATTTAAATATCATTCTTGTTCTCCCCCTTTTTGTCAGCAATCAAAAAGTGTTGGTGATGTGCTAAAACAATTTAGATCAGGAAAAACTAATCATATTAATAGTTCAGAATCAGAGCAAACATTACACAACATAATCAAAACAGTACATCAGAAAATGAAGAAAACATGAAAAAGTTATGCATGAAAAAGATTTAAGGTTGAGGGGGCATGCGTGTGAACAGGCTCTCCAGCATTGCTTGAATCTTTTCAGAAGTTTCATTCTGCTTCTGAACCATGTTGACAACAGAGTCAATCTTGCTGTCCTGCACATCCATTCTTGCTTTCATTTTCTGATCATTGTCTTCCATCTGCTGCTGTAGACGCAAGTCATTCAGCCTTAATTCTTCCAGAGTCTGCCTGTCCAAGGCAGCCTGAGAAGCATCAGAAGGAGGAGGCTTCTCAGAACTTTCAGCGACATCTTCTGCTGGATTTTCTTCAGCCTGAATGGTCTTGTCTTCTTCTGATGGTTGCACCTTTGCAGCTTGCTGTTTCTCAGACCAAGATTCACTGTCCAGAGGGAGCACGACTTCCTGAGGTAGCTGACTTTCAACTTCCTTCAGCAGCTTGCTGAAGTTCTGTTGAGCCTGCTCATAGTTGATATCCTGCAACTTGAGGGCTTCAGCACGTACCCATAGTCTGAACTGTGACCAGAGCTGATCAGAAGCAGCTGGGTCAATCATCCCAGGACAGACTTGCTTCAAAGAAGCAATCCATTGCAGCACACCTGTTTCAAAATTCAAAATACCAGAGCCAACATCTGGTTGCTTTGGTTTTGGGATGGCAATTTTGTGTCTTAAATCAGCAAGACGTTCAAGACTTGTGAAGTCAATGAAAGTCCTACTGGGGTTTTCAGCGGTTTTCTGAGAGGCTGTTTGTTTTGGAGGAGGGGTATCAGAGTCAGATATCTCGATTGGAGTGGATGGAGGTTTGGGAGTATTTGGAGGTGTCGATTCTAATGAGGATGGCAACTGGGGCCTGAAAACAGTGGTTCCACATGGCAACTGGATTGCCAACGGTGATGGTTGAGGTGAGTGAGGGTCAGAATTATGAGGAGAAGGGGTTTCATAGTGGTGAAACTCTGTTTGTGGTGAAGGTGGATTTATTTCTGGTTGTGGAGGAGGAATATTTTGTGGTTCAGAGTGTGGTTGAGCAGAAGCATGTTCACGCTCAATATCAGCTAGCACTCGGTCAAGTGCTGGTGTTGTTGAAACAGTTGGTTGTTTAGGGATTTTGGTTCTGGGTCTTCTGAGTAGTAAGGCCTCAGAAGGGTCTTCTGGTATGGTTTCATCAATGGTAGGGATTGGGATTGATATTCTATGGGGAGCAGCAGATGTTGGAATAGTAGATGAAATTGAAATAGGGGCAGCAGATGAAATACCTCTTTTCTTTGGAGTCTGATGAGATGATCCTTCTGATGGCGCTTTCCTCTTCTTTGTCTTCTTCTGAGTCACTTCTGGTTGGGGTTGACTCAGATCTTTGATCTTCAGCTTTGAACCTGTATCTTCTGCCTTGTACGCATCTGGGTACCTGAGAAACATCTCTGGTTTGGATTCCATTTCAGAAAATACCGGAAAATCACTCAGAGGCACTCTTCTGCTGGAGATATCAGCAGTTGAAGTAGCTCTGGGTTCCTTCTGAATATTTTCTATCAGCTTCATCTTTTTCAGATTCTTAGCGTTCAGCGGTTTCCCAATGGTTGGTTCAATAGTGCTCAGCTCCTGAGCTTCAATCAGATGTTCAATCAGCCTATTCTCTGTCAGAATATCTGATATAAGCCTTCCAAACGGTATCCAGTCCCTCTTGGTTCTTTCTTCTTCTCTTGTTTCTTTGACACTGGTCTTGAGATGGTTGAACAGGAAGTGAGCCAGATTGATCTTAATCTTCTGATCAATAAAGTAGATCAGAAACTGCTGATCCACGTTTATATAATCAGGAGAACTTGTTGGTTTCCTGTGGTTGAAGCATCCCAGAACAATCTTAGCCCATACTCTGCAGTGATCCTTCAGATCCTTAATCTTGCTGCTGGGCATTCCAAGAGTGAAAATCCTGTGAGCTACCACACCTACATCAGCGCATCTTTCAGCCATGTCCACACAACGGACTCCACCACCACTTTGACCGATTAGCCTTGCAATGAGATCTTCAGAAATCACAATCTTCTTTCCCATGACAGAAGAGATGACTAGATGTTTAGAAACCTTGGCGTGAATCCAAAATTCCTTGACAAGCGCTGGGAATGTTGGTCCAACCAACCTATCGAAATACCTCTCCCACTTTTGAGCCCTAATTTCTTCAGTTAGGTCAAATCCATTTTCCTTCAAGCTTTCAAAGTCGATGATTAACTCAGAGAGCACTTCAAGGTTCTTCACCGGAGTGAGAAGAGTTCTGAGTGGCACCTGATATTGTTCAGAGGTTGCTTTCTTCTGATTGCCTGCAGAAATGCTGGAGGATGCCATTGTTCACACTAAAAAGCTTTGAGAATGAATTGAGAAAAAGGGTTTCGCAAAGGATGAACTCAGAAATATGCAGAAAAAGCTTGAGTGTTAATGAGAAAACGTAAAGAATAAGAATGAAAGATTAATGTGCTTAAATAGAGTTTTCAAAATTATTTTGAAAAGTTAAACGTTTTTAAGAGAGAGAAAAAAAATCATGATTGCCATTTAAAAGAATGATTACTTTTCATTAAATGCTTGCTGATTTTGGGGGATTTGAGAAAGATACTTAAAAACGGTTACCAGACATGTGTCTCAATGCACCCAATCAGCGCTTTGCCTTCTCAGAAGCGTGCACGCGTTCTGCTTCAGAGATATGCTGATGATTGGATGACACTTGTTTGATGTAGTGATCAGCACGTCTGTCTTTGAGATTAGACTCTCAGATCTTTAGACTTGCATCTGATACAATCTGCATGTTCTATCTTTCTGAAAGGAGATTGATCAGAAGTTCACAGTAAAATAATTACATTCTGAAGATAAATATATGGAATTAAAACATTTTCATTCTGGGCATACTTTCATGCTGAGATGTTTCAGAATGAAATTAAACCTATCTTCTGAAAGGGGTTTAGTAAAGATATCATCCCATTGATGGTCTGTATCTATAAATTTTAAGTTCAAAATACCTTTCTGAATATAGTCCCTAATGAAATGATGCTTTATTTCTATATGCTTAGCTCTAGAATGTAAAATAGGATTCTTACTTAAGCAAATAGCAGAAGTATTATCACAAAGTATAGGAATGTTACTCTCAAAAATCTGGAAGTCTTCAAGCTGACTTTTCATCCAGAGCATTTGTGTGCTACATCCTGCTGCTGCTATGTACTCAGCTTCTGCTGTTGACAGAGCAATTGTTGATTGCCTTTTGCTGGACCACGAGATCAGATTTTCTCCCAGAAACTGGCAGCTTCCAGAAGTACTTTTACGTTCCACTCTGTCTCCAGCAAAATCAGCATCACAGTAGCCTACTAAGCTGTAATCACTAGATTTTCTATAAAACAAACCCAGATTAGTAGTACCTTTCAGATACTTGAAAATTCGCTTAACAGCTGTTAAGTGAGATTCTCTAGGATCTGATTGGAATCTAGCACAGATACAAACGCTGAATAATATGTCAGGTCTTGAAGCAGTCAGATAGAGGAGAGAACCAATCATACCTCTGTAGACTTTCTGTTCTACACTTTTGCTTACCTCTTCTCTTTCCAGAATGCACGTGGGATGCATTGGAATCTTAGATGGCTTACATTCTGAGAGGTCAAATTTCTTCAGAAGATCTCTGATGTATTTGCTCTGATGAATGTAAGTTCCTTCTGGAGTTTGATTGATCTGAATTCCTAGAAAGAATTTCAGTTCCCCCATGAGGCTCATCTCAAATTCTGCCTGCATACACTTAGCAAATTTTCTTCCAAGAGAAGGATTAGTAGAACCAAAAATAATATCATCAACATAAATTTGACAGACTAAAATGTCACTCTTAACTGTTTTACAGAATAGAGTAGTGTCCACTTTCCCTCTGGTGAATTCATTTTCAAGCAGAAAGTTACTTAGCCTTTCATACCAAGCTCTGGGAGCTTGTTTCAGACCATACAGTGACTTCTTTAGTTTGAAAACATGTTCTGGATGTTTTGTATTTTCAAAACCTGGGGGTTGGTGAACATAAACTTCTTCTTCTATATAACCATTTAAGAATGCACTTTTGACATCCATCTGATACAGAGTGATGCCTCTATTAACAGCAAATGAAATTAAAAGTCTGATAGATTCTAACCTGGCGACTGGGGCAAAGGTTTCTGTATAGTCTATCCCCTCTTGCTGGCTATAACCTTGTGCAACCAGTCGTGCCTTGTTTCTGATGACTTCACCTTGTTCATTTAGCTTGTTTCTGAACACCCATCTTGTTCCAATGACGTTGAATCCTTTTGGTCTGGGAACGAGATCCCATACGTCGTTTCTGGTGAATTGATTCAGCTCTTCTTGCATTGCCAGAATCCAGTCATTATCCAGAAGTGCTTCATCAATAGAAGAAGGTTCAATCAGAGACACAAGTCCCATAAGAGTTTCTTCAGAGTTTCTGAAGCTTGCTCTTGTTCTGATTGGATCTTCCTTTCTTCCTAGGATAGTCTCTTCTGGGTGATCCAAACTGCTTCTGGGTAATCTCTTCTGAGGTTGATCAGCAGCTGTTGTAGGATTTCTAGCAGTGCTCCTTTCAGACGTTGAAGGAATGTCTGTGTTGAGAGCTTCTGATGACTTGTCTTCAGAACCTGCAAATTCAATTTCTATACCTGCAAAAGTTTCATTCTGCTTTGACTTTTCAGAGTCAAGCTTATCATCAAAACGAACACTGATTGATTCTTCCACAATCTGTGTTTCTGTATTGTATACTCTGTACCCTCTTGAGCGTTCAGAGTATCCTAACATAATACACTTCTGTGCCTTAGAGTCAAACTTGTTCAAATAATTCTTTGTATTTAACATAAAGCAAGTACATCCAAATGGATGAAAATACGAAATGTTGGGCTTTCTGTTCTTCCACAATTCATATGGAGTCTTTTCCAGAATAGGTCTTATTGAGATTCTATTCTGAATGTAGCACGCTGTGTTTATTGCCTCTGCCCAGAAAGTCTTAGCAACGTTTGTCTCATTGATCATGGTTCTGGCCATTTCTTGCAATGTTCTGTTCTTTCGTTCTACAACTCCATTTTGTTGGGGAGTTCTAGGACAAGAGAAATCATGCAGAATGCCTTTGTCATTAAAGAATGACTCAAAATCTTTATTTTCAAATTCTCCACCATGATCACTTCTGACTTTAACGATTCTAAGATCTTTTTCATTCTGAACTTGGTTACAGAAGGTAACAAACACAGAGTGTGACTCGTCCTTGTGTCTTAAGAACTTTACCCATGTCCATCTGCTATAGTCATCTACGATTACTAACCCATACTTCTTACCACTGACTGAAGCAGTTTTAACTGGTCCAAATAAGTCAATGTGCAGAAGTTCTAATGGCTTAGAGGTGGAAACAACATTTTTGGATTTAAAAGAAGGTTTTGCAAATTTGCCTTTCTGACATGATTCACACAGAGCATCTGAATTGAACTTCAAATTAGGAAGTCCTCTGACCAGATTGAGTTTGTTAATCTGAGATATTCTTCTCATACTAACATGCCCCAATCTTCTGTGCCAGATCCACTGCTCGTTGTTAACAGACAGAAGACATTTTACATTCTGACTCTTTAGTTCAGAAAGTTTGATTTTGTAAATGTTGTTTTTCCTCTTACCATTAAACAGGATAGTCCCATCTTTCTGACTAACAGCTTTACATGATTTTTTATTAAATATTATATCATAACCGTTATCACTTAATTGACTTATGGATAACAGATTATGCATCAATCCATCTACTAGCAGAACATTATTAATAGAGGGAAGATTTCCATTACCTACAGTTCCAGAGCCAATTATCTTTCCCCTCTGATTGCCTCCAAAGCCAACGTGGCCTCCAGGCTTAAGTTCCAGGCTTTGGAACATATGCCTTCTTCCCGTCATGTGTCGTGAGCAGCCAGAGTCCAGGTACCATGACTGGTGTTTCTGACTTGCTGCTAAAGATATCTGCAACATGTATTATTTTATCCTTAGGTACCCAGATTTTCTTGGGTCCTGATTTGTTAGTTTTACCAAAACTCTGGTTGAATTTTGGTTTCACAGAGTGCTTACTGCTAGTATATTTGATGTCATGTGTGTGACCATACACAAAATGTGAATTTAGAGGAGTGTGTTTAATGGTTAAATCCATGACATTCTTTGGTGTAGGAACCTTACCTAGGTATCCTATTCCTTTCCTGCCGTTTCTGCTAACTCCATAGATCATTGAAGCCATTCTGCTTCTATCTATGCTTTTAGCAAGGAACTTCTGGAAACTGTGATCATACTCCTTGATGATCTCATCAGCGTTGCTGGGAGTTTCAGAAATTGGTTCCTTCTGAGAGTTTTGTAAAGAGTTTTCTAATTTTGAAATTTTATCTCTCAGCTCAGAGTTTTCCAATTTGAGACTCTCAGACTTATTAGAGTCAGATTCAAGATTCCTTTTCAGGTCTCTGAATTTAGCTCTAATCTGCTGATAACGTTCCAGAATTTCATTGAGGCTTTCAGCAAGTTCAGCCTTTGTAAAATTAACAGCGAAGTTAGGGAATACCTCTTCTGTGTCTGATTCTGAGTCTGATTCAGAAGCTTCACTATCATCTGGAATGTTAGCCATGAGCGCTATGTTTGCCCTTTCATCATCTGATTCTGAGTAAGCTTCAGACGAGTCAGAGTCATCCCATGTGGCCATGAGACTTTTCTTCTTCTCTCTTCCAAACTTCTTTTTGGGCTTTTCCCTCTGAAGCTTTGGGCAGTCACTCTTGTAGTGTCCTTGCTCATTGCACTCGTAGCAGATGATGTCTTTGGTGTTTGGCTTCTTGCTACTGGAGGAGCCTTCAGATCTTCTGTATCCAGAGGAAGAATCTGTCCTTCTGTATCTGGAAGAAGACTCGTTCTGATCAGATCTTCTGGGATTCCTGAACTTCCTTTGTCTTTGCTTCCACAGTTGATTTACTCTTCTGGAGAGAAGGGAAAGTTCGTCTTCTTCTGATGAGGATCCATCAGATGTTTCTTCAACTGCCTGCAAAACTTTAGACTCAGATTTTCTGTTAGATTTTAATGCTAAAGGCTTACCTTGCTTCTGAGGCTCGTCAGCTTCTAGCTCTATCTCATGACTTCTGAGGGAGCTTATAAGTTCCTCCAGAGTGATCTTGTTGAGATCTTTAGCTAGCTTCAGAGCAGTAACCATAGGCCTCCACTGCTTGGGTAAACTTCTGATTATTTTCTTGACATGGTCAGCAGTAGAGTATCCTTTGTCCAGAACTTTGAGACCAGCTACCAGAATCTGGAATCTAGAGAACATAGTTTCAATGGATTCAGATTCTTCCATTTTGAACGCCTCATACTTCTGAATGAGCGCCAGAGCTTTTGTTTCTTTGACTTGAACGTTGCCCTCATGCGTCATTCTGAGAGAATCAAAGATGTTCTTTGATGTGTCTCTGTTGGAGATCTTTTCATACTCAGTATAGGAGATGGCACTGAGGAGGATGGTTCTGGCCTTATGGTGATTCTTGAAGTCACGCTTTTGTTGATCAGTCATTGATTTTCTATCAATCTTCTGACCGCTTTCATTCACAGGGTGCGTGTATCCATCTGTCACCATATCCCACAGATCAGCATCGTGTGCTAGAAAGAAACTTTCAATTCTGTCTTTCCAGTAATCAAAGTTTTCTCCATCAAAGACTGGAGGTTTGCCACTGAATCTGTCTCTGTCCTCATTGTTGTCATTGCTGAAGTGAGAATTGTTTCCTGCCATTGTGTTTTTCTGACGCTGGATCTTGTACTGACACGGTTAAGTGTTTTAGCTCAGAACCAGGCGCTCTGATACCAATTGAAGGGGTGAAAAACACAAGAAGGGGGGGTTGAATTGTAAAACTGAAATCTAAAGCAATTGACAAGATATTTTTATCCTGGTTCGTTTGATCTCAAACTACTCCAGTCCACCCGTCAAGGTGATTTCGCCTCTCTCCAACGAGGTCTTAATTCACTATATTCAACTGAATATTACAGACTGCTTTAACAACTGCTAAAGCCTTCTTGATTCAAACCACAACCCGGTTTGTCAAGGCAACACTTTCTTACAAAGGTATAAAACAATATGTTTGGATGTTTTCTACAAAACTTTATCACAACTGTGATGTATACACAAAATGAAGCTTAGAAACTAGATTGCTAAACAGAAATGGAATATCAGAGTTTGTAGTTTAGCAAAACTGGTAGAACGAAGATTATGGTTCAGCTTTGTGCGTGTAGAGATTTGGAGAGCATTAGCCATTATAATCTTCGAAGCCTTGTTTATATAGAACTTGAGAAGATGAACGTTGAATGCAATATTCTTGATTCAATGCTAATAACAAGCTTTCCTTTTTGAGCAGATCTTGTCTAGAATGAGGCCGTTGGAATTTATTAGCGTTCAATGCACAGTACCGTTGCTTCTTCAATGCACGTTCTGGCTTGGCTCATTCTGATTCTGCTTCGCTGCTGATGAACTATTGTGTTTCTGTATCAGAGTGTTTGAGCGCAGTTCTGTTCATCAAGCTTCAGCATGTTCGTGAGTTGATTATCTGATCTTGACGTTCTGATGTAGCAACTTCTGATGCTGGTGTATGAAATCAAATTCTGATGCTGAAAAGACGTGATCTTGCTTATATCAATCAGAGTATCTGCAAGTCAGAGCATAATAATTTTAGGCAGCAGATAGTTCAAACATGAAACATTTAAATACTATATCTTTTCACTTTGTTATCATCAAAACTTAAATATAGGGTAGTAGATTCAAACATTGTTCTAACACCTTCCTTACCACCTATGCAAGCTATCCAAAAGCTAAGGAACGACCTGTAATCGCTCTAACCACTTCCACCATTTTCACATTTCTGACTTGCAGGTGAAGTTCTCTAGCTTGATTCAGAAGCTTTCAAGACAAAGTAAACATTGGAATAGCATCCCTGGACCTCAAGGAAGCTTCTCCAATCATCACCTTGCATTGAAAGTTCCTACATCTCCAGATAGAAGTTCAACTGAATAGGTAAATTTTTGAATTCGTATCTCTCTTATTAGGCATCATTAGCTTTAAGTTTGTGAAGAAACAAGGTTCTACTCATGCCACTGAACATGTACATGTTTTTACTTTTCATTTCTTTTGCTTGAGTTGAGAGAATTTGGAGTTTGAAAATGGCAGAAAAACTAGGTTAGGATTTGGGGGAGGAGAAATTCTCCCTCATCTTAGAGAGTTAGATCAAGTTATGCATATGGTTAGAATCGTGGTTTCATGCTTAACATTTTTTGTGTTGGAAGTTTGTTCAAAAAAGCAAAGAATCAGGACATTCAAATGGAGCTCTTGGCGCGTGTTTTCTGAACATTTTTGTTCAAAGGTTGAAGAAAGGTGATTTTGGGCTGGGCTTGCTTCTGAGTTGCTTTTCACACCACCCTTTTTGGTTTTGCACCCCTGAGCCCATTTGTTTCATTTTTAATATTTTTGACTTTTGCCTTTTTGTGATTGGTTCATTTATTTTTTCTCAGCATATTGAAAACATAAAAATATTTTTTCCATCATTTTTTGAATTTATTGCATATTTATTTGATTATTTCTTTGTTTGTACATAAATAAATAAAATATACATATATATACTTTTTGTTTAAAATATTAAGATAATACCAAATATATTTTTATACATATTTTTATCTTATTTTTTACTTCCTGAAAATATTTTATAAAAAAAAAATAATAAATACTTTTTATATTGAATATTATTAATTAATGTGTATAAAACATAATTTTTTATAAATAATATAAATAAATAGGTATATTAATATACTTAGGATAAAAGTACCAAAAAAATGTACACATTTTGTTTTTTTAATACATAATACTAAAAAATGCCTTTTTACAAATATACCATATTTTATTTTACTTTTGTATGTAAATAATAGATATTATATCAATTAATTAATTAATACCCCTTTGATTTAAAGAATTAGGGTTTTGCCCTAAATTAAAAAATACTCCAAAATAATATCTTTTTATTTTCTTTTTATTTCACATAAATAATACTTTTTTTTTCATACATACAAAACATTTTTGCATCTTACATATTTTATTCCATTTTTATTTAATTATTGTACATTAAATTGTATAAATTCAAAATTGGTGTAATAGTCTTAGGTTTCAATTTCCTGTCTAAATATCCCCATTTGAAACATTGTACCCCCTCCCTATATTATTGTGATGTAATAGCGTAGGAATCTAAATTTCGCACTTTATTGTTTTATAAACATACTATGCTAGAATTAGGGTTTTGTATGCTAATAAAAATGAACAAAATAGTTGGACCTAATACAAGATAAATGAGCATGAAAAATGGACAACACATTTCACACTTGCACCCCTAGTGTATTCCACTTTGTTGCCTTCAATAATTGGGCCATATTGTATGTTGAATTTCTTTGGGTAAAAACAAACAATCAAAATGATCATAGTCCCACAAAATGTTGCTTAAATGAAGGATCAAGTCCCTTTTAAAGAAAATTGCCCAAAGACATTTAACACTATTGCAACTATGGTCTAAACGATGACCCGCGCCCGTCCCTTTAATCTCCTAAGACAAGATTGTCCACCAAATGCAATGGTGGAACAAAATTGTCAAAAGGTTTAAAACATAACAAAAAACTTTGAGAAAACTTTAGGGTAGATAAGCTCTTAAGTACTTGTCAACTTTCCAAGAAAACACTTGCCTAATTTCAAAACCCACTTCACAAACACTTTCAAAATTAACTTTCAAAAAACCTTGAAACATCTTTTCAAAAGACAAAACACCTTTTGTAAAACATTCGAGTAAAGAATTGTTACAAGGGTAGCCTATACAAGGCATCTTTTCAAAACATTTTCAAAACCACACACAAAGCACCATTTCAAACAATTGAAAACCAAGGCAAGTCGATCTAAGCAAGTACCTAAGAGCCCATGGATAACCATGGATAGAAGGGGTGCTAATACCTTCCCCTTCTATAATCTACTCCCCGAACCCAAGAAAAATCTCAAAGGTTTTTGCTGTGCTTTTTAAACCTTTCCTTAGGATAAAATAAAAAGTCGGTGGCGACTCTTGCTCAACCGAAACATTTGCGAAAACAAACGCAAAACCCTAGTCAGTTCTCCCACCGTATCACACAAAGACAACTTTTATTATTGATTTTAAAAATCAAAGCAAACCGATAAGCCCATACAAAATTTATACTTTCACCTTGGGCAGAGTGAAAGCTTGTCAAAAAAATTAACAAAAACAAATTACTTTGAAACATGTATGCAAGAGGGAACATCAATGGTGATCCAGTTCTGAACCCTAACTCTGTGTGTCACATAATTTGGCATTTCTGGCTCAGCTTCATCTTCCACAGTGGCATTAATCCCAGAAACAGTTGGATGAAGATAGCCCCCGCTAAGAAAGATGTCTTGATACTTTCCTATAGCAGACTTCAGCTTCATGCTCTTACCTTTATCATTCTTCACAGAGAACCCCAAGCCAACTCTATTCTTGTTTACAGGTGGATCAACAATCTGTCCATGTACTTCACTATGCCCATTACACACAACCTGTTGAGCATCCTTAAATGAAGCCATAGAATTATCATTTCCTCTTATATTATCAATGGATAAAGCTTGGAACTGGTTTCCAACAGCAGCTTCATCCGCCTCCACAATGCTGAAAGAGGACAAATGAGATATCAATAATGCATGTTCTCCATTTATAATTACCACTTTTCCTTCACACACAAAATTCAACTTCTGGTGTAAAGTCGAAGTGACAGCCCCTGCCTCATGTATCCACGATCGTCCCAACAAACAGCTGTAAGTGGGTATAATATTCATGACCTGGAAAATTATCTGAAACAAATGTGGGCCTATATGGATAGGCAAGTCCACTTCACCAATAACATATTTCCTTGATGTGTCAAACGCTTTCACAATAATGCCACTTGGGCACATGGGTGTTCCTTAATATTTCAACTTCATAAGTGTGTTCCTTGGTATAACGTTCAATGCGGATCCATTATCAATCAGCACATTCGATAATGAATCATTCTTGCAGTTCATAGAGATGTAGAGGGCCATATTATGATTCCTTCCTTCATTGGGCAGTTCATCGTCACAGAAACTCAGGTTATTACATGATGTAATGTTCCCTACCACACTGATGAATTGGTCTACAGGCATATCACTTTCCATGAAAGCTTGGTCTAATACCCTCATCAAAGATTCTCTATGAGAAGAGGAGTTCATCAATAAAGCCAAGATAGATATTTTTGAAGGAGTCTACAGTAGCTGATCTACAATTCGGTAGTCACTCATCTTGATTATCTTCAAAATATCATTTACCTCTTTTTCCAAAGTAGCACCATTGGATTCACCCGTAGCCTTCTTTTCCTCAACACTTTCCACAACTTTCTTTCCAGTACTAACATCTCCATGAACAACTAGTGCAAATACACGACCGTTGCGGGTCACTCTGCTAGTCTCAGCAATATTTCCAACAATAGGAATTGGCTGGATGGGAACTTCCACACCATCCTCTAAAATTGTAGCATTATATTTGTAGGATACAACCTTGTCTAACTTGTATGGGACAGGACCCGATAAGTTAATCACCAATGGAGTAATAGCTGGCTTGCTATGATATTCAACTTCAAAAGTGGTGGGTGCACCAAAACAAGGAACAATAACATTTACTCCCTCTTCAACACATTCAGTCATGACAGATAAATCTCTGGAAAACATATCTTCATCTAAGGAGAACAACTTATCCGCAGAGGCATACTCATCATCAGACTCTTCTTCAGCCAAACAAACCATAATCTCATTAACCTCATGGTAATCATCCCTTTGGCTTCTACCATTGATGATTCCATTATCCGATAACAACTGAATACCTTTTCTTACAATTGAACATCCTCGAGAGTCCCGGAAGCAAATTTGGAAAGATCCATACTGATGTTCTACCTGACCAGCCATGTGGCAGAAAGTAGCATGCAATTGTACAAGATCCTCATTCATATGTTCCACATCAAATATTATGAACTCTCCAGGACATCCAGAAACCATGTTTACTTCCTTTTCATACTCTGCCCTAGGCTTGATTATGTGGATGAGGCCCTCATCCATTATCTCCTGCAAATCATCCTTTATCTTGTCACAACCCTGTATATATGTACTACAAATAGCACAACCAGCATGGTCATGCGTATAGTAGATAAATTCAAAGAGGTATGCATGATTTTTTACCAAATCTCCTCTAAACAAATTAATATCGAAAATTCGGAAGTTGCCTGGACAACCAGCCACCATGTTCATAGCATTTGTTCCTCCATGCTTTGGAAAAGGATTATCTTTCGCATTAGGGCCAACATCTTTGAAAGATAAGATACCAGTCCTAACCAATTTATGTACTTCAGTTTTCAAAGGATAGAAGTTCTCAACATTGTGCCCTGGTGCTCCCTGATGAAAAGCACATGTTTGGTCTGTCTTGTAATACCAAGGCAATGGTGATGGTATAGCAGGAGGTGGTCTAGTCTGAACCAACTTCTTTTGAATTAACTTTGGGAGTAATTATGCATAGCTCATAGGGATAAGGTTATGACTCCCCCTTCTACGATTATACCCTTGATTCCCCTGATGGGATGGTCTCTGATAAGCAACGGTGGTTAGAGCTACACCAACAAATGGAGTTACTGAGGCAACTTATTGATGACATTGATAATTTCTTCTAGGAGGATTAACCTTCCTCACTTGTATAACAACATTTGTATATCCTTCCTTCTTTTTGGAAAACCCATAAGATGTCTTCTTCGTACTTCCGGAACTTTCACTTTTTGTTAAACGACCCTCTCTTACAGCCTCTTCTAAATGGATACCCATGCCCACCATTTCGGTAAAGTCACTTGGAGCACTCGCTACCATCCTCTCATAGTATAAACCACCCAGAGTCTTCAGGAAAATCTTCGTCATCTCCTTTTCTTCCATGGGATGAATCACTTGGGCGGCTACCTCACACCATCCTTGTCTATATTCTTTGAATGATTCCCTATCCTTCTGGAGCATGGCCCTGAGTTGATCACGGTTAGGCGCCATGTCCATATTGTATTTGTATTGTCTGATAAATGCTTCTCCCAAGTCGTTGAAATTATGGATATCGACGCTGTCCAAACTCATATACCACTTCAATGCAACACCAGTCAAACTATCCTGAAAAAAGTGAATCAACAGACGTTGATCATCAATGTGGGTAGACATTCTTCTTATATACATCACATTATGAGCACGAGGATAAGTGTTTCCCTTGTACTTCTCGAATTCTGGGACTTTAAACTTCGCAGGTATCTTGACATTCGGGACCTGAAAGAACAAGATTAGTTCTGACCTATCTCAAGAGTTTTGATGATAACTAAATTATATTTAAGATAATTTATACTCTAACGAATGTGCTTGAATGTCTCAGTTAATGTTCTGACAGAAAACATTCTGAAGTGCTAAGCAAAAATTATGTAGAAGTTCTTTGATAAAAGAATCTTTTCTTCAAGCAAATCTGTTGACTCTGGTAAGACACTTTATTTGTTAAACATATATCTTCTAACTTTTAGCAGGTTACTTGCTCATAAGATAACTTGAAAGCAAGCGTTGTTCAAAGTTCTTAGCAAGCAACGCACTGCCTAGAAGATGAGTGAAGCATGTTCTGACTTAAAGACATTGGAGAAAATTCTGAAATAACGTTAAGATCAACTTGTATTGTCAAAGAAAAGGAAATATGTTCTTACATTCTGTCGCTTGCTCATTAATGCAAAGACGGCTGAAAGCACTCAAGTGCCTACAACTAGTTTCTTGGAAAATGGAATATTGAAAGGAAACACGCAAGCATTTAATGCTCTCCAACTTTTCTGAAGGCAGCAACGGTCTAATTGTTCCTACTATAAATATAATGACATTTATTACAAGCCAACAACTAAGTGAACCAATCAAATTTTCAAAAAGAAGCAAGAAACTACATGAAAGATCCTAAGCTCACAAACTAATTGTACATACAATTTGTGCATTATATTCTAAGTGAAAAATCACAGTTCTGATATAGCTTGATTAGAAGCAAACTCTATTTCATTATCTGTAAAGATTAAACTCCTGTATTTGTTCCTTGAGAGACCAAGTTTGGTCAGATTTCTCAAGCAGACTAGGACTAGATTTAAGTATTAGTGGTGTTAGCCACTTGTAAGTTTACTTGTGCATTGTTAGTCACAATAGTTGTTGTGTGTTTGTAATCAATTGATTATAGTGGATTAAGTCCTTGTTGAGAAAGGCGAAATCACCTTGGTGGGTGGACTGGAGTAGTTTGAGTTCAAACGAACCAGGATAAAAATAACGGTGTTCTTCCATTATTGTTTGTGCTTTGTATTGAAAAGGAAAAGAGTCACTTATTCAACCCCCCCCCCCCCCCCTTCTAAGTGTTTTATTACCCCTTCAATTGGTATCGGAGCTTGACTCTGAGCACAACACTTAACCGTGTCAGGAAAAGATCCAGAAGAAAACACAATGGCCGCTGAACAAAACAATAATAGTTACAACAAACCTCCAGTGTTTGATGGAGAAGATTTTGAGTACTGGAAAGATAGACTAGAAAGTTTATTTCTAGGTCATGATAGTGATCTTTGGGATATAGTCTTGGATGGTTACAAACATCCTACAGATTCAGAAGGAAACAAAGTGGATAGAAAAAATATGGATAGACAACAAAAAGATGATTTTAAAAATCATCATAAAGCTAGAAATATTTTTCTAAATGCTATCTCTAAAGTTGAATATGAAAAAATCACTAATAGAGATACAACGCATGATATGTTTGAGTCTCTCAAAATGACTCATGAAGGAAACGCTCAAGTTAAGGAGTCTAAAGCTCTGGCTTTAGTTCAGAAGTATGAATCCTTCAAAGTTGAAGATAGTGTGTCTATAGAAGCAATGTTCTCTAGGTTTAAAACTCTGATCGCTGGTCTGAGAGCTTTGAACAAAGGATATACCAAAGCAGATCATGTGAAAAAGATCATTAGAAACTTACCCAGAAGATGGGCACCAATGGTCACTGCTTTCAAAGTGTCAAAAGATCTTAACAATGTGTCTCTAGAGGAACTCATCAGCGCTCTCAGAAGTCATGAGATTGAACTAGATGAGCATGAGCCTCAGAAGAAAGGTAAGTCTCTAGACCTTAAATCAATTAAGAAATTTGATACTAACGCTTTTCAGGATGAAGAGGAAAACTCTGAAGAATCAGCGTCAGAAGAAGACGAACTATCCTTTCTTTCCAAAAGGATCAATCATCTGTGGAAGCACAGACAAAAGAAGTTCAGGAACTTCAAGAAGTCAGAAGATAAACCAGAATCTTCTAGACACAAAAAGTCAAATAGAAGAGAGATCATTTGTTATGAATGCAAAGAACCTGGTCACTTCAAAAGTGATTGTCCAAAGCTTCAAAAAGAAAAACCAAAGAAGAGATTTGGTAAGAAGAAAGGAATGATTGCAACCTGAGATGACTCAGATTCTTCTGAATATGAATTCGGTTCTGAAGATGAAAATGCCAACCTAACTCTGATGCATATCATAGAAGATGACTCAGACTGTGAGTTAGAACAAAGAGAGGTATTTTCTGAATTTTCTAGAGAAGAACTTGTTGATAGTTTATCAGAACTTCTGGAAAACTATAGTAAGCTCAAAATCAAATACAAGAAACTCAAGAAGAGTCTTGCATCTGATCTTGGGAAACTTGAAACAGAAAAATATGAACTTTTAGAAAACAATTTTAAACTTTAAAAGGAAATTCAAAATGTTCAAAAGAATTTTAGTTCAGAGTATGTGTCTAGTTCAAAAGATATTCTGAAAGAATATGACTATAGCTTTCAATCGTTTCTAGCTAAAGGCATAGACAAAAGCAAAATGGCTTCAATGATCTATGGAGTTAGTGGGAAAAATAGAAAAGGAATTGGATATGAACCTCCCAAAGGAAAGGAGACATACATTCTAAAACTTGTTGCTAAAATGACCTTCGCTTACAAAGCTCTGAATAAACAATTCAAGTTTGGACACTCACATGATATAAAATGTACATCACATTCTGGAAACTCTTATGCTAACCCAAAAGGACCCAAAACGATATGGGTACCTAAGGATAAAATAATATTTGTTGTAGATGTCCTTAACAGCTCAATTGAAACACCAGTCATAGTACCTGGACTCTGGGTGCTCACGACACATGACAGGAAAAAGTCTATGTTCTAAAGCCTGTAACTTAAAGCTGGAGGAGATGTGAAGTTTAGAGGTAATTAGAAAGGGATGATTATTGGTTCTGGAACCATAGGAAGAGGTAACCTTCCTTCTATATCCAATGTTTTATTAGTAGAAGGATTAGCTCATAACCTATTGTCCATAAGTCAATTAATTGACAATGGCTATGACATTATCTTCAATCAAAACTCCTATAAAGTTGTAAGTCAAAAAGATGGATCAATCCTCTTTTCTGGCAAGAGAAAGAACAACATTTACAAAATTGATTTATCAGATCTTAAATATCAAAACGTCAAATGCCTTTTGTCTGTTAGCAATGAGCAATGGGTATGGAACAGAATATTGGGACATGTCAGTCTTAGAAAAATCTCTCAACTAAATAAATTAAATTTAGTCAAAAGACTTCCCAATCTGAATTACAACTCAGAAGCTCTGTGCGAGGCATGTCAAAAGGGGAAATTTTCAAAACCTTCCTTTAAATCTAAAAATGTTGTCTCTTCCTCTAAGCCATTAGAGTTACTTCATATTGATCTGTTTGGACCAGTTAAAACTGCATCCATCAGAGGCAAGAAGTATGGATTGGTCATCGTTGATGACTTCAGCAGATGGACATGGGTAAAGTTTTTAAAACATAAGGATGAGTCAAATTCTGTATTCATTGACTTCTGTACTCAAGTGCAAAATGAAAAAATATTTTAAAATCACAAAAGTCAGAAGTGATCATGGTGGTGAATTTGAAAATCATTATTTTGAAAAATATTTTAAAGAAAATGGTATTGTTCATAATTTTTCTTGTCCTAGAACTCCCCAGCAAAATGGAGTTGTTGAAAGAAAGAATAGAACATTACAAGAGATGGCCAGAACCATGATCAATGAAACAAATATGGCTA
The DNA here is from genome assembly GCA_948472305.1 of Vicia faba. Classification (NCBI taxonomy): domain Eukaryota; kingdom Viridiplantae; phylum Streptophyta; class Magnoliopsida; order Fabales; family Fabaceae; genus Vicia; species Vicia faba. The sequence continues at coordinate 1,467,611,030 of OX451737.1, forward strand.
AGCAATTTTGGGCAGAAGCTGTGAACACAGCGTGTTATATTCAGAATAGAATCTCTATAAGACCTACTCTTGAAAAGACTCCCTATGAATTGTGGAAAAACAGAAAGCCCAACATTTCTCATTTCCATCCTTTTGGATGTACTTGTTTTATTCTAAACACGAAAGAATCTCTGAACAAGTTTGATTCCAAAGCACAAAAGTGTTTCCTGCTTGGATACTCTGAACGCTCAAAAGGCTATAGATTATATAACACAGAAACTCTAATTGTTGAAGAATCAATCAAAGTCATGTTTGATGATAATCTTTGTCAGCAAAAGCCAAAGCAAATTGATTTTTCTGTAGGTACAGAAGATCATCCCTCAAACTCTGAAAGTTCAAAAGCAAAAGGAGATTCAGAAGCAAAAGAAGACTCGTCAGATCATCCTCTTGACGATGCTCTGAACAATCTCAGAATCTCTGACCAACCCACTTAGAAAAGGTTTCCTAGAATATCTTCAGCTTAAAAAGAAGATGTAATCATTGGAAGAAAAGAAGATCCCATCAGAACAAGATCCTCTCTCAGAATGAATTAAGAATCTTTGTTTGGTTTGGTCTCTCTGATTGAGCCAACTACCATTGATGAAGCTCTGAAAGATAATGATTGGATCTTAGCAATGCAAGAAGAACTCAATCAATTCTCTAGAAATGATGTATGGAATATAGTTCTAAGACCCAAAGGATTCAATGTTATAGGAACCAAATGGGTCTTCAGAAACAAATTGAACGAACAAGGAGAAGTAATCAGAAACAAAGCATGACTGGTTGCAAAGGGTTATAGTCGACAAGAAGTAGTTGATTATAATGAAACATTTTCCCCATTCGCCAGGTTAGAATCTATAAGATTATTAATTTCTTTTGTTGTACAAAATAATATTTAATTATATCAAATGGATGTTAAAAGTGAATTTCTAAATGGCTATATTGAAGAAGAAGTATATGTCCATCAACCTCCTGGATTTAATGATTCAAAACATCCAGAACATGTTTTTAAATTAAAAAAGTATTTGTACGGTTTAAAACAAGCTCCCAGAGCTTGGTATGATCGTCTGAGTAATTTTCTATTAGAAAAAGATTTTACCAGAGGGAAAGTGGACACAACTCTTTTCAGAAAGACATTTAAAAATGATATTTTAATTTGTCAAATTTATGTTGATGACATAATTTTTGGAACCTCTAATATCTCCCTTGGAAAAGAATTTGCTAAGACCATGCAGGCATAATTTGAAATGAGCATGATGGGAGAATTAAAATTCTTTCTGGGAATTCAAATCAACCAGACTCCAGATGGTACTTTCATACATCAGACGAAGTATGTTAAAAAACTTCTGAAGCAATTTCAAATATCAGAAAGCAAATATGCCAAGACTCCTATGCATCCAACCTGCATTCTAGGTAAAGATGAGGTAAGTATGAAAGTAGATCAGAAGCTCTATAGAGGTATGATTGGATCCCTTCTCTATCTGACTTCATCTAGACCTGATATACTATTTAGCGTGTGCTTGTGTGCTAGATTCCAATCAGATCCTAGAGAATCTCACTTAACAGCTGTTAAGAGAATTCTTAGGTATCTGAAAGGTACTGCTAATCTTGGCATGTGTTACAGAAGATCACAAGATTAAAAACTAGTAGGTTATTGTGATGCTGACTTTGCTGGATATAGAATTGAAAGAAAGAGAACCTCTGGAAGCTGCCAGTTTTTAGGTGACAATCTTATCTCGTGGTACAGCAAGATGCAAGCAACAATTGCACTATCAACCACAGAAGCAGAATATATATCTGCTGCTGGATGTAGCTCTCAAATGATTTGGATGAAAAGTCAACTAGAAGATTTCAACCTTTAAGAAAGTAAGATTCCTATCTTCTGTGACAATATTTCTGCTATTTGTCTTTCTAAGAATCCAATCTTACATTCTAAAGCCAAACATATTGAAATTAAATATCATTTCATAAGGGACTATATTCAGAAGGGAACTTTAAACTTAATTTTTGTTAAAACAGACCATCAATGGGATGACATTTTTACCAAACCCCTTTCAGAAGATAGATTTAATTTCATTCTGAAAAATATTTGTATGGAATTATGTCCTGAATAAAATAATATTTATTTTCTGTAATTGACATCAGAATATTCTGAAATGAATGCTCTGATCAACAACTCTTCAGAAGTTAGAAGAGAAGTTGTAACAAAAGCTATAGGAAAAGTTATGAAATGTTCTAACGCTTCATGTCCAAGTATAGTTCAGAAATTCATTAGAACAAACAGTTGTTACATGCATCCTTCAGGAGATGAACACGTGGTGTGTTTCTGAAAGGTCACGCGTGCAAAAGCTACTGATGACGTTCTAGGTAACTGTTAATGATTAGCCATAATCCCACGTTTTCCCTTATTTTTAGCAAATCATTAAATGCAAATAATGATGAGATTCGTTTTTAAATCTGTTTTATCTTTATTTTAAATTTGTCTTAAATAATTTTAATTTTAATTCTAAAACTATTTTCTGAAATTTTTTCCTATAAATACTTTTTGAAAAAACCTTTTTCATTCTTTACTGTCTCTTTCAAACTCAAGCGTTTTCTGTACCTTTCTCTTAAAACCCTTTTCTTCAAATTCTCATTTCTAAAGAACTTCAATGGCTTCTTCTTCTTCTACCCACTCTGAGCAATACATTGTACCTGAAAGGACAACTCTCATTCTTGTAGACAGTTTGGTAGTTTTGAGTGAGTTAATGGTAGACTTTGAGAATCTCAGAGAGAATGGTTTTGACTTGTTCCCTGCTGTGAAGTTTCAAGGTTGGGAAAGCTTATTTGATCGTCTTATTGGTCCAGTCTTTCCACATTTGGTGAAAGAATTATGGATTCACGCTATTGCAACCCCCAAGGTTATTCTCTCCTTTGTAATGGGCAAGGAAATATCCATTACAAAAAATCAAATCAGAAAGTTGCTGGGATTTAAAGGACTTGGAGTTACAGGAATGCCCAGTGGAAGAATGGAGATGTCTAGGGTATATTCAAAGATTTTCACAAACGGTCAAGGTTCCTCCAAAGTAAGGGATTTGAAAGACAAATACAAGATTTGGTCAAGGATTATTCATGGATGTATTCACCACAGGAAAGACACCAGCTCTCCTGATTACATCAACGCTGATCAACAATATTTGTTGTTTTGTCTTGGAACCAATGTCAAAATTGATTTGCCCTACTTGCTATTTGAACATCTCTGGAACCATGTAAAAGAAACCAGAGAAGCTGAAAGGATGAAGAACTCCAAATCAAAGAGGAATTGGATTCCTATGGGGAGGTTAATATCAGACATTCTGACTGAGAATGGTCTGATTTCTCACCTAAAAGAAGAAAATCTTCTGGGGGAGCTAGAACCTATCTGTGGTAAGACTATGACTGGAAAGAACATGCTGAAAAGGAAAATTATTAACAAACTGCTGGTGGAACCCACTTCGTGTGTGTCAGCTGTTATAAAGAGGGGAAGGATTCATATTACTGACTTTCCTATGTTCAACTCAGGAGATCATCCTCATATCATCTTGCACTATCTTGAGATCTGCAAAGAAACAGGATCACCCATTGATCCAGCTTGGCTTCAAGGAAGAAGTCAAGCTGCTCCTGATGTTGTTCTCCAAGAATCTGTGAAGAGAAAAGTTGTAGAAGGACCTTATGACACTCCTCAGAAGAAGAAAAAGAAGACAGGTAAACATGCTGAAACTATCCTTGTTTATGATTTTGTAAATGTATCTGCATCTGCTGAACCATCCCAAACCTTAGGAGACTTTGATGTTGACATTGATCTGACCTTACCATCTGAACCCCTTGCTGACAACCCTCATAAAAATTAGGTTTTATCAGATTTAAGTGACTTTGAATCTGATGACCATTCTGACAGCCAATCAGAACCATCTCAATTAGAACCCCCCGAACCATCTCTTTTTCAACCCATTCCTGCTGAACGTTTTTCAAGACCTCCTCCCAGACCTCTATCACCCAGACCCACTAGATGGTATGATGCTGGCTCTTGGAGAATTCCAGGGATAAATGAACCTCTAGCCACCATAAAGCCTCCTTTCAACCTACCTTTTGAGAATATTTTTTCTATGAATCAACCACAGCCTCAAAATCCCATCCCCACTCCTGATTATACAATAATAATTTCACCTGATGTCACTCCACCCACTTCACCACAACATATAACACCAATCTCACCTACACTCTCACCCCCTCAAATTCCAGAACAAAAACCTTTTGAACAAACTCAAACTGATGAACCATCCGACCCTCATGTAATATCAGAACCTCCTATTTTTGTTAACCAACCTGAACCTACCAATAATCCTGAACCCAATAGATTTTTAAGAACTGTAGTGGACTTTCAATCTCTACAATTCTTGAAAAACAAAACTTACAAAAAGGCTTTCCAAGAACCTGTCCATCCAGATGTAAATACTTTGTTTCAGAATTTTATAACAAATGTTCAAGCATGGTTACAACGGCTGAAAGAAGATTGCTCCAAAAGCATGAACACAGCTACAACAGATCTTCTATGGGAAACCTTCAGAAGAACTTTGGTTGCTGAATCACGGAAGTTACAGGACTTATGCCATTTTCAGGTGTTGGATAACTTTCCAAACTTCTGCATGCTTTCAAGACAGAAGTTACTGACACTTGGAATAAGAAGTCTTCGTTAATGATTGTTGATACACCAGCTGATACGATGGACATATCAGAAGATGAATCTGAAGAATCCTCTGAAGATTCAAATCCTCTGACTATTGTTCTATTGAATCAACCTTTTGTTAAGGCTGGACCTGAACCTGGGCCAACTCTTGCAATGGATATGGGCACTCTTCTTTCCACCTTCCTGAGTTCTGACTCAACGATTGCTGCTTCTAAGTTTGTTTCTACTGAAGCTTCATCATCCTCTTCTCCTACCTCACTCATTATGGACACTCTGAAAGAGATAAAGAAGGAAAATGAAGTCATGAATAAACACTTGGATAAGCAAGATCAAACAAATCTAGAAATCAAGAACTGGATGGTGAAACAAGAAGAGTCCTCCTCTGAGATCAAGAATCTTCTGATGGCGCTTGTTACTAAAAGATCCTAGTTTCTTTTATGTCTCTTGTCTTTTGTTTGGATGCTTTGTTTGTAGTTCTGGATATTTATTTATTTTTTTATGAAATATTTTAAAATTTCTCATTTATTTTTTTACACTTTTTGATTATGCCAAAAAGGGGGAGAAAATGTGCATTCTTGAACTAATCATTGTTTAACAGTTATGGGACTAAGTCTCAGACATTCTAACAAATTGCAAGAATTCCTTCTGTGTAAAAATTTTTTTTTGCAGGTATCACTTTAACTCTGAAAGAATATTCCAGCTAAGCATTATCCTCTTGAAGAAGTTCTGAAGAAATTCAAGAAGACTGTGTATTATTCTGATAAAATAATCTCAGGATGTCTTATGCATAGAAATATTCATTTCAGGGAGAGATTCTTATCTCTTAATCCGTTTCTTTTCTTTATCTAAAATAATTTATTGTCATCATCAAAAAGGGGGAGATTGAAAGAACAAGATTTGTTCTGACCTATCTCAATATTTTTTATGATAACTAAATTATATTTAAGATAATTTATACTCTGATGAATGTGCTTGAATGTCTCAGTTAATGTTCTGACAGAAAACATTCTGAAGTGCTAAGCAAAAATTATGTAGAATTTCTTTGATAAAAGAATCTTTTCTTCAAGCGCATCTGCTGACTCTGGTAAGACACATTTGTTAAACATATATCTTCTAACTTTTAGCAGGTTCCTTGCTCAGAAGATAAATTGAAAGCAAGCGCTGTTAAAAGTTCTTAGCAACAACGCACTGCCTAGAAGATGAGTGAAGCATGTTCTGACTTAAAGACATTGGAGAAAATTCTGAAATAACGTTAAGATCAACTTGTCTTGTCAAAGTAAAGGAAATATGTTCTTACTTTCTGTCGTTTGCTCATTAATGCAAAGACGGCTGAAAGCACTCAAGTGCTTACAACTAGTTTCTTGGAAAATGGAATATTGCAAGGAAACATGCAAACATTTAATGCTCTCCAACTTTTCTGAAGGCAGCAACGGTCTTATTGTTCCTACTATAAATAGAAGGAAATTTATTACAAGCCAACAACTAAGTGAACCAATCAAATTTTCAAAAAGAAGCAAGAAACTACGTGAAAGATCCTAAGATCACAAACTCATTGTTCATACAATTTGTGCATTATATTCTAAGTGAAAAATCACAGTTGTGATATAGCTTGATTAGAAGCAAACTCTATTTCATTATCTGTAAAGATTAAACACTTGTATTTGTTCCTTGAGAGACCAAGTTTGGTCAGATTTCTCAAGCAGACTAGGACTAGATTTAAGTCTTAGTGGTGTTACTCACTTGTAAGTTTACTTGTGCATTGTTAGTCACAACAGTTGTTGTGTGTTTGTAATCAATTGATTATAGTGGATTTAGTCCCTGTTGAGAAAGGCGAAATCACCTTGGCGGGTGGACTGGAGTAGTTTGAGTTCAAACGAACCAGGATAAAAATAACTGTGTTCTTCCATTATTGTTTGAGCTTTATATTGAAAAGGAAAAGAGTCACTTATTCAACCCCCCCCCCCCCCTTCTAATTGTTTTCTTACCCCTTCAGGACCAAGCATAAATCATTCACATTCTTCCCGAACAATTCCTTTCCCCTGAGGGCCTTTATCTCCCTCTGCATCTTGTCAAACTGATCTTGAAAATCATCCATTCCATCAAATAGACCCAAGCCTTCACTTGGTGGAGGAAAAGGACAATACATATCATCATTAGCAAATGAGACCATGTTCACCGGAGGAGGTGCAGCAGGAGTAGCATGCACCACATGAGGTGTAGGAGTAACAGTAGTCTGAACAACTGCAGTAACTTGAGGACCAAGATTGAAACCTTCAGGAATAAAGTTCTCTGGTATTACCCATGGACAACCTTGAGGCATGTTATTCTGAACAACAGTTAGAATGGAAGACACAATAACAGTTGGAGCTTCAGTAGTAACCTTTGTCTGTTGAGGTTGAACACTCGGTGGCTGATTCTGAGCGGCCACCAGAGATTCCATCAGAGCAGTGATATTGGCCATGCCATCCTTCAGAGTAGAAAATTCCTCGTGCAGCTCGCGATTCTCTTGTTCTAAGTTGTCCATCTTCCTTCTGAAATTAGCTTGAGTATTGTAGTGGTGAGACAACTTGTTGAACAAAGCAAAGAAGCTTGGTAAGACACTTGGATATGCATAATAAATGCAAGAAATATGTGCAATATGATGCATGATATGCAATGCATATCATTTATTTTATTATTAATTTTCAAGGGGCTTAAAGATTTATAGACACATTGCAAATATCAAAGAAATAACACAATTGAAATACTGGAATTTTTTATTATAATAAATTCAAAATGGATTACAAGTTTCAATAATCCCAAGTGCAAGATGAAAATAAAGTCTAAAACCTTAAGAAGTAAAGCTGATGGAGATCACTCTATACGTTGGCGCTTCCCTGTAAGCCTGGAAATATGAGCGTTCAACCTCTGGTTTTCTTCCACGTATCTGGTGGCAACCTCCTTCCAATCACCTGAATCAGGAAGTGAGTGTGATACGGTGGGAAGAACTGACTGTTTTTTGGAATGCTGGTTTGCGTTTTACGTTTGTTTTCGCAAAATGTTGCGGTAAGCAAGAGTCGCCACCGACTTTTATTTTATCCAACAAGGAAAGGAAAAAAGCACAGAAAAATTCCTTTTTCGAGATATTTCTCGGGTTCGGGGGGTAGATTATAGAAAGGGAAGGTATTAGCACCCTTTCTATCCGTGGTTATCCACGGGCTCTTAGGTACTTGCTCAATTGTTTTCAAAATTGCTTTCTTGGTGCTTGTGTGTTTGAAAAAAAAATTGTTTTGAAAACTTTGATTTAACTCTTGCTTCTGTCCTCAAGAGTGTATGAAGTGTTTTTTGAAAACTTTGTTCGAAAAGTGTAAGTGTGAAAAGTTTTTTGTTTTTTGAAAGAGCAAGTATCTAAGAACCATCTACCTACTCGAAAAAGGAATCGTTCTATGCTAATTTCCTTTGGACAATTCCATCCCACTATTGATGAGTAGGTAGCACCGTCGTTGGAATTTAAGGGTCAATTCGAATTAGGGACTTACGGTCACCAAAGCAATGTTAGGACGCTTTAGCGGTAACCCTAATGTCTTAGATCATTTGTTTGAGGCAACAATATCTGAGGCAACCGTTTCGAGGCAACTATTATCTTTTAGACAAGAGGACGACCTCTAAAACAACCTATACTCAATGACCGCGTACGAAGGCAACCAAGTGGGGTGTACCCTAAGAGTGCGCATGTGCGAGTGTGTCGTTTTCAGTTATTTTTATCTTTGTACATGTTATGGGTGGTCTAAGTTAATTTTAGGTTAAAACATTCAGTCTTGTCATGCCATCCTATTATCAAACATCTAACAGTTATAATTTGCGGAAAATAAAAGTGCAAAAATTAAATTACAAGGCGTCGGGTATTTACATCGCCAAAGACAAACCCTTTAAAAATAAATAAAGCGATAAAAAATAAATAAAAGTCCTATTTACTATTACAATCTGGAAGCAAGTACATTATTGGATAAAAATAAACAACGCGTGCGGGAAATTAAATCGAGCGCAAATTAGGGTTTTGACCCTTTTTGGTTAAAGAGAAATATCTTTTTGTTTCTATTTTAAGAAAGAAATAAATCCTAAATTAATTACTAAATTTAATTAATTAATTAATTAATTAAAAAATTAATTATTTTTAGGTTTTTGTTATTTTAAGAAAGAAAAACAAAATAATTAATATTAGTAATTAAAACCTAATTAAATCTAATTTAATTTTAATTATTTACAAAAAATAGGTTAAAGTTATTCTAATTAAAACCTAAATTAATTTAATTAGTGTTTATTAATAAAAATTAAAATTAAAATTTGATTAAATATAAAAAATATTTTTGTGATTTTTATTTTATAAAGAAAAGAATTTTTTTGATTGGTTAGTAAATGAAATAAAAATAACAAAACAATTAAATAAACAAAATAAAATAAATGAGTAGAAGGGAGTATGGGCCTGATTATATGGGGTAGAAAGCAATTCGGAGGCCCATTAGAGTTGGCCTTGTTTGACTTTGGGAATCCAGCACATATGCATTGACCAATGTCTGGGTGGACCTTCAGATCCTGGCCACCAGATCTGGCCTTTGGCCATCTGGCTATTGCATGGATGATGGTACACGGTAGGCTGCAGGTTTGAATATGCATGTGATCACCTGAAAGACAAAATTAAATAGAAATTGGGGGACCTGGGATTCGAACCTAGGTCCTGAAGGAGTTTGAACGTGTACGCTTACCACTAGGCCATGATGGTTTGTTTGTTAATAACATACAAAGAATATATAATAAAATAAAACAAGTCCATGGCCAGAAAAATTATAAAAAAGTGTGCGCCATTGGAACGAACCAATGGGCAGGGGACACCTCATCGTCCCTGTCCTGAAACCTGTAAAAAACTTACCTGCGGATTTGAATCCGCAGCTAAAAGCGCAAACCCATCTTAAAATCCATCTTAGGATACATAAATCCATTCCAAGGACATGGTTGGATTCGTCTTGGCTTCCTGATCAACACCATGCCCTTCTTGAGTCCCAATTTTGACTGAAATAGAAAAACCCAAAAAACAAACGAAGAACCCTAGCTACGGTGGTTCTTCGTTCAGGCCAGATAAAAGCAATTAAATAATACCAATCGCTTGCAAATGTCATGTAGATTCAAAATATGGTATTTATTTATGAAAAGGATGCATAAATTTAGAGTTGCGAAATCAAGAACAAGGGTGGTTATCGTGACACTTACATCGCGTTATGGGGTCTGAACAAGCTTGCTTTTGATCCAGGTAGATTGAATGAACACCCAGGAAGAGATTGGGAAAAGTCTCACCTCTTGAAAACACCTCTAAGTACGATTTCAATTTCAAGCTTTTTGTCACTTTTTTCCAACTTTGTTTTGCCTCTTTCTGCAATTGCCAACCCTGATCTCAATTGCTTTGGCTTGTTTATGTAGTATGTAGTGTATTACGGTAAGAATTATGGATCAAATCTTCCCATATCAATGCATACATATTTGATTTGATCTCTTCTTTAAAACTTTCAAAATTTGTCCAATCTCAATATTTTTGAACATGGTTTGGTGTGATACGAATTTGATGATGCTAATGATGATAATCAAAACCTGAAACAGCAAAAAAATCTTATATAATCAAAGTTTTGGATTTTTTATGATTTTATTTTATTAAAAATAAATAAATTCAATAAAAAATAAAATAAAATAATAAAAATGAAATATGAGCTCATGGCTGAAGCTAGGACACGTGGGCAATGATGCAAGCTTAAATCAAGTGGAAAAGAATGGGCCCATCTAACAAAATTTGACGTTTTGGGGATAGTTGACTTTTGGCAATTTTGCAAAAATGTCCAACTTCAAAAATGCATAACTTATTCAATTTTGAACATTTGGAGGTGTTCTTGGACGTTTTAGAAATCTTGAGATGTCCTCTAACCAACCCTTTTGGTATCATCTCATTTTGATATTCCATGCTCAAGTTATAAGCTTTGGAAAAAAAGGTGTTTTTGTTGACTTCCAATAATGAACTATAATGTCCAAATTTATAACTTCTTGTGAGTGCATTTTTTGATCTTGGGGTATGAATATGGATTGTAGGAAATTGCATCCTATTAAAAATGAGCTTTGGAAAGGTCATTTATCATAAAGTATGAGAAAGTTATGCTTGGTCAAAGTTGAGTTGACTTTTCCTACAAAACCATAATTTAGCAACTTTTGAGTCTTGTTGAATTTTGAGAAATCCTTGATGAATCATGATCAACCATTGATAAAATGATGAAATATCCTTCAAAATGAGAATGTTGGCAAAAAAACTTTAAGTTTGACTGTGTATAGGTCACAGTTGACTTTTGCCCTAGCACAATCGATTTTTGGACCTTTGAGCAATTGACTGAGCAAACTTCCTCTGTAAGGCTTGAAATTTGACATGGATGACCTTGAGAAAATATTAGGACATTGGGGAGCACTTGAGGTCATTTGGATTCAAGGATCTTGATGCAACACAAAACACTAATTTGGGGTTGACTGCCTTAGGAGATGACTTGTCTTACCCACTCTTGAGCAACCATGAGCCACTTGGAGATTTTTCTTGCAATGTTTTGAGAAATATGGGAGGGCTAATTTTGGGGTACAACAACTGCCCCTGTTCAATCTTCTTAAACCTCAGGATGTAGATTGGCTTTCGTGCCTTTCGTGATCCGAAGGTGGAAGAGGATTGAACACTAGAGTGCCCAGAAATTTGCACTCGCATGAAGTGGTATCAGCCTTGTGATGTCGGGAATGGGCTTACAGATGCCACTTGGAGATTTCTGATGGGAGGATGGGCTTAAAGATGCCATCTTCCGGAGTGTCAATCGCATAAGAGATTCCTTAGCGAGAACTTGCGTACTTGTTGTTGTGGAAGATTCCGTTGGGGAAGTTTGATCTTTGTTGAGATTTAGGAACTTGCCTGTACCTTAGCTGAGAGAACATATCTGTTGAGTTTTAAGAACTTGTCCATAATTCAATTGGGGGAAATCTGTCGAGATTTAGAACCTTATCTGTAATTCAACCAAGGATAATTCAGTTGAGATTTAAGAACCGGTCAGTACTTCGACTGAGGAGAATTGTCGAGATTTAGAACCTTATCCGTAATTCAACCGAGACTAATTCAGTTGAGATTTAAGAACCGGTCAGTACTTTGACTGAGGGAAACATCTTCATCGAGATCTAGGAACTATCTGTACTTCAACGAAGGATAATTCTGTTGAGATTTAAGAACTCGTCCACACTTCGAAGGAGGAAAATTGTCGAGATTTAGAACCTTATCTGTAATCCAACCGAGACTAATTCAGTTGAGATTTAAGAACCGGTCAGTACTTCGACTGAGGGAAACATCTTCATCGAGACCTAGGAACTGTTTGTACTTCAACGGAGGAATATTCTATTGAGATTTAAGAACTCGTCCACACTTCGACGGAGGAAAATTGTCGAGATTTAGAACCTTATCTGTAATCCAACCGAGACTAATTCAGTTGAGATTTAAGAACCGGTCAGTACTTCGACTGAGGGAAACATCTTCATCGAGATCTAGGAACTGTCTGTACTTCAACGGAGGATAAATCTGTTGAGATTTAAGAACTCGTCCACACTTCGACGGAGGAAAATTATCGAGATTTAGAACCTTATCTGTAATTCAACCGAGACTAATTCAGTTGAGATTTAAGAACCGCTCAGTACTTCGACTGAGGGGAATTGCCGAGATTTAGAACCTTATTTGTAATTCAACCGAGACTAATTCAGTTGAGATTTAAGAACCGATCAGTAGTTCGACATAGATGAGAACTTAACTGCATCCTTCCTGAAAGGTAAAGGTCAATCATATGCAATGCATGATATATATAAAGCAATGATGTTCTCAAAATAAATGAGATTGTTCTGTATGATGTGTATATGTATGTATCATGATGTATGGAAATGTGATGTTTGGCTGGGGAAAATAAATACCGTATAGCTGCTGGAGAAAGGAGCTGAATTTTTCGTTTCCGCCGGGGATGGCGAATGAATACGATTGTGAGAATAAACCTGCAGGAGAGGATAACTCCGTTGGGGATAAATTGATGAGGAGATTACTTTGTGGGGAAGAGATGCTCTACTGAGGATTCTACCGGTAAATTCCGATGAGGATGAATTACCGTTGCTAGTAATACTGAATCTAGTTGGGGATCGACTTCTTGTTTGTGAAAGGAAAGAACTCCGCTGGGGATGATCTTTCAGTTGCGACTTCACTGGGGATATCCTTTTAGACTCTAATGGGGATAATCCTTTGTGCTCTGTTGGGGATAATCTTCCAAAGTCTAATGGGGATGAGGCTTCAACTTCACTGGGGAAGCTTTTTCATACTGCACTGGTTAAATTTCTAACTCCACTAGGGACATCTTGTACTTTGCCGGGGAATATTCTTATACTCCGCTGGGGAATATTAAGATTGTCGGGGATATTAAGCCTTTTCGGTGCTGATGGTAGATAAACTCTCCCTAGGGAGAGTATTACCGATTCATTCCGAGTTGCAAGTCTCAGTTGGGGAGAATTAACATTACTATCTTGCTCTGCAGGGAGTGAATGCATCTCAACCATATTCTTCAGCTGAACTTACCTTGTACCTGATGGACAAAGCAACTGTACAGTTTGGACAATTCTTATTTTCCCCTGTTTCTGATGTTATAAGTAATCGTCCTTTGTTTCGCATGTAAATATTTATGAGCAACAATTAATGTCAAGTGCATATATCAAAAATAAAAATTGGACATTCTTTACAGAACAAAATAGATAAAGGAAAAATAGTTTGAAATTTCTCTAAAATGAATTGTGTTGATTTTGAAGTTTGGCCTGTAAATAGGATTTTTTGTACAAGAGGCTGACGTCCTAGTAAGAGAATGCCGCCGAACAAAAGAGTTTATACATTTTGTGAAAAACAAAACAAAACAGTTATGTGAATAATCCCACTGGGCTCCAACTCTGCTATTGCCTTTATGTCCTTGAGCATCTCATCACTTTACTACTTGGTTGAAGATGAATCAGATTGATTAGTGTCGTCCGAGCTTGATAGTCGATACCGAACTCTGGTTGCAAGGTGATCCAATGAGACATAGTGTTACGCTTTGATCCCTAATTTTTTCCTGGACTGCCCTTTCGGGTTTTCAGTCCATCGGGATACCCTTTTTTGCCCAAGCCTCCTTTTCAGGTTTTCGACTTGTCGGGTGTACAGATTTTTTTCATTTTCATCCCTTATTTTTGCCCGAACCCTTTTGGTTTGCCGGGAAGCCCTTATTTTTGCCTAGGCCAGTCAACCTAGCGGGTCTTTGATTATGCGTAGTATTTTTCACTATGTCTGTATTGACGGGGTGAGGAAGGTCGTCACCGTCCATGGTGGTTAGAATCATGGCTCCTCTTGAGAAAATGTTCTTAACCACAAATGGCCCTTCGTAAGTAGGGGTCCAATTTCCCCTGGGATCACCTTGAGGTAATATGATGTGCTTGATAACCAGGTCCCCAACTTGATACTCTTGTTGTCTAACTTTCTTGTTAAATGCCTTGATCATCCTTTTTTGATACGTCTGACCATGACAAATAGTAGTAAGCCTCTTTTCGTCTATTAAATTCAGCTGATCAAGCTGGGTATGAATCCAGTCATCTTCGCTCAAACCTGCATCCCTCATAATCCGAAGAGAGGATATCTGAACTTCAATAGGCAAGACTGCCTCCATGTTGACGTCCGCGCTGAGGTACGGTACCCATGAAGAGCAAATGGTAACATCTCATGCCAGTCTTTGTATGTCACCGTCATCTTCTGCACAGTCTTCTTAATGTTTTTATTAGCCGCTTCTACAACCCAATTCATCTTCGGCCGATAAGGAGAAGAGTTGGGATGTTGTATCTTGAACTGCTTGCAGAGCTCAGTGATCATCTTGTTGTTGGGATTTGTACCATTATCTGTTATGATCCCCTCTGGTACACCGTATCAACAAATCAGATTATGCCGAATGAGCCGTGCCACAACGTTCTTGGTTAATGTAGAAAAGGAAGCTGCTTCAACCCATTTTGTAAAGTAATCAATTGCCACCAGGATGAAACGATTCTCGTTGGATGCTGTAGGTCTGATCTTGCCGATCATATCAATGCCCCACATTGCAAAAGGCTAAGGTGCCGTCAAGATGTTCAGAGGAACTGGAGGTATGTGCACCTTATCAGCATAGACTTGGCACTTGTGACAGGTTCGAGAATGCTGATAACAGTCGGCTTCCATTGTGGACCAATAATATCCTGCCCAGAGGATTTTCTTTGCCATGTTGTGTCCACTGGAATGAGTTCCGAAAGTACCTTCATGTAACTCTGCCATGATCCTTTCTGCCTCGTTCTTATCCACACATCGCAGTAAGGTCGAATCATGGTTAGGCTTGTAAAGAATACCATTGCTGATGAAGAACTTCGCCGCAAACCTCCTCAGAAACTTCGTGTCATTAACAGATGCACCCTCGGGGTACTCATGAGTTTCAAGATACCTCTTCACCTCATGAAACCAGGGATTTTATGCTACCTCTTCGGTCTCAATGTCACAGCAATGTGCCGGTTCGTCCAAACTCTCAATGATAATCCGAGGAGCTTCGTTGTCCCAATTGACTTTGAACATAGAAGACATTGTAGCTAGCGCGTCCGCTAACTGATTCTCCTCTCTAGGGAAGTGTTCAAAGGTTATCTCCTCAAAGTGCGGAAGTAAAGTCAACACATACTCCTTGTAAGGAATAAGATTTGGGTGTTTCATATCCCACTCGCCTTTGATCTGACTGATCACGAGAGAGGAATCTCCGAAAACACTTAAGAACTTAATCCTTAGGTCAATTGCTGCTCGAAGACCCATGATGCACGCTTGATACTCCGCCATATTTTGGTGCAGTTGAAACATAGTCGGGCGGTGAACAGAGTATGAGAGCCTTTAGGAGATATGATCACGGTGCTAATTCCATTACCCAAAGAATTTGAAGCTTCATCAAATTACATAGACCATCGGGATCCTTCCTTAGGTCCTTCATCCGGTCCAGGTGTCTCACAGTCAGTTACCAACATGATATTCTCGTCCAGGAATTCAAAGTTCATAGACTGGAAATCGTCCACTACCTGATGTGCCAAATGGTCGGCCAACATACTTCCCTTGATTGCCTTTTGGGTCGCGTACTAGATGTCATACTCAGTCAAGATCATCTGCCATCTTGCTATCCTTCCAGACAAGGCAGGCTTTTCGAAGATATACTTGATTGGATCCATCTTTGATATCAATAGAGTAGTGTGAGTCAGCATATACTGTCTCAGCCAGCGAGCAGCCCATGCCAAAGCGCAGCAAGTTTTCTCGAGCAACGAGTATCGGGTCTCGCATCGGTAAACTTTTTGCTAAGGTAGTAAATAGCATGCTCTTTTCGGCCAGACTCGTCATGCTTCCCCTGCACGCACCCCATTGAATTGTCGAGTATTGTCAAGTATAAGATCAAAGGTCTCCCTTCAACTGGCGGCATTAGAATAGGTGGCTCTTGGATATACTCTTTGATCCTTTCGAAAGCGGCCTGACATTCATCGTTCCATCTTTCCACTTGATCTTTCTTCAGTAGCTTGAAGATTGGCTCACAAGTAGCAGTTAGGTGTGAGATGAATCGGGCAATATAGTTCAGTCGTCCCAGAAAGCCTCTGACTTCTTTCTCTGTTCGGGGAGCTGGAATCTCTTGTATATCCTTCACCTTTGCAGGGTCCACTTGAATACCTTTATCGCTTACGACGAAACCTAGCAGTTTACCAGATCTCACCCCGAAGGTGCACTTGTTCGGGTTTAACCTCAGCTTGTACAACTTCAACCTGTCAAATAGCTTCTGAAGGTGGTCCAGATGTTCTTCCTTAGTCTGGGATCTTGCAATCATGTCGTCGACATATACCTCAATCTCATGATGGATCATGTCATGGAATAAGGTGACCATGGTGCGCTGATACGTTGCCCCAACATTTTTCCATCCAAAAGGCATGACCTTGTAGCAAAAGGTACCCCATTGAGTAAAAAAGGTTGTCTTCTCCATGTCTTTAGGAGCCATTTTAATATGATTGTAACCGGAGAAACCATCCATAAAGGAGAAGACCTTATGTTATGCGGTGTTGTCAACCAGAACGTCGATATGAGGTAGAGGGAAATCATCTTTGGGGCTCGCCCTGTTCAGATCCCTATAGTCAACACACATTTGAACCTTACCATCCTTCTTCGGTACAGGAACCACGTTGGCCACCTACTGTGGGTAAGAAGTAACTGCTAGAAAACCGGCGTCAAACTGTTTCATCACTTCAGCCTTGATTTTCTCAGACATATCCGGGCGCATTTGGCGAACTTTCTGTTTTACTGGAGGAAAGTCTCCTTGGTAGGCAGGTGGTGAACCATAATATCGGTATCCAACCCAGGCATATCTTCATAAGACCAGGCAAAGATCTCAACGTAGTCACGCAGCATCTGAATCAACCGTTGCTTCACACTAAGCTCCAGATTTGCACCGATCTTGACCTCTTTCTTGTCTACCTTTGTACCCATATTTATTGATTCCATTGGCTCTTCATGCGGCTGAATAACCCTCTCTTCCTGAAGTAACAACCTAGCAAGTTCACCAGGCACTTCGCAATCATCTTCACCTTCGTCTTCGGCTAAGTTGATCGGACTTTCGAAGTCATAACCGGCAGTAGCAGAGTCGTTACCAGTAGGATGAAGAGTGGATGTACACCTGTATATGTGAGTGTGTGTAAAATAGCTATTTTGCAATATATAATAAAAGAAAAACAAAGAGCGCAAAATTTGAAATGCAAGAAATGTCCAATGCTTTTATTAATGATATATGTAGATGACACACATAAAGCCCTCACAAGTAAGGCCACGGTGCCCCGGGTAAGACACCGGGCCGTAAAGTTTAAAACATTGTATGTTACAAATTCAAAACAAAAGTCTCATTAATGGGTAACAAAAGAAATTGGGATGAAGTCCTTGGATGTCCAGTTGCTTAGTCCACCATCAGTAGTCGGGTAGATCCAACTATTAAACTCAGACTCTTCAACATCGTCTTCAATGGCATTCACTGTTGAATTGCTGATAAATAGGGGAGGTCTTCCAATCCGTGCACTCCGAACAGCCCTTTAAGCTTCTGTAGTGAAACCCAAACCAAACTTGTTAGTCTTATGTGCAAAATCAGGGAGTTGGCCCCAATTCGCACACCCACCTTTCTCGACAACAACCCGGGCATCCTTGAAGGAAGCCATCTTCATTGGAGGGTCTTCAGAAATAGTTTCAGCTGATGCCAACGTCTGGGGAACCTCTTCAAAATGTTGAAACGGGGTCTCAATGAACTCTCCATCCATCTCTACATATTGGAAAGAGTTCAGGTGGCTCACCATGTACTCTTCCTCTCCTCGTACCATCACAACTTTTCCTTTGACTGGGTATTTCAGCATCTGGTGGAGCGTAGAAGTCACTGCCCCAACTTTGTGGATCCATGGGCGACCCAACAAACAAGAATAGGATGGCCTAATGTCCATCACATAAAAAGTAGATGCAAAGGCCTGAGAACCAACCTTCACTGGAATATCCACTTCTCCATGTACAATTCTCTTCTACCCATCAAAGGCCCTGACAACAATGTTACTTGGCTTCAACTCTTAACCCTCACAGTCCAACCGGTCTAGAGATTTATTAGGTAAAACATTCAATGAGGAACCAGTATCCACTAATACATGAGCAAGAGTAGTGCCCCTGCATTCAATGGAGACATGCAGGGCATCATTGTGATTCCTCCCCTTAGAAGGTAGGTCGGCGTCAGAGAAAACCAACCCATTATCAGCAGTCAGACTAGCCACGCAATCTTTAAACTGATCAGTTGATGTTTCTTGCGGTACATGTGCAGTCTTCAGGAAAGCAATCAGAGCCTTGGCATGGGCCTCTGAGCAAAGTAACATAGACAACATAGAGATTTTGGATGGGGTTTCCCCCAGCTGCTAGACTACATTATAGTCTCTCTTTTTGATGATCTTAAAAATTTCCTCCATCTCTTGTCTAAAGGCTTCAACTGTAATTATCTTTGGCGCCTCCGTCTGAGCAGGCTCATCAGTGGTCCCTTTGCCCCGAGCATTAGATGACTCGGCAACAGGGGTAAGAATGGGAACTTGAATAGGAATAGTAGCAGGTACACTGGCAGGTGTAATAACAACAGGTTTCCGAACAACCGGTGGAGAGATCTCAGGGGAGAAAAGTCTTCCGCTGCGGGTGACTTTGGCAGGTCCAACAATATTGCTGACGTCAGTATTAGACTCTTCAGCATTCAAGTCTTGCTTAACTCCGTGATAATATACGTCAGCCTCATAATGCCATGGGACAACTTTATCGGATGTATAGGGGATAGGCCCAGGAACAATGATGATCAATGGTGCGATTCTTGGAACGGATGTAATTCTAACAGGCTTTCTCGAGGAAGCCTTGGAAGAATTGTCGAAAATGGTGATTATAGAAATTTCTTCAGTAGGAACCAAAGGAACAACATTCTTCTCAAACAAAATTTCTTTATTATCCATCAGGCGTTGGACACCTGACTTCAAAAGAGGGCAACCGGTAGGTAGGACGGAACACATACGACAACCTTCGTCACAGCCCGGAAATAAGTCGGCTAGCAAAAGGTTATTCTTCACAATAATCAATGGAGTAATAATGTCTTTTACAGAAACCACAAATGAGTCTTCCTCCACAGCATTCACTCCATGCTTGGACATAGGAGCTGTCACAACATTAGGTTTTTCAGGTGCTTCGAATTCAATCTCTTTCGCATCAATCACGTCTTGTACCTTGTTCTTTAAGACCCAACAGTTATCCGTGTCATGCCTCGGGCTACCAAAATGAAAAGCACAGCGGGCATTCGGATCGTACATCGGTGATGTTGTATTAGGGATCTTCGGGGCTTCCTTCAGAATCACCAAGTTGGTCTTCAATAACTAAGGCAAAATTTGGGATAAAGTCATGTTGAGCTGAGTGAATTGTCTTCATGGCCTCTCGGCCCTTGGTTGATTGTTGCGCTGAGGAGCACCAACAGGTCTTGATATAACAACCGCATTAACAGCTTGGCGGCGTTTTGGTCTATTTTGGCTTCTTGAACTGTAAACAACACTTGACTCCTTCTTAAAAGGTTTCTTCTTGATGCCTGATGAAGCACCCTTCTGTATTTTACCGGATTTGATACCAGCCTCAATCCTTTCCCCGGTCATAATCAGCTCTGTAAACCCGGACGATGAACTTCTAATCAGATGGTTGAAATACCGACCAAACAAGGTCCCCAAAAACATATCCACTAGCTCCCTATCAGCCAAGGGAGGTTGTACTCTACCAGCAAGGTCCCTCCACTTCTAAGCATAATCTTTGAAACCTTCACCCGCACCCATAGACATACCCTGGAGTTGGGTACGCGTCGGAGCGAGGTCGGCATTGTAAAGGTACTTCTTGTAGAAAGCAGCAGCCAAGTCCTCCCAGTTACGGATACTAGCTCCTTCCAGCTGGTAAAACCATTCAAGATGAGTCCCTGAGAGACTGTCTTGAAAGAAGTGAATCTAGAGGTTCTTGTCAGTGGTGTACGGATGAATCTTCCTAACATACGAACGGAGGTGCAGTTTTGGACAAGAAACCCCGTCGTACTTAGAAAAGGCTGATGCTTTGAACTTATGGGGAATCATCACCCCAGATGACAGACCCAAGTCTCCAAAGTCCAGACCAGGCACTTTCTGAACTTCCATCGCGCTCAACCGGTCTTCCAATTGCTTATATCTATCTTCAGCTGGAGGATACTGGTCTTCATCAATGTCGGTCTCATTGTCTGAAACCACAGGGCTAGGAGCTGTTAGAACAATGTTTGAATCTAGTACCCTATATTTAAGTTTTGATGATAACAAAGTGAAAAGATATAGTAGTTAAATATTTTATGAGTGAATCATATGCTGCCTAAAATTACTATGCTCTGACTTGCAGATATGCTGATTAAAATAAGCAAGATCACGTTCTCAGCATCAGAATATGATTTCATGCACCAGCATCAGAAGTTGCTGAATCAGAATGTCAAGATCAGATGATCAACGCTTGCACATGCTGAAGCTTGATGAACAGAACTGCGCGTAAAACACTCTGATACAGAATCAAATTAGTTCATCAGCAGCGAAGCAGAATCAGAATGAGCCAAGCCAGAACGTGCATTGAAGAAGCAACGGTACTGTGCATTGAAAGCTAATCAATACCAACGGCATCATTCTAGACAAGATCTGCTCAAAAAGGAAAGCTTGTTAATAGCATTGAATCAAGAATATTTGCTTCAACGTTCATCTTCTCAAGTGCTATATAAACCAAGCTTCGAAGATTATCACGGCTAATGCTTCCAAACTCTCTACACGCACAAAGCTGAACAATAATCTTCACTCTACAAGTTTTGCTAAACCAACAAACTCTGATACTTTATTAGCGTTTAGCAATCTAGTATTCTAAGCTTCATTTGTGTAAACATCACAGTTGTGATATAGTTTTTGTAGAAAACATTCACACACATTTGCTTATACCTTTGTAAGAAAGTGTTGCCTTGACAAACCGGATTGTGGTTTGAATCAAGAAGGTTTTAGCAGTTGCTAAAGCAGACTTGTATTCAGTTGAATATAGTGAATTAAGACCTCGTTGGAGAGAGGCGAAATCACCTTGACGGGTGGACTGGAGTAGTTTGAGATCAAACGAACCAGGATAAAAATACCTTGTCATTTGCTTTAAGATTCCAGTTTTTCAATTCAACCCCCCCTTCTTGTGTTTTTCACCCCTTCAATTGGCATCAGAGCGCCTGGTTCTGAGCTAAAACACTTAACCGTGTCAGTACAAGATCCAGCGTCAGAAAAACACAATGGCAGGAAACAACTCTCATTTCAGCAATGACACCAATGAGGACAGAGACAGATTCAGCGGCAAACCTCCAGTCTTTGATGGAGAAAACTTTGACTACTGGAAAGACAGAATTGAAAGCTTCTTTCTAGCACATGATGCTGATCTGTGGGATATGGTGACAGATGGATACACGCACCCTGTTAATGCAACTGGTCAGAAGATTGATAGAAAATCAATGACTGATCAACAAAAGCGTGATTTCAAGAATCACCATAAGGCCAGAACCATCCTCCTCAGTGCCATCTCATATACTGAGTATGAGAAGATCTCCAACAGAGACACAGCTAAGAACATCT
Source organism: Vicia faba (assembly GCA_948472305.1). Classification (NCBI taxonomy): domain Eukaryota; kingdom Viridiplantae; phylum Streptophyta; class Magnoliopsida; order Fabales; family Fabaceae; genus Vicia; species Vicia faba. The sequence continues at coordinate 1,467,633,060 of OX451737.1, forward strand.
TTGATTCTCTCAGAATGACGCATGAGGGCAACGTTCAAGTCAAAGAAACAAAAGCTCTGGCGCTCATTCAGAAGTATGAGGCGTTTAAAATGGAAGAATCTGAATCCATTGAAACTATGTTCTCCAGATTCCAGATTCTGGTAGCTGGTCTCAAAGTTCTGGACAAGGGATACTCTACTGCTGACCATGTCAAGAAGATAATCAGAAGTTTACCCAAGCAGTGGAGGCCTATGGTTACTGCTCTGAAGCTGGCGAAAGATCTCAACAAAATCACTCTGGAGGAACTTATAAGCTCCCTCAGAAGTCATGAGATAGAGCTGGAAGCTGACGAGCCTCAGAAGCAAGGTAAGCCTATAGCTTTAAAATCTAACAGAAAATCTGAATCTAAAGTTTTGCAGGCAGTTGAAGAAACATCTGATGGATCCTCATCAGAAGAAGACGAGCTTTCTCTTCTCTCCAGAAGAGTAAATCAACTGTGGAAGCAAAGACAAAGGAAGTTCAGGAATCCCAGAAGATCTGATCAGAACGAGTCTTCTTCCAGATACAGAAGGACAGATTCTTCCTCTGGATACAGAAGATCTGAAGGCTCCTCAGGTAGCAAGAAGCCAAATACAAAAGACATCATCTGCTACGAGTGCAATGAGCAAGGACACTACAAGAGTGATTGTCCAAAGCTTCAGAGGGAAAAGCCCAAAAAGAAGTTTGGAAGAGAGAAGAAGAAAAGTCTCATGGCCACATGGGATGACTCTGACTCGTCTGAAGCTGACTCAGAATCAGATGATGAAAGGGCGAACATAGCGCTTATGGCTAACATTCCAGATGACAGTGAAGCTTCTGACTCAGACTCAGAATCAGACACAGAAGAGGTATTCCCTAACTTCGCTGTTAATTTTACAAAGGCTGAACTTGCTGAAAGCCTCAATGAAATTCTGGAACGTTATCAGCAGATTAGAGCTAAATTCAGAGACCTGAAAAGGACTCTTGAATCTGACTCTAATAAGTCTGAGAGTCTCAAATTGGAAAACTCTGAGCTGAGAGATAAAATTTTAAAATTAGAAAACTCTTTACAAAACTCTCAGAAGGAACCAATTGCTGAAACTCCCAGCAACGCTGATGAGATCATCAAGGAGTATGATCATAGTTTCCAGAAGTTCCTTGCTAAAAGCATAGATAGAAGCAGAATGGCTTCAATGATCTATGGAGTTAGCAGAAACGGCCGGAAAGGAATAGGATACCTAGGTAAGGTTCCTACACCTAAAAATGTCATGGATTTAACCATTAAACACACTCCTCTAAATTCACACTTTGTGTATGGTCACACACATGACATCAAATATACTAGTAGTAATCACTTTGTGAAACCAAAATTCAATCAGAGTTTTGGTAAAACTAACAAATCAGGACCCAAGAAGATCTGGGTACCTAAGGATAAAATAATACATGTTGCAGATATCTTTAGCAGCAAGTCAGAAACACCAGTCATGGTACCTGGACTCTGGCTGCTCACGTCACATGACGGGAAGAAGGCATATGTTCCAAAGCCTGGAACTTAAGCCTGGAGGCCACGTTGGCTTTGGAGGCAATCAGAGGGGAAAGATAATTGGCTCTGGAACTGTAGGTAACGAAAATCTTCCCTCTATCAATAATGTTCTGCTTGTTGATGGATTGATGCATAACCTGTTATCCATAAGTCAATTAAGTGATAACGGTTATGATATAATCTTTAATCAAAAATCATGTAAAGCTGTTAGTCAGAAAGATGGGACTATCCTATTTAATGGTAAGAGGAAAAACAACATTTACAAAATCAAACTTTCTGAACTAAAGAGTCAGAACGTAAAATGTCTTCTGTCTGTTAACAACGAGCAGTGGATCTGGCACAGAAGATTGGGGCATGTTAGTATGAGAAGAATATCTCAGATTAACAAACTCAATCTGGTCAGAGGACTTCCAAATTTGAAGTTCAATTCAGATGCTCTGTGTGAAGCATGTCAGAAAGGCAAATTTGCAAAACCATCTTTTAAATCCAAAAATGTTGTTTCTACCTCTAAGCCATTAGAACTTCTGCACATTGACTTATTTGGACCAGTTAAAACTGCTTCAGTCAGTGGCAAGAAGTATGGGTTAGTAATCGTAGATGACTATAGCAGATGGACATGGGTAAAGTTCTTAAGACACAAGGACGAGTCACACTCTGTGTTTGTTACCTTCTGTAACCAAGTTCAGAATGAAAAAGATCTTAGAATCGTTAAAGTCAGAAGTGATCATGGTGGAGAATTTGAAAATAAAGATTTTGAGTCATTCTTTAATGACAAAGGCATTCTGCATGATTTCTCTTGTCCTAGAACTCCCCAACAAAATGGAGTTGTAGAACGAAAGAACAGAACATTGCAAGAAATGGCCAGAAACATGATCAACGAGACAAACGTTGCTAAGATTTTCTGGGCAGAGGCAATAAACACAGCGTGCTACATTCAGAATAGAATCTCAATAAGACCTATTCTGGAAAAGACTCCATATGAATTGTGGAAGAACAGAAAGCCCAACATTTCGTATTTTCATCCATTTGGATGTACTTGCTATATGTTAAACACTAAGAATTATTTGAACAAGTTTGATTCTAAGGCACAGAAGTGTATTATGTTAGGATACTCTGAACGCTCAAGAGGGTACAGAGTATACAATACAGAAACACAGATTGTGGAAGAATCAATCAGTGTTCGTTTTGATGACAAGCTTGACTCTGAAAAGTCAAAGCAGAATGAAAATCTTGCAGGTATAGAAATTGAATTTGCAGGTTCTGAAGACAAGTCATCAGAAGCTCTCAACACAGACATTCCTTCAACGTCTGAAAGAAGCAATGCTAGAAATCCTACAACTGCTGCTGATCAACCTCATAAGAGATTACCCAGAAGCAGTTTGGATCACCCAGAAGAGACTATTCTAGGAAGAAAGGAAGATCCAATCAGAACAAGAGCAAGCTTCAGAAACTCTGAAGAAACTCTGATGGGACTTGTGTCTCTGATTGAACCTTCTTCTATTGATGAAGCACTTCTGGACAATGACTGGATTCTGGCAATGCAAGAAGAGCTGAATCAATTCACCAGAAACGACGTATGGGATCTCGTTCCAAGACCAAAAGGATTCAACGTCATTGGAACAAGATGGGTGTTCAGAAACAAGCTTAATGAACAAGGTAAAGTCGTCAGAAACAAGGCACGACTGGTTGCACAAGGTTATAGTCAGCAAGAAGGGATAGACTATACAGAAACCTTTGCCCCAGTCGCCAGGTTAGAATCTATCAGACTTTTAATCTCATTTGCTGTTAATAGAGGAATCACTCTGTATCAGATGGATGTCAAAAGTGCATTCTTAAATGGTTATATAGAAGAAGAAGTGTATGTTCACCAACCCCCAGGTTTTGAAAATACAAAACATCCAGAACATGTTTTCAAACTGAAAAAATCACTGTATGGTCTGAAACAAGCTCCCAGAGCTTGGTATGAAAGGCTAAGTAACTTTCTGCTTGAAAATGAGTTCACCAGAGGGAAAGTGGACACCACTCTATTCTGTAAAACAGTTAAGAGTGACATTTTAGTCTGTCAAATTTATGTTGATGATATAATCTTTGGTTCTACTAATCCTTCTCTTGGAAGAAAATTTGCTAAGTGTATGCAGGCAGAATTTGAGATGAGCCTCATGGGGGAACTGAAGTTCTTTCTAGGAATTCAAATCAATCAAACTCCAGAGGGAACTTACATTCATCAGAGCAAATACATCAGAGATCTTCTAAAGAAATTTGATCTCTCAGAATGTAAGCCATCAAAGATTCCAATGCATCCCACGTGCATTCTGGAAAGAGAAGAGGTAAGCAAAAGCGTAGAACAGAAAGTCTACAGAGGTATGATTGGTTCTCTCCTTTATCTGACTGCTTCAAAACCTGATATTTTATTCAGCGTATGTATCTGTGCTAGATTCCAATCAGATCCTAGAGAATCTCACTTAACAGCTGTTAAGCGAATTTTCAAGTATCTGAAAGGTACTACTAATATGGGTTTGTTTTATAGAAAATCTAGTGATTACAGCTTAGTAGGCTACTGCGATGCTGATTTTGCTGGAGACAGAGTGGAACGCAAAAGTACTTCTGGAAGCTGCCAGTTTCTGGGAGAAAATCTGATCTCGTGGTCCAGCAAAAGGCAATCAACTATTGCTCTGTCAACAGCAGAAGCTGAGTACATAGCAGCAGCAGGATGTAGCACACAGATGCTCTGGATGAAAAGTCAGCTTGAAGACTTCCAGATTTTTGAGAGTAACATTCCTATTCTTTGTGATAATACTTCTGCTATTTGCTTAAGTAAGAATCCTATTTTACATTCTAGAGCTAAGCATATAGAAATAAAACATCATTTCATTAGGGACTATATTCAGAAAGGAATCTTAAACTTGAAATTTATAGATACAGACCATCAATGGGCTGATATCTTTACTAAACCCCTTTCAGAAGATAGGTTTAATTTCATTCTGAAACATCTCAGTATGAAAGTATGCCCAGAATGAGAATGTTTTAATTCCATATTCTTATCTTTCAGAATGTATTTATATTACTGTGAACTTCTGATCAATCTTCTTTCAGAAAGTTAGAACATGCAGATTGTATCAGAGGCAAGTCTAAAGATCTGAGAGTCTAATCTCAAAGACAGACGTGCTGATCACTACATCAAACAAGTGTCATCCAATCATCAGCAAATCCCTGAAGCAGAACGCGTGCACGCTTCTGAGAAAGGAAAACGCTGATTGGATGCATTGAGACACATGTCTGGTAACCGTTTTTAAGTATCTTTCTCAAATCCCCCAAAATCAGCAAGCATTAAATGCAAAAGTAATCACGCTTGTTAATGGCAATCATTATTTTTTTCTCTCTCTTAAAAACGTTTAATTTTTCAAAATAATTTTTGAAATCCTTATTTAAGCACATCATTCTTAATCTTTACGCTTACTCATAATCTCTCAAGTATTTTCTGCATATCTCCTTCAAAACCCTAGCTTTTCTCAAATCACATTCAAGCAATGCTGGAAAGCCTGTTCTCACGCATGCCCCCACAACCTTGAAATTTTTTCATGCATGACATTCTCTATATTTTCTTCTGATGTACTTTTGACTATGTTTTGACTATGCTTGTGTAATGTTCTTTGCTCTGAACTATTTTTAATATAATTTGTTTTTCTGATCTAAATTGTTTTAGCACATCACTAACACTTTTTGATTGCTGACAAAAAGGGGGAGAACAAGAATGATATTTAAAATCAATAACGGCTAACTAGACAGAAACTCTCAAACATTCTAACTCTATTACTTGAAATGTTTTTCTGTTTTGTTGTTAAGTCTACAGGCACAAGGAAGCTCCGAACACTATGAAGTCTAAGAACTAGAAGCTCTGATCAAAATGAAAAAGCTCATGTTTCTCTGATCAAATATGAAGTTCTGATATATGAAGCTCTGATCAACCTAACACTCTGATCCGAAGCAAAGCTCTGACAGGAAAAGCTCTGAAGCTCTGCTCTCTGATAAGTCAAAGACTTACAATCTGATGCTCAAAGATAGAAAAAGATCTGACTCTGAAGAACACGCATATCAAAGGGAAGTAACAAACTCAGGGGGAGTATCTCTTAACTCTGACTTCTCCGTACTTCTTATTCTGATACATAGCTCTGATAACTTTTCACGTTATTTTTCATTTAAAATATCTAGTTTTTGTCATCATCAAAAAGGGGGAGATTTTTAGAACAATGTTTGAATCTAGTACCCTATATTTAAGTTTTGATGATAACAAAGTGAAAAGATATAGTAGTTAAATATTTTATGAGTGAATCATATGCTGCCTAAAATTACTATGCTCTGACTTGCAGATATGCTGATTAAAATAAGCAAGATCACGTTCTCAGCATCAGAATATGATTTCATGCACCAGCATCAGAAGTTGCTGAATCAGAATGTCAAGATCAGATGATCAACGCTTGCACATGCTGAAGCTTGATGAACAGAACTGCGCGTAAAACACTCTGATACAGAATCAAATTAGTTCATCAGCAGCGAAGCAGAATCAGAATGAGCCAAGCCAGAACGTGCATTGAAGAAGCAACGGTACTGTGCATTGAAAGCTAATCAATACCAACGGCATCATTCTAGACAAGATCTGCTCAAAAAGGAAAGCTTGTTAATAGCATTGAATCAAGAATATTTGCTTCAACGTTCATCTTCTCAAGTGCTATATAAACCAAGCTTCGAAGATTATCACGGCTAATGCTTCCAAACTCTCTACACGCACAAAGCTGAACAATAATCTTCACTCTACAAGTTTTGCTAAACCAACAAACTCTGATACTTTATTAGCGTTTAGCAATCTAGTATTCTAAGCTTCATTTGTGTAAACATCACAGTTGTGATATAGTTTTTGTAGAAAACATTCACACACATTTGCTTATACCTTTGTAAGAAAGTGTTGCCTTGACAAACCGGATTGTGGTTTGAATCAAGAAGGTTTTAGCAGTTGCTAAAGCAGACTTGTATTCAGTTGAATATAGTGAATTAAGACCTCGTTGGAGAGAGGCGAAATCACCTTGACGGGTGGACTGGAGTAGTTTGAGATCAAACGAACCAGGATAAAAATACCTTGTCATTTGCTTTAAGATTCCAGTTTTTCAATTCAACCCCCCCCTTCTTGTGTTTTTCACCCCTTCAGGAGCCCTCCTTTCTTCCTGATTATCTCCCCCTCCAGATGAGTGGGTCAAATCAACCTCTTCTCGCAAATTGTTTCCAAATCTGCGACCCATATTAAATAGGACTGTCTTCTTATTCCTCTTCTTCTTCTCTTTCAAGATAAGGGCCTTCAGATCTTGCTGACCCTTAGCCAGGTTCATAAACAATTCCTGGAACTGGGCATTTTGGGCTTGCAGAGCCTTGATTGCTTGTTCAGTTGATGTTTCAGAAGACATGATGCTGAAATAAACAGCGAAGAAGATGAGAAAACTTGTAAGGGTACCTGTTATGAGGTGCATGAGAATGATATGCGCATGATATGATTTCAAAGATGTTGAGAGATTCAAATTCGTAAACAAAAAACGAAACACACTTTTATTAGATAAACTTTGAAATCAATTGTTCAAAAGATGCCTTTAAGGCGTTACAAGAAAGAAAAACTGAAAAGTAAATAAAAAACTAGAAATAATTAAAAAGGACAATCAGTGCTCCCATGGTCGTTTCTTGTCGGTGCAGACATAATCATTGAGGATCCGCTCGTTCTCCAGCTGCCTTGTCAACTTCTGAATCTTCTTCTCTTGCTCATGATACTTTTCTCTGTAAGTATCCCGCTCTTCTCTCAGCTGCATCCATGATCTCTTTAATGCCCCAATGTCAGTAGGCATGTATGGATGGAGGATGGTAGGAGGAACCCCTTCTTCATCATCAACTTCAACAGTTATAGGCAAGACGGCTTCGTACGTCATTCCCAGCTTTTGGGCATGGATACGAACCCATCGAAGATATGGCTCCATTGGTAGAGAAGTCTTCGCACCCATCTCGTATGGATCAGACTTGTGTACCCTATCCCAAGCTCTTATGAATCTGCAGCGTTGCTCGTCACTATCTCCTTGGAAATCAAAGACAATACTAGGCATTAACAACTCATGAGGTCCTTCTCTTCTAGCTTACCCAAACTGACGTAAGGCCAAACACAGATTATAAGTGATTCCTCCATTGGTTCCTATCAGTGGAACATTGGGGTATTCCCCACAGCGATCAATAATAGCCACATCTTAGATGCCCTTAATAGTCCAAATGATGTCATTTGAGAGAGAGACACAACCCTATAAGCCTAGCCCATGCCTTCCTTGTTCTTCAAAACTGACTTGGGGAGGTGAGAAATAAACCACCTTGCTAGCAATGCTGCATAACTCATAAGGGTTCCCCGCTTCCGAGCAGTACGGGCATAAAGAGAATGAAGAATGTCACACAAAAGAGTGGGTACTGGATTACCGGACATGAAGATTTTTACCGCATTCACGTCAACAAAGGAATCAGAGTTAGGAAACAACACCAAACCATATATGAGAAGAGCCGGAATGTCTTCAAATGTCTGGAAGTCTAGACTGTCCCAGAACTGATTAGCCTTACCAACCAAGAATTTAGTCAAGAAGCCCTTTGCTCCACTACGAGTTTCCCAGTTTAACATTACCTCAGCCTTTATCAGATGGAGGGCTGAAGCAATCTCTTCTGGCCTAAGGATCTTCTCCCAACCTGTAAACAGGGTTTGTCCAGAATAGAGATACCCAGTAGATCAGAGAACTCTTCCAATGTAGGGACCAACTGGTAGTCCGGAAAAGTAAAGCAATGGTACAGTGGATCAAAGAACTGGACTAAGACACTCAACATCTGCTCATCCATCTTGGAGGTGACCAAACCAAGAAGGTGCCCATGTCTTCTGATGAAGGAGGTAGTATCTGAAACCTTTGCAACTAATTCCTTAATTTGAGCGGTAACTTGGACAAAGTTTATCTGAATGGTGTTTCTACGCATGGGTGCCATGACCTATAAAACAGAACAAAGATGAATCCCTCCTGTCTTTGAAATAGGTTAGTCCAATGCAAGATGCATGCAATGTCATGATGTCATGATAAAAAACACACCAGAAATATCCACAAATAGCAAACATGATAAAGGCACACAAGTCACACAGAGAGCCCTTAGATTTCAGGCTGGCAAGGAGTCTAGGTACTACCCTCTTTCAGTTCAGTTGGTTCAAACCTGTCCTAGAAATAGTAACCGGGTTCTAGAGGATCTCAATATCAGTGACTACCCTCGATCGGTCATGATTCCAGTTTATCAACCTTTTCTTGCGGCCGGAATCATCGCGAGATTTTAGTCTAAATGAGTGTAGCATACTGCTACTGTTCTATGGCCAAGTTGGTCAATTTAAAGGTTCTAAGGTCAGTTGGTGCTTAATGACCCCTTAGTAGACCCATATTCTCCTTGTTGCGCCACAAGGGATATCGGTACATACTAAAGTGCCACACCAACGTAGCTACTGCTTCAACTGTATCGGTCTATGCCGTACAGTTCCCTCATAGTTTATTGCTACTTACCTAAAGGGTGTTCCCCAGATCCGGGTTAGGATCTATAGTAACTCCGATTCAAAACTCATAAAGATAAAGCAAGCAAATCATGCAATTGAAAACATTATGAACTATTCCTAAGGTACACCCCCACTTATTAAGCTTCCCCAGCAGAGTCGCCAGTTCTGTGATATGGTGGGAAGAACTGACTGTTTTTTGGAATTCTGGTTTACATTTTACGTTTGATTTCGCAAAATGTCGCGGTAAGCAAGATTCGCCACCGACTTTTATTTTACCCAACAAGGAAAGGAAAAAAGCACAGAAAATTTCCTTTTTCGAGATATTTCTCGGGTTCGGGGGGTAGATTATAGAAAGGGAAGGTATTAGCACCCTTTCTATCTGTGGTTATCCACGGGCTCTTAAGTACTTGCTCAATGGTATTCAAAATTGCTTTCTTGGTGCTTGTGGGTTTGAAAAAAAAGTTTTTGTTTTGAAAACTTCGATTTAACTCTTGCTTCTGTCCTCAAGAGTGTATGAAGTGTTTTTTGAAAACTTTGTTCGAAAAGTGTAAGTGTGAAAGTTTTTTTGTTTATTGAAAGAGAAAGTATCTAAGAATCATCTACCTACTTGAAAAAGGAATCGTTTTATGCTAATTTCCTTTAGACAATACCATCCCACTATTGATGAGTAGGTAGCACCGTCGTTGGAATTTAAGGGTCAATTCGAATTAGGGAGTTACGATCACCAAAGCAATGTTAGGACGCTTTAGCGGTAACCCTAATGTCTTAGATCATTTTTTTGAGGCAACAATATCCGAGGCAACTGTTTCGAGGCAACTATTATCTTTTAGACAAGAGGACGACCTATAAAACGACCTATACTTAATGACTGCGTATGAAGGCAACCAAGTGGGGTGTACCCTAAGAGTGCGCATGTGCGAGTGTGTTGTTTTCAGTTATTTTTATCTTTGTACATGTTATGGGAGGTCTAAGTTAATTTTAGGTTAAAACATTCAGTCTTGTCATGCCATCCTATTATCAAACATCAAACAGTTATAATTTGCGGAAAATAAAAGTGCGGAAATTAAATTACAAGGAGTCGGGTATTTACATCGCCAAAGACAAACCCTTTAAAAATAAATAAAGCGATAAAAAATAAATAAAAGTCCTATTTACTATTACAATCCGGAAGCAAGTACATTATTGGATAAAAATAAACAACGCGTGCGGGAAATTAAATCGAGCGCAAATTAGGGTTTTGACCCTTTTCGGTTAAAGAGAAATATCTTTTTGTTTTTATTTTAAGAAATAAATAAATCCTAAATTAATTACTAAATTGAATTAATAAATAAATTAATTAAAAAATTAATTATTTTTGGGTTTTGGTTATTTTAAGAAAGAAAAACAAAATAATTAATGTTAGTAATTAAAACCTAATTAAATCTAATTTAATTTTAATTATTTACAAAAAATAGGTTAAAGTTATTCTAATTAAAACCTAAATTAATTTAATTAGTGTTTATTAATAAAAATTAAAATTAAAATTTGATTAAATATAAAAAAATATTTTGGTGATTTTTATTTTATAAAGAAGAATTTTTTGATTGGTTAGTAAATGAAATAAAAATAATAAAACAATTAAATAAACAAAATAAAATAAATGAGTAGAAGGGAGTATGGGCCTGATTAGAGTTGGCCTTGTTTGACTTTGGGAATCCAGCGCATATGCATTGACCAATGTCTGGGTGGACCTTCAGATCCTGGCCACCAGATCTGGCCTTTGGCCATCTGGCTATTGCATGGATGATGGTACACGGTAGGCTGTAGGTTTGAATATGCACGTGATCACCTGAAAGATAAAATTAAATAGAAATTGGGGGACCTGGGATTCGAATCCAGGTCCTGAAGGAGTTTGAACATGTATGCTTACCACTAGGCCATGATGGTTTGTTTGTTAATAACATACAAAGAATATATAATAAAATAAAACAAGTCCATGGCCAGAAAAATTATAAAAAAACGCGCGCCATTTGACCGAACCAATGGGCAGGGGACACCTCATCGTCCCTGTCCTGAAACCTGTAAAAAACATACCTGCGGATTTGAATCCGCAGCTAAAAGCGCAGACCCGTCTTAAAATCCATCTCAGGCTACATAAATTCATTCCAAGGACATGGTTGAATTTGTCTTGGCTTCCTGATCAACACCATGCCCTTCTTGAGTCCAAATTTTGACTGAAATATAAAAACCCAAAAAACAAACGAAGAACCCTAGCTATGGTGGTTCTTCGTTCAGGCCAGATAAAAGCAATTGAATAATACCAATTGCTTGTAAATGTCATGTAGATTCAAAATATGGTATTGATTTATGAAAAGGATGCATAAATTCAGAGTTGCGAAATCAAGAACAAGGGTGGTTATCGTGACACTTCTAGCGCGTTATGGGGTCTGAACAAGCTTGCTTTTGATCTAGGTAGATTGAATGAACACCCAGGAAGAGATTGGGATAAGTCTCAGCTCTTGAAAACACCTCTAAGCACGATTTTGATTTCAAGCTTTTTGTCACTTTTTTCCAACTTTGTTTTGCTTCTTTCTGCGATTGCCAACCCTGATCTCGATTGCTTTGTGTTGTTTATGTAGTATGTAGTGTATTAGGGTAAGAATTATGGATCAAATCTTCCCATATCAATGCATACATATTTGATTTGATCTCTTTAAAACCTTCCAAATTTTTCCAATCTCAATCTTTTTGCACATGGTTTGGTGTGATACAAATTTGATGATGCTAATGATGATAATCAAAACCTGAAACAGCAAAAAAATCTTATGTAATCAAAGTTTTGGATTTTTTATGATTTTATTTGATTAAAAATGAATAAATTCAATAAAAAATAAAATATAATAATAAAAATGAAATATGAGCTCATGGATGAAGCTAGGACACGTGGGCAATGATGCAAGCTCAAATCAAGTGGAAAAGAATGGGCCCATTTGACAAAATTTGAAGTTTTGGGGATAGTTAACTTTTAGCAATTTTGCAAAAATGTCCAACTTCAACAATGCATAACTTATTCAATTTGGAACCTTTGGAGGTGTTCTTGGACTTTTTAGAAAGCTTGAGATGTCCTGTAACCAACCCTTTTGGTCTCATCTCATTTTGATATTCCATGCTCAAATTATAAGCTTTGGCAAATAAGGTATTTTTGTTGACTTCCAAAAATGACCTATAATGTCTAAATTTATAACTTCTTGTGAGTGCAATTTTTGATCTTGGGGTACAAAGATGGATTGTAGGAAATTCAATCCTATTCAAAATTAGATTTGGATGGGTCATTTCTCATAAAGTATGAGAAAGTTATGCTTGGTCAAAGTTGAGTTGACTTTTCCTACAAAACCCTAATTTAACAACTTTTGAGTCTTGATGAATTTTGAGCAATCCTTGATGAATCATGATCAACCCTTGATCAAATGATGAAATATCCTTCAAAATGAGAATGTTGGCAAAAAATATTGAAGTTTGAATGTGTATAGGTCACAGTTGTCTTTTGCCCTAACACAGTCAATTTTTGGACCTTTGAGCAATTGACTGAGCAAACTTCCTCTGCAAGGCTTGAAATTTGACATGGATGACCTTGAGAACATATTAGGACATTGGGGAGAACTTGAGATCATTTGGATTCATGGATATTGATGCAACACAAAACCCTAATTTGGGTTGACTGCCTTAGGAGATGACTTGTTTGACCCACTCTTGAGCAACCTTGAGCCACTTGGAGATTTTTCTTGCAATGTTTTGAGAAATATGGGAGGGAAAATTTTGGGGTACAACAGTGAGCAACTAGTATCTGACTGAGGCTTAGAGGAAAATAAATCCCCTTGCCTCTCCATGGTCTCTACAGCCCGACTGTCAAGAATCTCAATCAAGTCGTCTTTCTCCTTCAAGTCTGCTCTATAGGAAATCTCTAAAGTTTGGCACTTATTCTTCCAAGCATCCTTTTCCTACTGCATCCTAACCAAAGCAAGTTGTAGCTCTTCCACGTCATCCAATAAGGGAGGAGTTCTCTTCACAAACAAGTCAGGCATATGTGCTTCCCGGGAATACGGCATCTTCAACTGAATATCTCCTGTTTGGACCCATTGAAGACACGACTCCAAAGAAATATCCCCCTAGATTGTCGTACCCCAATTTGCCCTATCTCTTTATTTTTTGTCTAGCTTTGAACTTTTCATTCCATTTGCATCATTTTATCCTTAAGTCGTTTGCATATCCCGCATCTCAGGGAATCAAGTGATGTGGTTTGAAGTTTTAGGGTTGCGCCCTCTTTATGTCTAATCTTGTTTTGAGGTTTTCTTATCAGGTAAGAAGGAAACGCATCTGGTTCTCGATTAGCGGATCATGGAATAAATTGTGTCGTCAGGTTACAAGGTTGGGTCTCGCTCATATTTATCGAAGCCTGGAATAGGGTTTATTTCAGATGCTAGGTTTTTGGGTCTTTGGTTTCTCAGAAGATGTCTCTCTCGCCTGCCTTGAGGATGGCCCAAAGCTCAGTGCTTTAGGTCAAAAAAAATCTCACCTCCTCGCATTTCAAGTTTCTTCTTAAAGCCTCTAAGTCGTTGAGTCGGAGAGTTTGAAGTTTAAATTGAAAGATGTGGAGTTTGGGTTCAAGAAATGAGGCTAAGGGTTCATGATGATCAAGACATTATTCTTGTTACTTAAGTTACAAGTTATTATGGGCTTAATATCAAAAGTTGAAGTTCTGGTCAAGAAGTGCAAGTGTGGTTCAGACATGATTTGAAGATCAAGGTTCAAAGCGACCGGTGTTTTGGGTTCGAATTAATCTGTGGAATTAAATTCTTGAGCATTCATTTTGTTATGCTTGAGAGTTTGATTATAAGACGCGTGTTTTGTTTGGAATACAAGTTATAATCATTATTCATGATTTCTTAAGATTTAAGTTACAAAGTTGAGATGCGCATTCAAATTATTCGGGAGGGAATCTTAGAATTCTAACAAATTCACGAGTCATTTGATTTCCACAACAAGATTCATCATTGATAAGTTCGTTCCAATTTGTGCTCATTACATTTTTGAGACAATTTTACAAGGTATATTACAGTACAAAATACAAATCACATTGGTTTGTTTACAAAAAAAAAGAGAAATAATTTGTGTTTCTTCAAGTCTTCATCTTCAAGTCATTTGTCCTCGCCTTGGTATTTTCATCGTTCAATCTCGCTTTGGACCATCCAATAATCGTGCTCATGAAACAAGGAAAAGGAAAAGTTAGAGATCAAAACATGAAAAAAATTCAAACAAGAATTAATTGATTGTTATGTCATCATAAGGGTTTGCCTTTTGGAATCAGTTAAAGAGGGAGTTGTTTTTTTTTCATGTCTTAGTTTTCTCCCAAATTTCAAATCACAAAGAGTTTTTCTCTTTGGTTCACAAAAAGAGAAAAAAGAAAAGAAAAATTGCCAAATGAACAAACTGTCAAAGCAAGCAACAAGCATAGCGTGCAGGCCAACAACAAGCATAGCAGGCCAAGGCAAAACATGCAGCAGGCCAAGGTACAACAAGCATAGCAGGCCAAGGCAAAACATGCAGTAGACTAGCACAAACAGCATAACAGCCCACAAAACAAAAGCATAGCGCGCAGGCCAACAACAAGCATAGCAGGCCAAGGTAAAACATGCAGCAGGCGAAGGCACAACAAGCATAACAACAACAAATGGTATCAAAACAAGCAAATAATGCAGCATCATATTAAATCAAACAAGACAAATAAAATAGTGGAAACTAGCAAGCAGCCAAACACCTCTATGTCATCATTTTCCACAAGAGGAAAACCCTTCAGAACTATAAGGAAAAAAAGCAATAGCTTTACATCATTGAGAGGTAAGAGAGAGAAAGAAAAAACTTGCACATTGTTGTCCAACAAAACTGTCAAAACGTGTTCAAAACTTGCACCAAATAGGCAAGCTAAAAGCAGCATGAAAAAGTGACCAGGCAGGATAGCAAAAGAGTTCAAAAATCATGCTTTAGTTTCCCCCCAAAATCTTTTCTCTGGGATATATAATAGATGCCAAAACATACAGTGGAGAGAAGAGATTGGAACGAAGAAAAAACAGTAGCAAGAATCATTGTTCATCACCTTCAAAATCTTTTTCCAAACTCACCCTGCATACAGATTTTTACAGAAAAAACCTCCCTCGTCAAACTTTATGCATTACCCTATTGTAAACCCACAGTAACTGCAATACTAACCTGCAATTTCATGTCACAACATAACCAAAAACCAAAACCAACCACAAACTGTAAGAACAAAAAACCAAAACCAACCACAAACTGTAAGAACCAAAAACCAAAACCAACCACAAACTGTAAGAACCAAAACCCAAAACTGCAAACCAGAATCACACATAAATCACCCATATTTTGCTATTGAACCTCTGTCTAAACTACCTCAATACCTCTACACCATCATCAATCTTTCATCATCAATTTCAGACTTTAGACTACACCACCTTCAAGCAACATTTTCAACGACCTACAAATAGAAATTTCCAGAAACAAAACGGCACGATCCCAAAGAATAATAGGAGCTTACAGCCTTGTTATCGCATGCGGATACCATTCAAACCAGAAAGTAAGATTGAAGAATAATATAAAATTGAAAGAAAGAGAGGAAGAGTTTAAGCGATATACCTTAATTTTTTCCAGAGAATTTCTCATCTCTGTTGGTAATTTCCTATATTTTTCTTTTATGCAATTGAGATGTCGTGTAGCTATTCCGTACTCAATTTTTGCCTTTTGCTCACTGATATGACTGTAATTTGATAAGCATGATAGCTTAGGGTCAGATTCAATTATGAATTGGGGGCTAGGGTTTCGGTGGGGTTGAGGATCGATTGCACATATTATCTTTATGGACATCGTTCAAAGATTGAAACACTGACAGTAGTAGAAGTGAGATTGAGATAGAAGAAAGAGAGTGATGAAATCTGATTTTTGCAGAGAGAATACCAAGTGGGAGAGAGAATATTGGATGAGCGAGAGAATAGGTTTTTTACCTTTCTTGTTTAATATTTTTAGGGAATATAATGGAAATTAATGTGATTAGTTGAAAATAATCAGAATTAATTTACAAATTAATCTCTCCTCCTCCCATAAGTGGCGCCCCTTACTGCATTAGGGTTCTCAAACTTTTCCTTTCCCTTATCTAAATTGGGTCAGCCCATTGGGCTGCTGGCCCAATCCAATCATCGTTTCCCCTTTTGTTTTAATTAAGTCATTGTTATAATGAATAAACAGCATAACTCAACTGGAAAAGCATCTAGCATTGAACCTTGGGGACCCGGGTTCAACCCCTACTGGGGGAATTTCCCATTTTTTTAGTTTCTTTAGGCTTTATCTTTATGTATTTTACCATACTTCTTAAAAAATATATATTTATTTAATAATTATTGCATGAGAAAAAAATACAAAAACATGTTTGTTTTAATTAATTTTTCATTTTGTCATTTACTTATTCTTTTGTTTAAATTTTATTTAATTCAATTTGTTTTACTTAATACCCAAAATAAGTTATAATTAGGTTTCGATACTCATTTCGCAATAAGTTGTAAAAATATTATAGTATTATTTTATTAAAACAATAAAAGATGTTTAGAGTATTAGTTTCTTTATTTGTTCATTCAAACCCCGATGCCATACTCCCTTAGTTAGCTCCGTGAGGCGATTAAAACTCGTTCGATTGCCTTATGTCAAAATAGACTTTTAGCTCACTAGTACATAACAAACAATTAGGTTTCTTAGTCTCCCTCTTAACCCTTTCTTTTGTAATCAAAACTTCTCATTCACAAATCAAAAATCAAAAACATTTAATCATTACTTGAATTTATTTTAAAACTCGCAAAAAACACTCAACAAATCAAAACTCCCCCCAAGGGCATGTTATCTCCGTTCTACCGCGATATCGGCCGTGCCTATTGCTAGAATGCATGCGTTAATGTCGCCCACTAAAAAACACAAAAAAAAACAACTTTTTTTCTAGAGGAACTACAGTTTTCTGATTCCTTCATTAGATACGTAGGCAAAGGGTCGTGAAACCCTCACGAACTCAATAATAAAAACCTTTATTTCCCCTTAAGCAAGCATAGTTGTAGATAAATACACCCTTTAAGACAAACAAACAAAACGGATCTCGTTGAGTACAACGGAGGCGAGGGATAGTAATACCTTCCCCTCGCATAACCGACTCCCTTACCCTTTCTCTTGGTCGCAAGACCATCTTATCCATTCCCTTGTGGTTTTATCGATATTTCCCCTTCCTTCGGGATAAATAAAGTTCGGTGGCGGCTCTGTGTTTTCTGTCGGTGGCTTCAGCTGGCGACTCTGCTGGGGACCCTTTAGCGAGTCTCTCCTAGTTTTGTTTATTTGTCTTTTTGGGTGTTTATTTATATGCTTTATCTTGCTTTACTATTTTATTTCTTTATTTATTTTATTCTTTTGTATATATTGCATATATTGTTGCTACTCACATATTCTGGATACATTGTGATGTTGGGTTTGGTGATTACTTTTGATAAGTCCTATACCCGGACTTGGGTTACACATAGGATTAGGACGGGCGATATAGTCATGTTAACTTTGAGGGAGTAATCCCGAAGAAGGAGGCATGAAAATCCCCCACTCAGTGGAGGTCCCCCTTGAAAGTAGTGATGTTTACCGAGTAATCGGGAAGACGTCATTTCTTTCGACCTGGGAACTCGAGAAGCTGAGGGCCATAGAACCATTAACCCATCCTGGCCTTTTAGGTGCAGTGTGAAGACTATAACAGAGTAATCCAGAAGTAGTTGTCACGCGATATTGCACTCGGACGAGTTTTTCCTGCGAATATTACTGATTACCAAGTAATTGGGACGTCGGTAATATCCAAAGGAAGAGCGTAGACTTAGAGAACTCTTTAGAACCTTGTTTGGCAGGTGATAAACCCCTAGTACATACCTCGTGGATGGTTACTTTGACTCCATGCCTGTGACGTCGGACTTTTGATCCTGTTACTTTCAGCTTGTGCAACAGACTACGCAATGGTTATCCAGAATATGTGGAGCTGAGACTTCATGCCATAGCATACCATGACATCATATCATCATGTATATACATCTCATATCTAGAGAAATCCAAAGACAAGTCTCGTTGATACAACTTTTCAAAAAGGAAATTTTAAAAAAGATAGACGAGTCTTTAGGTCTCCTTAGAAATGAAGATAAAGCATTCATCCATATTACCATGCATTCATTTTTTAACAGCAAAAACTCATTGGGGTCCCCTTTCTCAGAGTCCAGTAAACAGCAAATACGACTCATCCACATCCTTACCGTACCATAGGCAACCAGCAAAGGCTAATGGATATTTTCGAAGAAAATTAGAATGCACTCCGTCGGGATATGGACATTATGGGTACTCGCGTGGATCAACTCATGGAAACTCTTCATGCCGTGATTAAGGGTCAAGAAGAACTACACCAGAGTGTTGCCAAGCTTACTACTGCTGCTCCTTCCACTTCTTCTAATGGGAGAAATGACAATGCAAATGTTGAGACACCTACCGGTGCTCCTAGGAATGATGTCGATGATCATCATGATGTTATTGATCTCGATGAACCCCGAGTGAATCTTGCTGCCGGGGTTACCGAAACTTCGAAAATGTATCATGCTCTCGAGGAGCGACTTAGAGCCATGGAGGGTATCAAGGCTTTCAGATTCAATACTGCTGCAATGTGCCTTGTGCCTGGGGTAGTTATTCCTCCCAAGTTTAAAGTCCCAGAGTTTGACAAATACAAAGGCACTTCTTGCCCATAGACACATCTCTATTCCTATTGTTGCAAAATGGAGGCCTATGCTGGAAATGAACCTTTGCTCATGCATTTCTTTCAGGACAGTTTGACCGGGGCATCCTTGGATTGGTATATGCAATTGGAAAGATATCATGTCAGTACTTGGGGAGAGCTTGCTCATGCTTTTTTTAAACATTACCATTACAATACTGCCATGGCTCCAAGCCGTACTCAACTCTAGGGGATGGTGCAAAAGTCTGAAAAGTCTTTCAAAGAATATGCTCAGAGGTGGCGTGAACTAGCTGCAAGGGTTCAACCTCCTCTCTTGGATTGTGAGTTGATTGATCTGTTTATGGGTACTCTACGAGGCCCATATCTCAAGCATATGCTCAGTAGCACTTCTACTTCTTTCTCAGATATGGTCATCATTGGTGAACATGTTGAGACGTGTATTAAGGCTAGAACGATTCAAGGTGTTCCTAACAATGCTAACAACAATGCAGGCATTAATAGGAAACCATTTTCCGGTTTTGTCAAGAAGAAGGAGGGTGAGACCAGTGCCATCACCGTCAACCAAGGAAGAGCTCCCACATTTCCTCAAGTCCAATTCCCTTATTTTCCTACACCTGCTTTTGTTCCCAACCAATTTGTCCCGCAAATATACGCTGCTACAACTTCAACATCCTGGATGGCCCAACAACGGCCTTTCTCTCCACAACCACATTATGTTCGGCAACAACAGTTTTCACCTCCTACAACTTATCAACAGCCGAATCAACATCTCCAAGGCCCGAGGCCTTCTCAAAGACAGAGAGCCCCTGAAAGAAGAATTGATCTCATTCCAATGTCCTACGCTCAACTTCACCCACAGTTACTTGCTAGTCAAATGGTTCAATTGCGCGAACTCGGTCCACCGCCAAATCCTCTCCCCAGAGGATATGATAGTAATGCTCATTGTGAATTCCATTCTGGTGCCCCAGGCCATACAATTGAAATTTGTAGAGCATTCAAGTGTAAAGTTCAAGATCTCATTGATGCAAAAGCCATCAACTTTAACCCTGTTGGTCCGAATATTCAAAATAATCCCATGCCTCCTCATCAAGGGGGAACAATCAACGCTATTGAGGAAGTTAATGATCGGGTTTTGGTATCAATGGTTGATGAAATTAAGATGTATTTGGAAACTGTCAGAGAACTTTTGTTGAAACATGGAGTGCTACAAGAACTCCATGACTTCTACTTAACCTGTTCTTATAAACCAGAAGAGTGTGCTGAGTTGAAGACGACCATCCAACAATTGATCGATGAAGGTGTCTTACAGATAGAGAAAGTGTTCTGAGAAGAAGATATCGATGTCCTGGAAATCCCCTACTATTCGAGAAGTTTTTTAGCGACCCCTAGTATTCCGTTAACAATTCAGGTTCCTATTACCCCCATAATGATTCAAGCTCCTATTCCTCCTACAAGCAACGACTCGAAGGCAGTTCCATGGGAGTATAATGTGGTATATATTCATGGAAAGAGGTATGAGTTCTCTCCGGTTGGTGACAAGAATGTTACCAACATTGTGGGAACAAGTAACATGACTCGTAGTGGTCGAATCTTTTCTCCTCCACCACCACCTCCTAAGGAAACTAACAGTGAAACCCTAACTAAGGTCAGGGGAAAGCAAGTAATGGATAATCAACCCGAACTTTCTGAAGGACAAGAAGTGGAGCAACTTTTGAGAATTCTCAAGCGGGGTGATTACAATGTAGTGGACCAGCTCAACCAGACACCATCCAAGATTTCCATATTGTCTCTCCTTTTGTGTTCAGAGGCCCACTGCAACGCCTTATTGAAGACCTTATGTTCTACTCATGTTACCCAAGACATCTCTGTGGCCCAGTTTGAAGGAATAGTCACCAATATTTTTGTGGGAAATTGTTTGGGTTTTTGCGATGATGAACTCCCAGTTGAAGGAAGAGCCCACAATAAAGCGCTGTAAGTTTCTATGAAGTGTTTGGACACTGTTTTATCTCGAGTTTTGGTGGATACATGTTCTTCACTCAATGTGATGCCTAAGGTTACCTTGTTTAAGCTGAATATGGACGAAGTAATGATGAGGCCATCCACTCTAAATGTTCGAGCATTTGATGGTTCGAGGAGATCGGTGGATGGTGAAGTGGATTTTCCTGTCAAGATTAGTCCCCACACTTTCTATTTGTCATTCTACGTTATGGACATTCGTCCATCCTATACTTGCCTTTTGGGTCATCTCTTCATCAACGCCTGAAGTTCATTGCGAATGACCAAGTTGTCATCGTTTGCGGGGAAGAAGACATAGTGATTAATAATATGACTACCTACAGTTACGTGGAAGTGGAAGACGAGGTACAAGAATTGCCCTTTCAAGCTCTAGAGATTGTTACTGTTGACAAAGTCCCTGTCGTGGAATGTAAGAAGTCTGAGATACCCCTGGCCTCTTTGAAGGATGCCAAAGCCCTCATAGAAGCTAGACCTCCCCATGACAGTTGGGGAAAATTGATTGAAGTTCCAGAGAAGAAAGATCGTTTTGGTCTTGGGTATCAGCCATCATCCTCCGTGCAAGCTGGTTGGGTTCCTCTCAAAGGACAACAGGTTCCCCCAATTTCTGAAGTGTTCGTCATTGTTGGTGTAAGAAAATAAGGACAAGTGCTCTCCACAGATGCTGAAGGTGACGATGAAGATATTTCAAGATTTATCTATCAAGTTTCACCGGACCAGGAGCTCAGCAATTGGACTGTTGTGGACATGCCTGAAGTTGTTTTCCTTGATGTGTAATTTTCTATTTCCATTTTAAGTCGTATGTCCTGCCCAAGGCATACTGACAGCTTGTATAAGGGGACCCTTATGTTTCAATCTTAGTTTAACATTAAATGAAAAATCGCACTTTCGCATACAATTTTGTTCTTTGTCTTTTCTTTTACTTTTACTTTTTCAAAATAAAAATGGCAATACTTTTCTTTTCATATTCTAAATTTTCTTTTGCACTTTCTAAAAATAAAACATAAAATCATCGATCATGCAGATCCGTCTCGGACCCCGTTGGAAATGATAATGCTATGGCTCCTTATATCCTTGAGAATTCAGTTTATCATGCTAACGAAGAGAATGAGGAAGATTGTGAAGTCCCTGAAGAACTAGCCAGGCTCTTGAGACAGGAAGAGAAGGTCATCCAACCATATCAAGAAGAAACAGAAGTCGTCAATCTCGGTACTGAAGAGGTAAAGAGAGAAGTCAAGATAGGGGTCGCCTTGCAAAGTGAAGAAAAGAAGGGGTTGATTGAATTGCTTCAAGAGTATGCTGACATCTTCGCCTTGTCGTATGAAGACATGCCCGGCTTAGACACTAATATAGTAATGCACAGATTTCTACTCAAGCCAGAATGTCCTCCTGTAAAGCAAAAACCAAGAAGGACTAGACCCGACGTGGCCTTAAAGATCAAAGAAGAGGTTCAGAAACAGCTCAAAGCAGGTTTCTTATCTGTGATAAATTACCCGCCCTGGATTGCTACCATTGTGCCCATAATTAAGAAGGATGGTAAGGTACGTATGTGTGTTGACTACCGAGACTTGAATAGAGCAAGCCCGAAGGATGATTTCCTGTTTCCTCATATTGATGTATTGGTTGATAACACTGCTCAGTCTTCGGTGTTTTCCTTTATGGATGGTTTCTCTGGATACAATCAGATAAAGATGGCTCCGGAATACATGGATAAAACAGCTTTCACAACTCCTTGGGGTACCTTTTGCTACAGAGTCATGCCTTTTGGTCTTAAAAACGCTGGTGCGACATATCTGCGAGCTATGGTGACTCTCTTTCACGACATGATCCATAAAGAAGTCGACGTGTATATGGACGACATGATTGTGAAGTCACAGATGGAGGAAGAACATTTAGTTCATTTAAAGAAGTTGTTCGATCATTTGTGAAAGTTCAGGTTAAGGCTTAATCCCAACAAATGCACCTTTCGGGTTTGATCGAGAAAGCTACTTGGTTTTATCGTGAGTCAACAAGGAATTGAAGTAGATCCAGACAAAGTAAAAGCAATACAAGATATGCCGGCGCTGAAAAATGAGAAGGAAGTACGAGGTTTCCTTGGAAGGTTGAATTAAATAGCCCAGTTTATTTCCCATCTTACTACTATATGTGTACCCATCTTTAAATTGTTATGCAAGAATCAGGATGTTTGTTGGGATGAGAGTTATCAAGAAGATTTCGAGAAGATTAAGCAGTATCTTTGAGAACCACCAATACTCATACCACCAATTCCTGGGAGACCTCTCATTATGTAATTGACTGTGCTTGAAGGATCTATGGGTTGTGTGCTCGGACAACATGATGATACTGGATGGAAAGAACACACCATTTACTATTTGAGAAAGAAGTTTACTGATTTTGAATCAAGTTATTCCTTACTTCAGAAGACTTGTTGTGCTCTTACATGGGAAGCCCAACGCTTGAGGCAGTATATGTTGACACATTCTACGCTTCTGATATCTAAGATGGACCCGATAAAGTACATCTTCGAGAAACCGACACTTACAGGCAGATTGGCCCGGTGGCAAATGCTTTTGTCTGAGTATGACATCCAGTACGTCACACAAAAGGCCATCAAAGGTAGAATTCTTGCTGATCATCTCGCTCACCAACCATTGGAAGAATAGCAGCCCATGAAGTTTGACTTTCTAGACGAGGATATTATGAAACTTGATGACAATGAAGGACCCGAACTAGGGGAGCGATGGACTCTCACGTTCGATGGTGCGTCAAATGCTATGGGTCATGGTATTGGGGAAGTTCTGACCTCTCCACGCAACACTCACATACCTTTTACTGCCAGATTATGTTTTAATTGCACGAATAATGTCGCTGAGTACGAAGCTTGTGTGATTGGCCTTGAAGCCTCCATTGATTTGAAGATCAAGATCCTTGAAGTTTATGGGGACTCTGCCTTAGTGATACATCAAGTACGGGGTGATTGGGATACACAAGATTCTAATTTAGTTCCATACATGGATTACATAGTTGAGTTGTTGCCCGCTTTTGATGAGGTCACCTTTGAGCACATTCCTAGAGAAGCGAATCAACTGGCAGATGCTCTGGCCACTTTAGCAGTAATATTCAAAGTCAATTACCCGAATCATGCACCCAGTATAAGGATTTGTCATTACAAGGAGCCAACACATATTTTCCCTGCTCATTGTCTTACCACTGAAGATGTATCAGACGAAAGGCTGTGGTATTTCGACATCAAAAGATATCTTGAGAAGCAAGAGTACCCCGAAGGTGCTAAGATCTGTGATAAGTGGACTCTCAGAAGGTTGGTGTCTAAGTTTTTATTGTCAGGATATGTTATGTACAAGAGAAACTATGATTCAGTTCTGCTCAGATGCGTGGATAGACACGAGGCAGAATCCATTATACGAGAAATACACAAGGGCTTTTTTGGGACTTATGCCAGTGGGCATTCCATGGCCAAGAAAATCCTACGAGCAGGTTATTTCTGGATGACGATGGAAAGTGACTGTTGTGTATATGCCAAAATGTGCCATAAATGTCAGGTTTACACAGACATGATACATGTTCCTCCCAGTCCTTTGAATGTGATAACTTCACCATGGCCCTTTGCAATGTAGGGCATCGATATGATTGAACGCATCGAGTCGAGCGCTTCAAATGGGCACAGGTTTATCCTCGTTGCTATTGAATACTTCACCAAGTGGGTGGAAGAGGCATCGTACAAGAATGTGACCAAGCAAGTTGTCACTCGTTTCATCAAAAGAGAGATCATATGCCGGTATGGAACTCCTAACAAGATCATCACTTATAACGGGTCAAATCTCAACAACAAGATGATGAAGGAAATGTGTGAAGAGTTCAAGATCGAGCACCATAATTCATCACCCTATCGGCCAAAGATGAATGGGGCAGTCGAAGCCGCTAACAAGAACATAAAGAAGATCGTCCAGAAAATGGTGAGAACATACAAGTATTGGCATGAGATGTTTCCTTTTTCCCAGCATGGCTATCTAACTTCAGTGCGTACTTCCACTGGGGAAACTCCATTTTCACTAGTCTATGGTATGGATGCAGTACTCCCGATCGAAGTGGAGATTCCTTCCTTAAGGGTTCTGATGGATACTAAACTTGATGAAGCAGAATGGATTTAAACGAGACTCGACCAACTCAATCTCATCGAAGAAAAGTGCCTGGCAGCCCTTTGTCACGGTCAGTTATACCAACAGCGTCTCAAGAGGGCATTTGACAAGAAGGTTCGGCCTTGAGAGTTCCACGCAGGTGACCTGGTCTTAAGAAAGATTCTCCCAATCCACACTGATCCAAGAGGCAAGTGGACTCCCAACTATGAGGGACCGTACATCATGAAGAAAGCTATCTCAGGAGGTGCTCTAATCCTGACAAACATGGATGGGGAAGATGTTCCGCTTCCAGTCAATTCAGATTCAGTCAAAAAATACTACGCATGAAAGGACCTGCTAGGTTGAAAACCCGAAAGGGAGGCTTAGGCAAAAGTTAGGGCTAAAAAAAATTAAAAATAAAAAATAAAAAGGAAAAAAGAGAATAACCCGCTAAGTCGAAAACCCGAAAGGGCGGCTTAGGCAAAAATGGGTGTCCTGGTGGATTGAAAACCCGAAAGGGCGATCCAGGCAAAAATTAGGGACAGAAAAGCAAGAGACTGCAGTCTGAAGACTCTTCACGTACACCCTCTTAATGCAGGATGGATCGATCTAACTATTATCCTTTGGAAGCAAGGCACTAGGACGACCTAGGATGCGAGAACTATAGCATATCAGTTTTAACGGAAATTCAAGATTTTATTGTTACCATTTTACTCGTTGTATTTCTTTTTTTTTCCGCAACTTCCTCATTTAGGAGTTGTTTCTTTGTATGAATGCCCATTCACGGGCCAAACTCATTAATAAAATTTGCCCCTCCATTAAAAAAATCTTTGTTATGTTCTTTTACTTTATTTTCGTATGCGAATCGTGATTTAAATTCTTTATTAAGCATTGCATTGAAAACAATAAGTCAATAATAATCACAAGCTAAGATGTGAAACACTACATTACATGGATATGAAGGCATCCCAAGGGAATTTTGTGGCGTCTGAGTGTTCGTTCTTCTGTGCAGGTAGCAAGTCTTAATGGTCACCTTGACCAAGATTTCATCCTCGTCGCCTCTCTACATTTGACTGAGCACCCGATTCTCCCACACGGAGAGACTTGGGGAATTGTTTGGGATCAACGTCTCTTTTCAGTTATTCACAAAACCCAACACTTGAAGGAAGTCAGATCAAGTCTTTTCTCGTCAGCAAGATTTAATTCCCCAGTGGACTCGGCAAGGCTAACTCTTCCTTCTCAAATTTTAAGCTCCAGTCCATATTGGTATCTCAAGATGACGAGCAATAGATCCCAATTAGTTTTTGACATTTTGCACACAATAATCATCACGACATATTGCATTGCATCCTCAAACGCATATCATATCCATGGATCATCATGTCACACTTCAAATGCATATGAAGCATGAGCTAGATCAATCCCCAAATTAATTCCCAAATCAACAAAACATCCTCACAAAGAATATCATCCTCATAATTCCCAGTTAACATCTGCTATTACACTACCAACTAAAATAAACCAGGGTGTTAGTACGTCGTGCTCCCCAACTCTCAATACTCACTTTATCTCTCTTAGGGTCATAGGTCGTCCGTAGACTTTACCCTCTCCTCCTCGTATTCTTAAGGTCGTAGATCATCTGTAGATCTTACCGTCGTTTTTATGGTCGTGGATCATCCGTAGATCTTACCTTCACTTTAACTTCCTAGGGTCGTAGGTTGTCCGTAGACTTTACCCTCTCATCATCTTTTATAAGGTCGTAGATCGTCTGTAGGTCTTACCTTCTCTTTTTAGGGTCGTAGATCGTCCATAGGTCTTACCTTTGCTTTTTAAGGTCGTAGATCGTCCATAGGTCTTACCTTCACTTTTTAGGGTCATAGGTCGTCCATAGACTTTACCCTCTCCTCCTCGTATTCTTAAGGTCGTAGATCATCCGTAGATCTTACCGTCGTTTTTAGGGTCGTAGATCATCCGTAGATCTTACCTTCACTTTATCTTCCTAGGGTCGTAGGTTGTCTGTAGACTTTACCCTCTCATCATCTTTTATAAGGTCGTAGATCGTCCGTAGGTCTTACCTTCGCTTTTTAGGGTCGTAGATCGTCCATAGGTCTTACCTTCGCTTTTTAAGGTCGTAGATCGTCCATAGGTCTTACCTTCGCTTTTTAGGGTCATAGGTCGTCCGTAGACTTTACCCTCTCCTCCTTGTATTCTTAAGGTCGTAGATCGTCCGTAGATCTTACCGTCATTTTTAGGGTCGTAGATCATCCGTAGATATTACCTTCACTTTATCTTCCTAGGGTCATAGGTTGTCCGTAGAATTTACCCTCTCATCATCTTTTATAAGGTCATAGATCGTCCGTAGATCTTACCTTTGCATTTTAGGGTTGTAGATCGTCCGTATATCTTACCATCGCGTTATGTTTCTTAAGGTCATAGATCGTCTGTAGATCTTACCGTAGCATCATCCTTTTAAGGTCATAGATCATCCGTCGATCTTACCATAGCGTTATGTTTTTAGGGTCGTCGATATTTCGTAGATCTTACCATTGCATTATGTTTTTAGGGTCGTAGATCGTCAGTAGATCTTGCCGTTGCGCCATATTCTTAGGGTCTTAAGTCTTCCGCAGACTTTACCTTCATGTTATCCTTATGTTTCTTACCTCCAGTCGCTGCGATATTGTCAACTCTATCTTTTCAGTCACTTTGCCACTCACTCCCTCAAAAACCTTGTATTGGTACCGTTACCCCAGTACAAGCTACCTTTTTTCAACCATGTTTTATCCATCCTGACCAGCCCACTAGAAGACCAGTTTGTCTTTCCCCAAGCAGACGTTCACACCAGTGAATAAAACTCTCACCATATCTCCAAGGAAAATTTCGGGTCCTGGTATTTAATCATCTTCCACCTTGAACTTACGAAAGGCCGACGCCAATCTCGCATTCAGGTTTAAGATGATTAAATAGGGGCAGCTGTCGTACCCCAAAATTTCCCTATCTCTTTATTTTTGGTCTATCTTTGAACTTTGCATTCAATTTGCATCATTTTATCCTTCAGTCGTTTGCATATCCCGCATCTCAGGGAATCAGGCGCTATGGTTTGAAGTTTTAGAGTTGCACTCTCTTTATGTCTAATCTTGTTTTGAGGTTTTCTTATCAGGTAAGAAGGAAACGAATCTGGTTCTCGATTAACGGATCATGGAATAAATTGTGTCGTCAGGTTACAAGGTTGGTTCTCGGTTTTTGGATGTTGGTGAAGATGCTAGGTTTTTGGGGCTTTGGTTTCTGGGAAGATGTCTCTCTCGCCTGCCTCGAGGATGGCCCAAACCTCAGTGCATTAGGTAAAAAAAAATCTCATCTCCTCACATTTCAAGTTTCATCTTAAAGCCTCTAAGTCGTTGAGTCGGGAGTTTGAAGTTTAAATTGGCAAATATGGAGTTTGGGCTCAAGAAATGAGGTTGAGGGTTCATTATGATCAAGACATTGTTCTTGTTACTTAAGTTACAAGTTATTATGGGCTGAATATCAAAAGTTGAAGTTCTGGTCAAGAAGTGCAAGTGTGGTTCAGACATGATTTGAAGATCAAGGTTCAAAGCGACCGGTGTTTTGCGTTCGAATTAATCAGTGGAATTAAATTCTTGAGCATTCATTTTGTTTTGTTTAAGAGTTTGATTATAAGACGCGTGTTTTGTTTGGAATACAAGTTATAATCATTATTCATGATTTCTTGAGATTTAACTTACAAAGTTGAGATGCGCATTCGAATTATTCGAGAGGGAATCTTATAATTCAAACAAATTCACGAGTCATTTGATTTCCACAACAAGATTCATCATTGATAAGTTCGTTCCAATTTATGCTCATTACATTTTTGAGACAATGTTACAAGGAATATTACAGTATGAAATACAAATCACATTGGTTTGTTTACAAAAAAAAGAGAAATAATTTGTGTTTCTTCAAGTCTTCATCTTCAAGTCATTCGTCCTTGCCTTGGTATTTTCATCGTTCAATCTCACTTTGGACCGTCCAATAATCGTGGTCATGAAACAAGGAAAAGTTAGCGATCAAAACATGAAAAAAATTCAACAAGAATTAATTGGTTGTTATTTCATCATAAGGTTTTGCCTTTTGGAATCAGTTAAAGAGGGAGATGTTTTTTTTATCATGTCTAGTATTCTCCCAAATTGCAAATCACAAAGAGTTTTTCTCTTTGGTTCACAAAAATAAAAAAAAGTAAAGAAAAATTGCCAAATGAACAAACTGTCAAAGAAAGCAGGCCAAGGCAAAACATGCAGCAGGCCAAGGCACAACAAGCATAGCAGGCCAAGGCAAAACATGCAGCAGGCTAGCACAAACAGCATAACAACGCACAAAACAAAAGCATAGCGCGCAGGCCAACAACAAGCATAGCAGGCCAAGGCAAAACATGCAGCAGGCCAAGGCACAACAAGCATAACAACAACAAATGGTATCCAAACAAGCAAACAATGCAACATCATATTAAATCAAACAAGACAAATAAAATAGCGCAAATTAGCAAGCAGCCAAACACCTTATGTCATCATTTTACACAAGAGGCAAACCCTTCAGAACTTTAAGGAAAAAAAGCAATAGCTTTACATCATTTAGAGGTAAGAGAAAGAAAGAAAAAACCTACACATTGTTGTCCAACAAAACTGTCAAAACCTGTTCAAAACTTGCACCAAATAGGCAAGTTAAAAGCAGCATGAAAAAGTTACCAAGCAGGATAGCAAAAGAGTTCAAAAATCATGCTTTAGTTTCCCCCCAAAATCTTTTCTCTGGGATATAGAACAGATTCCAAAACATACAGTGGAGAGAAGAGATTGGAATGAAGAAAAAACAGTAGAAAGAATCATTGTTCATCACCTTCAAAATCTTTTTCCAAACTCACCCTGCATACAGATTTTTTACAGAAAAAACCTCCCTCGTCAAACTTTATGCATTACCCCATTGTAAACCCACAATAACTGCAATACTAACCTGCAATTTCATGTCACAACATAACCAAAAACTAAAACCAACCACAAACTGTAAGAACCAAAAAGCAAAACCAACCACAAACTATAAGAACCAAAACCAACCACAAACTTTAAGAACCAAAACCCGAAACTGCAAACCAGAATCACACATAAATCACCCACATTTTTCTATTGAACCTCTGTCTAAACTACCGCAATACCTCTACACCATCATCAATCTTTCATCATCAATTTCACAGACTTTAGACTACACCACCTTCAAGCAACATTTTCAACGACCTACAAATAGAAATTTCCAGAAACAAAACGGCACGATCCCAAAGAATAATAGGAGCTTACAGCCTCGTTATCGCATGCGGATACCATTCAAACCAGAAAGTAAGATTGAAGAATTAGAGAAAACCGAAAGAAAGAGAGGAAGAGTCTAAGCGATAGACCTGAATTTTTTCCAGAGAATTTCTCATCTCTGTTGGTAATTTCCTCTATTTTTATTTTATTCAATTGAGATGTCGTGTAGCTATTCTGTACTCAATTTTTGCCTTTTGCTCACTGATATGACTGTAATTTGATAAGCATGACAACTTAGGGTCATATTCAATTATGAATTGGGGGCTAGGGTTTCGGTGGGGTTGAGGATCGATTGTGCATATTGTCTTTGTGGCCATCGTTTAAAGATTGAAACTCTGACAGTAGTAGAAGCGATATTGAGATAGAAGAAAGAGAGCGATGGAATTGATTTTTGCAGAGAGAATACCAAGTGGTAGAGAGAATATTGGATGAGCAAGAGAATAGGTTTTTTACCTTTCTTGTTTAATTTTTTTAGGGAATATAATGGAAATTAATGTTATTAGTTAAAAATAATCAGAATTAATTTACAAATTAATCTCTCCTTCTCACATAAGCGGCGCCCCTTACTGCATTAGGGTTCTCAAACTTTTCCTTTCCCTTATCCAAATCGGGTCAGCCCGTTGGGCTGCTGGCCCAATCCAATCACTGTTTCCCCTTTTGTTTTAATTAAGTCATTGTTATAATGAATAAACAACATAGCTCAACTGGCAAAGCATCTAGTATTGAACCTTGGGGACCCGGGTTCAACCCCTGCTGGGGGCATTTCCCATTTTTTTAGTTTCTTTAGGCTTTATCTTTATGTATTTGACCATACTTCTTAAAAAATATATATATTTATTTAATAGTTATTGCATGAGAAAAAAAATACAAAAACATGTTTGTTTTAATTAATTTTTCATTTTGTCATTTACTTAATCTTTTGTTTAAATTTTCTTTAATTCAATTTGTTTTACTTAATACCCAAAATAAGTTAAAATTAGGTTTCAATACTCATTTCGCAATAAGTTGTAAAAATATTATAGTATTATTTTCTTAAAACAATAAAAGATGTTTAGAGTATTAGTTTCTTTATTTTTTCATTCAAACCCCGATGCCATACTCCCTTAGTTAGCTCCGTGAGGCGATTAAAACCCATTCGATCGCCTTATGTCGAAATAGACCTTTAGCTCACTAGTACATAACAAATAATTAGGTTTCTTAGTCTCCCTCTTAACCCTTTCTTTTGTAATCAAAGCTTCTCATTCACAAATCAAAAATCAAAAACATTTAATCATTACTTGAATTTATTTTAAAACTCGCAAAAAACACTTAACAAATCAAAAATCCCCCCAAGGGAATGTTATCTCAATTCCACCGTGATACCAGTCGTGCCTATTGCTAGAATGTGTGCGTTAATGTTGCCCACTAAAAAACCCAAACAAATCAACCTTTTTTATAGAGGAACTACAGTGTTCTGATTCCTTCATTGGATACGCAGGCAAAGGGTCGTGAAACCCTCACGAACGCAATAATAAAAACCTTTCTTTCCCCTTAAGCAAGCATAGTTGTAGATAAATACACCCTTTAAGACAAACAAACAAAACGGATCCCGTTAAGTACAACGGATGCGAGGGGTGCTAATACCTTCCCCTCGCATAACCGACTCCCTTACCCTTTCTCTTTGTCACAAGACCATCTTATCCATTCCCTTGTGATTTTATCGATATTTCCCCTTCCTTCGAGATAAATAAAGTTCGGCGGAGGCTCTGTGTTTTCTTCCAGTGGTTTCATAGGTCCCATGTCTTTCCTACTCTTCTTATGAATTTGACGCCAGGCCTTTGCAATCTGCTCTCTAACTTCCTTATGGTCATCCCCCTCCTTCTTGAAGAAACTACTCAAATTAATACTATTTGGTTTATCCCTCATCGGATAACCAAGTTGTTATCGTGCAAGAACAGGGTTGTAGTTATTTCCTCCCTTTATACCAAGAAGAGGTACATTGGGGAAACTACCACAACTGTCGACAATCTCTACATCATGGTAAGCCCGATGATACCAATCAATATCTGAGTGAGTAAGTGCCATGATCTTAGAAGCCCAACGGGGTTCCTTCCTGACATCCCAGAAAGCATCAGACTAAGGCATATGAGAAATAAACCACCGGTATAACAGAGGCGTGCAACAGATAATCATCCCCCCATGACAATAATTCCAAAGATGAATAGAGTAATAAGCATCATCCAACAATGTAGGAACTGGGTTTCCAATCATGAAGATCCTGATAGCATTAATGTCAACAAACTTATCCATATTAGGAAATAAAAACAACCCGTAAGCAATTAGAGCAAAGATGGCCTCAAAAGCGATTGTACTCTTCATCCTGGCAAAGTAACGATCTTTCTCCAATAAGAACTGAGCTGGTAATCCTCTAATCCATCCTTTAGTAGTCATATGGGCTTCAACCTCATACTTCCCTAGATGTATCAAAGAAGATAAGAGTACTCCTCTAGTGTAGGCATCAACTGATAGTTAGGGAAAGTAAAG